>CM042242.1:11106984-11731984 GCA_023566225.1 Romanogobio albipinnatus | reverse complement strand
ACTGTAATGAAATACAGTTACTCAAATTCTGTATTTTGAATGCGTAACTAAGTTACATGTATTTTGTTACTCCCCAACCCTGGGGTTAAAATATAGAATATTCAGTTTGTATAGAGTATAAAAACCATTACGCCTATAGAGAGTGCCCGAGTGTGTGTTAACCAACTAAAACATTTAGGGGTGAGCTATGTTTGTCTAGTGGGATGGGGTTTCACATAATAGATACCAAACAACAGGCAGTTCAAGACATATACAGACCAATTCCATTTCATTTATGGGGATGAGATCATATTTTGTGACAAATAAATATGTAAATGATATCTTGCAACACATATATTGCATCATAAAAAGGTACTTTAAACAGAAAATGACATGAGGAGCCTTTATTCTTTATATAGGCCGCATTCCAGCCGTTGAGCAGAGATCAGTAGGACTGATTTCATTAGTATATAACGCCCTCTAGTGGTTGATTTATAGAAATACTATCTATCTATCTATCTATCATCTATCTATCTATCTATCTATCTATCTATCTATCTATCTATCTATCTATCTATCTATCTATCTATCTATCTGTCTGTCTGTCTGTCTGTCTGTCTGTCTGTCTGTCTGTCTGTCTGTCTGTCTGTCTGTCTGTCTGTCTGTCTGTCTGTCTGTCTGTCTGTCTGTCTGTCTGTCTGTCTGTCTGTCTGTCTGTCTGTCTGTCTGTCTGTCTGTCTGTCTGTCTGTCTGTCTGTCTGTCTGTCTGTCTATCTATCTATCTATCTATCTATCTATCTATCTATCTATCTATCTATCTATCTATCTATCTATCTATCTATCTATCTATCTATCTATCTATCTGTCTGTCTGTCTGTCTGTCTGTCTGTCTGTCTGTCAGTCTGTCCTCCATAGGCCTACATACAGACCTATTTGCACATGCTTACTATTTTCAACCTAACATAATACAAAACTGAATAAGACCATATTTGCTACATTTCTACAGTTATATGATATTGAATGTTCCAAATCTAAAAAAAATATAAAACTGTAGCTGAACACCTACACAGCTGGTCTTGCATTACCATCTATACAAAAGGGAATAATTTTGTACTGTAATAATCAGTGTTGGGAAGGTTACTTTGGAAATGTAATAGGTTACAAATTATTAAGTTATAAGTTATTAAGTTTTTAAAATGTAATTTAACTTTATTAAAGTAATGTAACTGATTACATTTGATTACTTAATGAATGTTAATGAACTGTTAATAATTTTCAAACATTTAAACCAGGCAGGGTTAACCTGCAAATTCAAACAATTATGCAAATTTACGAACAAGAGAACCAATCAAAAGCATCAGAATAGCATTGCTTTACTAAACAGCCTTTAAATGGCATCAAGCACAACAAAAACAGGCAAAGCAACAAATTTATATTATCTATCCATCCATCCATCAACCTAAAACACTGTTCATTTCTATATCATTCTTGTTTTGTAAAGAATATTTACAAAATCATTTATTGTGTAATGCTTCCTGGTGTTTTTGTTTTATGAGTGACATTGTGTGTGTGTGTTGGGTGAAAACAATTGCCAGTGTTATTGAAGAACGACTTGATTTGAGACATGTATGAAGTGTTTTGGTAGTTTTAGTGCATTTTAAATGTGAAATTAACCCATTTAAGCCCACCGGCAATGTATAGTTGTTATTTTCCTTTTGTAAGTATTTTTCTAGATAGTATCCATGTTTTATATCTCAATGACACATAAGCAAACAACCAAATAAAGGATTTCAAGAAGAAAAAAAAAAGAAAAAAGGTATTAACTTCCTTCCTGTCACATGAGGCTGCCAACTTCCTCCCCTACTTCCAGAAAGCATAGTGAAGGCAAACCCTCCCAAAGAAAGGTTATTTTCATGTTACTAATAAGTATTTTTTGTTGACATATACACTCACCTAAAGGATTATTAGGAACACCATACTAATACTGTGTTTGACCCCTTTTCGCCTTCAGAGCTGCCTTAATTCTACGTGGCATTGATTCAACAAGGTGCTGAAAGCATTCTTTAGAAATGTTAGCCCATATTGATAGGATAGCATCTTGCAGTTGATGGAGATTTGTGGGATGCACATCCAGGGCACGAAGCTCCCGTTCCACCACATCCCAAAGATGCTCTATTGGGTTGAGATCTGGTGACTGTGGGGGCCATTTTAGTACAGTGAACTCATTGTCATGTTCAAGAAACCAATTTGAAATGATTCCAGCTTTGTGACATGGTGCATTATCCTGCTGGAAGTAGCCATCAGAGGATGGGTACATGGTGGTCATAAAGGGATGGGCATGGTCAGAAACAATGTTCAGGTAGGCCATGGCATTTAAACGATGCCCAATTGGCACTAAGGGGCCTAAAGTGTGCCAAGAAAACATCCCCCACACCATTACACCACCACCACCAGCCTGCACAGTGGTAACAAGGCATGATGGATCCATGTTCTCATTCTGTTTACGCCAAATTCTGACTCTACCATCTGAATGTCTCAACAGAAATCGAGACTCATCAGACCAGGCAACATTTTTCCAGTCTTCAACTGTCCAATTTTGGTGAGCTCATGCAAATTGTAGCCTCTTTTTCCTATTTGTAGTGGAGATGAGTGGTACCCGGTGGGGTTTTCTGCTGTTGTAGCCCATCCGCTTCACAAATGCTTTGCTGCATACCTCGGTTGTAACGAGTGATTATTTCAGTCAAAGTTGCTCTTCTATCAGCTTGAATCAGTCGGCCCATTCTCCTCTGACCTCTAGCATCAACAAGGCATTTTCGCCCACAGGACTGCCACATACTGGATGTTTTTCCCTTTTCACACCATTCTTTGTAAACCCTAGAAATGGTTGTGCATGAAAATCCCAGTAACTGAGCAGATTGTGAAATACTCAGACCGGCCCGTCTGGCACCAACAAACATGCCAAGCTCAAAATTGCTTAAATCACCTTTCTTTCCCATTCTGACATTCAGTTTGGCGTTCAGGAGATTGTCTTGACCAGGACCACACCCCTAAATGCAATGATGCAACTGCCATGTGATTGGTTGATTAGATAATTGCATTAATGAGAAATTGAACAGGTGTTCCTAATAATCCTTTAGGTGAGTGTATATATCTACATAATCGTGAAGGTCTCAAGAATCAGCCAAACAAAACAAATCTTACAACAGATTTATAGTTTTTTTATACTTAGTCAAATGAATGGAACTACTAAATATTCTACAGTCAACTGTTAGTGGTATTATAACAAAGTGGAAGCAATTGGGAACAACAGCAACTCATAAAATCACAGAGTGAGGTCAGCGCATGAAGTGCGCAGAAGTCGCCAACTTTCTGCAGAGTCAGTAGCTACAGACCTCCAAACTTTGTGTGGCCTTCAGATTAGCTCAAGAGCAGTGCATAGAGAGCTTCATGGAATGGGTTTCCATGGCTGAGCAGCTGCATCCAAGCCTTACATCACCAAGTGCAATGCAAAGCGTTGGATGCAGTGGTGTAAAGCACGCCGCCACTGGACTCTAGAGAAGTGGAGACGAGTTCTCTGGAGTGACAAATCACGCTTCTCTGTCTGGCAATCTGATAGACGAGTCTGGGTTTGGCGGTTGCCAGGAGAACGGTACTTTACACTTGGCACAAAGCAGTCAGGCAAAGTTTGGTGGAGGGGGGATTATGGTGTGGTTGTTTTTCAGGGGTTGGGCTTGGCCTCTTATAGTTCCAGTAAAAGGAACTCTTAATGCTTCAGCATACCAAGACAATTTGGACAATTTCATGCTCCCAACTTTGTGGGAACATTTGGGAGATGGCCCCTTCCTGTTCCAACATGACTGCGCACCAGTTCACAATGCAAGGTCCATAAAGACATGGATGAGCGAGTTTGGGGTGGAAGAACTTGACTGGCCTCAATCAGTGGAGACTGTGAGCCAGGCCTTCTCGTCCAGCATCAGTGCCTGACCTCACAAATGGGCTTCTGGAAGAATGGTCAAAAATTCCCATTAACACACTCCTAAACTAAGCTGTTTAACTCCAAAATAAACCCTACATATTAAGAATGAGATGTCATTAAAGTTGAGGTGCATGCAATATAGTGTATTTCCGTATTGCACAAGTGTGAAGTTCTATGTCGAATTATGTCTCTTGATATCAAACAATCTTCCTCTGCAGTCGGACTAAACCTTGTTTCAGTATATATTTAGGCCTAAACTTGGGTAAGATATCCCCCACCACCTTAATTTTTGACCATAGATGACATAAAATCTCATCTCAGCACTTTTGATGAAGGGCTACACTATTTTTACTTGAGTCTTTTCACAAGAATATAATCATTGAGATTCAGTTGAAGTTTTAAGGTTAATTCATCTAATTTTGTGTCTCTGGAAAATAGTGATCTATGGCATTGTATTATGTTGAAATATTTGTTTGTGTCTATTTGTTAATGAGGGATTTGTGGACACATCGATGTGTTTAGATTTGTGGAGTAAAACTGATTACTTTAATTTATAAAGTATATATAAGTTTATATTATTATTTTGACGTAAAAAGATCAAATTAGACCCTTGTTACTAGTGTTATTATTTTTTTAATGTAATAGTTATTATAATGAATGGCGTTATAATTCAATATTTCTAGATGCAGGCCTATTAAATGTACATTTCAGACATCTTTACTTTTATTAAAACCTATAGTTGAGTATAGGTTGCATCGGCTCCCTATTAAACATCGTATAATTTTTTTAAAATCTTGCTAACTAGGCCTACTTACAAAGCACTAAATGGTTTAGCTCCCCAGCCAGTACTTGAGCGAGCTCTTAACACATTATACTCCAGTATGTCTATTGTGGTCTCAAAACTCTGGCCAGTTGATAGCCAAATACCTAGAATATCAAAATCAACTGCAGGCAGTCGACCGCAACCTGACATTCGAAAATCATATTTCATATGTTACAAGAACGGCATTTTTCCACCTTAGAAACATTGATGCAGAAAAGTTAGTTCATGCATTCATGACCTCGAGATTAGATTACTGTAATGCTTTATTAGCTGGTTGTCCTGCATCCTCAATAAACAAACTACAGTTAGTCCAAAACGCAGCTGCTAGAGTTCTTACTAGGTCAAGAAAATATGATCATATAACACCAATTTTATCATCTCTACACTGGTTACCTATTAAGTTCCGTATCAATTACAAAGTATTGCTACTGACCTATAAAGCCCTAAATCAGGGGTGGCGAACTCCGGTCCTGGAGGGCCACAGTCCTGCAGAGTTCAGCTCCAACCCTGATAAAACTCACCTGCCTGTAGCTTTCTAGTAACCCTTCAGACCATGATTAGCTTGTTCAGGTGTGTTTGATTAGGGTTGAAGCAAAACTATGCAGGACAGTGGCCCTCCAGGACCGGAGTTCGCCACCCCTGCCCTAAATGGTTTAGCTCCAGTGTATCTAACGGATCTTCTATCGCCCTACAATCCATCGCGCTCTTTAAGGTCACTAAACTCTAGGCTTCTGGTCATTCCTAGGATATCTAAGTCCACTAAAGGAGGGAGGGCTTTTTCACATTTGGCTCCTAAACTCTGGAATAGTCTTCCTGATATTGTCCGAGGTTCAGACTCGCTGTCCCAGTTTAAAACTAGATTAAAGACACATCTCTTTAGCCAAGCATTCACATTATAATTACCTTTTATACTACAGTTAAATCGGAACAACAGCATTAATATAATATTCTGAACAGCAGCTACGCTAATTATTTCCCATCTGCTTTTCTGTTGTTATCTCGG
This sequence comes from Romanogobio albipinnatus, assembly GCA_023566225.1. Classification (NCBI taxonomy): domain Eukaryota; kingdom Metazoa; phylum Chordata; class Actinopteri; order Cypriniformes; family Gobionidae; genus Romanogobio; species Romanogobio albipinnatus. The sequence goes on along the minus strand of CM042242.1, from coordinate 11,726,203 downwards.
GACACTAGTCCCGAGGTAAATAGTTCGTCAGCTCCAGTTTGTATCCAGCCTCTCATGAAGACTTCGGATGCCCCAACACCTGTGATGAGACGACTCCACGCCTGTGAAGAGACGACTCAACGCCAGTGAAGAGACGACTCAACGCCAGTGAAGAGACGACTCAACGCCAGCGTTGTTATGGCCTAAATTAATACACGACTGATTAACTTTTTCGAACATTATTCTTTAACATTGTCTTTCTAACATTTTTTATACTATTCATCTATGAAATGCACCTTCTGTAAAGCTGCTTTGAAACAATGTGTATTGTGAAAAGCGCTATACAAATAAATTTGAATTGAATTGAATTGTTCCTATTTAGCACCTAAACTCTGGAACAGTCTTCCTAGCATTGTTCGGGAAGCAGACACACTCTGACAGTTTAAATCTAGACTAAAAACACATCTCTTTACTATCAATTTCTATTATTTAAACCAGTTAATTGATTGTTGGGCTGCAGGTCTACCGGAACCGGGAACACTTCCCATAACACCGGATGTACTCGTTACATTTACTGTAGTCTGTCAGATCCAGATCAGATGGTGGACCAGCTCCACAACGCAGCACTGAAGTGTCGGCAGACACCGTGTCAACTAGACTCTCCCTTCCCCTCGTACTAGGCCTACAGTTAAAAACACATACCAGTATGTATTCAAACGCGCTTGCCTACAGGCTAAACATGTAATGCTTGCGTACATGCCGTCGCATTTTTGGGGGTTTGCGCGGGGATGGTGGCGGTAGGCTATAGTTTCAAAACTATTTCAAACCATGGTTTCGTTCTCCGGCCACCAGGTGTTGTTGCGGTGCTGTTGTTGTGCGGATGGTTTCCGGAACGCATTAGGGGTTTAGTTGAGGATGGTGTCGTTTAGGCCTACATGGCCAAATTTTATAACTAATCAGTTTTTACAACAGAAATGAATCAATCAAAAACTTACTTTAGCTTTTCATCTAATACAAAATAAATGTCCTATTATCACTGAAAAGCGCTATATAAATAAATGTGACTTGACTTGAGTGAAATCTATTATGACATTTCTTAAATTAAAATGTAAATATTCATATGCCTGTACATAAGTCACAGAATAATTTTACCTTTCAGATGGATCTCTTTTATTGGTAACACTTTACAATAAGGTTCATTAGTAAACATTAATTAACTACATTAGTTAACATGTTGAACTGCACTTATAAAGCATTTATTTATCTTTGTTCATGTTAATTTCAACATTTACTAATGCATTATTTAAATCTTGTTAACATTAGTTAATGCACCGTGAACTAACATGAACAAACCATGAACAGCTGGATGTTTATGAACTAACGTTAACAAAGATGAACTAATGCTGAACAAAGGTGTTGTTCATGGTTAGTTCATGTTAACTAATGTTAACTAATACAACCTTATTATAAAGTGTTACCTTTTTATTCTGCTTTGTTTGTCATCGGTTATTCATGTATTATCAACTAAATTGTCAAAATTCTATTTCAAATAGAATCGTTTATTTAGTATTTGTAATTAGAAAAAAAAATTGTGCTTCAAACTTTTATAAACATTATAAAACAAAAATTATAAACAAGCAAGAATTACTGACAGCACACTAAATCCAGTCCAGAGTTAAAAGCTAAAGATTTTAATTACATTTTTGCACCATGCAATAAGAATATATATATATATATATATATATATATATATATATATATATATATATATATATATATATATATATATATATATATATATATATATATATATATATATATATATATATATATATATATATGAACACCCTGCTATTTTGGTTCTCCCACTTAGAAATCATGGAGGGGTCTGAAATTGTCATTGTAGGTGCATGTCCACTGTGAGAGTCATAATCTAAAAAACAAAATCCAGAAATCACAATATATGATTTTTTTAACTATTTATTTGTATGATACAGCTGCAAATAAGTATTTGAACACCTGTCTATCAGCTAGAATTCTGAATTCTCAAAGACCCGTTAGTCTGCCTTTAAAATGTCCAACTCCACTCCATTTATTATCCTAAATTAGATGCACCAGTTTGAGGTCGTTAGCTGCATAAAGACACCTGTCCACCCCATACAATCAGTAAGAATCCAACTACTAACATGGCCAAGACCAAAGAGCTGTCCAAAGACACTAGAGACAAAATTGTACACCTCCACAAGGCTGGAAAGGGCTATGGGGAAATTGCCAAGCAGCTTGGTGAAAAAAGGTCCACTGTTGGAGCAATCATTAGAAAATGGAAGAAGCTAAACATGACTGTCAATCTCCCTCGGACTGGGGCTCCATGCAAGATCTCACCTCGTGGGGTCTCAATGATCCTATGAAAGGTGAGAAATCAGCCCAGAACTACACGGGAGGAGCTGGTCAATGACCTGAAAAAAGCTGGGACCACTGTTTCCAAGGTTACTGTTGGTAATACACTAAGACGTCATGGTTGGAAATCATGCATGGCACGGAATGTTCCCCTGCTTAAACCAGCACATGTCAAGGCCCGTCTTAAGTTTGCCAATGACCATTTGGATGATCCAGAGGAGTCATGGGAGAAAGTCATGTGGTCAGATGAGACCAAAGTAGAACTTTTTGGTCATAATTCCACTAAACGTGTTTGGAGGAAGAAGAATGATGAGTACCATCCCAAGAACACACATCCCTACTGTGAAGCATGGGGGTGGTAGCATCATGCTTTGGGGGTGTTTTTCTGCACATGGGACAGGGCGACTGCACTGTATTAAGGAGAGGATGACCGGGGCCATGAATTGCGAGATTTTGGGGAACAACCTCCTTCCCTCAGTTAAAGCATTGAAGATGGGTCGAGGCTGGGTCTTCCAACATGACAATGACCCGAAGCACACAGCCAGGATAACCAAGGAGTGGCTCTGTAAGAAGCATATCAATATCTGGCGTGGCCTAGCCAGTCTCCAGACCTAAACCCAATAGAGAATCTTTGGAGGGAGCTCAAACTCCGTATTTCTCAGCGACAGGCCAGAAACCTGACTGATCTAGAGAAGATCTGTGTGGAGGAGTGGGCCAAAATCCCTCCTGCAGTGTGTGCAAACCTGGTGAAAAACTACAGGAAACGTTTGACCTCTGTAATTGCAAACAAAGGCTACTGTACCAAATATTAACATTGATTTTCTCAGGTGTTCAAATACTTATTTGCAGCTGTATCATACAAATAAATAATTAAAAAATCATACATTGTGATTTCTGGATATTTTTTTTAGATTATGTCTCTCACAGTGGACATGCACCTACGATGACAATTTCAGACCCCTCCATGATTTCTAAGTGGGAGAACTTGCAAAATAGCAGAGTGTTCAAATTCTTATTTTCCTCACTGTATATCATACCTGGGGTGTCTCTGTCTGCTTGTCTATCCATCTATAATCTGTCACTCCATTTCTCTTTGTGTGTGTGTGTGCGTGTGCGTGTGTGTGTGTGTGTGTGTGTGTGTGTGTGTGTGTGTGTGTGTGTGTGTGTGTGTGTGTGTGTGTGTGTGTGTGTGTGTGTGTGTGTGTGTGTGTGTGTGTGTGATCTCAGAAATGATCGACATTTCAGTATTTTATTATTGTTTATTAAACCGTCGCTTGGTCCAGCCCTGAAGTAGTTTTTTGGGTTAGTACGTTCATGGGCCAATTTCTGTACGTGTCACTGCAGTGGTCTAGAGCCTGTCATCCATAAACAGAGAAAATGCTCACTCTCAGGTCTTTTTTTGTGTCTCTACCAGTAGAATGAAACATCAGCCTCAGAAACTGCTGATTGAAGACAGCTAGACCTGCAGCATGTCTCCAGGGGTTTGCTGGTGTGATCATGCTAAAGCCCATCCTGAGGCGTGGCTCCTGCCTTTGGCCTCAACCCAAGTCTATGTGGTGCGACAGTCCTGCACTCGAAATACAACCCCCCACACTCCGCTCCCCAACAGCCAATACTGATGACTCATCAGGAAAAAGTGTGATGGGATGCAGCTTACTAAAGAATACTGACTTTAACAGCACTCCTGTGCATTTTGTCAACATGTCCTCTGTAACCCATTTTAGATGCACTATATGTTTGAGATGAATGCAAACTGCCAGCTGATTTTGAGTCTGCACAGGATTCTGCATCGAGGAGGGTCATCGGGGTAAGACCTCTGTGTCTCATTCAGTATTCAGACACTGCAGAGGAACAGGCTGCCACCCGCATTACAACACACACACACACACACACACACACACAGTTAGACACTCCCTCTCACTGCAACATGCTTCAATCCCATGCAGACATGCAGCACCTCTGCTTATACACATGATAGCTATACAGTTATTCCTTGTTTGATTTATATATTTAATTCTTCATTGCCATATTAAGTTTCCAAAAATTATTTTTAATGGTCATTCAGGACATGAATAATAAGGTAATATAGGCTACACTCACAAAATGACTGCACCACATTTGTGCTTAAAGTTTCCGCATTACTTTTGTACTAAGAGAATATTATAAAGACCTATATTGTGACAAATAATGTAAAGTAACAATTTCGGCAGTGCATAAGAAACTCAAGGCAATATTTTGGTTCCTCTGAACCTTCTGGAAATCCAGAAATGAGTGCCTCAAATTCCCTATTGTGGAACTTTCAAGTGCTTTAAAACCTTTCTTTATGAACCACTGGCTGCCTTTATTGCAGGAACTTTCAGGCTCGGGTTTGGCTTTTTAAAAGGTGTCCAGCGATTCTCCAAAGGTCACCCGAGGAACACCCATATGTAGCTTTTCATCTTTACATCTTTTGACCTTTATTTATCCTCAGTTCTCTGCATGATGGCAATCTCCATCGCAGGAAAAAGGATGAGTGGCCACAAATGCAAAGGCAGTGAATGAATGAGCTCTCTCCTGGGACACTGCTCCTGCTGCTGTCTTTTTGCTCAGAGTTGCAGGTTTCCCCCTCCACCACCGCCCCTGCGTCAGATGATGCTCGCGTTCTCTGCCTATAAAAGATGCCGGTGTGACAACCGGACTGGCACTCTCCCTCTCTCTTTCTCTGTCTTCCCACATCCACACACTTCACTCACTCGGTCTGTGATCTTCAGCATTTCAGCATGAGTTATTCCGGCGACATGTACACGAGCAGCTCATACAGGAAGATTTTTGGAGATGCGCCACGGCGCGTCCCCGTGGGCAGCAGCCCGTCTAGGGTGACGGTGAGCTACCGCTCCGTACCCCAGCAGCAGCACCACCGCACCTACGGCTCTCCATCCCCCATGATCACATCCTCAAGTTACCGGACCAAACTCGGATCCGGCCGCGGCGGCTACCAGCCGGACAGCGTGGACCTGACGCAGACCACCGCCGTCACCAACGAGCTGAAGATCATCCGCACCAACGAGAAGGAGCAGCTGCAGGGCCTGAACGACCGCTTCGTGACGTTCATCGAGAAGGTACATAACCTCGAGCAGCACAACAAAGTTCTGGAGGCGGAGGTCGCGCTGCTGCGCCAGCGCCACAACGAGCCGTCGCGCCTGCACGACCTCTACGAGCAGGAGATCCGCGAGCTGCGCGGCCGCGTCGAGGAAATGACGCACGAGAAGAGTCAGATGCACCTGGACTGCGTGCAGATGAACGATGCTCTGGAGCGCTTCAAGGAGAAGCTGGACGAGGAGACCCGGCTGCGGGAGGAGGCCGAGAACAGCCTGAAGGGATACCGCAAGGACGTGGATGACGCCACCCTGTCCCGCCTGGAGCTGGAGAAGAAAGTTGAGTCCCTGCTGGATGAGATCGCGTTCCTCAGAAAAGTGCACGAGGAGGAACTTCAGGAGTTACAGGCGTCCCTTCAAGCCACCCAGGTATGAAAAAGTTGTGAATAATATTTTTGGATCCGTTGGCTGGTTGTAGAGGGGGTTTTAGCTGGTCAGGCTGGGATGCCAACTAAAACTTTTATTGCCTGGCTTTTTTTTTTTTACTTTTACATTGCAATTGCATAACATGCAATAGTTGCAAAGGCATATACTATTTTTTAAATTCCTGTAAGATAAAACTACTCAGTTAAGCCAAATATTGCATGTGCTTTAGGTGGTATTGAAATAATATAGCACACTAAATATGATTTACATAACTGCGTTAGTGTAAGATTTACAATTTACAGTATAAGACCTTATTTGACCAGATCAAATTATGAAAAGCATACAAATTCCTTCTCAGAAATGTTTTGATGTTCATTAATATCTCATATCATATAGTTTTGCATTGACATTTATGACTCTGATTTATGCAGTGGCATACTCATGCAGATCTATTTGGGAATGATTTTACATTTTAATTAGTTTCCAGTAGCCTAAAATAAAACACGTTTAGCCAAATATATCATATGCTTTTGGTTTGAAAAATGATATATAATATACAGCCTACCGTCAAATTATTTGTCAGGAAACAAACATGACCTTCATGTGCAAATATTTAAATGAATGGTGTTTGATTTGCACACAACCAATTTGACATGAGTGACTTAACCTGACTACATAGCTTATTTGAAAGGTTTTTAAGGTCTTATCAGGTAGAAATATCTTTATAAGCTAGCAACTATATTTGAGAAGATCAGATTAAGCAGATAAAGCCTAGAAATACTATGTATTCATTAATGCTTTAAAATACTATGTTTAGTAATAACTCATAGTGTGGGTATGCGTATCATGACTGTGCAGTGTCATTGAGGGCGGTGTGTGTCTGGGAGGATTTACAGCACTGCAGCTCAGACGCGCTGAGACTCTGACGCTGCACTGCACCAGGACCTCAGTCAAAATGAGCATTTATAATGCCAGTCCCTTCTCTCATGCAACTTAACATCTAGAAACGCAATGTTTAATCAGACAAAGACACGGAGGATCCCTGGAGAGGGAGAAATGTATTTGTAAGTTGAAAGAAGGTTGTTGACGATGGGATGTTTAAACTTCCTTACCTCCAGGCAATGAGGAGGTGATGATGCAGTAGCGCAGGATTTTAGGTGTGGCTGCAGAGTGCAGCTGGACCCCCGCAGCGCAGCGTCCTTGAGAGGGACTGCATCACTTTAGACTCGCTCTCAGAGTCGTGCAGCTGCTTCTCAAAGTATTTCTACACTACAGATTACATTTCCTTCAGGGTTTTATTCAATAACCCTGAGTATAAGCAATTACACAGTTAATGTGAACGTAACTGATGTAAGCTGATGTTCATCATGCATGGATTGCTGTTCTCTGCGTGTTGATGATGTGGTGGATGAATTGCATCTGTATGAACTGGCAGTGTCATCTTTCCTTGAGCATTAAAACCCATGAGTTTGCACTCCATCCCGCAGCCTCAAGGGCCCAAAACTTCATTAGCGCAAATTACACTCAAAGACTGATTAAACATGTCATGGCCAACATTAGCACTGGATATATCAGCTCTACTGCATTTTTGATAACTTAACAACCTGATGGACAGCGGTTTATTGATTACATTCACTGTAAAACTGTATTTATTAAGCAACTTTTTGTAATTTAAGCAACATCTTATATATGTACAGAATGTCTCATATTTGTGACAACGAATATATGCCAAATTATCTATACGTATAGCTATATAATGTATACTCCTTTTAGCTCAAATGTAAATGCCTGTTTCGGGGCATTAATTATTTATTAGAACTCAATAATGAATCGGCAACTAAATTGCAGTTCCTCCACCAATCAATTTTAGAGACTAAAGGCTATTTATGGCTATCATTAACTACTGTTCAAAACTTTATGCTCACCAAGGCTGCATGTATTTGATCAAAAATACAGTCAAAATGTTTAATATTGTGAAATAAAATACAATTTTACGATAGTTGTTTTCTATTTTAATGTATTTAAAAATGTAATTTATTCCTGTGACGCAAAGCTGGATTTTCAGCATCATTCCTCCAGTCTTCAGTGTCACATGATCCTTCAGAAATCATTCTAATATGCTGTTTTGGTGCTCAAGAAACATTTATTTTTATTATCAATGTTGAAAACGGTTGGTTTTTTTTTTTTTTTTTTTTTTTTCACAGAAATCATGATTTTTTTTTTTCAGTATTCTTTTATGAATGGAAAGTTCAAAATAACAGCATTGATTTAAAACAGAAAACTGTAACATTATAAATGACCCTGTCAGTTTTGATCAATGTAAAGCAAAAAAATCTTACTGACCCCAAACTTTTGAACAGTAGTGTATGCTGTTTTTGTATACACATACACAACAGTTGTGCTGCTCAATGTGGGAACCTGACTTTTGCAGGATTCTGTGATGAATAGAAAGTTCAAAAGAACATCATTTATTTAAAATAGAAATCTTTTTCAACATTTCAAATGACTTAATATTAGATATACCCCTGGTTTCACAGACAAGTGACTGAAAGCAACTTGCACTGACATATCTTAAAATATTAGTTTTGTCTCAACACCAGTAATGTTTTTTTAAGGCATGTTTATAAAAGCTACTTAAACATCCTAATTGAACTAAGGCTTAATCCTGACTTAATCTAAGCTCTGTCTGTGAAACTAGGTTTTATAGTTGTATTAAACGTATTAACAGTTAGTTTGTTGACTGTTTACAATGCTCAGGTGTCTGTTGAGATGGACGTCAGTAAGCCTGACCTTGCCGTGGCCCTGAAGGACATTCGTGCCCAGTACGAGACTCTCTCTTCCCAGAACCAGCAGCAGGCAGAGGAATGGTACCGCTCCAAGTTCGTCAGTGTGACGGAGGCAGCGGCACGCAACAACGATGCTCTGAAGCAGACCAAGGATGAGCTGTCTGAGTACCGCCGACAGCTGCAGTCCCGCACCCTGGAGATCGAGTCCCTGAAAGCCCATAACGAGTCCTTAGAGAGACAGCTGGCTGAGATGGAGGACCGCCACAACAACGAGATCGGCGAGCTGCAGGTGAGTGCATAAGACTTTGAGTGAGTTTACGTTTACTAATTTAGCAAACACTTTTATCCAAAGCAGCATACAAATTCATTTTGTAAAGAAAAAAAGCTCAAATTGAAAAATATCACTCAAGCTGTAATCCAGGATGATTTTAGAATGACCCAATGAGCATCCATAGAATAACTGTCTGTGCAAAGGACGGAGTCGTGTGATAAATGTCACAAATACAAAGTTCTGTCATGAAACTCCGGAATACAGAATACAGGTTTTCAAATTTTTTCACCATTGCATAAATTAGCTTTTTTTTACTATTTTGTCTTGCTTTGAAAATAAATGACAAAACTACAATTGAAAAATATTTATTTAACACTGAACATTTTTAGCATTCCAGCAGACATTATACAAACAAAGCACAATATAACTTAAAACATTTAAATATAACTATATAAAATATAAATATAACTTATCTTATCTTTGGCCTATTATGCCTACAGGTATCATAATCAAATTTAGTTTGTTTGTAAATGAGAGGTTTGGCGAGCCTGTGTAACTAAGCACTGAATAAAAACCTAGGTGGTTTGAGCAGTGAGTGGAGTCTGACTTAAAACATATTGGCCATTGCTTACAAGAGATGAACAGCTATGTCACCGCTGCAGAAACACGTTGTAAATTGATACATTTGACGTTCTACAGACACAAATATGCACTGGAGCATTTGCCAATATATTATTACAGTATCAGCTGAGGGTGTTCTTGCTTGCATTTGAGGGTGCTTATACAATTCAGCTAGCCTGGATGCCAGACGAATTTAGCCCCGCCCACAATTTTTTTTGCACTGGCAGTTCGGTCTGGACTTGATCCATAGAGAAGTAATTATGCCCGAACAGAAACTGTTCGGACCAATGAATTTGTCAGGGCGGGCTTTCAGTTTAAACACGCCCCATAATCACAGCCCAACGGAGCAGTATCAGACTCAAATTCTGACTAGAATTGAGTATGACGACGTCAGGCTACAATTCAGCAGAACAGTGTCTGCAAGCGGCCATTTCTGCGTCTTTCTTAGACACTATAATTTAAAGCCTTCTTTAAGCCTTGTTTACACTCGATGGATCAGCACGAGCGCGAGGAGCCAGACGAAAGTATAAACAAGGCTTAATGCTTCCACACTTCCGACATGTGCTAATGCGTTTCGGCATTTAGAAGCGTGCGCGCCTCTCTCACACACGCTGGTTGCTATATTTGATCGCGTCATCAAAAACCTCATTGTTCGGTGAAATTTATTCGGTCTTTTCACTTATTCGAACACTGAAAGTGCTAGTTTTGCTATTTTAGGCCGAATAATTTCGGTTGACGAACATTCGGTGCATCCCTACTTCATATACTCTGTGAAGATTTGCTGTAGCAGTTGCAGTGCACCTTCCCCAGCTCCAGCTGTATAGATCTGCTATGGGTAATTCATGTATGCTATATTGTACAGCAGCAGATTGTCTTAAGCCCCATTTCCACCGAAATTACCCAAAACAATTTGTCCTAGGAACTTTTCCCCCCCAGACCTGTTGCTGTCTGCGTTCAGTCTAAAGTACCTTGAAGATTATTTGGGTGACATAGGACTGCGCGCGACTTTCCAGTTCCCGCTGGATTTCGGATTCTACATTTAAGCTTAATAAAGCCTGAACCTCGTCGTCTGTCCATCTGTCGTCCATTTTTTAAATACGACCCAAAGTTCCTAGTTCCTGGGGAAAGTTCCTGCGGTGGAATGCGGCTTTACTTGCTCACAGCAGCGTGTCTTGTATGTATTGGCAGTAGCAAGTCCTGTACTTTGCAGCAGCAGCGTAGCAGATCTATTCTGCCAAGACCAAACATATCAACATTGATCATCATATTCATTACGATGCCAAACACTCAGAAAGTTGTCATGACAGACATTTGCTTATTTGGTTGGTGACTTATTCTGTTTGTTTCCAGGTTTAAATAAAAAAGTGTTTTGTCTTTTTCTCAGCATTATTGCTGTTTGATTATTGCTGATGACATCATAGACCTCCTAGCGGCAGGTCTAGGCGGTTTTCACACTAATGAACAGATCAATTTGAACATATTAGATGTTTTGTCCTATTTTGTCCATGATCCATTTTTTTCCCCAGAAGAAATGCATACCAAGTAAACAAAAATAAATTCGGAGAATATTTTGGACCAAGAAAAAACTTTTGAGCATTCAGGGAACATTCATTAATAATGTTTTCATAACTCAATGGGGACATGAAAACGTTATTAATGAATGTTCCCTGAATGCTCAAAAGTTTTTTTCTTGGTCCTATAAAAAGTAACGGAACAAGTAGTAACAAGCTGTTAAAAAACAGTCAAACCCCCAACTAAAATGTTTCAGAAAATGAACATCCATGAGCGATGTATAAATAACATTTTGAGAAAATGATCTTTGAACAAACATTCTATTAACGTTCCTGGAAGAATGTTTGTTCATAACTTTGAGAGAACCTTGCTAGAACGTTAGCCAAAGTTTTGAGCAGGGCTCTGAACCGGTTCAAGGAACGAAAACGAAAACCGGAAACGAACGAAATTTTAAGAGGAACAAAAACGGAAACGAAATCAAAATCAATTTGAATCGTTCTGAACAGAAACGTTAATTTGAAATGACCATTAACCGGTTAATAACGTTATTTTATCGTTCTCTTTAATATTTTAATTTGGCAGTGACCAATCATGAAATGAGTAGTACAGCATGTGACGTTGGCGGATCAAGCGTGAGTGAAATGCCCGCGCACCATCATCTATGAATCTACCGGTAACGCAAGTCAGTGTGAGCGCGCATTTTCATGCCTCAAGTACATTTCTTTCCCCGCTGAGGTCTACAATGAATGTGCAGGTATTGGAGGACATTCTTTTCGAACGTTTAAATAAGCAGTACGGACTTTAAGCTCAAATAGACTGATTTAGGATAGTTTATGGATTCCGTTTAAGCCTATCCAAGTAGGCTATAGCATCTATCAAACATTTTTCCTATAGTCTTTCAGATTGCCAATACAGGACAGGTCAATGTTTTCTATATAGACGGTTGATGCTTCGTATTAAATGGTATGTTATATTGCATTAAATGCAAGCTTTATTAGCTGACTGAATTTGATTATGTGATGCAAGAACGTGTTGCGCAGTGTTTGCTTTGAAATTAGCAGTTGACGGTGCATTAAAAGAGCAATGGTTATCCAGTTTATTTATTCTTTATTCATGCATTTTTTAAAACAAGTCGTGTTGAAAAAAAGTTATGTACAAAGAATGTTATCACTCTTCTGAAAATAATTCGGCATTAGAGGCCACTTTCGATTGTCTAACGCTCCATTAAAACAGGTCCGCTGTTTATGCCTTGTAATTAATGCATGTATTTCTGGTTTTAAAAATGTTATTAAATAAATATTCAAGTTTAATTACCATGTGTTATATTATTATTGAGTGAAAATAAGTCTATTTATACATATTTGTTTAAAATTTATACATATTTGTTTAAAGTATAGGCTTAATTAAAATAACGTTATTAACCGGTATTTTTTCATATCAAACCGTTTTCGGAACAGTAATGTTTATTGAGGAACGCAAAAACCGAAACGCTATAATACCGATTCTGCTCGGAGTGAACCGATTGATATTTTTTTCCGTTTTTAAGCCCTGGTTTTGAGATCGTTCCCTGTTAGCTGGGTAAGTTTTCTTGTCAGATAAGTTTTTGGAGACATAAATATCTTGTTTGTGGTGACAGGACACTGTTCAGCAGCTGGAATCTGCTCTCCGGAGCACAAAAGGTGAGATGTCCCGTCACCTGCGCGAATACCAGGACCTGCTGAATGTCAAGATGGCACTGGACATTGAGATCGCAGCCTACAGGTCAGACTCAGAACTATTTTCATTTAATGTCATTAGTTGATGCATTTATTAATGTGTCATCCTTATCAATATATGGACGTTCCCAACAGGAAGTTGCTGGAAGGTGAGGAATGCCGTCTGAGCTCTGTGAGCGGAGCCATGTTGCAGTCCGCCTACTCTTATCCATCGAGCCGCACTTATACCCTTAGCTCCTACAGGAGGAGCGTAGCCAAACCTGAGACAGAGGAAGAGGAAGAGGAGGTAGAGGAGGAGGAAGAGGAGGAGGAGAAGGAGGAGGAGGAGGAGAAGGAAGAAGGAGAGGAGGAGGCAGGAGAGGAGGCAGAGGAAGGAGAAGAACAGGAAGAAGGAGGCGATGAGGAGCAGGAGGAAGAAGAGGAGGAAGAACAAGAGGATAAGAAGGAGAAGGAAAAGGAGGATGAGAAGAAGGAAAAGGAAGAAAAGAAGAGCCCAAAGGAACAAAAGGAGAACGAGAAGGAGAAAGAGAAAGAAAAGGAGAAAGAGAAGGAAAAGGAGAAGAAAAGTGATAGCAAGGCAGATAGCAAGAGTGAAAAGGGGGACAGTAACAAAGGCGAAAAGGCCGCTGCGGTCAAGAGCAAGTAAAGCTGCGTACCATCACCGCTTCCGCCACATCCGTCTGGACCCCTCCATGTCCTCTTTACCTCTCTGTCCCTCAGCCACACACACCACCACCAGTCAAACCTCACCTTCTCATCTTCACTCTCATTTCACTAGATATGGCTGATTTCATCTGCTGATGCATCACTGAGTAGTCAGTAACGAAAGCACTAAAACGGATGTTTTCTGTATAGCACTCGATATTAAACAGGGTCTATGCAGAGAGTATGTGGAGTAGTTCACCCAAAAATGACAATTTACTTTCAATACGAGATGTAGGGCAGAATGTTCTGTTTTTCATACAACAGAAGTGGATGCAGAGTAAACTTCCAAGCTTTCCAAAAAGCACCAAACAAATTGTCCATGCAATTCCGTCTTCAAAAGTCCTAAAACTCTGAAATCGTGAGGTCGTGTCAGGATAGGTCCTAGCGGAACAGTGCGCTAGGTCTTTATTTAACACAAGTGAAAATGAGATTTGTGACCTCATATTTATACACTTTTAGGCACCGTTCACACACCATATGTTTTGGCATCATATTTTTCTCTGTAAACATGCACTAGATAGACGTGTTGGACCATTCCGCTCGCATCTTATGCAGCGTCTCATGCATGACGCAGTGCCCTAAAAATGCAGCGCCCGAGTTAAAAGAAGTTGAAAAAGTTTGGCAAAACACCTCTCTCGACCTTGCTATTTATTTATTTCCACTACCCTGCATCTTTAGTTTTTAAATGCAGAAACACATTGTGTGAATGGCCCCTTACTGTGTACCACACCGTGCACTTCTTTTGTATGGAAAAGAGAAACTGTTAGTCTAAGCTACAACAACATTTAGTCTACGCCAGGGGTGTCCAAACTCAGTCCTGGAGAGTTTAGCTCCAACTTGCCTCAACACACCTGCCTGGAGGTTTCTAGTATGCTTAGTAAGACCTTGATTAGCTGGTTCAGGTGTTTTTTGGGGTTGGAGCTGATCTCTGCAAGACAGTGGCCCTCCAGGAACAGACCTGGTCAAAGCTATTCTTTGTGTCAGGGTCAGAACGACATTAGGGAGATTAAATTACGGCAAACTTTTCATTTTCGGGTCAAGACAGCAGCTTAAGTAAAGATCAGACCGCAAAGACCCCATTCACACCCGGTGTTCACGTGCCATTAGTAAAGTGCAGGACAGCACAAAGGAAGACGATGCCATGCAAGGCAATATGAACTGGTTCCAACCTCTCGGTGCTATTTGATTCTAAAAATAAGTGAGTTTGGACTTTGAAAGAGGTGATTATTCACAGAGCAACAGCATATCCATTATATAGAGCTTCACTTGAGTCCTGAATGTATGTCATAAGCCAAGCACAGGGACTGGCCACATCTCCTGTTTTTCCAGCGATATTGGGGCATCTATACCCACATGAACGAAATTGTCCAAGCTCATTTCATTAAGTTCACTCGTAAGGGAGAGAATGTTTCATTCACGTTCTCATGCAAAGCATGCATCATTTTTTGAACTTTAAGCTACGCATCCGTCCATCCGTTCATGGTTTCCTTAATTGCAATGGTCACAGCACGGCAAAAGTGGCGGCATGGAGTTCATCAAGTTTGGTGAGATTAAACATTTATGGATTTCTTGGGGAGGGTTTCAATGTTTAGATTTTGGAGAGAAGAGTGCATCTGTAGTGTGGGAAAATCCTTCTGCAATTTAGATTCTGACGCTTTAGAGACGATTGCTGCTTAATATCCCTCTATTCCTTCCCGTGTTCAAAAATGACCTCCTCTTGATTGATTCATTCGTGATGGAGCCTGAAGTAAATCTTCCTCTCTCTTATTCTCTCTTTCTCCCACTTCCTCCTTCTAATCTGTGGCATGGCTTCCTTCTGAAAGTAGATGAGGTTCCTGTTTTTTAGCTCTTTCCGTTAGTATTTTTTCTCGCAAATGGGTGAATTTCATGAAAACATATGTAAAATACATGTTTTGCATGATGAAATGATGATTACTTTTAGGACAATTAAGATTTGTTGCATTAGTCTGTGGACATGAATTTGTTGTGGGGGGTTTTGTGAGTGTGTGTGTGCTTTCAGGCTTCAGGAAGCAGTGTAAACGCTGGTGTTTTCTGCAGCTGGTCGTGAAAGGTCCAGCTCTTTTCTCACCCTGCAGGAGACAGTTTGGCCACAGTTTTGACACCTGCCATAGAGAAGGGCTATTAACCGCCACCTTAGTACTCCACCTCCAATGACCCTTCACAATGCAGGCCTGCTTGATCAAATGATTAACGGACGCAGATTATGTGACATTATGGGTTGGTGTCTAGGTTTATCAATTGAAATGTATTAACATCGGGATTGTTTCTAAAATGAGATCTGATCTTCATCTCTGTCACAATATGAAACAAACAGAACTCAATACTTGGCAATGGGTGTTTCAGATCACATCATGACATCTCAGTTGTTCTGACTTCACCATTATTTCTTCTTGCATAAACCTTTGTGCAAATACAGAATACTGTTCTAGTAGTAGTGTCTTTCCAGGTAGTGTTTAGCAAACGGGTATTTGAATCCATGTCTGCACTTGAAGAAAAGTCTGTAAAAATAGGGCCCACTGCTGTGTTAATATGGGATTGTTCTGCACTGATTTTCACTGATGTGTTTTACCCGATGTGTTTATTTTGAATTACTCGTAACATTGTATTGTTTTAGAGTTACAGCTACATTAGATGTAGGCTACGGCACTTAATGGATAATGTCATGGCCGAAAATATGGTACGTTTTCCATTTTTTTAACTGATTTTGTAAATGTGTGAAGTGTGGTGACTGATGTTAAAGCGAGTTTACTTTCTGACTCATTTTTACAGCAACCTTTGGGTTATAATGTAATCCAAATAGTATATTATATTATAATCCAAAAGAGTAGAAGAGGAGGGAAAAGCCAAGAGCAAGATTTTCAGTAAATGTAGCAATTATCTATGAAATGAATAAATCAAGAGGAGTTTCAATTTGCATGGCTTGATTCACTCGGAGCTTGACAATATGAGGGGGTGGGATAGATTTGCTTGATGTGTGTAAATTTACGTAGATGCCTTAATCATGAATCTAAACTGCTTAAAAGAGTCCTCACGTATTCTGCATCTCAATGACACGGTTTCAGAGATGGTTCAGGAGTGCTGACACTTAAACTGTATGGCTGCTAATTGATACAGTGATGTTCCCCTAAAGCCAAATAAAGACATTTATCAACCAACGTACCATGTGTGACCTTTTTGTCTTGTGTTATATCAAGCAACCACACACAGCACGCCCACTTAAATCAAACAGTTGTTTTATTTAAATTAATTAAATTGATTTACTGGTACATGAACATACTCTTCCAAATGTTTTTTTTTTTTCACAGTGATGCTATAGAAGAACCATTTCGGGTTCCACAAATAACCTTTCAGTGAACCGTTCTTAAAAGAGTGAAGAACGTTTCAGAAATCAAAAGAACCTTTTTCCACTATAAAGAACATTTTGTGGAATGGAAAGATTCCATGAAAGTTAAAAGGTTCTTCATGGAACCATCAATGCCAACAAATAACCTTTATTTTTAAGAGTGTATGGTAATCATTCAGTACCATGATTTATACTATTACAGTTTTTCTGAATTGCTAAAACACATTTCTCAAAACCATCACCCACTTTCTCAAAACCTTAAACACAAAACAAAATCTTCAAACTACATTCAGAGAAATGGAATGGAGAACACGGCATCTAAAGCATACCGTTAAAGAAAAATAGTATTGTAACAATACAGTCTGAATTGCTATAACACTATAACCCCATTCTCTGAACCAGATTCTTAAAATAAAAACAATTTATCAAATGAATCACTCTGTAAAACCTTAACCAAGTTCAGGTAGTTAGACACCGTTTGCAAATCTCATGCACTCTTTCTGCAAAACTCTAAACACAGGCAGGCAAAAGTTAAACACAACTAAAACACAGTTGTCATCATTTACACACAACGACTCAAATTGTTCACACTTATTTCTAATGATGTGATCAAACCAACTGTACAAAATGAGCCAGTTCAGAGTGCCCAGGTGCACTGAATGACCAACAACAGATGGAAACAATCTGAGAGGGAGAGGAGGAAGAGTATGTGTAAGAGGTGGTGGATGAGGATGAGGATGAGGATGAGAAAGAGCAAGGCATGGGCAGTGTTGTCAAGGCTGTATCCGGAACACTAGAGGGTTTTTTACCTTTTGCCTGGCAAGAGACGACATTGTGCTGGGTCTGGCCTGTGGATTCTATCCACATCACAGGCAAAGACGTGATTCTGAGGCAGAATGAATCTCTCACTGACATACAGACATTCAGTAATATTCAGCACAACACTACACTTGCCGTAGCCTAGAAATCTAGACGCACCCTAGCGGCAGCAAACCTATTTTGCAGCCAGGGTCGTCTAGCAACTCTCCGTTGGCTTGCGAGCTGGAAAAACCAAACTCTAGGCCAATCACATTGAGTATAGAGTCGGTGGGCGGGCTTAACATAATGACGGCAGAGTTGTGGCGGTTACGCGTGGTACTCGTAAAAAAAGAAGCTGGCTTTGGCCGCGACTCTGGAAGACTTGGAGTTGAGCTTTTCTTTAAGAAAAGAACAAAGAACGACACTTAAGTCATTCTTAAGAAAAGAAGATATGTTCAAAGTTTTGCCGACCGGATATGGCGAAAGTTTAATCTATCATTTAGCTCCGCTTCACCTTCTGTGTTGCTCTGGTTAGTTGTAGCGCTATCCTATTGCGTGCAGAGGAAATTGGAAAGACAACCGTTTATCCCGCCCCTCGGATTGAGCCCTACTAATGGGGAGTTTCCAGACCCAACATCTTGATGAGGGCTTGTCAGGCTACAATTGCAGCACATACAGTATACAATTCATTCACCTTACTGTAAGTTGCGATTACTATACTTTTTTTTTTTTTTTTTACAAAAGTGCAAAATTTGTTTACAGTTTTTCTGAATTGCTAAAACACATTTCTCGAAACCATCACCCACTTTCTCAAAACCTTAAACACAAAACCAAATCTTCAAACTACATTCAGAGAACATCTGACTCTTCTGGCAAAAATGTTTTTTTCTGTGCTCAAAATCAAATAATGCTTTCAGATCATACACACAGTCAATCAGTCAATATATTAACTCTTCAGATCATTCATTAGACACACTACATCAAGGAATGGAGAACACAGCATCCACAGAAAAAAAAGTATATTGGAACACATACTGTAAATTACAGATTTTCACAACTGCTAAGACACATTTCTTAAAACCTTCACCCATTTTCTCACAACATTACAGTTTTTCTCGATTGCTAACACACTATAACGGATTCAATCGGCACAATTTCCCAAACCATTTATTCAGTTCTCAAAACTACGTTTCACCTGTTTTCACACACATTCCAATTTTCTTAATGGTTTCTGGAAAACTCTACACAAAAATGGCCTTTTACAGAGGTTTAACCATGTTCTCATTCATAAAATACAGACACACAATATAATTAACTGAAGTGTCACTATGTTAACTCAAATAGCACATATTTGTCCATCAGTAAACATTCAGTATAGCAAATCTGATGACACACCAGTCAGAATCTCAGGATAATATAAATGGGAGCACGGGTGTTGTGCTTTATGAAATTCATCTTAATCATCTACAGGGTTTTATATTACTTGCACATACAGTATAATAATTACAGTAACATTACTTTATATGAGAGAAATTTCACTATTCTGTGTCCAGTAAACTGTAGTACATGTACACCTGCAAATTAGTGACTGTCAAACTAGTTTTGTTTTTGTGTGGGTGGAGGGTATTTTTGCCGAACTGAGAGACGATGGTACTGTATAGGGAAATTTGGCCAAAGGTGCAGAGGATGCAGAAATTATTTCTTTATTTATGTATAACCGTAATTGACAAAATAGTGTATTTTGTTGCATACTGTCATATTTAGTTATTTGGTTTTTGAACTTTTCTTCTCTTGTAAGATCATCTGCTTTGATCTACTTTAATATACTGTAAGATCACTTTACAGTAGTGTAATTATAATTTTTCCTGAAGTTCATTGAAAGCTCATGTTACTCTATCTGCACTTTTTTCATTTATGTTGTATACTGTAATAGACATTGAGCTGTCAAATTATTTTTGAATCCCAAAAAGATGTTTTTGTTACAGCACACTCTAAAAATGCTGGGTTGTTTTAACCCAAATTTGGGTCAAATATGGACAAATATTCCATTGGATCATTTTTTTTTTCAATTAAACGTTTAACTCAACAGTTGGGTTTGTCCATATTTGACCCAAATTTTGGGTAAAACAACCCAGCACTTTTTAGAGTGCATTATGAATTTATTTCATTAGTGTTGTGTTCACTGGGCAGGAAAGTAGTCTGTGGGTGCTTCTCAATAATTGATGCTTCCTCGTTTCCTCGCTCCTCCGTCCTCCAGCCTGTGACCCGGAAAAGTTAGCCATCTTGCAGGACATGTCAGTTCTCTAGGTGAGAAACGAGGAGTGAGGAAGCTTCCTGAGGAGTTATGAGCGAGGATGCACAGGTCTTTCTTGTCGAGAAGCCTGACACACAAATAAATTCTCATCCCCCTTCACATATATCACAATAATTTTAATTAATGCTTTACATTTGCAGTTTAAATAGACCATATATCACATATTTCAACAGTGCATCTTGCTTTATTATTATTTATGAATTTCTTAAATAACCAAACTTCAACAACATAGGGGCATGTCAAAGATCAACTAGGAAAACCGTCTAGAGTTCTTCAAACAATGACTGGAGGATGTTAAATGCCAGTTATTCTTTTTATTTAGTTACTCTCAAGCCAGTAAGGTGAAAAAATTTCAACTACAATATAAAACAAAAGCGACAGGAAACAATAACCTTGGAGGTATAACAATACTTCAGTCAGAGTACTCCTCAGCAGCTACTACACTCACTGAACACCAGTCATAGCTGTCAACTGACAGCTGCATTGTGTGAGGTTTTATACACCTGGGTACAATCATTTCTCAAGAGAAATATAACATGGAAATGTATTTTTACAAAAGAACAATTAATACACTTTCCTTCAATACACAACTATTAATAGCACTACATGACATATTAACTTAAAGGGGTGGGGTGGTAAAGCACACTCTTTCGAAGGCTTGATTGTGTTTGTGGGGTGCACTGTAACATGTGTTCATGCTTCGTTTTTAAAAAAATGCAGTATTTTTCATATATTTGACCTTTATTCTACACTGCTCTGTCCCTCCTTGTAAAAACGGTCTGATGGTTTCCGGATTCTGTGAAGCCAGTCCCTCAAAAATACGCAATGGGCTCTGATTGGTTAGCTGGCCCAGTGTGTTGTGATTCGCTAACCGCCTAGTGAACATTTCTCGAAAGCGTCACGCCCCTTACCTCTACAGGTAGCCTCAGGCTACTAGCCTGAGCTTTGTGTACAATAGCGTCAATGAAACCATACCAAGAGCCCGAATCAGACCCAGACAATTTTAGTGAAGATGATCGAGCAGAACCTGTTCAGTCCTCAAGAGTAAAGACTGCGGATCTATAGTGATCGCTCCTGAATGGCACTGTTACTTTTGTATTTTTAGAACGATTTGCCAAATATCTGTCGCAAGAACGGACACTAAACATAGTAGCCAAATCAAACACAGAACCATGTTTAGCATGCCTGTAGATAAACAATACTTAAAAGCTCTAATCAAAGAATAATTTACACTAATGCCAAGTTCGCTGTTGAGATTTTAAACAGTTTGTAACGTTAGGGGTTTGTCAGATAACGTTAAGTATGAATGAGCATTTAACAAACTGGTTTGCAGAGCCAAACAGCGCTGTCATGTTTACTTCCTTGCTACAACGTAGGCTACAATTAACAACAGGAACTATTACAGGAAAACACATCGACGAAAAATAAATCACACTTACAGGTTGTAGCCCGTACTCGCGAAGATTGTGGAAGCTTTCCTCCGCGAGATGTGCCGCGGTAGCCGCGCGTGCCCGCCTGTCTCGTGCAGCTTAACTCGTGCAGCTAAAGGCTCATGTATTGCAAATACAGATGAATATAGTCCATTATGTCACATTTTCCGATCTTCTCCTCCGACCCCTGTCTGTCTCGTGCTTTGATTTACGATGGGCAGCATATATCCGATGCAAATGCGATCGTGTTCCCCTCATGTCTCTTACACACATGAATATGACGTTGTATGTTAAACGCACTGCAACGCTGCCCCGTCCCTAGGAAGGCTGAAGAAAGTGGACCTGCAATCCAGATGAAAATAACAGCGTTTCGTCGGCATTGTCAACAGCACTCCAGCCTACTAACTATACCACAACAACGCTTCCCCGCTGCGATACAAAATGGCCCCCCCTTATTTCATATTCTCGGAGGAGGGGTTTATGTAAATATTGGGGCTGGTGATGTCAGCACACCCTGGGTGAATGTGTAGTAGTCCCTACCGGCCGTTTGCTGTAGTCCTTAGAAATCGATTTCTTTAAAAGCAAATATCTCCCTTTGCTTTAAACTTTGAACGTTGTAACTTTGAAGATGTTGTTTATGCTCAAACAGCAACATTACACACTAGCTAAAGTTAGAAAAGTGAAATCGTGGTTTACCACCCCTTTAATTTCAGCAGAAATTATAGAAAGTGAAGAGCAGTAATCCTTTCCCATCATACTTGGTATCTCCCACCAGCCCCCACCACGAGGCAACACAGCAAAGGTATAAAAAGCATGATAAAAGTCCTTTCAGATCTTTTACTCATTTCAAGATGGCCGCCATCTATGATGATCCAAGTAATTGTCAACAGTTTATCAGCAAAGCTTAAATGTCCACTGGTTAGTGCTCAGGTGGCCAGTCTGATACCACAGTCTAGTTGTAGGTATGTGCTTGTGTGTATGTGTAAGGCACCTCTCCACCTCGCTGACACTTCAAGGTAAATAAAGAGTCTGTTAAAAACCCAAGTATGTGTTCATGTCTTTATACACTCAAACAATTAAAGGGTTAGTTCACCCAAAAATGAAAATGATGTCATTAATTACTCACCCTCATGTCGTTCGACACCCGTAAGACATTCGTTCATCTTCGGAACACAAATGAAGATATTTTTGTTGAAAGCTGATGGCTGAGAAAGGCCTTCATTGGCATTCAGTACATTTACTCTCACAAGACCCATAAAAGGCACTAAAAAACGTCGTTACAAAGTCCATCTCACTACAGTGGCTCTACAATAATTTTATGAAGCGACGGCAATAGTTTTTGTGCGAAAAAAAAAAAAATTCTAAATAACGACTTTATTCTACAAGTTCTTGTCTGTCTCTGCCAAGACGCAGAACCGGCGTTCGGACACGTGACCCAGAAGCGAGGAGATTTGTTTACAATGAGCAGAGGAAGACACACCGTATCTAAGCTGTTGAATTCTACATTGATCGTGCTTTAGGTCTCGGCGCAGGGCTCAAAATGGGACTAAAGTGTGCATTTCCTGGATTCCCGAACGCCGGTTCTGCGGCATATTCTCGCGCATGCGTCTTGGTGCTTTGTGAGTTCATGGCAGAGACAGACAAGGAAGACAAGAACTTGTGGAATTAATTTGTTATTTTGATTTTTTTTTTCACTCAAAAACTATTGCCGTCGCTTCATAAAATTATTGTAGAGCCACTGTAGTGAGATGGACTTTGTAACAACGTTTTTAGTGCCTTTTATGGGTCTTGTGAGTGTAAATGTACTGAATGTCAATGAAGGCCTTTCTCAGCCATCAGCTTTCAACAAAAATATCTTAATTTGTGTTCCGAAGATGAACAAATGTCTTACGGGTGTCGAACGACAGGAGGGTGAGTAATTAATGACATAATTTTCATTTTTGGGTGAACTAACCCTTTAACTTTCAATGTTGTTAGTTGCACTCAAATCATCCTTGTTCACATTACTTCACATCACATTACATTTAGAGGAGTTTCTGCACTGTAAAAAATCAGGTCTCCAATTGAAAATTTTCTAGTGACCGATCACATCTACATTTTTTAGCTGGCCAAATTGAATTTCTGTTAATTAAATTGCATCAATTCACAGAAATTCAATTTGGCCAACTGAAAATTTTAGATGTGATCGGTCACTAGAAAATTTTCAATTGGAGACCTGATTTTTTTTTTTACAGTGTGTAACTTTGCACTGGGAAAACTTACTCTGTGGGGTTGGGGTAATGTGAGACGGGGTAATGTGAGACACCCCCTGCACACTTGTGGTCATATGACCATTATGTTTTCAAGCCCCTTCAATTTCCCCTTGGCCATGAAGGAGAGGACCTCATGGTGCTGTGGCAAGCATGTTTTATTCACAAAAATATTGTTTTTGCATGTAAAAGTACATTTTCTTGCTGTCAACTTAATCAACTGTTGTGCCAAAGAAAATTGATTCAGATAGAAAAACTTACATCACACATGTTGATGAACTACCAACATATAAAACCATGTGATGATGCTAGCTGATGATTATCCTGAATTGCTAAGAGAGATTGTTTTTTTCTAAAAATGTGGCGGTGGGGTAAAGTGAGACAAATGCTGTGGGTTAAATAAGTGAGACATGAGGCACAAGTTAAGTTTAGTCTTAAACATATTGTAATGTAATATCACATTACATATGTTTTAACTTTAATGTCATAAACATTGTAGAAAAGCCATCATGCCAAGGCAATACACCAGGAAGACAACCAGGTGCACATGTTCCTTAAAGTGATGTGGTAAAGAAGCTGCCTCAACCTACAAGGCCTGGAGGAACCACCACACGGAGAGAGCAACTCCTCATCTTTCCCTGTAACCTTCAGGAATGTAGAGTAGGCCTAGTTGTAGAGTATGACAGTAGACTGATGTTCTAACCCAGGTGGGTCTAGTCCTGTGTTCCGAGTCCCCAGGCTGTTCTAGCTGGTTCTGATTGTCCTTTGCTCTGACCCCGAGACACTGGCTATAAGGGTCCTGTGTACTGACCCCCAGGCTGTGTTCTAGTCTGACTGGTTCTATCTGTCATTTGAAAGTTAATAATTCATATTATGTTGTATTTGATTTTGTTCAGAGTTACTTTCAAGTGTTTCGAAAAAAAATTTGCTTAATTGACCAATCCCCATGATTTTGTTACTAGTCCGACATTAGTTCTGGACTGTGTGGTTGTCAAGCTAGCTGTCAGGATTCTAACTGTTACAACATGTGTTGTTATGGTAGTTTCAGAGTGGAAAAAGTAAGTGGTTCACTTTACCCCCTTGATTTCTCTGGTCTGTCTCAGTTTACCCCTAAGCTGGGGTAAAGTGAGACACAAGACGACTTTTTTTTTTAAAACACTCGTATTTTCACTGACCTTCATCCTAAATACATTCTGACAATTTCCATTGCTAGGAAACATCCTGAATTAATGGGACGTGTCAATTTTACTGTTATATCATTTTAGCTCGCGTAGAGGGGAACAAATGTAAAAAATGTCTCACTTTACCCCACTCTCCCCTAATTGTAACAAAAATAAATTCTATATTTTCAACAAATAAATCTATGTTTGGTACTTTACTTAATATTTTGAGTAACTTATTTAATATAATGTTGTTGTAAACATGTTTTGTACAATTAAATGGTGCATGTTTTTTTATCTTGAGTAATGTTTACTAGGCTTTTTAGATGTGTGCCTTTTCGAGATACTTTTTAAGTAAAATTTATTTAAAAGTCTAAACAAGTGGATTTGGCTGTTGCAAAAACACAAATGTTCATCACAGACGCCATTTTGATGGGTGACAGGACTGAATTTGCACTGCTGGCAACCAACGACACTAAAAAAGGTAAGAATGACATTAAATATGAACTGTTCAATGGTTTGATGCTTTAAATATAGCAAGGATAAAGCTAAATGTTTGTATTGATAAATACTTAAATTTGCCTTGAATTACATGGCTTGGCTAACGCTAACAGGCTAAAGCTAAATTGCTGAATAAAGTCGTTATTTTTGTTTGTTTTTGCGCACAAAAAGTATTCTCGTGGCTTCGTAACATTAAGTTTGAAGCACTGGAGTCACATGGACTATTTTAATTATGTCTTTCCTATACTTTAGGGCCTTGAAAGTGTTCATCACATTGTTGTCTATGGAGGGATCAGAGAGCTCTGGGATTTCATCAAAAATATCTTCATTTGTGTCTGAAGATGAACGAAGGTTTGGAACGACATGAGGGTGAATAAATAATGACAGAATTTACATTTTGGGGTGAACTAACCCTTTAAATTGATGTTCACTTTTCTCAGTGATTATTTTTTATCAGCTGATGTAATAATTATGATTATATTTGAATGTTATGTTTTTAACGTTGTTCGAAACATTGTTTTAATTAGATGAGTGAATTACTGTTCTCAGCGGGTTAAACAGACCAATGGTCATTGAAAAAAAACTGTTATATGAAAATTAAATGCTGTTGCTACCTCTTGGAGTAGCCTACTTGAAGTCAGCTTTATGTAAAGATGAAAAAATAAGCTACTGTGTTTTGCACTGTTGCATTGTCATTTTAAAGTGAATAAATGTTTTGTATTGAGATGCTGGTTTACTGTTTCATGGTACTTTAAAAAAATGTAGAAAATAATTAAATGTATATTTTTTAAAAAGCAGCTTGGAAAAAAGTAACTTAATGTGTGGCTTACAAGGAGACATTTGTAAATATTACTTGAAAGATTATATTTGATATACTTAAAACTTTAATTTTCTAAATTGATAAAATTGAGTTGCTATTACTTAAGAGTCCAAGTTGAAAACATGCAAAGTCTAATAGGATAAACACACAAATAAAATGAGTGTAAAATACTCAAAAAGCTGATGCAAATAGTCGCCTCAATTTTATTGAGTAAAACGGGCACAGTATATTTTACAGTGTGTTGTTACATACAGAATAGTTGTGCCTGTGTTTAGGCTGTGAGCGCTCATATACACACATTTATTGGATGGACTTCCTGCCCTCGAAGTTATTTTTGATTCTAAAAATATGCTTGTTGTTTCTAAAAATCTTGTTGTAAGTTTTCCACTTACACTCGTAGAGCAAGTAGTTAAATTAATAATGTAAATTAAATCAATAAATGTGTCTACGTAACATAATAAACTTTTATAAATGTAACATAACATTATTAAGTAAACTGCACATGTGACGTTATTAAACGTAATTTCGGGAGGAGTACGCCCCTCTAATCTTCCAATTAATACCAAGATATAAAACCAGCAGCTTACCTCTTCCCATTTTTAGTTCCTGCAGCATCCCTCCTCCTCCCCTGCTCCTCCTTTTGTACAATTTTGCCTGTTATAGGGGGGCAATCGGAGCTTGGGTAGAACATCCTCTCAGAGCCCCTCTATAGCAGACAGCAAGCCAAATCTGTTTACCACTTTCACTAAGATTATATGGGCACACAAACTCGTGAAATACATATTATGTAACAGTGACAAATTCAAATGGTTTGTATTTACTTAAAGAAATTGTCATTTTCTTTCCTTGCAGCCTTCCTTCACATCCTACAGGGGTGGAGTTGTGACCCGAGGAAAGGAACGAGGATAGACAAATAAGAAATGAGAAGCACCTTGTGTATTTGCAGGCTTTGTGTCATCTGAGGCCAAATTTTGATTTTGACAGAAGTAAATAGGTTTTTGACTGAAATATTTGATGTGTACGAGATTGTGTTTATAGTTGTGAGAAAATGGTGAATTGTTAAAAAAAAAAAAAAAATAGTAGCCTAGGCTGCTTGTCTGCAAGCTATCTGTCTGATTATTTAGGCTAAACGTGGCAAACTCATCCTGTACTTATGAAGATTTAAAGTCGCGTGCAGCGCTGCAGCCACGTAAACAGAGTTTGCCCTTCCCCCCTACTGACTTTCACTTTCGAACGGGTATGTAAGTGAAGGAGGCGTTGCGAAATTCTGCATCCATTGTACGATTTTTTTATTTTATTTTTTTTCCACCTCGGAAGGGCAATGTGAGTCGAGAAGGGCATATGGGCAGTTGCACGGGCAACCTGAGCAACCCCCCTGTGCACGTCCCTGTTAGGGAGGATCGAGCCCATAATCTTCCAATCAACAGCCAGAGTATCTGCCTCTTCCTCTACCTCCCCAAACTCCACCTTTTATTTTAGGTACCTTGGCCTACGTAATCATATGTTTAGTCACTGTGGGGGTATATCAGAACTCGAGTCGAAGCTGCTTCATCGAGCCCCTGACAGCAAGCCAAATAAGTTTAACCTAATATCTTAAGATTATATGGGCAAACAAAATTGTTAACTCGCCCAAATTTTAAAACTAAACTCACAAAACCCTTGACTATTCTGGCAAAGTCCATCCAGAACGTGTTTTTTTTTTTTTAACAGTAAACCATTTTTGCAATTACATAAAGTATAGGAATTGCAACTGAGTAAAGAGATATTGTATATATGTACTGCACAATTATAGTTGTATACTGAATTTGGAATCATTACTACTGTCAGTATATTCAGCACTTGCATACTGTAAAAATACTGCAGTCCATCTGCAAAATCAAGGTCAATGAGAGATTGATTCTGCTTCAGCATCATGTCTTTGTGTTGGCTCTGGCCTGATAACTTTGTCCACATCACAGCCAGTGTCATCTCTTGCCAGGCAAAGGGAAACACCCTCTAGTGTGCTGGATCCAGCCTTGACAACACTGCCCACGCCTTGCTCTTCTTCCTCCTCTCCCTCTCAGATTGTTTCCATCTGTTGTTAGTCATTCAGTGCACCTGGGCACTCTGAACTGGCTCATTTTGTACAGTTGGTTTGATCACATCATTAGAAATAAGTGTGAACAATTTTGAGTCGTTGTGTGTAAATGATGACAACTGTGTTTTAGTTGTGTTTAACTTTTGCCTGCCTGTGTTTAGAGCAATTCAGGAAAACAGTAACACATAATCAAAGTTTCAGTTAGCATGTCTCAAAAAGGCTTTAGTCTGACCAAAATGCTCCCCTCTGAGGGAGACTAGACAGAGCGCATTAATTATGCATCTAGCAAATAACATTTCTGCTGACGGCACATCTGATGTTCTTGGCTAGACGAATCCAGAACAACTCCAAAATGTAATGCTCTCGGCTCTTTGGGAATCAATCACATCTAAATCTGAACCAGTGGGTGATTCTCATCCTTTGGTTATTCCCATATGAGATATTCTTCTCATTTACCTCTTGAATGAATGAATGAGAGCCTTGAATGAATGACCTTGAAACTTCAGTGTGCGTTTGCTGGGTGTAGTTTTTCTGATATTATCTACTTAAAATATTGATATACCACACATGTGTATACAAAAACAGCAAACACTACTGTTCAAAAGTTTGGGGTCAGTAATATTTATAATGTTACAGATTTCTGTTTGAAATCAATGCTGTTTGAACTTTCCATTCAAAGAATACTGAAAAAATTAATCACGATTTCTATATTTAAAAAAAAAACGTTTAAGCACCACAACTGTTTTCAGCATTGATAATAATAAGAAATGTTTGTTGAGTAGCAAATCAGAATATTAGAATGATTTCTGAAGGCTCATGTGACACTGAAGACTGGAGGAATGATGCTGAAAATTCAGCTTTGCATCACAGGAATAAAATTCATTTTTAAATACATTTAAATACGTTTAAATATATTTAAATACGAGTCATTTTTACTTGTAATTATATAGCATACTATTAACTTTTTTTCTGTATTTTGATCAAATAAATGCAGCCTTGAAAAACAAGCAAAATAGACCTTTCAAAAACAAAATCTTACTGACCCCAAAAATATATATTACACAGTCAGATGATCATTATTTTGTGACTTGACTTACTATAGCCTATGACTATTTTCCAAAAACCTTAAATAGTTTGAATGATTACTTAATGCAACTAGCGGTGGAAATAGTTTGCCTGACACTCGTAAATACAGTTTAGTGGTCATTATACAATCATATCTCACCACAGAATTATGCATTTTACAATTTTGCAGACTCAGCCAATCACAGAATCAAATGTAAACTACTCTGTCTAAGCATATCCATTTCCTGCCGGAAGAAGTCCTGAAATATTGCATCATTTAAATTATTAGAAGACAGCAGTTTCTTCTAAGCAATGATTGTGCCAGAAATAATCAAAAAAATATGAAGAGAGAACATTAATGATTATGATTACACTGTCAGCTGTAGAGCAGAATAATGATGTAGAGATATTTGTTCATGGCTAATGTAATGCCAGCACAAACTACATGCAAAACGTCACATCTCTTATTCAAAACTTTAGCTCCCGTTTTTGCTTAGTAACTCTACACACAAACATCAAATGATTGATATACACACCAAACTATACGCAGATGTGAAAAATGTCAAACACTGCTTATCTTGTGTCTTTTGCATATTCAGTATGCAGTGAAGTGTACAGGAGTTTGTCATAGTGCTCACACATAAATCCCCAAATACACTGTATATACAGTATGTAATGCACAATTGATGTACTTCACAGTTCTCAAACTGAACTGAATCAACACTGAACTGACCTGAGCTGAATAATGACACAAATGGGTTAGAGCTAGCCTGACGCTGTCATACTCCGATTCTAGTCAGAATATGAGTCTGATACTGCTCCATTGGGCTGTGATTATGGGGCGTTTCAACCGAACCAGGAAAGAAAATGCCTCTGCACTCAATTGGATAGACCTATAACCAATCAGAGTAAGTGACGAATGTTGAGCGATGCATAGTTGTCAACAGAACTCAACTTCAAGCACGCTGGAAGAAGAAGATGAGCGTAACGATCTTTGCCAGTGTTGTAAAAAGAATTTAAGGATACACGGAGTACTTACTAACACGATCATCATTTTTGAGAGTAATAGTAAAGGTGAATGCATATTCAAACAAGTTCTCCATTTAGGATTAGAACGAATACAACCCAAGCGCTCTTTAGTGATATGGATGATTAGGTTAATGTTGATCATCTGTCCATCATCGTATATAAAGCCCGCCCTGACAATTTGATTGGTCCGAACAGCTCTGGTTCGAACATAGTTTCTCCACAACGGATCAAGTTCAGACCGAACTTCCCGACCTAGGTTAGAGCTGCTTTACAGCACAATTTATATTTGTTAAATAAAGGTGACTTGACATGCATATTCAAAATGAACAGAAATGCAAGGGTGAAAAAATTTTTTGTTCTCAAAACATTTTGTTTTAATTTCTATGTGATCAATTTCTTTTAGTGTTTTCACACCTGATCATTGGGTATAGGTAATTGGGAAATGATTGTGGCATTTAAATGGAAGTGTTTTCTAAGTTAAATACAAGAGCTGTTAGTTTTGAATGATGTGTCTAATGTAGAGAACTGTGTAGCATTTTGCATAAAGTTTGTTTTACAATTGCAAACTGAGTGTAAAGCAGATAATGTTCAGGAGCGCAATGATTCTGGACATAATTAAAAGTTTCAATTTAAAATTATATTTTACCTAATAGTTAAAAAAAAAACTTAAAAGAAGTGCTAAAAGGCAGGGGGTGGCTCAGTGCTTGGACCACTTCTTTTCTCCATCTACATCTCTTCTCCATCAACATTTTCCTATCACTGCTACAACTCTACCTCCCATTCCAACCAGAATATCTGACGGAAGCTGTTCGCATTTCAGTCTGCCTGACAGACATCTCTTGCTGGATGAAGGACCACCACCTTCAATTAAACCTTGCGAAGACAGAGCTGCTTGTGGTCCTGCATGGCCAACCCAACACTCCATCACAACTCGTCAACCATTACTCTGTCCAGGAGAGCCAGACACCTTGGAGTTATAATTGATTGATGATCAGTTGAACTCCACAGACCACTTTGCTAGAACTGCCCGGTCCTGCAGATTTGCCTTATACAACATTAGGAGGACCAGGTCCTTCCTATCGGAGCATGCTACACAACTCATTGTCCAAGCTCTTGTTCTATCCAGACTGGACTATTGCAATGCTCTCTTGCCAGGCCTTCTGGCATGCACTGTCAAACCTCTGCCACTGATCCAGAATGCAGCAGAGAGAGTGGTCTTTAACAAGCCAAAGAAAGCGCACGGCACACCTCTCCTCATACAACTGGTTGCCAATTGCCACTTACATCAAATTCAAGGCACTGATGTTTGCCTACAGAACAACCACTGGCTCTGCCCCCTATGCCTACACTCATTACTCCAGACCTACGTGCCCTCCATGTGCGTGTGTTCTGCAAGTGAACGGCGCCTTGTGGTGCCACAAAATCACTTTCACAGATCTTTACCTGGACTGTTCCCTGCATGCTGGTGGAATGACCTAACTCAACCTTTGCCATTTTCAAGAAACAGCTGAAGACACCTTTTTCTGCAACACTTGACCAATTAATACTAACACTTACTATTCTATATCTATTTAAACAAACAAAACGTGCTACTTCTACTGTGCTGGACTAACTGGGACTGGACACTGCACTTGCATATCGTTGCCTTATTGTTGGTTTGATTGCTTCTATTGCTCTCCTAATTTGCAAGTTGTTTTGGATAAAAGTGTCTGATTAAATGTAAATGTAAAGGCCTGCAGTACTGAATTATATTTGTGGGATTGGCAACTTTTCATTGATATTATTGTATCTCGTCTCAGCCCCCTCCCTCCATTGCTCTATTGCTATTTATAGGCTTCTGCATTGCAGATGTCCCATAACCCAAAGCCTGCAGTAGTGTGTGAGATCTTATATTAAGTCCCAGGTTAAAGCTGTTCAACCTTACACACACATACATGCACAGACTGCATAACTGATACCGCATGACGCAGCAGAACAGTGAGGTGTGTGTGTGTGTGTGTGTGTGTGTGTGTGTGTGTAACACGCACAAACGTGCTGCATGGTCGGTACAAATCTGACAAAGCAACAATAATCACCTTGCTGCAGTTGTCGGGCATTTGAAACCAACGAGTTTGTATTTAACATTAGTGTTTTTAGGTTTGTTAATCTGCAAAGGCTTCCTTTAGATTATTTTGATACCAAAAGGGTTAATGTAGTTAACTAGGCATAAATCAGCGTTTGTGTAGCCGCCAGTTCACTAGATCACGGCTGTATGTAGCCTAAACATACTCAGTGTTAAACAGAAAACACAGGCAAACACAATATTTGTAGGATTTACGGTTAAATGCAACTTAATTTACTCAAGTGCATAATATGACAGACACCGTCTATTCAAACTTACCTGCAGCACAAGAATTCCTATTCCAATACGCCTGCGAACTGCACACACACACACACACGAGTGACTGTCATCAAAAATATTTGTTTGTTAGCCTGCCTATTGTTGTTTTGTATGAATGCTTTTAAGTCCAATACGGTAAAAGGAATTAACATTTTTGCCATTTTTGTATTGAATCCATAGACTGTAAGATTGAATCACACAAGTGTATCCTCCTACACGCAAACAGGATACTTAAAATCTTAGGGGAAATAGGCTACATGTGAATACGTGGTCTGTACCGCCACCTAACGTCCAGCCTTTGCGACGAGATTCGACATTTCATTACCCCGATAAAAGAAACAATATCTGTTGGGAAAAAATATCTGAAAATTATATGTTGGCCTCAAATTATTACAAAACTCAGTTTAAATTCATACATTTGACTAGATTATCCTCGTTTAAAGCATATTTATAACAGTCGTTGGGAACCATTACTGGGTGAATAAATATTGTAATAAAATAAATAAAAAATAAATCATTAACGGTTATATACATCATTTATCAGGGCATAAATAATATACACTGCTGTGCATTATTACTATACTGGTCACCACACAAATTTAAATGCACAGTAAGCAACACAATTTATATAATATTTTTCTTTCTATAAAAAAAGTGTGCTTAATTGCATTAAATGTGTACTTTAACCATATTCCAAAGACAAGATAATAGTGAAATTTCATAAAAAGATGTACTAAAGTGGCTAAAAAAGTTCAACTAATTACATTTAACATAATTACTTGTAAATAACTTGCAATTAGGTGTCTGAAAACAAAATAAATGTAATACATTTCTGCAAGTTCTCGTTTTAAAGTTATGCTAAAATGTACTCAATGGTGTATTTTATGTAATTAGGCATCCGAAAACATTACATTAAATTTTTTGTAAATTATGCTAAAGTGTACTCTCATGGGTGTATGTGTATTATATATATATAAAAATCTCACACTCTTTATTAACCCTGATAAAAAAAATAAAATAAAAAAAAATTGGTATCACATTGCACAAAAATAGTTAAGCTATGTTCAAAACCATATCTAAAGACAATGACAGACAACAAATTAAGAACAAACATTTTGGTTTTATATAAAATGTTTTTATCATTTCCATTTTTCAGTATAAAACAGCTCCATAGCTCTGGCCAATTCAACAAACAATTCCACAGTCACAGCAGGAAAGTTCAGACACTTCCTGTTTGTCTCTCTAAAATACCTGACATTTGGGTTGGGGTGTAGGGTTGAGGGGGGCTTCTAGTTTTGGCGATATAACATTAACACAAAACTCTAACAAATCACTTGTGGTTAGCTAGTATAACATTAATATTAACTTAAAAAACAGAGAACGGATGAATGGATGAACACAAGCCGATCTGGTCACACATCCCAAATGCAAGTCCTCGAGTCCATGTCAGCATAGCGACCCCAAAGGGAACTACGCAGTCTTCTGCTGGCCCTTCTTACCGATCAGAGACTTATGGATGTGTGGAATCACACCTGTGAGAAGACACCACACACGCAAGTGCTTAACATCCACCTCTGCCAGGACATCGGTATATATGCAACATGCAATAAATAAGCTAAAACTCCAGCTTACCACCACCAGCAATGGTTGCCTTGATGAGGGAGTCCAACTCCTCGTCCCCACGAATAGCCAGCTGTAGATGGCGAGGAGTGATACGCTTCACCTTAAGATCTTTAGAAGCATTTCCTGCCAACTCCAAAACCTACAACAAGAATTAAACGCGGTTAATAGCTTGTTACACACATATTTGATATGCAAAATGCAAGTCAATGGCAGAGTCTTACTTCAGCTGTGAGATATTCAAGGATGGCTGCACTGTAAACGGCTGCTGTTGCTCCCACACGACCATGGCTTGTAGTGCGGGTCTTCAAGTGCCTGTGGATACGACCCACTGGGAACTACAAAATATGCATTCTTTAGAAAGTAGTATCTGACATATTTTATTTGCAACCCAACAAATTCGACATCTACGCCTATTTCACTGAAGGCTATCAACAAATGTATCATTTATTTTGGAAACAAAACCAGCAGCGCAAATGATAAAAACAGAAGCTTACCTGAAGTCCAGCCCTTTGTGAGCGAGACACTGCTTTTGCCTTGGCCTTGCCACTGTCTTTACCTGCCTTTCCTCCTGCCTACAAAAGAATACACAGAATAAGATCCAATGCATACAAACATATTCAAGCATTTCAGTGCACAAACTAGGATAATCAGTAACAGTATGAAAACACAATTATGGAGGGGTTTAGGTTAATCGTACTCCAGCATATTAGCTGTGCAAAGAAGTTTAAAGCATATTGAAAAATATTAAATACTTATTTTATTAAATGTTTTTACATATAAATTAATACTACTACTGATAATAATATATAGAATATTAAATTATTACACTTGTACATAATATGTACAATTTTTATAAATCTACACAAACACACAATTTAAGAAAATATATGTCCAGTGCAATGTAATATTTTAATTGTTCATTTGTAAAGATTTTTTATATAAAATGTGTTACAATAAGTTGTAGGCAAACGTGTCAACTATTGAACAAATCATCATAAATGAATAATAACCGGTAAGCACTACAGTATAACAAAAAAAAAACGCAGGTTTGGAGAAAATGTTCCACTTCTCTTGGCAATCAGCACCGTTTCCCCATCCAGGGGGAATGACTAAAAGATATCCATTAGGAGTGGGATCCTGCTCTCCCTTCACATGAATTAAAGTTTACCTAAAAACTTAAAGCAATGCCATCTGCCACTTCATAGAAAGCCAATGAGTCAAATAACAGGCTGATAAAGCAGGTACATCTCCCGCTCACATGACTGCAGTGCCACACTAAAATGCCAATATAGTTTGTCCGTGTTTCTGACACAAACCTACACACACAACTGGATAACGCAATTTCCTAGGACATGGTGGTCTTTGAATAAATATACAATTAATGTAGTTTATATGAACTGATCGGCGCGAGCTCTCCACTGCCGCTGACGGATTAGCTTAGCTATAACGTTAACTTACTGCTTGGAGAAATTCCACAACAGCTGCGACGAATATCCACAAAACCTTTTTTAATCTAGAAGATAGTTTTGTTCAAGGAGCAAACCATTCACATTGGGACAAGATACGTCGTGATTAATTAAACAGACATTACAAAAAGACTATTAGCACGCGCTACTCTCGCGGGCTAACAGCGTAAAATCCAACCTGCGTTAGCTCGGAGCTAGCCGTAGAATATTTAAAAAGACGATAAATGAGCAATATAACAAACGGGTGGCCATTTCGAGTTACAGAAAATTGTTATACGGACCAAGATCGAAGAATATCATACCATTTCAGCGAAGTATTACTTTGAATGGGATCAAAGGAGGTTTGGCTAAAACCTATTTCGCCTCTTGACTCAGAGGAACAATAAACTCCGTTCAGCAGAGAACGCTCGAGGCATACCGAGAAGTGGAATCAGCCAATCAGAATGTCCGTTGTTTGTTCGAATTTCGGG
This sequence comes from Romanogobio albipinnatus, assembly GCA_023566225.1. Classification (NCBI taxonomy): domain Eukaryota; kingdom Metazoa; phylum Chordata; class Actinopteri; order Cypriniformes; family Gobionidae; genus Romanogobio; species Romanogobio albipinnatus. The sequence goes on along the minus strand of CM042242.1, from coordinate 11,689,971 downwards.
AAGGCCAATCAGATTTCAGCATGTATCTGCTTCTACCATCCCCCATCGATGAATGATGTTTGTACGGATAACACATAGGCGGGACCTAACAGTGACAACTGCCTGAAATGTTCTCGATTTACAGAAAATGTTAAACTTAAATATTTAGAAGTCGTAAATCATTATCTAACACTACAAAAACGTATTGTTAACGTTCATGTTAATAACAAGGCTTAAGTGTAAGATAGATTATAAAACCACATTTAAAAAAATCCAAATGTAACTTTTTTCTTTATTTTATTAATCTCATATTTAATATAAATCACAATTATGTCACATGATATCAAGTATAATTTTTTGTTGATCATGCATTTATTATAGTTTTCAAATATCAATTTATATATTAATAACTGTCTCCCCCCTTTTTGAGAATACACATGAAAATGCACCATCCAAACTTAAAGGGCTGTAATTCAAGAATGCTTTGGAATATAGACCTAAGTTTGGTCTCGTTTTAAAGACGACACTCTGCAGATTATTGCTGAAGTAAATTCAAAATATGAAAGTTTGCAAGAGTTATGGAAGTTTAAATTTACTTTAAATGAAAAATACTGTACTAAATATTTTTTATTTCATATAAAATATATATTTTACAAAAAAGAATTTACTATAAAATTACTATAAAATCAAAGCCATATGTCTAACCAATTTGTGTTCCAAATTTGAAGTTGATATCACAAAAATTGAAGTCCTCATGAGATTTTGTTTAGCTGCTGTACCAAAAACAGCCACCGGGTGTCATTCAAATTCCATTGATTGTTTTTTTTAATGCATTTTCCTGTAAATTTCTGTCCAAATATCACTTCCATCACAAAACAGTCACCAAATATGGACCCTTGAGACTCAGACCTTTCCGACAATATGCGTTTTGTCAAGATTGGAAAATATTTTGAATATAAAGTAGTTAAAATAAACGTTGAAATATGAAACATGACGCCGCCCACTAGGGGGAGGAGCCCGCTAGAATAATTTAAAGTAACGTTTCCATGGTAACACAATGTCCGATTTCAAAACGGTTTTCACAGGATGACTTTTGCGTTTGTAAGCTTTCAAATGATACCTAATTTATGATAATTACTTAAATATATGATACGAAAAAAAGGCGATCAAAAAAAGAGCACCAGGTGTCCCGTCTGTGGGACGGTGACAGTTAGGAGGTTAAAATGTCAAAGACTCTGACTTTGATATGTACAAAGAAAGGGAGTTCTAAAACTCAATACTTAACATTTTTCCTTTATACAGCTTGATACATTTATGGATTAATACTTATTTACACTAAGTCAGGAGTTTTGAAACTTTTAGGACCCTCATGACGACCCCTTTGCCGAGGCACTCTCCTTGTAGGAAAATATGAACGTGATTATTATGTTATATGCATAAATACATGTAATCAATGTGAGAAAAGGCATAGAGTGCTAGTAAGCATGAAATTATCAAAAATAACATTAGGCTATATAATAATGTTGTACGGTAAATAGCCTAAGTAATTGTATTCATGCTGCCATTGTACTAAGGGCAAATGAAAATATTATCTATATACTTACTTATCTAAATATTTATGTTATGCTGGCAGTGTAGCCTTTTCTGACCTCAAGGTAAACATTTTATTTATTTTTTATTTGTACCAATAGTCTCCGAATTAAACGTACTTCATTGTTTACTAACTCATTATTTATACATTACTTGTATATTTAAAAATATATCAATATATGTATAACAAAAAAATATTTTAAACTTTTTTTGTGAGAACTTTATTTAGAAGTCTGTATTTAGAAGAAAGGGCTAGAAAATTGTGAATGGGGTGGGCCGAGGAAGGATTCTGTATGTACTGTACGTGTTATCTGCAATAAAGTGCTTGTTTTCTGTACGTTATCGACGCCACTGTACACCAATAGCCCAAGGTACTGTCAAAACAAGAAGGCGGGTTTACACTTTGACAGGCAGTCCAAGTGAGCCAAAGAGAATGTGGATGTGCTATTTACTCGCGCAACTAACAGGTTGCGGTCCAATTGGAGAAGTGAATATATGACTGACATTTCGAACATCCAATCACAAGATCTTCCTAAGACAGTGACGTTCCCAGAGCTATGGGCCATTCATACGACGTTCTCATGCCTCTGAACGGTCAGAAGGCGGGACTTCACGACATACGGGTGGGAAAAAATAACGCAGCTCTGGTGATGGTGAAGATGGCGGATGGGGATAGTGGGAGTGAGCGCGGTGGAAGCAGCGGCGGTGGCGGCGGTGGCGGCGGTGGAGGAGGAGGTGGTGGTGGCAGCAGCGGAGGAGGGGGTGGAGGCAGCGGATTCCAGCCTTTCCAGAGGGATCAAGAGACCCAGGAACTGGCGTCCAAGCGCCTTGACATCCAAAACAAGCGCTTCTATCTGGACGTGAAGCAGAACTCGAAGGGCAGGTTCATCAAGATCGCCGAGGTCGGCGCTGGTGGCTCCAAAAGTCGCTTGACACTTTCCATGTCAGTCGCGGCAGAGTTTCGGGACTACCTGGGGGATTTCATTGAGCACTACGCCCAGCTCGGACCCAGCACCCCGGAGCAGATCGCCCAGTCCTCTAGCGGTGAGGACGGCGGGCCTAGACGGGCCTTGAAGAGCGAGTTCCTAGTGAGGGAAAACCGCAAATACTACCTCGATTTGAAGGAGAACCAGCGGGGGAGGTTCCTCCGTATCCGCCAGACCGTCAACCGCGGGCCTGGTGGTTTTGGCGTCGGAGGAGGTGTGCCCGGGGGTGGCATGCAATCTGGGCAAACCATTGCCCTTCCTGCTCAGGGTCTCATCGAGTTCCGCGACGCTCTGGCCAAGCTGATCGACGACTACGGCGGGGATGACGAGGAGCTGGTCGGCGGCGGCTGCGCCGGAGGTTACGGGGAGCTTCCCGAGGGCACGTCAATCACGGTGGACTCCAAGCGGTTCTTCTTTGACGTGGGCTCCAACAAGTACGGGGTGTTTATGCGGGTGAGCGAGGTGAAGCCCAGTTACAGAAACTCTATCACGATACCCTTCAAAGCGTGGAGCAAGTTCGGCGGAGCTTTCTGCCGCTACGCCGAAGAGATGAAGGAGATCCAGGAGCGACACCGAGATAAAGTGTACGAGCGGAGAGTTGGAGAGGAGTCGGAGGGCGACGACATAGATGACGACTGACCCGAGCGGTTGTTCCGTTGCTGGGGCAACCTCACAGAGCGAGAAGCGCGCGCTGGAGTGGAAATAATTACCGTGCATGAAACGAAGAACATTAATGCTCTATCTATGGCGAATAAAGATGTTTGACTGAGAAACACTGTCATATATATGTAAGAAAATCCTGTTTAAAGCAGTATAGACGATGTTTGGCTAGATAAATGGATATTTCTGCTGGCTGCTCTATAGGTCTTGTCATTTTGAAAGTTCTCCCTTTTACAAAAGACACCCCCTCACCCAGAAGCTGAGTTAACAAAAGAGTCAACCAGGACGTTTAGTGTTAGTGTATCCAGACATGATAAATATCTCTACTATAGGTGTTTTCGGTGTTGTACCATATGATGGAGAGCAAACCAGCATCATCTGAATGACGTGGTGTGAATCTCATAGTTAGCTCATTCAGGAAGTGTTCTCTGCAAATGTGTGTGTGTGTGTGTGTGTGTGTGTGTGTGTGCGTGCGCGTGCGTACGTATATATATATAAGACTCAGATCAAACAGTGTAAAATTTGGAGATGTTAAAGAGTTCAACTTGTGGGCACACAATACAGTTCAAGCAACAATGTACAAACAGTTAAAATGGTGCTATAAAACCATGCTCCGCCACCCCACTCTGCCTATTGAGGTTCATGCGGGCTGGTGAGTTTTATTTTGTTTACCTCCTGTTTCTTGTCAGGGTAGAGCAAATCACTCTGATTGTATGTACTAAATTGGGAAGTGTATTGGTGCTGATGCCACTAAATGTACCATGGATACTGGGCTTGATTTGGCTCTTTTAAAGGGAATGATACTGCAAGCCTGGTTGGCTTAACATCAGGTCATGACAAATTAGAAGTTTTTAAATTTAAAATGTGGAGAGCTTTGGTGACACAACTGGAAAGGAAATCAAACGTAGAACAACACCCATCTGGGTTTAAATAGATTTATTTTTTAAAAAACAATATACAGAAATATATATATACAGAAATATATTTATACATAGACATATAGAATCAATTATAAATGCTTCCTGGACAGGCTATTTAAACAAATACAACTCGGATGCAATTATATATAGGGGAATATTTCTTACTGATTTTCCATACATTTCCTATAGTCCTTATGGTTGGAAGAGCATAGAAGAAGAAAAAAAGACAAAATTGTATACAAACTAGACATGACAATGTTCTTCGTTTAGTTTGTACTCCTTTTTTCAACAATCCAAATGACAAAACAATGCTCTTCTTTTTTTTCCTCATGTCTCTTCCTCCGTATATTAAGTTATTTTTAGGTGTTACATTTCTGAGTCTTACTGCAATTTATCAGCTTCTCTTCTCCTGGATCTGTTGAAATGTGTGTGCCTGTGTGCGACTTCCCTCTGTTATCCTTTTTTTTTTTTTTACTGTTTGTGTGTGTGTGTGTGTGTGTGTTATGCATTTTTAATTTGACGAGAGAAAAAGGAGCGATGACCCTTTCCTAACCGTTTTGAGTTTCAGGCCTTTAACCACAAGAATTAGCCATACACACAATCTGGGAGCCATAGTGATTTTTACTAATTTCAATATCCATATAAGTTTTGACCTCATTCTTGTCTGTACTGTGTTATGTGATAAAGGCAGCTGTTCCGTCAAGTGTGTACTGCTGTATTTCTCCACAAACTTCCTTTGAACAATAAAAATTATCTTTGCTGAGAACATGCTGATTTAATGTTTCATTCTTTCACAATCCTTGAAAGCTGAATTTTGCTGACAAGAAAGTGTTTTTTTCTGCACCACAAACATCACCAAACGGATGATTGTTTTTAAAGCTATCCAGTTAATTCAATCTTTTAATAAAATGCAGGAGATCATAATCTTTCATCCAGCAGATCATCCGGGCACTCCAAAAACAATCATATTTATGCAAAATGTAAGTCTTTTGTAATGTTTAGTATGTATTGCTTATTTTAATTTTAGCTGAACTAGTGTTGTTATTTCACCTTATAATTCCTAGTGATGAATGCATTGATGAGAAGGTGCCCTAGAAAGCCAAAACGAACTACATCTGAATTTATGCATACTGAGGTCTGGTTTTAATAGGATGTGTGTCTCTTATGTGTGAAACAGAATCTTGCAAACTCTGTTTGTTCCACTTCACAGATCCAGTTAGGCCTCAAGGACATTGCAAGCAGTTTTTGCAGAGAGGTTTTTGCTTTGGAGGGTGCAACTGATGACAACACTGAAACAGCCTCTCGTTAGTTGTGTTGGCCAAGGCAAGCATCAGGATTTGAACATCCTGCACTGTCTGTCCTATGGACATGGATGTTACTTTAAATATTGTGGTTGTTGAGGAGAGCTTCGCTATGATGACAATAAAAAGGACAACCCTTTTGACTTAAAGGGTTAGTTCACCCAAAAATGATAAAATTCTGTCATGAATTACCCCCATGTCGTTCCAAATCCTTAAAACTTTTGTTCATCTTTTTGGTGAAATATGAGAGATTTCTGTCCCGCCACTGACAGTATACACAACTATCACTATGACGCTTCAAAACGTTAATAAAGAGATCATAAAACGAATCCATATGAATTGAGCAGTTAAGTCCACATTTTCACATCACTTTATCTGATGAACAGATTTAATTTAGTCTTTTATTCACATTTAAACATTGATCAGCAAACATCAACAGAAGCTCAACCGAACCTGCTTCGCACATGAGAACAAACGTCATTGGTTCTTGCAGAAGCTCAAACGTGCTGCATAACACACAAGAATGAATCTCATTGGTTCTTGCAGAAACTCAACGTGCTGCATAATTCAAGAATGAACCTCATTGGTTCTTGCTGGAGCTCAAACGTGCTGCATAATTCAAGAATGAATCTCATTGGTTCTTGCTGAAGCTCAAACGTGCTGCATACCACAAGAATGAATCTCATTGGTTCTTGCTGAAGCTCAAACGTGCTGCATAACACAAGAATGAATCTCATTGGTTCTTGCTGAAGCTCAAACGTGCTGCATACCACAAGAATGAATCTCATTGGTTCTTGCTGAAGCTCAAACATGCTGCGTAACACAAGAATGAACCTCATTGGTTCTTGAGGAAGCTCAAACGTGCTGCATAACACAAGAATGAACCTCATTGGTTCTTGCAGAAGCTCAAACGTGCTGCGTAACACAAGAATGAATCTCATTGGTTCTTGCAGAAGCTCAAACATGCTGCATAACACAAGAATGAATCTCATTGGTTCTTGAGGAAGCTCAAACGTGCTGCATAACACAAGAATGAATCTCATTGGTTCTTGCTGAAGCTCAAACGTGCTGCATAACACGAGAATGAACCTCATTGGTTCTTGAGGAAGCTCAAACGTGCTGCATAACACAAGAATGAATCTCATTGGTTCTTGCAGAAGCTCAAACATGCTGCATAACATGAGAATGAATCTCATTGGTTCTTGCTGAAGCTCAAACGTGATGCGTAACACAAGAATGAATCACATTGGTTCTTGAGGAAGCTCAAACGTGATGCGTAACACAAGAATGAATCTCATTGGTTCTTGAGGAAGCTCAAACGTGATGCGTAACACGAGAATGAATCTCATTGGTTCTCGCAGAAGCTCAAACGTGATGCATAACACGAGAATGAATCTCATTGGTTCTTGCTGAAGCTCAAACGTGCTGCATAACACAAGAATGAATCTCATTGGTTCTTGCTGAAGCTCAAACGTGATGCATAACACGAGAATGAATCTCATTGGTTCTTGCTGAAGCTCAAATGTGCTGCATAACACAAGAATGAATCTCATTGGTTCTTGCTGAAGCTCAAACGTGCTGCATAACACAAGAATGAATCTCATTGGTTCTTGCTGAAGCTCAAACGTGCTGCATAACACAAGAATGAATCTCATTGGTTCTTGCTGAAGCTCAAACGTGATGCGTAACACAAGAATGAATCTCATTGGTTCTTGCTGAAGCTCAAACGTGCTGCATAACACAAGAATGAATCTCATTGGTTCTTGCTGAAGCTCAAACGTGCTGCATTAACATGAGAATGAACATCATTGGTTCTTGCTGAAGCTCAAACGTGCTGCATAACACAAGAATGAATCTCATTGGTTCTTGCTGAAGCTCAAACGTGCTGCATAACACAAGAATGAATCTCATTGGTTCTTGCTGAAGCTCAAACGTGATGCGTAACACAAGAATGAATCTCATTGGTTCTTGCTGAAGCTCAAACGTGCTGCATAACACAAGAATGAATCTCATTGGTTCTTGCTGAAGCTCAAACGTGATGCATAACACGAGAATGAATCTCATTGGTTCTCGCAGAAGCTCAAACGTGATGCATAACACGAGAATGAATCTCATTGGTTCTTGCTGAAGCTCAAACGTGCTGCATAACACAAGAATGAATCTCATTGGTTCTTGCTGAAACTCAAACGTGCTGCATAACACGAGAATGAACCTCATTGGTTCTTGAGGAAGCTCAAACGTGCTGCATAACACAAGAATGAATCTCATTGGTTCTTGAGGAAGCTCAAACTTGCTGCGTAACACGAGAATGAACCTCATTGGTTCTCGCACATCAAGCGAACATGCTTGAGCTTCTGTTTACCATATCTGATGTGTGAGTTGATGAAGGTTTATATGTGAATAAAAGCCTAAACTAAATCTGTTCATCATATAAAGAAATTGTGTCTCTTCAGAACGGGTTAGGAACAACATCAGGGTGAGTAAATAATGACAGATTTTTCATTTTGGGGTGAACAATCCCTTTAAAGGTATACAGTCCACCCAAAAATGAAGATTGTGTGATCATTTACTCACCTTCATGTTATTTCAAACCTGTGTGACTTTCTTTCTTCTGTGGAACATAAAATACAATATTTTGAATAATGTTGGCGACAAGATAGTTTCGTTTACCATTCCCATTTTTGTCCATATAATCTAAGTAAACCGAAACCATTTGTTGGCCAGCATATATTTTAAGTTCCACAGTCATACAAGTTTGGAACAACATGAGGGTGAGTAAATGTTTGGGTAGCCTATACTATCCACCTAGCAACCTGCTAGCAACGCTCTAGCAATCACTCTTTTGGTTCTTGATCTTCATATTATGCATATTAAAGGGATAATTCACCCAAAAATGAAAATTGTCATCATTTACTCACCCTCAAGTTGTTCCAAACCTGTGTGAGTTTCTTTGTTCTGCTGAACACAAAAGAAAATATTTTGAAGAATGTTGGGAATCCAAACAGAGAGAGCAACCATTGACTACCATAGTATTGTTTTCCCCTATATATGGTAGTCAATGGTTGCTCTCTCTGCTTGGTTACAAACATTCACATCTTCTTTTGTGTTCAGCAGAACAAAGAAACTCACACAGGTTTGGAACAACTTGAGGGTGAGTAAATGATGACAGAATTTTCATTTTTGGGTGAACTATCCCTTTAACCTCTTAACTGTCACCGTCCCGCTAGCGGGACACCTGGCACTCTTTTTTTGATCACCTTTTTTTCGTATCATATATTTGAGTAATTATCATAAATTAGCTATCATTCGAAAGCTTACGAACTCAAAATTCCTCCTGTGGAAACCGTTTTGAAATTGGACGTTGCTTTACCATGGAAATGGTACTTTAAATTATTTTAGCAGGCTCCTCCCCTAGTGGGCGGCGTCATGTTTCATATTACAACCTTTATTTTAACGACTTTATAATCAAAATCTTTTCTAATCTTGACAAAACACATATCGTCGGAAAGCTCTGAGTCTCAAGGTTCCATATTTGGTGTCCGTTTTGTGATGGAAGTGACATTTGGACAGAAAATTACATCAAAACAACAATCAATGGAATTTCAATGACACCCGGTGGCTGTTTGTGGTACAGCACCTAAACAAAATCTCATGGGAACTTCAATTTTTGTGATATCAACTTCAAATTTGGAACACAACTTGGTTAGACATATGACTTTGATTTTATAGTAATTTTAGATTAAAACATTTTTGTAAAATATATATTTTACATAAAATAAAAAATATTTAGTACAGTATTTTTTATTTACAGTAAATTTAAACTTCTATAACTTTTTCATACTTTCATATTTTAGAAACTATACTTTAGAACTAATCTGCCGAGTGTCTGCTTTAAAACAAGACCAAACTTTGGTCTATATTCCAAAGCATTCTTGAATTACAGCCCTTTAAGTTTGGATAGTGCATTTTCATGTGTATTCTCAAAAAGGGGGGAGACAGTTAAAGGGTTAAAGATTACCAGAACAGTTAGTGCCATGAAGAAAATCAGAGAAGTTACAGAGCCTCTGCATTTCAGTTCCCATGGGAATGGATTGAATCTGGAAAAACAAGTTGAATGTTGCAACAGGTTGTGCAAGACGACGAATATTACTTTGGAATTAATTTTTTTAAATCCAAGTGAAAAGTGGTCATTTTGGCTTCAAAGAAGAATGCATTCTTGTCTGTGACTGAAAAGGAGTTTCAGAAGATAATCAAGAAAGAAGTTGTATTTTAAATGTAAAATAGTAAATAGCCCAGTCATGTGCACAAGGCTGGTTAAGAATTGCACAGAACATTTCTGAAGAACTTTTATATACATATTATCAATGCTTCATATAGGCCACAGCCTTGAAAAGTCCTGCTCAAACACACCTGCCATGTGGTTTTAGGTCATCCTGAAGGCCTTCATTAGCTGGTTCATGTGCATGTGTTTAGTTAAAGTTGGAGCTAAACTCTGTGTTTTGACAATACTTGATCTTCAAATACCCCATTAATCTCACATGCAGTTGTTAAAAAAGTCTGTAAAAAAGTCTATGTTTAAAGGTGAAGTTAAACAGAACGCAAAAACATGTACTCCTTGACTTTCTATGGAATGCATTAAAATGTGATTGAATGACATCAAGAAGGATGTATGCATAGTCATTTTAACAGTAAAACCATTCACATGGAACTGTAAAAACCTGTTAATTGGTTAACACTAACAGTACGTTTCCTTTATACAGTGAAAAACTATAATAAATCTAACCAGGAAGTGAAAAGTAATCTTTTAATTTACAGTGAGAAATTGTACATTGACATTCCCAGAATTCTTTGTGTGGCACCTAACAATTATTATTATTTCTTTTTATTTAAAGCTGGTTAAAATGATCCAAAATCAATTTGAGCAAGTAACCAGCCAGTGTTCAGAAGTATCTCCTTACCTTAGCCTGATTCACAACGTGATGTTTATTAACAAATTTCGGGAGGAGCACGTGCAGATAATTAAACCTAATTAAAGAGTGGAGTGGAGCACATCAAGCTAATCAATTTAATCAACGATAAGAGGTGTATATATACAGCAGATTTACCTTCTTTCGTTGACCGTTTTTATTTTAGCATCCCTCCACCACCCCATCTCCTCACTTTGATTCTAATAAAATCTTATTAGATGTCAACACAATCCATAATATAATACAGTCTAGTTCTAGACTATCTCTATCACGGGGGGGATACTCTGGGTTCGGCCCAAAATTCCAAGCCTGGAGCCCTCCCCCGGACAGCACGCCAAATACGCATAATCTTTATTTGATGTAAGTGTGAACTCGTGAAGGTAAGCTTGTAATAATGTGTTATATTTTGAGTGGTACTGCTTTCCGCAGGAAATTCGTGCATGGCGCCGCTTGTCTTTGTGTCATTACGTCACGTCTGTATACATAAAGGAGTATAAACTATAAATCCATTTGTGAAATTTCCTCACTAATAAATATTCCACGGTTAACTGTTAGTAACAAAGTGGATGCAACTGGACACAACAGCAACAGAGCACAGAAGTCGCAAACTTTCTGCAATCCGATGGACGAATCTGGGTTTGGCGGTTGCCAGGAGAACGGTACTTGCCTGCCTGCATTGTGCCGAGTGTAAAGTTTGGTGGAGGGGGGATTATGGTGTGGCCTGACCTCACAAATGCGCTTCTAGAAAAATGGTCAAAAATTGCCATAAACGCACTCCTATATCTTGTGGAAAGCCTTTCCAGAAGAGTTGAAGCTGTTATAGCTGCAAAGGGTGGGCCAACTCCATATTAAACCCTACGGATTAAGAATGGGATGTCATTAAAGTTTATGTGCATGTAAAGGCTGGCGTCCAAAAACTTTTGGCAATATAGTGTATCTGCTACGCTGCTGCTGCGAGCAAATATGAACTTGCTATGACTATAAGATACATAGACACGCTACTGTCAGCATGTAAGATATGCGGCTGCTGCATAAATAGACATAGATAAATCTAGTCAGGTAGAGCTGGGGAAGGAAGGTTTCAGCAAACAATGAACCAGACTATTTAAATGTTGAGCAAGCAATCTCATTGGCTGCAGGATCAGCAGAGGCCAATCAGCTGGTGCCGTGCAATAATGGTGTAAAGTTCCAGCTGCAATTTTTTAATTATTATTGTAAATTGCTTCTTCTTTTTTTAACAGTGCGCACAGTTTGCATGTGATCCTCCAGCATGCCCTCCTTTTCAAGTGGGAAAATCACTTATTATAAGCGCTTTGAATAAGAAAAAGGTTCTTAGTTTTATGGACTAGTGGGATATCTGTTACCACCATTTCAACAACTCATGCATCTTCCAATCAAATCTGTAAACTGATATGGCGTCTGCTTGGGCATCTAATGATGAACCTCAATCCCACAATGTCCTATTGCATCAATACTGAGATAAACCCAGTGACCCTCATCTGACGTGATTTCATAACTCTCTCACACACATACACACACACGTGCTAAGCTTCACTGATGACAGTTCAAGGGTATGCAATGGCACGCCTGGCAGAGCGTCCCTGATTTAGGAGATTATTTCACATCCTCTGCCATTCTGAGATGGATGAGGATAAAATGCAAACAGCTGTCAGCCAGACTGTCGTTCATTCAGATTGTGCTGAGAGCTTCGTGAACAGTCACTCTCAATCCACTAATCCTGGCAGATATCCATTCACCTTGCCGTGTTAATATGCCAGGCAGAGCAGGTTACTACTAGTTCCACTTCCTTGTATACAGCTTAGTTTCACCATTGAATAATACCACAGCAATGTTCTCTAAAATATGTGCTCACTTAATATTGGACACAATATGTTTTGTGTTGCGAATGTTGACATAAACATTTACATAAAGCAACTTGCGAATAATATAGATAGAAATACATACTTATCTGCATATTTAAATGTAAAAGTGCAGCCACATACACTGTAAAAAATGTAAACGGAAAATGTACTGGTCATTTACTGCCAGTACATTATCCAGTATGTTTACGGAAATTTCCGTTAACCCTTAAAACACAAACTAATGCAATGTGTAATTCAAATTACTGGTAAAACACCTGTAAAAAAAAAAAACAATACGGAAAATTCCTTCATATTTATACAGTAGGCTACATTGTGCCCTATTTTTACAGACTTTTTTTTCAGTGTAAGGTGCACATCTCTAACAATCTCTGTGTAGATGTGTTACTTTACTATTTTAAATTCTTTTATTTTAAATTCTTATTCATTATTTCAGTCTATTCTCATTAAATATACAGTTTATGTACCCCAGAGCCAGTATTATTTTAAATAAAAAAAATATTTGTAAATTTATTTAAATGTTTATATATTTTATATTTCATTTTAATTAATTTGACTAATTGTGTTGTGTTTTTGTCATTTATATTAATTATATATAGCCTATATATATACTTATGCACGTATGCTGTTTGTTGACTTCAGCTCAGCATTCAACACTGTCATCCCAAGTTTGGTTAATAGCCAAACTTGGAGACCTGGGCATCAACACTTCAATGTGTAACTGGATTTTGGACTTCCTAACTAACAGACCCCAGGATGTTCGATCAGGATTCACCTGCTCCACGTCCATCACACTTAACACTGATACCACAGGGCTGTGTGCTAAGTCCATTTCTCTACTCCCTCTTCACCTCCGACTGCAAGCCTGTGTATGGATCTAATTCCATCATCAAGTTTGCGGCCGACACTACGGTGATTGGTCGCATCAGTAACAACGATGAGACTGCCAATAGGGAGGAGATCCAGCACCTGGCCACATGGTGCACTGAAAATAACCTGCTCCTCAACACCACCAAAACGAAGGAGCTTATCGTGGACTTCAGGAACGAGTCAAGAGGCACACACGACACCATCCACATCAATGGAATGGCTGTTGAGCGTGTCTCCAATTTCAAGTTCCTTGTGATCCACATCTCGGTTATTTGCACTACTGGAAAGTCAATTTGCACTACCGACTGTTTATTACAGTAACAACTGTTTACTTATGCATCTTGCACTGCCATACCTTAATTGGATTATGCTCATTTGCACTGCCGATTGTTATTTACAGTACCAACTGTTTACATATGCATTTTGCACCGTATTACATATTACTTCTAACTGTAATATGCAATCACTTTCCACTGCACTTTTACACTTTTTTCGGATAGCTTCTGTCCATACTTTATTGCACTACCTTAATCCACTGCTATATTCCTTATCTTAGCCTAACATATCATTGTATACCTCTATCTGTAAAATTCTGTTATAGTAATAGCCATCAGTATATTATATTCATAGTACATATTCACATGTAAATTCTGTTTACAGTAGCAACCATCTCTATATATACAGTGAGGAAAATAAGTATTTGAACACCCTGCTATTTTGCAAGTTCTCCAACTTGGAAATCATGGAGGGGTCTGAAATTGTCATCGTAGGTGCATGTCCACTGTGAGAGACATAATCAGATTTTTAAACTATTTATTTGTATGATACAGCTGCAAATAAGTATTTGAACACCTGTCTATCAGCTAGAATTCTGACCCTCAAAGACCTGTTAGTCTGCCTTTAAAACGTCCACCTCCACTCCATTTATTATCCTAAATTAGATGCACCTGTTTGAGGTCGTTAGCTGCATAAAGACACCTGTCCACCCCATACAATCAGTAAGAATCCAACTACTAACATGGCCAAGACCAAAGAGCTGTCCAAAGCCAATAGAGACAAAATTGTACACCTCCACAAGGCTGGAAAGGGCTACGGGGAAATTGCCAAGCAGCTTGGTGAAAAAAGGTCCACTGTTGGAGCAATCATTAGAAAATGGAAGAAGCTAAACATGACTGTCAATCTCCCTCGGACTGGGGCTCCATGCAAGATCGCACCTCGTGGGGTCTCAATGATCCTAAGAAAGGTGAGAAATCAGCCCAGAACTACACGGGAGGAGCTGGTCAATGACCTGAAAAGAGCTGGGACCACCGTTTCCAAGGTTACTGTTGGTAATACACTAAGACGTCATGGTTTGAAATCATGCATGGCACGGAAGGTTCCCCTGCTTAAACCAGCACATGTCAAGGCCCGTCTTAAGTTTGCCAATGACCATTTGGATGATCCAGAGGAGTCATGGGAGAAAGTCATGTGGTCAGATGAGACCAAAATAGAACTTTTTGGTCATAATTCCACTAAACGTGTTTGGAGGAAGAAGAATGATGAGTACCATCCCAAGAACACCATCCCTACTGTGAAGCATGGGGGTGGTAGCATCATGCTTTGGGGGTGTTTTTCTGCATAAGGGACAGGGCGACTGCACTGTATTAAGGAGAGGATGACCGGGGCCATGTATTGCGAGATTTTGGGGAACAAACTCCTTCCCTCAGTTAGAGCATTGAAGATGGGTCAAGGCTGGGTCTTCCAACATGACAATGACCCGAAGCACACAGCCAGGATAACCAAGAAGTGGCTCTATAAGAAGCATATCAAGGTTCTGGCGTGGCCTAGCCAGTCTCCAGACGTAAACCCAATAGAGAATCTTTGGAGGGAGCTCAAACTCCGTTTCTCAGCGACAGGCCAGAAACCTGACTGATCTAGAGAAGATCTGTGTGGAGGAGTGGGCCAAAATCCCTCCTGCAGTGTGTGCAAACCTGGTGAAAAACTACAGGAAACGTTTGACCTCTGTAATTGCAAACAAAGGCTACTGTACCAAATATTAACATTGATTTTCTCAGGTGTTCAAATAATTATTTGCAGCTGTATCATACAAATAAATAGTTAAAAAATCATACATTGTGATTTCTGGATTTTTTTTTTTCCGATTATGTCTCTCACAGTGGACACCTACGATGACAATTTCAGACCCCTCCATGATTTCTATGTGGGAGAACTTGCAAAATAGCAGGGTGTTCAAATACTTATTTTACTCACTGTATGTATTCGGTACATATCCATGTCCTGCACTTATTCAACCATTGTATATCCTGCACTTGCTGCTATTGCACTTCTGGTTAGACCTAAACTGCATTTTGTTGCCTTGTACCTGTACTTGTGTAATGACAATAAAGTTGAATCTAATCTAATCTAATCTAATCTAATCTAATCTAATCTAATCTAATATAATCTAATCTAATCTAATATATATAAAGTTTGAGTTTATTAAGTTTTGGTTATTTTACTAGTTTAACTTAAAATTAAAAGGAGAAATTAGAAATACTGCCGTGGCAGCTAGTGGAAATAAAAATTTGTAAAATGTTGTTAAATCAGGAAACACCCTGAACGGATGGCCATTCTATACACATTAATTGTCCAAACTGGTTTATTGTTGATTGGATGGCCAGTCTATTCTATTCTATTCTATTCTATATCCATCAATTATCCAAACAAATACTCACAGCTCTGCCATGTTTGAAAGGACATTTCAAAGACATTTTGTTTATTTTTGTAAAATAAAATAAAAAAACACTATTTTGTTACAGTGTTCTGTCACTTCTTGATCTACCAACATGGAACATTTCTTTAACTGCAAGTCCTTGTAATGTATACAAGTTATGTAAGATAAAATTGTCTGTCAAAATGACTACCTACACATACCTAAGTCAGAACACTGAGCAGGGATGGAGATTTGGAAGGAGGAGGAGCTTAAGCAGGAGGGCATCAGAGAGATGTGACTCATGACAGAGAAGCTCTTTGGTGTACTGCAGGGTTTCCAGGGCTATATTTAGCTTTCATGTTGCCATGTATGTTCAGATACATATGACGAAACAAGCTCAAATGCATATCCGTGTCCTCATTTGTTCAATTTTTGAGATTTGTGTAAGTGCAGAAGATAGGCTTTTTGACTTTCTCATACACAAGACATAGGCACACTAGAAAATATGTTTATTTGGTAGTAAAATGGTGCATTATTAATTGAACATCGTAAAGCTAATCAGGAAGAGTTCCTTTTTTTTTTTTTTGCATTACATTAGCATAAACTATTTAGTAAATAATACAGAATTTATCTGTGCTTTCATCAAAGAAACATGTCAAAAAGGTCATCAGTCTGTTCATTTATGATTTCTGGTTCTTTTTTGCCTTTTAATCAATATATAATTATAATAATCTCTCTCTCTTGAGAATTCTAAAAACTTTAATTTAAAAGTAAAAATACAGTATATTAACACAAAGTAATACATAAGCAGTTATAAAATTCATAGTCAACAAAAGGGTCAACAAGAAGGGTAAGCTTGCATAGCGAGCTAATTATTTATCAAGTTATTTCACATTGATCAAGCTTTCATATACACGAATATACATGTGCAGGTAACTAAAAACAACGCACATCAGATATAGCATATACCAAATATTACACGTCATCTGAGTCTGCAGTTCAACCCTTTCACCACAAGTGGTCGCTCTTGGCAGTTTTTACTGTCTCTTCTTTGTGTCCCAAATGACATGTTATATAGACTACATTCACCTACATTCACCATTCACCGCCTCCTTCTCCCCAAGACAAAGCTCAGCACTATGGGTGATCGGGCTTTCTGTTCTGCCGCTCCTCGGATTTGGAATGCCCTCCCCAACCATCTGAGGGCACCTCAAACTACTGAGACTTTTAAAAAAGGACTAAAAACATTTCTTTTTAGGAGAACTTATGACTTTTAACCATTCAATCTATTAGTATTTTATCCTTCTTAAATGATCTTAACTGTAGCACTTTGAGATTTGTTCCAAATGTAAAGTGCAGTACAAATAAAATGTATTATTATTATTATTATTATTACCTAAAGGATTATTAGGAACACCTGTTCAATTTTTCATTAATGCAATTATCTAGTCAACCAATCACATGGCAGTTGCTTCAATGCATTTAGGGGTGTGGTCCTGGTCAAGACAATCTCCTGAACTCCAAACTGAATGTCAGAATGGGAAAGAAAGGTGATTTAAGCAATTTTGAGCTTGGCATGGTTGTTGGTGCCAGACGGGCCAGTCTGAGTATTTCACAATCTGCTCAGTAACTGGGATTTTCACGCACAACCATTTCTAGGGTTTACAAAGAATGGTGTGAAAAGGGAAAAACATCCAGTATGCGGCAGTCCTGTGGGCGAAAATGCCTTGTTGATGCTAGAGGTCAGAGGAGAATGGGCCGACTGATTCAAGCTGATAGAAGAGCAACTTTGACTGAAATAACCACTCGTTACAACCGAGGTATGCAGCAAAGCATTTGTGAAGCCACAACATGCACAACCTTGAGGCGGATGGGCTACAACAGCAGAAGACCCCACCGGGTACCACTCATCTCCACTACAAATAGGAAAAAGAGGCTACAATTTGCACAAGCTCACCAAAATTGGACAGTTGAAGACTGGAAAAATGTTGCCTGGTCTGATGAGTCTCGATTTCTGTTGAGACATTCAGATGGTAGAGTCAGAATTTGGCGTAAACAGAATGAGAACATGGATCCATCATGCCTTGTTACCACTGTGCAGGCTGGTGGTGGTGGTGTAATGGTGTGGCATGACAACGAGTTCACTGTACTAAAATGGCCCCCACAGTCACCAGATCTCAACCCAATAGAGCATCTTTGGGATGTGGTGGAACGGGAGCTTCGTGCCCTGGATGTGCATCCCACAAATCTCCATCAACTGCAAGATGCTATCCTATCAATATGGGCCAACATTTCTAAAGAATGCTTTCAGCACCTTGTTGAATCAATGCCACATAGAATTAAGGCAGTTCTGAAGGCGAAAGGGGGTCAAACACAGTATTAGTATGGTGTTCCTAATAATCCTTTAGGTGAGTGTATATCATGTCTAGTGTGTGACTTTTATTAGGTTATTTTGTCAACCAGCAGTCCCTCCCATTCCACTGTGTAAGGAAAGCTGCAACTATAATAAGTGCATAAGTATAAGTAAATGCAGGTAACTGAACATTGAACTTAATCTTGTAAGAATTTTCTGGGTACAAACTATTCACACTACTGTTGATACTATAAACGGCATAGAATAGTGTATACACTACAGGTTAAAAGTTTGGAATCAGTAAGATTTGCTAATGCTTTTGAAAAAACGAAGTCTCTTCTGTTCACTAACACTGCATTTATTTGTTATATATGTTTCTTGAGCTCCACAAATGTCTGAATGGGTAAATATTTCAGTAAATCTCATTCCTGAGTATTTGACTACAAGCAGGAAATGCATTTGATTTAAGCAATGCAGGAAATTACGTTAAAGGGTTAGGTTCCTATTGTCTTTTAATGGCTCATTGAAACGGATCATTTTAAGCCAAACGACAAACAGTTGTGTTTTTATAGTAAGAATGCAATTGATTTTATACCTAAAACTGAATGTCAGTAAAATTAATAAGGCATAAAGGCATCCACAAAGTAATCATTTGCTTTCTGATTTTCTCAACATCCAGGTTTTCCCTCAAAGAAAAGTACTGCGCAGATCAGGGTCCTTTTTGTTAATGAACACTTCTGAAAAGCATTCAGCTTTTCACGAAAGACTTCATCTTCTTGGTTTTCCTGAAAAACAGTGAGAGATTCCCTTTAGTTCATTTTTTAAATTCTCTTTTTAACCCCACATAGCCTACTGTATCATATTTGATACGCAAATTTCTACAGCTTCTAAAGTATCAACATGATCAAAATTTTGTTGAAAACCCTGTCGCACACAATCTTTGTCGTCGGATTGATAGTTTATACTTTTTTTAGAAAGTAAAAAGCCTTTTAGTATAATTCTAAATATTCACCTTCAGGTCTTAGTACATTAGTCTTTTTGCTGTGAAATCTTTACTGATTTTTATCAAATAAATGTAAGAATACACTTTATATTGTTAGTAATATTCACTTACTGGACTGAAGGTTTACTCAATCACAAAAAGGAAAAAGTTGGCTACATTAATAGAAAAAATGTTCATTTCATGTTCTCACAAAGTGCATGTTGGTGAGAACATCATCTTACATGATTATTCAAACATAATTTCAGAAATCATATTAAAATGTGAGAATAAAATAAGATACATCAGGCTTTTAAGGAAAGTGTTACACGTGTTACCCTCACAATAAAACTACAGAACTTTACTGATAAAACTAAGCATTTAAATATAATTATTATATTTATAACAGTTTGAAATGCTTTACAATCATAAAGACCCCACTGATTTAAGTTATAAGCTATAAGAATTTCATTTTTTTCCCCATACAATATCAGCAACAGCTTAAAACAGCCTCTGAATAAAATTTGTATTTGTGTATTTTTAGTCATCTTCTAGTATGAGTTCAAGTTCAAGTTCACTTTATTTATATATTTATTTTTTGTAGTTGAGCCAATTCAAGAAATGTTGTCCATCAGAAACAGAAGTTCTTAAGAATGAACCGGTTTAGATGTTGATTTTTTTTTTCATAAGTTCGATGTTTTAGTGATTATAGTTTGGCAACGTTAGCTTGTTGTAAGTCACCCACTGCAACTAACAAGGTGATAAGCCTGTGCGTGAACTAATATTAGGCTAATGTAGATTTACCGCTGTGTTGGGCTCAATGCTATATGGAAGAACTTAGAAGAAGCAAGATAACTATTATATTACCGTGTGGTGAACCTATGATAAGCAGTGCACGTCGCTGTTTTATGTCGGATTGCAAATAGCCAAAATATCTCCAAACCACTGAAGTTGAGTGACCTTTCTTGTCAACGATATCTGTGTCCTCCGAGCTGGTCGTGAGCGCTGAATTTTCTTCACTATCGCTCATTTTTCTTTTCTTCAGATAGGGGTGATTCAGGTTATATATGTTTTTTTTTTTTTCTTATAAATATTTTAATTCCTTTTCTGTGTAAAGCGCTTTGAATTGCCATTGTTTATGATAAGTGGTATATAAATAAACTTGCCTAAACATCAAATATTAATGTTATTTTTAATGTAATTATTTGTAAAACAAAGTTAAGACATAGAAAAACTAAATCTTTGTGGCAAACACTTATTTATTTAAAATTATCTCTATAATCAGTAGATGGCGGCAGAGTACTTATTGTCGGTCAGTTCAGTGTGATACTATAAAAAAAAACAATGGTACATTTAAAGGGCTAGTTCACCCAAAAAATGAAAATTAGCCCATGATTTACTCACCCTCAAGTCATCCTAGGTGTATATGACATTCTTCTTTGAGACGAATAAAATAGGAGTTATATTACAAAAGTCCTGGCTAATCTAAACTTTATAATGGCAGTAATTGTTGCTCTGTTTTTGAGGTCCATAAAAAATGCAGAGGTGCTTTATATAATTTTGTCCGATTGCCTTGCGTATTCAATTTATGGAAAAAGTGTTGAAAGTGCCTCTGCTGTTCAAAAGGCTTCCGTTACCAGGTACGCTCGTCAGACGTCGCGTACGCATCTTGAATTGCGAGAAGGCACTTTCAACACTTTTCCACGGAAGGTGACCGGCTGGAACTTTACTTTATAAAGTTTTAAATATGGATATTTTTCTTAAACAATCGCATCGATTCGCTTCAGAAGGCCTTTATTAACCCCCCAGAGCAGTGTGGAGCACGTTATTTGACGGACAGATGCAGTTTTTATGGACCTCAAAAACAGAGCAACAATCACTGCCATTATAAAGCTTGGAAGAGCCAGGACTTTTTTAATAGAACTCCGATTTTATTCAGATTTTATTCATCTGAAAGAAGAATGTCATATACACATGACTTAAGGGTGAACTATCCCTTTTATAATAGTAGACTATTAAAAATTTCCCTATTTTTTTTACACATTTTTGCACATCATTGTTATTAATAAAAGTTAATTTTATCTGAATCTCAATTCAAGCTCAGTGCTTTACTGTCAAACTTACAATAAACAAACATGTAATCTTATTAGGAACTGCACTTAAGGCAAAACAATAGTATTTCTTATTATTAAAAATTACTTTATGATTAAAACGTGTTTTGCCACACACAGAAATCAAGAATCATCATATGAATCTCAACAATGGTGACATGCTTCATGCCGCAATGCATGCTGGCAGCCGACAAAGTATTAAACTTATGGCTCCCAGCATGCATTGTGGCATGAAACAAGTCACCATTGTTGAGATTCATATGCTGATTCTTGATTTCTGTGTGTGTTTTAAAAAAAAAGCTTCCACAATGTATTTAATAAACCCGTCTCCGGCGTGTTGCCTCCGATCCTTCGAATATTCCGATCTATTATGACCTCTGACCTGTAAAGTTTCCAGAATAATAATCATACGCTGTTTGTTAATTGGCCAGAGGAGAACTGGCACCCCGACTGAGCCTCCTAAGGTTTATTTTTCTCCATTAGGTCACCTGATGGGGTTTTGGTTTCCTTGCCACTGTCGCCTCTAGTTTGGCGTGCTCATTTGGGGACACTAAATTTTTCAACTAAATATCCAAATAAATCTAATTATTAAACTAAATTAACCATATAAACTAAATTACTGATCTAAAGCCCACACTGTCACTGTATGATAATTGAAATGAGCTGATGACATAACCGTTTTCTCCAGAACGGCTGTACGGCTGAATAAAATTATGCTGCATTATTTTCCTGTTTAACACTGTAAAGCTGCTTTGAAACAATTTGCATTTTTAAAAGCGCTATATAAATAAAGTTGACTTGACTTAAAAATTGACTCAAAATTCAGAATGACTGATCTGCTGCATAAAACTTTTGATGGTAAACATAATATATTATTCATAAATAATCACTTTCAACCACGAATATAGTAGTCAACTACTCCCCTTTATAATGCTGTTATCTAGATCACCTGATCATAGGTTACATGTTTTCTTTGCAACAAAGTATGTGTTTTGTTAAACACTGTTACAAAAACCACAAGCTCACATAAAACACCAAGAGTCAAAACTTCCAACTAAAGGAAACGCTCATCACCAAAATGGTGACCAAACATTTTCAATACAAAAAAATCTACATCTGATCCTGTTAATTCTTAATAAGAACTTCTGTTTCCAATAGACACAAAATGTTGAATTGGCTCAATTACAAAAGATTTGTTACAGAGAGTTGCACCTCTCCAGAAAATAAATAATGTCAAGTTGACTCAACTAAACATTTTTTGTATCACAGACAACTTATTTTCAGTTCGTATAACTGTTATTTACAAAAGTTGAGTCAACAAAAAAAAGCTAGGGGAAATTAGTACTAAGATTTTTTGGGTTGTACGAGATTTCCACAGTGTGGATTTTTTGCTGAACCAACACAACAAAATCAGTCATTTCAATTTTTTTCAAGTTGTGTTTTTTACACTGTAGCAACACAGTAATTAATAGCTCATAGCAAAACTAAGAGCATCCTTAAAACATGGAAATAGCAAAGCAGTATCAGACTCAATTTTAAAATAGTAAAACACAAGTGGCAAAGCAGTATCACACTCAAAGATAGAATGGAAAGACAGGAATGGCAATGACAGTATCAGACTAAAACATAGAATAGCACAACAGAAATGGCAAAGCAGTATCAGACTCATATGTAAAAAGGAAAATCAACCTAGGAATTGAGATCAAAATGCTAGAGAAAACAGGTAGGTTTTTAACAGAGACTTGAAGACAGACAGGGTAGGGGTCATACTAATCTCTAGTACGCTCCCCTCTTTGCTTGAGTATGAGCTCCCTATACTCACTATTTCATGAGCCTGATGTAATACACTCAAACAACAACAACAACACACCCAAAAACACGCACCCCAAAAGCATGCAAATCGGGTTCAAAATCGGGCAGAAATTCTTCAAGGGTGTGGTAAGCCTAAATCAAACACTGATCACCATAATTGTGACCTAAAAACTATGATAATCCTCCCAATGAATGGGGGAAACCACATATCACAAATATATATCATCATGCTTTTTTAAAGGTTCCTAATGGGGACGCTTTCCTTCAATGATCCTCATTTTCATCAGGTGTCTTCACAAATGGTCAATGATACCTTAATTAATCACGTAATTATCTCAAGCACTTCAACACTGCTTCAGAGTTTTAACCCTCTTGAGTGTGGACTCAAATAAACACTATGAGGAGAGCTCATTTAACACTGGGGTTTTGCTGTGTATATTTATAGTGTTATCAACTTTAAAAGCATATCTGAAACTATATACAGTGATAAAGGGAATACATATACGTATGAGAATAGTTACCTTTTGGGACGGCACTTTAGTTTAGCTGTTGCTGCACCGCAAGAAGGTCCCTGGTTCGAGCCCTGATTGACCAAGGAAACCCTACAGGATGAAGTTCTCATGCTGAAATTGCTTGGTCTCTCATCCGTCTTGACATTGGCTTCTGTTCATAAAGTGCAGAACATCACTCCTGTTTAACATATACTATTATATAGGCTAGTACAATATTCCTCTTACAAACATTTGACAAAAATACCTTTTTCATCGATTCTAAAATATGGCATCCCAACTGGTTTAATGGTCACTCTGGCCATTTTTTCTTCAACAAACAGGTACATGTTGGGATTAGCCACTGATTTCAGGCTCCGCCAGTCATCCGTTCCTGCCTCACCCCATTGAAATAAGAACTTTTCCTTAAAGATATCTTTCGTGAACTCCCGTTTGGGTAATGCCTGTGTATGCGAGAGTCAGCAGACTTTGTAAAAGAATTTCCGATTTAGAAAATAAAAGCACAAGAAACTATTTGGCACCATGTCTCCACAACATTCTAAAAAGAACTCAGCGAGATCTTACCTCAAATTTGACCTCTTTTCCATCAGTAACAACAGGGAAAACGGCCTTATCTCCCAACTCAAAACAAAACGCCATGCATGGACGGGCTCCGTTATACAAAATATCATACACTGTGACTGAAGAAGAAAAGACTAATCATATTTCTAGCATTACATTAAGCAACTATGGAGACACTTTCATTAATTGGCAACACTTTTTATAATACATTTCACTGATAACATCAACATAAATGACACTTCACATAAAGTAAATCATATAACGCAGTGGTTCTCAAACCTGTCCTGGACCTGGAGTACCCCCAGCCCTGCACATTTTGTATGTCTCCCACATCTATCACATCTGATTCAACTCATGAGTGAGACATTCAAAATGTGCAGGCAAGGCTGGTGGTACTCCAGGACAGGGTTGAGAACAAGTTATAACAAGTTAAATTGTACAAAAAATAAACTGTGACATGTTTAATTTTAGTTTAATTTTTAATTTGGAAAGTTAGTTTCCATGCACTCACAGTCATTTTTACCGTGTGTGTGTGTGTGTGTGTGTGTGTGTGTGTGTGTGTGTGTGTGTGTGTGTGTGTGTGTGTGTGTGTGTGTGTGTGTGTGTGTGTGTGTGTGTGTGTGTGTGTGTGTGTGTGTGTGTGTGTGTGTGTGTGTGTGTGTGTGTGTGTGTGTTTCTGCAGAAGAACAAAATTATCATCAGTCACAGAATAATTAATAAACTAATCATTAGGAATACAGTCTAAATACCCAGCTAACAGGGACTGTTCTTAGAACTTTGGCTAATGTCTTTTTTCTTGGGAGTCTACGAGTGTTTTATTATCCAAGCGCAGCACATCCTCTGGGTCATCCAAGAGTCTCTCCACCATCAAAAGTCGCTGCTCTTCGTCTTGTGTAATTAATAAATGTAACGCCATTCGTGAAAAAGGCTTTTCACATCATTCATGAAACGTTTTTTTCTTCCTTAACATTTTAGTTAGACGCTTGTCTAACATTTTAAGTGTTACTTGTTCCAGACTGTTTATAACATTTAAAAGTAACGTTCCAATAATGTTTACAAAATGTAAAAATTGAATGTTTATGACGTTTTGAGCGATCAGAGAACATTCAGAAAAAAACTTTTTCATATCTCAATGGGAACGTTAGAAAAATGTTTTAGAACCTAGCTTGTGTTACACACAATCTATTACTATAGCCTAATAACAATAAACTATGCATATTTCATGCAACTAATCCTAAACCAAACCCCAATCCATATACACATGTAGTTAATTCATATTATTATACAGTACTTAAATGTAATTACATTGTAACAAGGACACATTAAAATAAAGCATAGGCTACTACCCCTATTTTTTGTTAGCTGGATATACACTGCTTTTCCAAAAATCACCAGTCACCCAAAAAAATTATTTAGGCCTAAGAGTTATCACTGGGGCCAGTTCTGGATAAGCAAAGAATTGTATGAAGCATTCAGTGTGAAGAGTAGCTACAGACTCAAACCTTTCCCGATGGGGTCATTTCCCTGCAGATTCTCCGCGACCAGCTGGAGAGATCGACTAGGTCTGCACGTCTGGACGCACACACACTTTCCATTGCTGGTTTTCAGTAGAGCTGGTCTAATACCGTCGATTTCCATTTTGGAATGAATCTTTTTTCTTTCTGGGCACTGATAAACAAACATATCCAGACAAACAGGTAAAACAGCTGAAGTCCAAAATTAAAAAAAGACGTAGCCTAGCTACAGAAGCAAATATCAAGTGAGTTGTTGCACTTTAGGCTACTGGACATCCTGTCACTATACGCAACAAACATGAAACTAATAGTATTATCATATTAAAGTTAACGCAAAATATTTATTTCTATTTAATTAAGTTAGCAGAAACAAAAAAATGTAACCAGCTCACCGGAAAACTTTGATTTGGATGCCTGGTCCGTTATTACTAGGTTAAAGTTATGCCACTGAGGCGAATCATGAGCGATCCATGGCACCACTTACCCATGGCTGTTAAGGCTACATCAATAAATGACAACAATTTCGTGCTATGGGCACTGCCACTGATACAGGCAACGGATGAGCCTATTTTACGCTGAGCTTGCTTCTGCTTTTCAAACAAGTGTGACATAGGCATGGGCTAAATAAATTCTCTAATGTGGATACAGGCATATTTTGTTCACATCGCTATACAACACATGTCCTTATTAGGAGAAAATATGTTGTTTAAACGAGAAAAATATGTAATTTTAACGACATAAGATCTCGTTATTACAAGAAAATTAATTCGTTTTTACAACATAACATCTTGTTATTACGAGAAAAGATGTTAAAACGACATAAGATCTCGTTATTACTACATACTTGAGTGGTAAAAATAATAGGCCTATGTATGTGGCAGCAATGCGTCACCATATAAAACACTGTATAAAACGTGCACATTAACCCTGTAAGACCCACTGTTGTAATATTACAACATCAAGTTTAGCTCTATTTTTTTTCTAAGACCACATTTACACAACTAATAGGTCCTATTGTTCAGTCTTGCAATGCTATTGGATGGAACATTTTGTGAATAGGCCTGTTTACCTAGCCATGAACTCACACAACCTGCGGACTTAACTTGAAGCAGATCATGAAGTTTTACTGGAATGGATAAATCAACCAAGTAAGTAAAATTCCCCCAAATATTTTTTTATGTGATTGGTAATATTCAGTGGTGGAAATGGCCGAAATTCACTAGGCGGACTCTAGTTTTTATATTTTTATATTGTAATAATTTCACAGTTACTCTCCAAATTAATGTAGAAACAACTTAAAGCTACACTGTGTAACTTTTTTAGTTTATTCTTAGCTAAAAACACTTAGTTCTTTCAAAAATATATGTGCTCATTAATGTATATTTACTTCTTTCAAGTAATAAAGTATTCTCGTAAGTTTATAATATGCCATTGAAAATACATACGGGTAAGGGGTTCGAATGGGGGTCGCCATGTTACCCCTCCATCTTGAAAGTACATTAGCCAAAGAGGGACATACCCGTAAATTCAAGCTTCGCCTTTCGCGTTTTAACACTCTGTAACTAGTAGGAAAATAGTGTGGCCCCTTTAAGAGCGTTCGCCCCGGTTGGAGCGCCTGCGTTCTGTGTGTGCACTGCGCCTCGAGCTCCCATGTGTGCGGATTATTTTCTGTCTTCTGTTGCTAACATTCATTTATTTTTGTTTTGTTGGGTAATGCTGTGGACGGAAGTGGAGTTTGTGCCGGACTCTTGTGGGGGGTTCCGCGGGGAATAAAGTGCGGGCTGTTTGATGTCAATCGCCTCCGTGTTTGCATCGACTCCAGTTGCGTTGAGTGAGCTATCCGTATTTTTCACCCAGACACACGCGTTACAACTCGATGGCGAATGTGAAGAGGGGGATTGCTGGATCGAACTGGAAGCCATGTTAATCTTGGACTAAATCGGCCACCGTAGGAGTTAAAACGAAATCGGAATTGGGAGGAAAAGAAACTAATATTTACTGGATGGTCATATACCCTTTCACCGCTAGATGGGGGAAAATATCACACAGTGTAGCTTTAAAGACAGTATTTGAAATGTTTGTTGTAATGGCATATTTTTATGAAGGCTAGTATCACTGATACTAAAACTGCTACTGATTTTTTTCTTTTTCTTTTTAAACATTAATGATAGATATTAAACATTACAGTATAAATAAAAGCTACATCAATTCCAAGTGAACTTAAAACAATATTCACACAAACCGATTATAATAAATGTCTGGGGATCATTTGGAACATTTGAAACTTGTGTGGGAAAAGGTTACACAAACGAGGCTGTTACAGTAATATTACTTTGAAAAAATTATATTTTTTTCTACATTATTTTCTGAATTCTACAGTTTGTCTTGGGTTAGTTTAATAATATAGCCCACACATCATTGATAACCCCTTGTTATAAATAAAAAAAGGTGAAATTATTAGTAATTCTCTCTAATTGGCATGATTAGCTGAGTCATGTTCTGTCCCAATATGTAATGTAACTTTTTTTAAACAAATGTAATATCACAAGCTTTATTAATGTTTTTACTGTAAAGTTAAACAGGGATTCATGGTATTTTTTGTGTTATTTATTTGCCTCAATTTGTAATAATTTAAATAAATACATTTATATAAAATGCCAACATTTTATGTAAAATCCACTTTTTTAAAAATCTACATTTCTCATTTTCATTCATGGTGATAACATGAACATGTGCTTTGGTTTAGTGGAGAATTGCTGCCATCTACTGGAAAACAAACACTTTTCAAATTAAAATAATAAAAAAAATTACCTACAGCCACCATATGACTTAATTATATATATTTTTTATTTATGTTTAAAATAATTTTTATAACAATAAAAACGACTCTTATCATTTCGGGGGTGCATGGTGAGATATAAGTAGCTAAACATTTAATATTTGACAACTGTACGGAGATGTATTCAACGACCCACAGTAAAAATACAGTGATGTAAACTGTTCATATTTTTTATGAAATTTTGCCATATTTTATTAAAATATGTTATAAGACACATGAGTGAATAGTGAATGTGTGCATATTTTAAATAAAATACTATTTGCAAATAGTTAGCCTAAATGGATTACCTCACAGCTAGGCTACAATTAGACTAGAACTTATTTTACTGTTCTTATTTCTTTTCTTTTCTTTTCTTTATGCCATTCAATCACTTTTAATCCTTATTTTGTTTTTCAGGTATCTATTGGCCTGTGTTTTCATTGCATTTACAGTTTTGACCAGCATGGGTGGCCATTTGTGTGTGTTTTGTGTGTTTTCTCGTATGTATTTCACTTAACTGGTTTTCTTTTATGGGCTTTGTTTGCCCAAATACCTGCTTTCTGCATGAAGGGACAGGTGATAATGTTCAGGAATGTGGGGGTGATAATGCTCTTAGCATGATAGTAGAGGTCAAAATAAGCTAGCCAGACGGTATTGTGTGAATTCGGTGGAACGTGTGAATTCTTTATATGTGTAAGTATCATTGGGATTTGGAAAATAACCAGTGTTTTTTTTTTCATTTCAGAATGTCACCAGCCGGGAAAGACTATTATTTACAAAGTGTATGATGTTATTGATGGCATCCAAAATGGGAACAGTGATTTTGAAATGGATTCTGATACAAGTTAAAAAGATTAATGTAAACTGGAAAAGTCAAATTAACAACCAATTGACCACCCGTCTGATGATTATGTGGACATCATGCCAACAAAATCAAATCCCTCAAGAACACAGACCATGCCCCGTGACAGGTATCGCTGGCTGATAAAGGATTTTATCAGTCCAAACACTGATTTTTCAGGTCAAATCACTAATAATGCCAAGCTTAATACACCACTGGAGTATTTCTGAAAGTTTGTGTCGGAAGATATGAAGAAAATAGAGGATGCCGCAGACACTGTGGTAAAGGCAATGTCCACCTCTGCTTCTCAGAGGACAACTGCCTTTGGGACTATCATAACTGAATATGGCTATGAACATATAGCTAAATTACATAAATGCCAAAGTTTTCATTCAGTTCATCATGTTTTGTAAATACAATCTAAACATATTTTTTTATCATAAATAATTTTTCATAAAAATATGACTTGTCCAATTATTAATATTGTGTGATTATTAGTGTATACATATGCGACTAATATAATCATTACACCCTGCAAACGAACCCTTAGATGTTCTCTACATTTATTCAGACAGTGAGGGAAATCACTGAAATTCTGCTACCCAACAGACCCAACGTTGCAATATTACAACATTCCCCTAAAAACTTACTAAAATGTCAACAACAAAAAAACATTTATTTCTGCATTAAAGGCCTCCTACAACAACATGTATAAGGTGAAACATTTTTTTACAGGTTTTTTTCTATATTTGGGTCTTTCAGGGTTAAACTCAAGTTTCGGGGGAAAAGTCGAAACTATCTATTTAATATGGAGCCCCTAAAGGGACATGGTGGTAAAATAATAATAATAATAATAATAATAATAATAATAATGTGAAGAAAATGTATATTTCAATGGGTTTGCGTTGCGCGTAAAGGGAACGCAACACATTTGCGAGAGAACGCAAAAGCATTTAACCCATGGGCGTCAGTTTGGTTTGAAATGTGCTGGGGACAGAGACGCATTCAGAAGTGCATTTTCAGAAGTGCTGGGTACATGATGCATTATTATTTTTTTCTCTTTCGCGCAGGTCATGTTTTGAAAGACTATGTCCTGTAGCTTACTAATGTAAATAAATAAAACATATTGCGGGTCTTATAGCCTATATTACTCATGCGGACGAAAGCGCCCCGCGAAGTCTTTAATATTTTTCATTTTTGCCTTTTTTTTTACCTCTTCTTTATCAGAGTCCCACTGGAGCCCGTGTTTTTTATTTATTTATCCTCCCTATTACACATTAGTTGCAGCCATTAAAATAGTTAAGTTTTGTTTTTAATGTCAAAGTAGTTATATTTCATTTTGTTTCTTTATTAAGTTAATTTAGAAAAATGTTTGAAGCATTTTTTTTTTTGCTTGTTAAATTAAAGTTTTTGCTTTTTAAAGTGACGACCAGCGGCCGACAGTGAGTTAACCCAACGCTTTAGCCTCTCAAATCAACACTTGTCAAAGTGGGTATATTTCGTTTCGTTTCTTTATTAAGTGCAGCGGCCGACAGTGAGTTAACCCAACACTTTAGCCTCTCAAATCAACACTTGACTTGTCTTGCTTATAAAATCCATATAAAGATAACGTTATTATGATAAAAGATGTCCTTAAATGACCTAAGATATCGTTATTACGACACAATTGAGTGGAAAAAATAATGTGTGTGGCAGCAATGCTTCACCGTAAAATTGAACTCGAGGTTAAAAAAAAAAAAAAACGTGGTGGGTACAAAAGGACTCATGACGAAATCTGGTGGGTCCCCCCGACCCCCCCTCCCTTCACTGTGTCCTTATGGGCTCTGTAGTATAGGTCCAGCGCGTATTATCAAAAGAACAAAGAGCGAGAGCCACAGGTAATAATGACTGAAGGGTGTGTGTGTGACTGATTTATGTTGCCTTCACGTGCTAACGGAATTATCGTGAATAGCTTCATTGAAACGCTATGAGCTCGTAATCACGACTTCACAAGTGGGAAGTAGGAAATGTCCGATAGCACGTGAAGGCAGCATTAACAGCTTATTTACAACAACCTGCTTCTTGCATCTATTTTGCAGCACTCTTTAAGAATAACATTTACAAATGATACAAATGCATGAATGTAGCTTACCTCAGATGGTAAGTATATTTTCTCGTCCTCGCGGTTGGACCAAAAGGCCGTCTGCAGATGACAGTGATGTCGTGAGCATTTATATGGCAGAACTGCTGTTAAAATCCAGCATACGCACGTTTGACGCCCCCTTACCGGAACAGTAATTGCAGGCGGGGATTTGATCTGGTAGCTACTCTGATCTGTTTTAGGAATGTCAAGGATGCAACGCCCCCTCCTCCAGTATTAGAAATTCTAGCTTAGCCTATTTGACCAGCGTAGCCTACAACTTGTCTAAATAGCAGCCCCATTTATGAAACTTTTTTTTTTTTGTACAAATGATTGTAAGCATAGACCAGGACAATTACATGTAATGCATTGAGGTAGGCTATATACAGGTGACATTAGTGTTCAAATACTTCAGGCTGATTGCAACCTTGCATGGGATATATCCCAGCAAGCAATAGCCGTCATTTCACCGTCTAGGTTAACTATAGACCCGATATAGTCCGGTGTCCTGACATTTCATCCTACCCGTTAGATTGTCCTACCAGGGCTTACTGCGCATGCCCACATCAATATTTTTTATTTTTATTTTTTATATTTACATTTTGGGTAGGTTTAGGGGTAGGTATGTATGGATATTAATGAATATTAATAAAGCAAATCGCATTAATATGATTCTGGTAGCACAATCTGATAGTTAGCATTTTACATCCATATTTAATATTTATTTATTTAAAATATTTACATAGTTTTAAGGGTAGGTTCAGGGAAGGGGTAGGTATGGATATTAATAAAGCCTCAAATCAGATGAATATGATGCTGGTAGCACAATCTGACAGGCAGCATTTTTTGCTGTCGAATTGTGCTACCTACTGTTTTAATGGGCGGTAGCAAAATCTGACAAGGTAGGACAAATCGACAGAACACCGGCTATGAGTAGTCAACCGTGATTACAAGGTGTTTGGTTTCATTTCTTTAACATGTTTATGCGTAGGCTGTGCGTAGCCACGATTTAGCCCCTATATATATACAGACCCATTTGTAGCCCACTTTTAGTCAAAAGACAAAACTGATTAATTGTAGTTTTTGGCAATGTAGCGCATGATATTGTTGATATCCTATCATGTTCGCAATGTCAATGATATCTGCAAGATGTGTGATTTCATGGCATGGTCTATCCGTAGCCATGATTTAGCTCTGAATTGGACGGGCTACGTGTAGCCTGCTTTTAGCCCACCCATTTGTAAACATTTTAAACTTTATTTTAAATAAGTAAGAGCTGCCGCAGAACTGCAGTTTTCTGTGAGTTTGTTCCAGATAAATTGTGCAAAAACATTTTTTAATTTTGCTTCTCCATGTTTAGTTTTGACTCTGTGGACAGAAAGCAGACCTGTTCCAGACGACCTGAGAGGATGGTTCATAATGCAGCAGAAGATCAGAAATTTACTTTGACCATAAACCATTCAATGCTTTAAAAACCAGCAATAGTATTTTAAAATCAATTCTTTGACAGACAGGAAGCCAGTGTAAAAACCTCAGAACTAGAGTGACATGATCCACTTTCTTGGATTTAAAGACACTAGGTTGATTGAAAATTATCCAGCAATCAGTCAACAAAGCACAACAATAAATATACAGAACCCTTACATGCACAGCACATTGCACACACACAGGAATACAATCAGCTTTCCCAATTATCTCGTTTTGTTAATGCAACTTGGTGGCTAAAACATGTTTTAAACCCAAAAATGAATGATTTGCTCACCCTCAAGTTATTTCTTTCGTCTGTTGAACACAAAATATATTTTGAAGAATGTGGGTAATTAAACAGTTTATGACTTATCACTGGGATCTGTCATTCATAAACATGGATTTTCCTATCACTGCTATGCCGACGACACTCAACTCTATTTCTCATTTCAACCAGATGATCCCACGGTTGGTGTTCGTATTGCTGCCTGCCTGACAGACATTTCGGCCTGGATGAAGGAACATCACCTGCAACTAAACCTTGCAAAGACAGAACTGCTTGTGGTCTCAGCCAACCCAGCACTTCATCATAATCTCTCCATTCAGCTAGGATCATCAACCATTACTCCGTCCAGGACAGCCAGGAACCTTGGAGATGTGATTGATGATCAGCTAAAATTCACTGACCACATCACTGCAACAACCTGGTCCTGCAGATTTGCATTATATAACATCAGGAAGATTAGACCCTTCCTATCAGAGCAGGCCACACAACTCCTGGTCCAAGCTCTTGTTCTCTCCAGACTGGACTACTGTAATGCTCTTCTAGCGGGCCTTCCAGCATGCACTATCAAACCCTTGCAACTGATCCAGAACACAGCGGCGAGGGTGATCTTTCACGAGCCGAAGAGAGTGCACGTCACGCCTCTCTTCATCAATCTCCACTGGCTGCCAATAGCTGCTCGCATCAAATTCAAGTCACTGGTGCTCGCCTTCAAAGCAACCACTGGCTCTGCACCAATATACCCAAACTCGCTTGTTCAGACATACACACCCTCCAGAAGCTTACGTTCTGCCAGTGAACGACGCCTTGTGGTGCCATACCAGAGAGGCATGAAATCGCTCTCACGGACCTTTTCCTGGACCGCCCCCACCTGGTGGAATGACCTGCCTATCTCAATTCGAGCAGCCGAATCTGTAGCCATTTTCAAAAAACAATCTTTTCCAGCACACCTGACCAATCAAGAATAGCACTTAACATTCTATTCATTTTTGTCTGTCTAATTTATTTATAAAAAATAAAATAAAAAAAATTGTCCTGTGTGTTCTGTGTTAGATTAACTGAGACTTGTTACAGCACTTGCATACTGTTGCCCTTGACTGTTCTAGTTGCTTCTATTGCTCTCATTTGTAAGTCGCTTTGGATAAAAGCATCTGCTAAATGACTAAATCTAAATGTAAATGTAATGACTTCCATCGTATTTATTTTCCTACTCTGAAAGTCAATGACTATCAAATGTCTGGTTACCAACATTCTTCAAAATATATATTTTTTGTGTGTGTTCAACAGAAGAAAGAAACCCATGCAGGGGCGAGTAAATGATGGCTCTCTCTTTAAACATGTCACACACATGCATCTTAACTCCCAGCTCTAGTTTGCATCCAAGCAAAAGAGAATGACTTCGTCACAATTACTGTAAATAAAGAAACACATTATGATGTCAACAATGCTTTTCTTGTGCAATATTTTGTTTCTTATTTGGTAGATGCTGTGATGACCGACTTCCCAGCGGCAACAGAGTTTGGGTTAAGGAATGCAATAAAGCCAACAATGATGTTTTATAAACCAATAAAAGGGTTAACTTTATATTTTGCCACTCTTTATATATATATTTTTATTATATTACGTTGTTAATATTCCATATTTCTTATCCTAATTTTATATTTAATTGTATTTTTATCATTTGATTTGGTAATTTTTATGTTTTGATCTTTTTGTATTATCTTAAGTTGTCTATGTTGTTTATGTTCTTTTTCTAAATAAAACTTTATATTTAATTTGGATGGATTGTTATTTATGAAAACCGGTTATATTTGAGTGAAAAGAATCCTTTAGCCATGTTGTTGTCTATTAGATGTATGTGTACTTTAGTAGTCATTCGTTAGCCGTCTAATTGATGACTATTCTTGGGCTATGATTAGACGTCTATTAGATTTTCACTGACAGCCCAAATTTAGCCTTGTTTTAGCCTAGACGTCTGGGCTGTGTTTTGACGGCCATTAGACGTCTTTTAGACGCAAAATTGCTTGCTGGGATGTTATTTAGTACAGTTACAGTATAGGGTTGACTATGATACAGTTTGCATTGTAATACTTGCGTTGCAATTTGTTTATTGCAACTTTAATGTGTATTTCTTTCTATAAAGGGACTAAAAAGGGACTTAAATGCTCACATATATAGGCTACACTCTAAAACGGCTGGGTTAAAAACAACAAGTTTAATGTATGGCTGGCCTAAAATGAACCCAAAATAGGTTAGAAATTAAAAATTAGACTCATAATTAGTAGAGGCAACAATAATAATCAAAAGGTAGACATTTATTAATAAGCAATTTAATATGTTTATTGTTTAATTATTATTTATGATGATTCAAATGTTTATTAAACATATTAATCAATGTTAATTTCCAACATACTTTGGGTTCATTTTAAGCAAGCAATACTGTCATTTTTAAACAATATTTGAGTTAACTACCCAGCAGGTTGGTCAAACATTTAACCCAACCACTGGGTTTGTCCATTTTCAACTCAACTTGGGTTGTTTTTAACCCAGTGTAGTTATAGTTTAACCCAAAAGGCAACAGAGGTCCGTGGGAGGTTGAGAGCCTATATAATAAACGTATGTAATGGATGCTTCCTCTTTTACTGTATCTGACCAAAGTGACAGGATGGATGGAATCTGCCTTAAAGGGTTAGTTCACCCAAAAATGAAAATAATGTCATGTATTACTCACCCTCATGCCGTTCCACACCCGTGAGACCTCCGTTCATCTTCGGAACACAAATGAAGATATTTTTTGTTGAAATCTGAAGACTCAGTGAGTCCTCCATAGAGCAAAGCAATTCACACTTTCAAGATCCATTATTTAGATGTACTAAAAACATATTTAAAGCAGTCCATGTGAGTAGGGCTACAGTGGGACTGCAATGGCATACTGTAATTAAACTTGAGCCATTATTCCCACAAATAGCTTCCCAAAATAATATGACAATATATTTCAAAGCCTATTCTGGTATTCAGTCTGAGCAGGGCCAATGGAAGCTTGTTTCCACCATGGAATAAAAAAAGTGAAAGGAAATTGCAACCTTTTATCTCAATTCACCCCCACACACAACAACAAAACTTTGGCAGTAAGAATATGAAAATAATAATATAAAATTAATAAATAGATAAATACAAACAAACAGGCATAACTACATGACAGTTTATAGACTATCATACAATCCTCATAATCATTAAACTTATATTACATAACTTCACACACTTTAGAGCCTCTTTAACATCTCCATTTTTAACAAAGTCCAAAAACACCTCCCAGATATCATAAAATTCACACCCCTTATTATGTAAGCTTTTCAAGTGCTAAGCTATATGTTAGGTTTTTCAGTCATAGTCCAAGGGAAGGGCAGCTAGCATTCGTCCAACATAGAGCAATAGAACGTTTTGTTTGCAGTAGACATGAGTCGACCAACTTAGCCTACTTTCTTTAATAGACAAAGAACATTTGTCTGCGCTGATACTCAGTACGCAAAACAGGGCTTACAGGAATTAGGTAGAAAGAAATTGTGAAACATTGAGTCACCCCACCCCAAACTTTTGCACGTACTCACATTCGCCCCCACACACAATGAAAAAAATCAAAGGGGATTTTCATTATCCAAACTGTAAGAATCTCAACCGAGTGTTCAAAGTTTACGCTTGTGCATTTAAGTACTGTAGCCCAATCCTCCAGTGAAATGTCTTTATTTAAATCTTGTATCCATGCTTGTCTTTTATTTTCAGGACTTCCTTCATGATTTTCTAATAGTATATCTTTAATTATCAGCCCTTTAATGAAACAATCTTGTGTGGAGAATGTGTCCAATGTGGACATTGGTGGGAATTCTTTATGCATGAAGAATGGCTAGGGGAGCGCTAGCCCAAAAAAGGTTGAGAACCACTGCTCTAACCTATCTACCAAACAGTTGGAATCCACTATTAACACACTTTCACGTCAAGGAGGAGGAGCAAGTCAATTCACGTGAACAGGTTAGTCCAAGTATTAAACATACAATTTCCATATACAGTAAGGAAAATAAGTATTTGAACACCCTGCTATTTTGCAAGTTCTCCCACTTGGAAATCATGGAGGGGTCTGAAATTGTCATCGTAGGTGTATGTCCACTGTGAGAGACATAATCTAAAAAAAAAATCCAGAAATCACAATGTATGATTTTTTAACTATTTATTTGTATGATACAGCTGCAAATAAGTATTTGAACACCTGTCTATCAGCTAGAATTCTGACCCTCAAGGACCTGTTAGTCTGCCTTTAAAATGTCCACCTCCACTCCATTTATTATCCTAAATTAGATGCACCTGTTTGAGGTTGTTAGCTGCATAAAGACACCTGTCCACCCCATACAATCAGTAAGAATCCAACTACTAACATGGCCAAGACCAAAGAGCTGTCCAAAGACACTAGAGACAAAATTGTACACCTCCACAAGGCTGGAATGGGCTACGGGAAAATTGCCAAGCAGCTTGGTGAAAAAAGGTCCAATGTTGGAGCAATCATTAGAAAATGGAAGAAGCTAAACATGATTGTCAATCTCCCTCGGACTGGGGCTCCATGCAAGATCTCACCTCGTGGGGTCTCAATGATTCTAAGAAAGGTGAGAAATCAGCCCAGAACTACACGGGAGGAGCTGGTCAATGACCTGAAAAGAGCTGGGACCACCGTTTCCAAGGTTACTGTTGGTAATACACTAAGACATCATGGTTTGAAATCATGCATGGCACGGAAGGTTCCCCTGCTTAAACCAGCACATGTCAAGGCCCGTCTTAAGTTTGCCAATGACCATTTGGATGATCCAGAGGAGTCATGGGAGAAAGTCATGTGGTCAGATGAGACCAAAATAGAACTTTTTGGTCATATTCCACTAAACGTGTTTGGAAGAAGAAGAATGATGAGTACCATCCCAAGAACACCATCCCTACTGTGAAGCATGGGGGTGGTAGCATCATGCTTTGGGAGTGTTTTTCTGCACATGGGACAGGGCGACTGCACTGTATTAAGGAGAGGATGACCGGGGCCATGTATTGCGAGATTTTGGGAAACAACCTCCTTCCCTCAGTTAGAGCATTGAAGATGGGTCGAGGCTGGGTCTTCCAACATGACAATGACCCGAAGCACACAGCCAGGATAACCAAGAAGTGGCTCTGTAAGAAGCATATCAAGGTTCTGGCGTGGCCTAGCCAGTCTCCAGACCTAAACCCAATAGAGAATCTTTGGAGGGAGCTCAAACTCCGTGTTTCTCAGCGACAGGCCAGAAGCCTGACTGATCTAGAGAAGATCTGTGTGGAGGAGTGGGCCAAAATCCCTCCTGCAGTGTGTGCAAACCTGGTGAAAAACTACAGGAAACGTTTGACCTCTGTAATTGCAAACAAAGGCTACTGTACCAAATATTAACATTGATTTTCTCAGGTGTTCAAATACTTATTTGCAGCTGTATCATACAAATAAATAGTTAAAAAATCATACATTGTGATTTCTGGATTTTTTTTTTTAGATTATGACTCTCACAGTGGACATGCACCTACGATGACAATTTCAGACCCCTCCATGATTTCTAAGTGGGAGAACTTGCAAAATAGCAGAGTGTTCAAATACTTATTTTCCTCATTGTATATATCAACCATAAATGTTTTGAAAATACAGAATAAATCAATTAAATTGAATCTCTATTCAGGTTCATATTTCTGATAGTGCACAAAATTCTAAATAGAGAGATTATGCAAAAAGACGTTCTTGGTTCATAGTCATAACCACAACAAACTAATGTGTAAATGTTGTTTCTTATGCTCAAATAGCATTAATAAAAAAATCTCAGAACAACAACTGGAGCATTTAATGGCAGCTGCAGGGATGCAATAACTTTATCAATCAGTGATTGGCTCTTTTAGTTAGAAGGCGGCACACTCCAAAAAAAAAAAATGGTGCTCTATGGCACTAAAAGTGGTTCTTGGTCGTAATCATAGGGGAACCACTTTTGGTGCTATATAGCACCATATCTCAACATGTTCATAGGGTAGCGGTGCTATATAGCACCTCAGCCAAAGAACCGCTGAAGCACCTGGACTGGTGCTATACAGCACTTAAAGAGGTTCCCCTATGATTACGAGCCAAGAACCACTTTTAGTGCCATATAACACCTTTTTTTTTTGAGTATACTTATTCCGACATATGGCATTGCAAATTTTGTATATCTCACAATTCTGACTATGTAACTTGCAATTGCAAGTTTATATTAAAAGACTGGGAAAACTCATGTTTGATATTGTTTGAAATGTCTCAGTGCGACTGGTACAAAGATCTCATCGAAGATATTTGAAATTGAACAATGACATTTGCTTTACTGTTGTCAACCCCCATCCTCATCTTCCTCATCAGAAGCGCCATTTGGAATTCCTAAAGACAAAGAGATCACACCTTTACAGTGGGGGAAGCTTGGTCTGATTTGTCAGTTTGAATGTCTCGCGTTTGGGTTTGGTCACAAAGTCAAGGAGAGATAAAAAGAAGTTGTAACTGTTGCTTTCTCTTCTTAGGGCCTTCTCTTCTTCTCTTTGTCTCTTTCTCTCCCTCTCTCTCGCTTTCTATCCCTGAGGTAACATTACATGCCAAGTAAAATTAAGGGTTTAAGTTCTTAACATCTCATACATCTATTTTATAACCATTTTAAGTGTAACCATAACCAGATTTTGTGTTTCCATTTGAAAGAGAGTTCTGTCTTGGTCTGAGCATTACAAGGAAGTGTGACAAAAGATTTGGCTCGATGCTGTAATGAGTCCGGCCCGTTTTCGGCCACACAGAATGTCTACTAGACGCTCTGCATTATGTAATATTCAGAAGTCAGGTATATCTTTCACTCATAAGGCTACTGCAGAGTTTTTGATGTTATTTATGGATTATCTTTTAATTGGTTATGTAATTGGCATTATACATTTACCTGACTGTTAATAAATTGTTACATTTTGATCTATTCTGACTTACTCTATAATTATTAACTATCTCTAGTAGTAGGGCTGGGTAATGTTCAAAATCTTTCGATACCTCAGTTTCGATACCGGTTCCTAACGATACTTTTTTCGATACAATGTTTTAAAATCCATTTCAACATCAACAAAAATCCATTAAACACAAAACCTTTATTTTTCACCTAAATTCAAAACAATTCTGGTAACACTTCTCAC
Source organism: Romanogobio albipinnatus (assembly GCA_023566225.1). Taxonomy (NCBI): domain Eukaryota; kingdom Metazoa; phylum Chordata; class Actinopteri; order Cypriniformes; family Gobionidae; genus Romanogobio; species Romanogobio albipinnatus. The sequence goes on along the minus strand of CM042242.1, from coordinate 11,649,529 downwards.
TCAGAGTAACATTATTAATAAAACTGGTGGTGCTTTTTGTAAGGGTGCTCCGATCAGGATTTTTGGAGCCGATCACAGGAAGCAGTATCTGCCGATACGATCACCGATACTGATCTATTTGAAGCCTTCTTTTTATAATGTAGAATTATTCATAGGGAATTTTACAGACATTCATTGAGGGCCTGAATTTTATTTCTGACAATGGCGGAATCCCCCCTTAGGTGACTCTTGTCATATAAATGTATATAATTATCTCACCTAAATATTTGATCATGCAGTGCATTTTTGTTTTTAAAGACAAATTTTGGTAACGCTTTAGATTACGGCCCGGAAAAGTACTGCGTAAGTAAAGAGAATTTACAACATAACTTTCGGTAATTATAGTGTAACTATAAAGTAAGTACGTGTAGGTATAAGGGAACAATATGTAATATTGAAGGAATAAAGGGGTAACTATCAGGAAAATTAACACATTATTTATAGGTTACTGTAAGTATTTTTTAAATAAGTGGTAATTATCTGTGTAGTTACAGGGTAAGTATGAATCTGCGGGCTGTAAATTAAAGTGGTGTTTGTTCCCCTCTTGTTTCGTGTAGTTACAGGGTAAGTACAATAAGCAACACATAAAAAATCTGATATCACTCGGAAATATTTATTTGGCAAACAACTAAATCCAAAACAGTTTTGACACTTATTCATTTTTTAAAATAAACTTTTCATTTCAAATAATAACATCCGGACAGAAAGAGGCACGTTTTGTCCATTTTTTGCTTCTCTTGCTTGTCTTCCTCTTCATGTTCCTCTTCTTCTTTATCGTTATTTCCATTGATGGATCTTAAGAGGAGTCCCATGTCTTTTGATATTTTGTATTATTATTTATTAAAATAAAAAGTACACCAAGAAATGCTCTCATAATTGACTAATCTTTTCGCATCCGATCAGCTGTTACCAGCGCGTGCATGAGTAAAGAAGCTTCAAGCTTTCATGGCGTTCTCGCAAGTTTCATCTGAAACACACACGAGAACTGGGGGCTGTTCCATAAAAGCCGCTTAGAAAAGCGGGGATTCAAGTCCAAAACCTGACTTGAATGAGCCGAGCTAAACATCCGCGCTTAAATTGGTTCCATAACAGTAAGTTGAGGATCATGTGATCTTACTAATTTGAGTCAGGTTTAAATAGTCTAGATAATTGCGCGTGCACGCCATTGTTTAAAAGTCCTGAAAAGTCGAGCATGGGTCAATCGATTTACTGTGGGCTACCATGGCAACAAAAGGAAAAGATAGAGCAGCGATGTTCACGGCAACGGAACAGCGTTTGCTATTGGAAACATATGAAGAATTTAAAGATGTCATCACCAAAAAAGGCAATACAGCGGCAATAAATAAAGCAAGAGAGAAAGGTTGGCAGGAAATTGCTGATCATCTCAATGCGTAAGTAGCGGTGTAAACTATTTAAAATACTTTATCAACATTGAATGTGTGTCACAATAGCTACATTGCAAAGTTTGTGTGTGAATAACAGTAACGTTAATTGCTTTCATGCAGCAGCAACTTAAGTGAAGGAAAAAGAACCTGGCAGCAGGTGAAAATAAAATATAAAAATATAGTTCAGAATGGTAAGTAAATCTAATGGTATGTACATATGTAATCAATGCCAGCTTGAAGTTACAACTATTCAGGTGTTTTTTTTATTTTTTTTTATTGCAGCGACCAAAAAGAAGACTGAGGTTGCTGGCACTGGGGGAGGGCCACCACCAGCCAGCTTCACTCCTGCAGAGGAGCTGGCTTTGGAAATTAATAAAGGGAGGCCCGTCCTTGAGGGAATAGAGGGGGGGGACATCATCTAAAATGATATCCCGTAGTATAAGGAGTGAGTATATAAAAGGTGTGTGTGTGTGTGTGTGTGTGTGTGTGTGTGTGTGTTTTATTATCATTATTTCTTCCTGACTAACTGATTTCCTCCTTCCTTAGGCATTGTCAGCCTAAGTACATCATAGCAGTAATGTCACGTAGAGGTACTTGTGCTACTGTAATGGTGCATTTTGGTAAAAAAAAAAAAAAAATTCTATCAAGATTCTGTATGCTTTATGGATCCACCAGACATCATGTTGCCTGTGAGTATGAGACCTTTTAAATCAGTCATGTAAGCTAATGAGTTTAACTGAGTTTAATCAGTGGTCACAGGGAGAAGGCCCATCAGTTGAGGAGGATGAGGAGACTGTGTCTGTATGTTCAAGGAGGCCTGAGGTAGTCACAGGTTCCATGCGATACTGTATTGAATATTAAAAAGTGTACTTGTGTGATAAAATTATCATAATGTGTTTTCAGGATGCTGACACTGTTCTAGAGCCCTCTCAGTCTGGGACCACATGATATATAAGACTTTTTGCGATTTAAGTGATTACTAGCATACCTCTTGCTAGTTGCTGGTAGAGAGATGAGGCTCTAAAGATTCTGGAGTCATGCACAGAGCCTGGCCATTTGGCCTCTACATTTGTGATGATGCAATCTGCATCACTAATCATGTAAAATAAATTAAACCTGTAGGTCACTACATTTTAATTGCAATGAACTAAACACTGGTGCCCAGCTTAGTACAGAACACTCAGTGCTAGAGCATAGCCTTCAATATCATCTCAGTGGGACCGTACCTGTACATTGATGCTGTGTACTGATTTCCTATTCACAAAGTCCGCTTCATGTGGACCAGACGGACACTTAATACGCACATGGGTGCAGTCCAATGCACCGATAACATTTGGGAAACCTAGGAAAATGATTTGTTTGTTTTAAATATGTCCCATGTAAAATCAACAGTCAAGAAATATTTCCATGTTTTATAGTTATTTGAACTTACCAGCTATTCCATAAAAGGCATGTTTAATGGTACGAATAGCTTTGTGGCCAGGGAATGTGATGAACACATTGAGTAGTCTTTTTAAAGAAAGGTACACAGTTCGTACAGAGCGGCAAACTGATGCTTTGCTGATATTCTCTGCATCTCCAACTGTGTACAAAAATGTTCCACTGGCGAAAAAGCGAAGTGCAATGCACACTGTCTGTGGGACTGTGAGCGCTCTGTTGCGGCGTGTATTATTTGCAATGTATGGGCTTAGTAATCTACAAATATATGCAATCCCATCTCTTGAGAACCTATATCGCTCATGCAGGTAGCTGTCATTAAAAGCCAATGGGTCTGACCTGTCTCTGAAAGTTCTCTCTCTTTGAAATGCCCTCCGCAAGACTATAGCTCCCTCATCCACCACCTCATCTATGAAAGGACACGTCATGGTTAAGTTTGGAAACGAGTTCAGCTCCCTATTTATATACTTTTAATTAATTAATTTTGGTTAAAAACCAAACTCATTAACCAAACTCACCAATTAAACACACAAATGTTGAACATTTCTTAGTGTATTTATACCTTATAATTTCTTAAATTTATTAGTAAAGTACATTTCCTTATTTATTTATTTAAAACATTTTTTTATTAATAGTGGTTAAGTAAAATAAAATGTCATCGAAATACCAGCAGGTGAGTATAAATGGTATGCTCGTTAAGCCTGAACTCAGACTTAGCCTGACAGTTAGCCTGCCCCGGACCAGGTTAATTTTGCCAGCAAGTTGCCGGGGTAACTGAGTTTGAACTTTTTTAAGTTTGATTTATGAAACCGAATCTACCAAAAATAAGCCTGACTAACCGAAATAAGCCTGGCTTATACTCTAATCTTGGTTTATGGAACAGCCCCCTGGTGTCTCTGTCTTCTAGTCTTGTTTGTTTCTCATTGCTATTAACATATGTTATTGTTTGTATACTGTTGTGAGCATTAAAAAAAAAAACCGACAGCATCCAACATCTGCATGACCAGAGTTTCTCGGCGAATAAATAAAGGTTTCTGAGTGATATCAGATTTTGTGTTGCTTATTGTACTTACCCTGTAACTACATGAAACAAAAGGGGAACTAGAACCACTTTAATTTACAGCCCGCAGATTCATAGTTACCCTGTAACTACATGGATAATTACCCCTTAATTAAAAAATACTTACAGTATAAATATTGGTCTTCCCTGAATAAATTAAATTAGATTAATCCTTACACTTAAGGTTGCAAAAGTTAGTCATTCAAGAGCAGTGAGTGTCATAAAGGTTAATCAAACAACACAAGACAAAGAAAAAGTCAGAGACAGCAGCATTTTATTCGACTGCTGTCACTTTAAGAGGAAGGTTACACGCAGTTGCACAAATGTACACTCACGAGTCAAGACGGTAATTTAGTACATACATTTGTGTTTCAGCGCAATTTGTACTCGCAAGCTTTTTGTAAGATGGCCTCTGTGTGTGTGTGTGTGTGTGCGCGCGCGCGCGCTCACGGTCTCTTGCAGAGCACCCAGTGCTGAGTGGTTTGAACACTGGCAAGACTTAAAAATAAATGCAAATGATAAACTTTAGTGACGATGCGACACTGCCTCGATTATGCAAGTGGCAAATACTGTGTCAACTGTGCAGCTCGATTTGAGTGCAGATGCGATGCAATGTGCTGATGTGAAGCCATTTGAGCATTTTGAAAGGGATAGAGCGCGCGCACGGGGTGATTCACTCGCGCTGTTTGTGAACTTAAGTCTCACAGAAAGTTTTCCTTTTGAGCCTTTGGTTCCAATACTTATCGCATATGTTGCACTTTGCTGACTCGGCATCCACTTTAATATATATATTTTATATAAGTGTATAAAAGCCGCTTGTCTTTTGGAACCGAAATTTGGCAGCGAAAGATAAATCATTTTTCGATACTCATAGTATCGGAGTGTTTCGTTCGATACCATACAAGTATCGCCGTTTGGTGCCCAGCCCTATCTAGTAGATTATGAACGGGTGTAATTTCAACAAAGGGTTAAACGGAATGATTAAATGTGTGACTAATTATTAAATATAAATGACCAAACAACCAATTGGCATTCTAAACTAAATTCGAGATTATGAGAAATGGAGTCTGATAAAAGTGGGAGTGGAATTAAATCCCTTTCGCCCAGCTGAAAAGACCGAATGCACAGCGACCTTTGAACCGTAATCGTTACCTTCATTGGAACGAATTTCAGCGGCCTTACAATAATCACACAATGCTCTCTATATAACTCCCAATTGCGAGTTTGTATCACGCAATTCTGAGAAGTCAGAATTGCAAGATGTAAACTCACAATTGCGAGAAAAAAAAGTAAGAATTGTAAGATGAAAAGTCGCAATTACCTTTTTTATATTCAATGGCAGAAACAAGCTTCCATAAGGGTTTACTTTTTGACATAAGCTAAATACATTGGGTTATGAAGTTTATTGTAGCAATGTGGGCACTGACTCAACTAAATTTTACATTTTATTAATATTAAGTAATTGGCATAAAGAGTTTTAGCATTAGAATTAAATAATAATAATAATTAAAACAGAGCCCTCTGGACGTGAGAGAATAGGCAAGTGCCTAATGCATTCATGTGGCCTGAGCCTGTGGAAACACATGTGCATACCACATGCTTGACGGAATATAGTGGTAGATGCCCATAGGCTCAGCACCCATACATTCTTCAACTTGCTCTTACGAGTCTACATCCCTACCAGAAGCCTTCAATCAGCAAAGGAGTGACAGCTCATGGTACCATCACAGAAAGACACAATTTCTCTCCAGAATCTTTTAGTCCACTGTTCCTTGCTAGTGGAACAATCTCCCCATCTTCATCCGGAACGCAAAATCCCTGAAAACATTCAAAAGGCAGCTGAAAACTCATCTATTCAATGATTTTACAGTCTTGACAGGATTGATGGAAAATAATCGAGCATTCCTGTAGCTCAAACATTATAGCATGGTGATGTCTCCACTATTCACAGAACCTCCATTAGGAATTGATTGGATTGATGTCATTTGTTTATTCATGCGAGTGGCAGGTAGCTGGAGGGAATGGTAAAGATTTTCAGTAAAGATTACAAGGGCACATGAATGCATTTACGGACAAATTATTCATCATAAACTGCAATATTCCATTAAAGGTCCCGTTCTTCGTGATCCCATTGTTCAAACTTTAGTTAGTGTGTAATGTTGCTGGTAGAGCATAAATAATACCTGTAAAATTATAAAGCTCAAAGTTCAATGCCAAGCGAGATATTTTATTTAACAGAAGTTCCCTTTCAAAGCCTACAGCGAACGGCCGGCTTGGACTACATCCTGGTACTTCCTTCATTAATTACGTCAGTAGAACAGACTAACCTCCGCCCACAAGAATACGAGAAAAAAGGGGGCGTGGTCTTGTTGCTGTCCCACGTGGAGAAGAGGAAGTGTCGAGTGGAGAAAAGGAATTGTTGCGTTTGACTGTGTTTGTCGCAAATCAATGTCAAATCACCTTTGTTTGGCTTTCCCAGGGACGCTGTAGAGATCATTAAGCGCATATATCTCCCGTTAAGAGGCTTGACCTTTCCGTGCAAGGTACGTGCGCTAAGCTGCTGTCGAATCACAACACAGGAACCGTGCCACGTTCGCTAAGCTGCGGTCAAATCACAACACGGGAACAGCTGGCACAATCAGAACTCGTTACGTATTTCTGAAGGAGGGACTTCATAGAACAAGGAACTCATCAGCCGTTTTTAGGACAGTGAAAACAGCGGTATAGAGATAAGTAAATTGTGTGAAAAATACTGTTTTTTTACACGCGAAACATGAACACGTTATATTGCACACTGTAAACACAATCAAAACTTCAAAAAAACACGAAGAACGGGACCTTTAAACAAAATGAGAACTGTTAGTCTTGATTTCATGGGGACTTTAATCATGCTGACAATATTAGTCGAAACCGAGACCTGGGCATTATCCAAAAATGACAGCTTTAAAACCATTTGCAAGCGATAACGTTTTCTACATGACAAGCTCAAGCACGCACATTTTTACTCCCCAACAGAATATTTGACACCCGTGGAATACATGCATCAGTAGTTTAGAATTACAGCTTTATTCTGTCAACTATCGTCATAGGCAGTTTGTCAATGGCATTGACGCAATTGTGCTCTTCTGACAGTAAAACACTGTGTATAATATTAACACAAACAGCACAAATCTCAAACATTCTGATCATTAGCCAAATGTCTTCCAACTCACCCACCGCCAGTCTACAAAACCTAATATTTTTTCAAGTGAACAACAGTAAAATATATTGCTCCCTCACTTCTTTTTTTTTTTTTTATTGGAAAAATGGGTGTAGTGACAAAATTGAGAAAGACTGTTGGGCAATATACAAACAGGGTTTTAATTTTCCTCCACTGTAATAAACAGACCTTTTTCAGCGTAGGAAGAAATCTATTTGCTATAAAACAGAATGGTTGGGATAAGATTTCAACATAGTTTATCTAAGCATACACAGTACATATTAAATCTAACTGCACATTATAAATGTCACAAGGCCTTACACTTGTGTAATATTCTGGGTTCAATACAAGTAAAGCTCAAACAAAAAGGACTCGTAGTATAATGTTAATTTCCACAAAAACTAAAGGTGCATTATTATAACTTTTGGCCCTTTAGCATTTAAAAAAACAAAACAGTATGTATGTTTTTTTTACGGAAGAACATTGTTTTGGTTGTGCTTTGGCTCTGCGTGACTGTGCGAATGAATATGGTTATCCTACTGCTCATAAAACATTCACTACTAGGCTAAAGAGACACATAACCCATTTAGAAGGAAAGGATTTCAAGCTGACTGAAGATGTTACTGTAGCTATACCTATCAATACACAGTACTTCGTTGAAAATAAACTCGAGCATATAGCGCTACAAAAACCCTGATGCAGAGAGATCCAGGCAGTCGAGAAAGTATTACTATTTATTTCCATTGATATGCTCCATTGCTCCTGTGTTGTGCGTTTGTTTGTGTCACGCGTTTTCAATGATGTCATGGACTGTAGTAGAGGCGGTGGAATTACAATGATCGGTCTAAAATCCCTACCACTTTAAAGCGGAACTAAACTGCAGTGTAAAGCGAGCTGAACCGAACAACGCAGTGGAAAAACACCTTGTCAGAAAGATTACTAAGAAAGGCATGACCAAATAGCATAGACCTGAAAGAGCTTATCCCAAAGCAAGTGAAGTCCTCATAGATGTGATGGCCCTGTACACCGATCAAAGTAAACCATCGGCACACTGCCACTACTGCTCCCAAAGATTTATTAATTTTGTCTTCGTCAAGCAAAGGTCCCTTTGGGTCGAAACGTTGTTCATTTGAATACATCCTTGGGAGCAGATAGTGGCAGTTTGCAGATTCTAGTTTACTTTGAGTTAAATGCTTCATTTGATCAAATCAAATCAATCAAATCACTTTATTGTCACACAGCTATATGCACAAGTGCAACAGCAGGTGAAATTCTTGGTGCAGTTCCGAGCAACATAGCAGTCACGACATGACATGTACAACATTTAAAGCAGCATCAGATTACACATCTGATGCGCCCACAATTACTCACAGCACAGTATACACTACAATAAACAATAAATAATTTACACAATGTGAGTGTAGTTCTCACAGCTTTAACCAATATACACATACTTACAATATACATATACTTTAAACAATATACACTAAACATACATTAAACAGTATACATTAAGCTATAATAATAATATACAATGTACAGTATACATTATTATTCACAGTAGAGATCCAATTATGTACAATAGGTGCTATATGATAAATAATAAATGATACATAATGTGTATATAATGTGTGTGTGTGTATCTACAGTGGGTTGTGCGGAGTGATATTCTGTCCAGTGTGTGTTATGATCCTGATGGATCAGGAGTTAAGTAGTCTGATTGCTTGTGGGAAGAAGCTGTTCTGGAGTCGGCTGGTGCGTGTTCTGATGCTGCGGTACCGTCTGCCTGATGGCAGCAGTGAGAGCAGCCCATGGTTCGGGTGGCTAGAGTCTCTGATGATCCTCTGAGCTCTCTTCACACACCGCCTGGCGTAAATGTCCTGGAGGGAGGGAAGCTCACCTCCGATGATGCAGCTGGCCGTGCGCACTACCCTTTGCAGGGCCTTGCGGCTGCGGGCGGTACTGTTGCCGTACCAGGTGGTGATGCAGCCAGTCAGCAGGCTCTCTATGGCGCAGGTGTAGAAGCGTGTGAGGATGTGGCGGTTCATTCCAAACTTCCTCAGCCGTCGCAGGAAGAAAAGGCGCTGATGAGCCTTCTTCACAACGGCCTCAGAGTGGACGGACCATGAGAGTTCCTCTGTGATGTGGACACCGAGGAACTTGAAGCTGCTGACTCTCTCCACCGGTGCTCCATCGATGGTGATGGGGTGGTGTTCTCTCTCATTCCTCCTGAAGTCGACCACCAGCTCCTTGGTCTTGCTGACGTTGAGGGAGAGGTTGTGCTCCTGACACCACCGTGTCAGAGTGTGCACCTCCTCTCTGTAGGCAGTTTCATCATTGTCGGTGATAAGACCTACCACCGTCGTATCGTCAGCAAACTTGATGATGGTGTTGGAGCTGTGGATTGCCACACAGTCATGTGTGTACAGGGAGTACAGGAGTATGTACAGGAGTACAGTGATCGAGCACCTGCCAAACGTTTTTCGGATGTGCGCATAATTCCTCTTTGAATTCATATTGCGTAAGCCTATACACCAATCAGGCATAACATTATGACAGGTGAAGTGAATAACACTGATTATCTCTTCATCAACGCACCTGTTAGTGGGTGGGATATACAGTGAGGAAAATAAGTATTTGAACACCCTGCTATTTTGCAAGTTCTCCCACTTAGAAATCATGGAGGGGTCTGAAATTGTCATCGTAGGTGCATGTCCACTGTGAGACATAATCTAAAAAAAAAAAATCCAGAAATCACAATGTATGATTTTTTACCTATTTATTTGTATGATACAGCTGCAAATAAGTATTTCAAAACACCTGAGAAAACCAATGTTAATATTTGGTACAGTAGCCTTTGTTTGCAATTACAGAGGTCAAACGTTTCCTGTAGTTTTTCACCAGGTTTGCACACACTGCAGGAGGGATTTTGGCCCACTCCTCCACACAGATCTTCTCTAGATCAGTCAGGTTTCTGGCCTGTCGCTGAGAAACACAGAGTTTGAGCTCCCTCCAAAGATTCTCTATTGGGTTTAGGTCTGGAGACTGGCTAGGCCACACCAGAACCTTGATATGCTTCTTACAGAGACACTCCTTGGTTATCCTGGCTGTGTGCTTCGGGTCATTGTCATGTTGGAAGACCCAGCCTCGACCCATCTTCAATGCTCTAACTGAGGGAAGGAGGTTGTTCCCCAAAATCTCGCAATACATGGCCCCGGTCATCCTCTCCTTAATACAGTGCCGTCGCCCTGTCCCATGTGCAGAAAAACACCCCCAAAGCATGATGCTACCACCCCCATGCTTCACAGTAGGGATGGTGTTCTTGGGATGGTACTCATCATTCTTCTTCCTCCAAACACGTTTAGTGGAATTATGACCAAAAAGTTCTATTTTGGTCTCATCTGACCACATGACTTTCTCCCATGACTCCTCTGGATCATCCAAATGGTCATTGGCAAACTTAAGACGGGCCTTGACATGTGCTGGTTTAAGCAGGGGAACCTTCCGTGCCATGCATGATTTCAAACCATGACGTCTTAGTGTATTTCCAACAGTAACCTTGGAAACGGTGGTCCCAGCTCTTTTCAGGTCATTGACCAGCTCCTCCCGTGTAGTTCTGGGCTGATTTCTCACCTTTCTTAGGATCACTGGAATGGTTTGAGGAGCACAACGAGTTTAAGGTGTTGACTTTTCCTCCAGATTTGTTACAGTCTATGGGCGCATCAAGGCTTTGAAGCAAGGCTAAAACTTTATGATACTGGTGGCTGCATAGGATTGTTTGCGTGATCCAAACATTTCCAATAACTCCAGAGCGTTGTAAAGTCCAAAGGTCAAAATGTATTGAAAAAAAATACAGATCTAATAATTTTCAAAATTCACAGCATGTTTTTATCTAACAAAATATTCTTCTTCAATCCATATTTGTTGGCATTTAGACTTTCAAAACCAACATGCAATCTCTTTCTTGCTGACATTTCAAAGGTAGAGTTACGTGTTAGCTTAGCAATAGCATATAAAAACAACTAGAAAGTTGCGAGGCAACAGTGATGCGCATCTTCACTGGCGGGGAAAACTAGCAAACACTGAAATAATATGCGGCACATGCCGTCTGTAATGCGTATGGTCAATTTGACCGTTATGGCCATTCTAGGTACAAATACTCACACACCAGGTGTGGGTTTGACACCTCATGAAACAAAAAAAAGTGCATTTAAAATATATCATCCATCGTGCACAATATTTTTGCAGGAGAGGTTCATCTTGTATTGTAAATCACACATTCTGAGAAGATTGTCACTGATGAAGTAGGCCTACTTGGCAGACATCCAATATCTACCCAAAGACAAGTAGGGACATTTGAAGAGTATTTGAATATAGCAGTCATATCCTCTCACAGTATTGTATTGATACGATATAAAAGAATAAAGAGTAATCATAAATGAGTAACAATAATGAATATATACTTGAATAGGCCAATATACATGGATAAATTAATTCAAATATAATACTGTTAAGTAACAAATCAAAAATGATAATATGATATATGATCAAAATAAATTATATGAATGAAACAATGCTTTACAATGAACTCTGTTAGAGAGCTACATATGGGTTATCTGTTCAATAAAATAGCTTCTTTAACTGGTGAGTAATAAACTGTGTCACTGCGGTGATGGGGGGGCGTGGTTGAGCGAGGTCTGCAGCTGGATACTATTGGGAGAGTCAGGAGATGAGAGGTGATTAAGTAGGTCTGGAGCAAAATGACAAACACCTGTGTCTTGAGACCAGATTAGGCCCAACGGGAAACAAGTCGTAAACGAGAGAGACTGGACTGAGGACTCATGCTGTGGTCGCCTGTTTGAGACCTATATGAGAAACTATTGCAGGGGCACACGAAGATAGTTTAGGTTGGGGTCACCACATTTGAATAAGAAATAATATGGAAACAAGAAACAATAATAGAAACATTAGTCTATAAAACACGGCAAAACTCTACAAAGCACAACAAGCGTCTCGGTGAGAACACTTGTTTAAACAGCATACTGAATTGATTGACAGCTGACTGACTCGCAAAGATGGAGAATGGCTGGAGTGACCGTGACGTCAGTAGCTTTGCAACAGAGCGGCCATTCTCTTACCTTCACCTGAAGTGGAGGAGGGTGAATTGTCTGTAGACACAGACCCAGAGCCAATGCGAGCCGCTAGCTCAAACTGCGTTAACTCCCGATGTCGACGATGCTGGTGAAGCAGCAGCGCAAGAGAACTGACCTAATCTGTGAACAGTCAAATCCTTACACTGAATGCCACTAAAAATAGATCAGATATCTGATATACATATGATGTATTTTCATTCAAATTAACTGAATCAATAAGCAGCGCAGGACCAATAAGTTCAGACCTAAAAGCCTATTATAAACAGATTTCCTCAAACGACAAGATGCTGGAGACAACACGCTGGAGACGGGTTTATTGAGGATGACATATCGATTTAACAATTATTAAATCGTAATATTCAAATAATCGGAGTCATCACGTCAGAGACGGGTTTATTGAGGATGCCGTGTTGATGAGGCAATTGTAGGGGGAGTCTAATTGACATGGTCTCTGCGGACACTTCAGGGTCATGCGTTGGTCATGTCTGGGCGCAGGTCCACCGTCTGATCTGAATACGGCCCGGATCCGGCTGACTGCAGTAAACCTCGGGATAAAACAGAGAGACTATCATTAGCGTAGATGCCATTCTTCTGATGATGTCACGAGTACATCAGGTGTTATGGGAAGTGTTCCCAGTTCTGGCTGACCTAGTTAATGCAGTCTAACAAACATTTAATTGAAAAAGTATTTTATGTGTATGCCACAGTAAAGAGATGTGTTTTTAGTCTAGATTTAAACTGACAGAGCGTGTCTGCTTCCCGTACAATGTTAGGAAGACTGTTCCAGAGTTTAGGTGCTAAATAGTAAAAGGATCGAACGCCTGCAGTCGAAATACTCGGTATTATCAACTGGCCAGAATTTTGAGACCGCAGTAGACGTGATAGAGTATAATATGTTAAGAGCTCGCTCAAGTACTGGGGAACTAAACCATTTAGTGCTTAGTAAGTAATAAGCAAGATTTTAAAATGTATGTGATGTTTAATAGGCAGCCAGTGCAGTGTTGACAGAACCGGGCCAATAAGGTCATACTTCCTGGTTCTAGTAAGAACTCGAGCTGCTGCATTTTGGACCAGCTGGAGTTTGTTTATTAAGCGAGCAGGGCAACCACCCAGTAGAGCATTACATTTACATTTAGCAGATGCTTTTATCCAAAGCGACTTACAAATGAGAGCAATAGAAGCAACTAGAACAGTCAAGGGCAACAGTATGCAAGTGCTGTAACAAGTCTCAGTTAATCTAGCACAGAACAGAATTTTTATTATTATTTTTTTATTATAAATAAATTAGACAGACAGAAAATTAATAGAATGTTAAGTGCTATTCTTGATTGGTCAGGTGCAGCTGGAAAAGATGTGTCTTTAGATGTTTTTTGAAAATGGCTACAGACTCGGCTGCTCGAATTGAGATAGGCAGGTCATTCCACCAGGTGGGGGCGGTCCAGGAAAAGGTCTGTGAGTGATTTCGTGCCTCTTTGGTATGGCACCACAAGGCGTCGTTCACTGGCAGAACGTAAGCTCCTGGAGTTTGTGTATGTCTGAACAAACGAGTTTAGGTATATTGGTGCAGAGCCAGTGGTTGCTTTGAAGGCGAGCACCAGTGACTTGAATTTGATGCGAGCAGCTATTGGCAGCCAGTGGAGATTGATGAAGAGAGGCGTGACGTGCGCTCTCTTCGGCTCGTGAAAGACCAACCTCGCTGCTGCATTCTTGATCAGTTGCAAGGGTTTGATAGTGCATGCTGGAAGGCCCACTAGAAGAGCATTACAGTAGTCTAGTCTGGAGAGAACAAGAGCTTGGACCAGGAGTTGTGTGGCCTGCTCTGATAGGAAGGGTCTAATCTTCCTAATGTTGTATAACGCAAATCTGCAGGACCAGGTTGTTGCAGTAATGTGGTAAGTGAATTTTAGCTGATCATCAATCACAACTCCAGGGTTCCTGGCTGTCCTGGACAGTGTAATGGTTGATGATCCTAGCTGAATGGAAAGATTGTGATGGAGTGCTGGGTTGGCTGAGACCACAAGCAGTTCTGTCTTTGCAAGGTTGAGTTGCAGATGTTCCATCATCCAGGCAGAAATGTCAGTTAGGCAGGCAGTGATACGAACACCAACCGTGGGATCATCTGGTTGAAATGAGAAGTAGAGTTGAGTGTCGTCGGCATAGCAGTGATAGGAAAAGCCATGTTTCTAAATGACAGATCCCAGTGATGACATGTAGATGGAGAAGAGAAGTGGTCCAAGCACTGAGCCCTGTGGAACTCCAGTGGCTAGATGATGTGACTTAGACACTTCACCTCTCCATGACACCCTGAAGGACCTACCTGAGAGGTAAGACTTGAACCACTGGAGAACAGTTCCTGAGATGCCCATCTTCATGAGAGTTGACAGGAGGATCTGGTGGTTAACTGTGTCAAAAGCAGCAGACAAATCCAGTAAGATAAGTACTGTGGATTTGGAAGCTGCTCTAGCCTGTCTCAGTGCCTCCGTAACCGAGAGCAGGGCAGTCTCAGTTGAGTGGCCGCTTTTGAAGCCAGATTGGTTGTTGTCTAGGAGGTTGTTCTGTTCAAGAAACGTAGAGAACTGGTTAAACACAACTCGCTCAAGTGTCTTTGCGATGAAAGGCAGAAGGGATACTGGTCTGTAGCTTTCTAAAAGTGCTGGGATCAGAGAGGGTTTTTAAGCAGTGGGGTTTACAGAGCCTGCTTAAATGCTGTGGGGAAGGTCCCGGTGTGAAGAGAGGTGTTGATAATGTGAGTGAGTGAAGGAGTAACTGAAGAAGAAATGGCCTGGAGGAGGTGAGTGGGGATAGGATCAAGAGGACAGGTAGTGGGGTGGTTGGAAAGGATGAGTTTGGAGACATCTACTTCGGAGAGCAGAGAGGAGGGGAGCGTGTGTGTGATGGTTGTTGAGATGTGCATGTCCGTTTGTGGTGTGGAGAATTGGCTGCTGATGGAGGAGGTTTTGTTTGTGAAAAATGATGCAAAGTCATCAGCTGTAAGAGTTGATGAAGGAAGGGGGGGGGGCAAAGGAGCGAAGAGAATGTTTTGAAAAGTGCACGATAGTCAGAGCAGTTGTTGATTTTGTTGTGGTAGAATGTAGTTTTAGCAGTGGAGACATTAGCAGAGAAAGAAGCGAGAAGAGACTGATACAGGGTTAGGTCAGTAGCGTTTTTAGTTTTGCGCCACTTCCTCTCTGCCGCCTGGAGTCCAGAGCAACGTTTACGGAGAACATCAGACAGCCAGGGGGCAGAGGGTGTGTTGCGGGCTGGCCTGGATGAAATGGGACAGAAGTTGTCTAAGCAAGAAGTTAGAGTGGAGCAAAGTGTGTCAGTAGCACTTTTAGTGTCCAGTGCTGAGAACTGAGCAGGTGGAGGGAGTGAGGATGAAACCATAGTGGATAGACGAGAGGGAGAGAGCGAGCGTAGATTACGCCGAAAGGTGATCTGCGGAGGAGTGTGTGTTGTGTCAGGAGTCAGTAGGAGGTTAAGAGTGATGAGAGTGATCTGAGGTGTGCAATGGAGTAACTAAAGTGTCGTCTGTGGAGCAGTAGCATGTGTAGATAAGGTCCAGATGGTTACCTGATTTGTGAGTAGCTGTAGTAGATACTCGCTTTAGGTCAAATGAGGTCAGAAGAGTGGTGAAGTCAGCAGCCTGGGGTTTATCAAGGTGAATGTTGAAGTCACAGAGTAGTACCAGAGGAATGCCATCCTCAGGGAAGTGAGAGAGTAAAATATCCAATTCCTCCAAGAAGTTACCCAGTTGCCTGGAGGGCGATAAACAACTACAATATGGATTTTAGCAGGGTGAGTGATAGTGATTGAGTGCGATTCAAATGAGCAGTTGCCAGATAGAGAAGGAATAGGCTCAAATTTCCAATCATTTGAGATGAGCAAACCAGTACCTCCACCCCTCCCAAATGGGCGAGGGGTGTGTGAAAAAGTGAAATTATTTGAGAGGGCCGCAGGAGTGGCAGTGTCTTCTGGTTTGATCCAGGTTTCAGTTAGGGCCATGAGACTGAGATGTGTGAGTGGAAATAGATGAAATAAAGTCTGCTTTGTTTACAGCTGACTGGCAATTCCAATGGACATTAATGTAGTAGAGGAAATAGGTACACTACGCAGATTATTAGAATTACAGCGTCTAGAATGTACAGAGCGTGACTTACGGGTGTATGTGGTAATAGTAGAGATTTGAAAGCACATAGTGAATACGGGTCAGAGAAATAAACAGATGAAAACAAGCAAAACACAAAAGTGTACAAAGTAGAAGGAAAGCTATACTTAAGTGCCTTGTCTGTGTCCTTGCTCGAGTGGAGTGCCACTCTAATTATACACACTCTAAGTGTCGTTATTGAATACAGCTGGCCACGCCCCAGATACAGGCGTGTCTAACGAGAACAAAGACAACTTCCCAGACCGCACAAGACTATAACAGCACGTCAATGAATACACTAAACAGACAGACAAACTTTCTACCAGCAAATGAGCTACAAAAACAAATGAGAAATGATACAGTACTCACACGGTTATTGTCTTCCCTGCTGTTTGATAGCAGCTCTCTCATTACAATAATCTAACCTTGAGGTCATGAACGCATTAACTTACTGTTCAGCATTTTGCATTGAGAGCATGTGCCGTAATTTAGATATATTTTTAAGATGATAAAATACAGTTTTACAGATGCTAGAAACGCACACCCAGGTTCCTCACTGACGACGAGGACTTGACAGAGCAGCCATCAAGTGTTAGACAGTATTCTAGGTTACTACTTGTGGAGCTTTTTTGACCAGTAATTAAAAATTCATTGTTTTCTGAATTGAGTTGCAGGAAATTACTGGTCATCCAATGTTTTATATCAGCTATGCATTCCGTTAATCTTGTGAATTGGTAGGTTTTGTCAGGGCGTGAAGAAATATAGAGCTGAGTATCGTCAGCATAACAATGAAAACTAACGCCATGCTTTCTAATGATATCTCCCAGTGGTAGCATGTACAGGGTGAAGAGCAACAGTCCTAGCACTGAGCCCTGCGGTACTCCATACTGAACTTGTGATCGGTGTGACATCTCTTCATTTACTGCTACAAACTGATAACGGTCACATAGGTATGATTTAAACCATGCCAATGCAATTCCACTAATACCTACATAATTTCGAGTCTATTCAAAAGAATGTTGTGGTCGATGGTATCGAATGCAGCGCTAAGATCGAGTAACACTAATAGAGAGATACAACCACGATCGGATGATAAGAGTAAATCATTTGTAACTCTGATGACAGCAGTCTCAGTACTATGATACGGTCTAAATCCTGACCTGAAATCCTCACAGATACCATTTCTTTCTAAAAAGGAACATGTCAAACCCGAGAAAGCAGGGTACTGTAAGTCAATCTATTTTCTGAAAGAGAGGTAACTTATTCTCAGAGTCAGTTACCATGGTAACTTACTCCGTGAACCTAACCTGGTCTGGAGCAGGTTTTCTACTCCTCATTTTTAAAGCGTCAGTAGTGTTTAAATATTTAATTTGTTCATTCACGCTGCACAAATGCTTTTCTTACTCAGTATTTTTGTCACAAATATAAAAAAATATATAAATTAAATCTAGAGTAAGCACATTTTACTTAAAACAAGTAAAATTATCTTCCAGTGGGGTAAGAAAAATAATCCTAATGCATAAGGAAACCCACTGGAATTAGCCGTACATTTCATTTGTACAGAGAGTCTGGCCACTCTCCATTGACAAGCGTTTACTTCCTTGAGGGCGGGTACTCTGTTGAAGTTTAAAACTATTGGATCTGCCATAACCAATCGCTAACGTTAGGTCGTGACGCATGTCATGCGCCGTTCGCCTTTTGTTTCTCACATGGAAGTCCGTAAAAATAAATGTGCACGCCACCTCAGTGATAAACCCTAAAACTCGTGCATTCGGATTGTGATTTATTCACGGTGGAGGGGAGAGTTTTGTGATCAGGGAACGTGCTGCTCACGTGGTCCGTAACATGATTGTATGCTGTAAATAAAATGTCATATACTTTGTATGATAAGAATAAATGCTGCCGTAAATAACAGCCCAATTCTTTTTATTTTTTGAGTGGTGATGAAATATATTGCTCTTGTAAATTCTTGTAATACAGCATTTAAAGAAATATAAGTCTAGAAATGCATCCAAATTACAGCGAAGCGCAACTGCACGGTGCTCTACAGTGGTCAAAAAGGATATAAACAGTGAATTTAGAAGTGATATATTCTTGAAAACTTCTTGAAAAAGAGATGTGGATTCGGACAGCATTTAAACTACCACACGACCTTGGTGTTGGTCTAATACAGTAGGTAATTTGGCCGGGGATTTTTACACGGGTGGTGGGAGACGGACGGCAATAAAATCACCACTGTAAATGATGACAATGCCTTCCGACCCCACAAGAAACAATTACCGTCCGAATAGGGCTTCAGCCAACTCCTTCACCACTAACTGAGCGAGCTGGAAAATCAAACTTTTCCTGACCCGAACCCTGTGGGGAGGAGGGCCACAACATTATGGCCACCAACAAAACTCAGCAAAGATTGTTCTTGCTCTGGCTTTAACTTCTGGATATTCGGAGCGGTGCCACAACGGAATGACTGGCTTTATTCTAACATTTTTCTCCGCCGCCATTACTGAACTACAACTCAAACTAGTGCACAACATCAACGTCATCGTTCTCAGCCACTCCCTCTGTTCGTTGATTGGACCGGTTAAAATTTGTTCGGAGAAAACCTAAGAATATACCGCAGTCCCAGATGAAGTACCGAAGGAAAATAAAATTGAGCGGAAGTACGTAGGAGGGCGGAGCCAGGCTACACTGGAATTACCCCACTAGCAAATAATTTACAAAATAAGAAAAATGCACTTAAATTTGTTATATGAAACTGAATGATATATTTTTTAATGTGTCAAATGTTTGTAAAGTCATGAACCTTTTATGCTTAAAGCTTTACCTGATTTAATTTTTTATACTTAATTTAGCTGCTGCCACATTCTTTTTTTTTGCCTGTGGAATACCATGAAAATTAAACTTAATTAAAAACTTAACTAAACTTAGAATTAAAATTACATATTGACCCAGAAGTATGCGGACGTCTTTTGTCAGGTGCTGTTGCCATGGTGAATCAATTTCGGAGCTCCATTGATCGTGGCCTTTCATAGTTGTTGTGCACACACTTAACTCAGAGGCTGCGTCCGAAACATGGCATTTTCCTGGTTTCGGACACAGCCCACATCTAGCCAAGTACAGTTCAAATCCCCGGATGCGTTCTTGATCCGCCCCTTTTATCGAGGACACATCGAGAGGTAACTTAGACTTCCAGGTATCCCAAAATGCATCTTGCACCAACCAGCAAGCATCAATAGTGGATGAGAAACCCAGCGTAATTTAAAAATGTGTGTCACAAAATGTACTTAAGACTCTTTCAGGCGAGAATGTAGTTGTTTAAAGCTCAAATCTGTGGTTTACTTATAAATAGAGCGCCTATTTGAACATTTTATCTGGCATTTTCGGAGTTGTGAGATCAAGTCAATCAGCGGGCGCTTAGCGCTCATTAACCCAGCCGAGAGCAGCATTTCTTCGGCTAGACCTTCTGCCGTCTGCCGCTGGCTCTGCTGTCTCTGTAGTGGTTAAACGCGAGATATCATTTGTCTTGTGGTCGATCTTTGATCTCCTAAATCTATATGTTCCCTGGCTAATCGTTTTGGCTGAGGGCAAAGTGAAGCTTCATAACTTTATATTTTTAGGCTATTTAACTTTACCGTTGTAACTAACCTTGATCTTTATTTCGTGTATAGCTTCTTATACCTTTTACTTATACTTTTATAATGGCTATTATTGATCATACATAAACTGACATTTAACAAAAAGAGATATACATGCTCACACTTATTGTCTGAATAATAAAATGGGTCATTTTTGAGCGAGATGCTAACGGTCTAATCAGATTCAATGATCTATGCTAAGCTATGCTAAAAGTGCCAGACCCGGAGATCGGCTGAACGGATTCGAAAATGGTAAAACTCAACTGTTTAACTATAAGGGAGTTGGAAAACGAGCCCCTTTTTTCAAAAATAGTGGCATGTTCCTTTAAGCTTTAGTAAAGTGAAAAACGTACATACAGCACCTTAAAAGTCGGCATGAAACGGAAGTTGTGTCTTGTCTCCCATATTATGACATATCTAAGTGAAATGGCTTCTCGAACAAGAAAAATGTAGGCCGGGGCTTGATTTTGTCCATCAGGAATTGATTGGATGGTTGTGGTTTGCTATTGCCGTGATCTCATGAGAGTGACAGGCTATCCCGCCCGCATGCCTGTAAACATCATCAGATTACGAGGACATGGCGAGTTATAGTGACTAAACACAAAACACATTCCCTTCCACATATTTGACAATCGGAATAGCCTATATTATACAATTCATGATATAGTAAACAAGTTTGTGAATATTTGGAAAAAAAGAGGGAAAATGCAGTGAATACTGTGAAGTGTTTGATAACTTTCTTATATCATACCTGTTTGACCTACCTGAAAATCTTAAAGCACTGTTTACAAGGTTACATGGGTCAAAAACAAAAGAATAACGTTTTGTGCATTTTGGCAAGGCAAGTAAAAATATGAAACGGTTAGATAGGGCACAGGTAAATGTGGCATTTATTACAATGGGTTCATGTGAAGATTGTTTTAAGTTCACATAAATTAAAAGTTGTTATTTTTTTCAAAGCCTAATAAAATTGATAGCTTTTAATTCTACTGTAATGCTGAATGGCTATAATGGCTAAAATTGAGGGGAGACACATCAGTAGCGGTATTGGTAATGGTGATCCGGGCCTTCTTTCATAAAAAGATGCCATTAAACAAATATTTAAAATATAGGCTACTGTCTTTATGTTGTTTCTACATTAATTTTGAGATCAAAAACGTATGTAGGTGCGATTAATCAGAAAAACGTGCGATTAATTAGTTCATTATTTTTTTATCGACTGACACCACTACTTTTAATACTGAAATATTCTATAAAAATAAGTTCTGTCCATTTTGATTTCAAGGTGTCTAACTTGTAGACTTTTAGAAGTTAAGTTAAAGTTCAACCAAAATTTCATAACATGTATTTTGCTGCATCACATCTTTTTAACTCTGCTGCCATGAACCGCAAATGCAAAGGATACATTACTACCTGAAATCTAATATTCACTTGCACATTTTCAAACTTGCCGCATCATGCCTACATTTTTTTACAGTGAGTATCCTGACTTTAACTGAACCAAAAAAGCAAATACACAGTAGTTCATAAACTTTAATGTCTTTAAAGTTTCACTAACCTAAAAGCCTCACAAATTGTTCAGCCAATCAACAGTAAACATTTCAAGATTCAATAAAGAATGGGAAAAGAAAAAAAACCCCCTAGAGATTTGTTTGCTCAGAATTTAAAACCCTAATAGCCATTTATTTAGTCTAATCTATAACTCTACAGGCTTCATTGAAATAAAATTATAGCATCAGTGACTCAAATATAGTTTATTTATCATAAATCAAATGCTTTTACACTTAACAAAATCCATGCGTGCCATATACACAAGAGATTGAGGCTGGTCTATAAATTATAACTGAAGTTATAAGGATAGGTTCTGAATAATATTGACTTTTCTGTTGAATCTTTTGCAGAAAGAATATAAGCAATGCTATTTGCACATAAAGCAATACTTAAAGGGTTAGTTCACCCAAAAATGAAAATTCTGTCAGTAATTACTCACCCTCATGTTGTTCCAACCATGTAAGACCTTCGTTCATCTTCAGAACATAATTTAGTATATTTTTGATGAAATCTGAGAGCTGTCTCACTCCTCCATAGGCTTTCAGAGGGAATGAAACTTGATGGCCCAGAATAGTAAGTAAAAACGAACAACAAAATTTAACAACAATACTAGTGTGATAAAGTCGTTATTTTTGTTGTTTTTCCGCTCAAAAAGTATTTTCGTCGCATGATAGACTTAATACAGAGCCACTGTAGTCATTTGGACTCCTTAAATGACGTTTTTACTTACTATTCTGGGCCATCAAGTTTCATTCCCTCTGAAAGCCTATGGAGGAGTGAGACAGCTCTCAGATTTCATCAAAAATATACTAAATTATGTTCCGAAGATGAACGAAGGTCTTACATGGTTGGAACAACATGAGGGTGAGTAATTACTGACTTTATTTTCAATTTTGGGTGAACTAACCCTTTAATGTTGAAATTCATCATACCAATATAAAGAGAGAGTCAAAGCTCAAGTTCTGGATAAAACCTAGCAAGACATATGTTTAGTAGTAAATGAGCTTGGCTAAATGTGCATCATAGTAAAAAAGACATTTCAAAAGACAAAACAAATAGTAAAAAATTTAATTAAAAAGTATAAAAACATTCCTGTGCTTCCAGGTGGGCATGATAAACATGTCATGCTTCAACCTCCTCTGGATAAACCAATTTAACTTGAACATGGTCTCTCAGTGCTTCATTCTCCCGGAACACATACACAGGAGAGCTCTGGGGTCGTGTGTTACCTTCGACCTCTTCCTTACTCTCACCTGCAAGGTCACAAAGAGAGGTTACACAGGGGTCGTGTTCCTGCAAGGCTGTTGGAAAGCGCGGAGCGGTTTTCTCGATCCGCACTGAACGCCGCACTGGAGTAAAGAAGCGGATTTCGCGACCATCTACTTGTCCTGATTCTGCTCCCTGCTGACTCCTTTTCCCTCTAAAATGTGCAAGAAAATACAAAAGTTGTCAGATATCCAGTAGCAGTATTAACATTAAGTGACATGACATCTGACGCTCAGAAGCCAATGGCACATGTCACGATGCGTATTGGCACATCAGGTCTTCATTGGCATGTGCCAGTGGATAGTGGCATGTGTCACTGACATTATCGCGACGCGGAACATGTCGCTTTGTGTTGTGACACCTCCAGAAAGTGACTGACAGATTAATCGAGCACCTATACTGGCGTAATTGTGACACAAAATCCTAAATAAATTGCATAATTTTGTGATATTTTAAATATCAGTTAAACAAATTAAAGTCAGTAATATTTTTTCAAACGTGTTATTTGTCACGTCTGGATTTGATTGGCATGTGCCACTGAATGTTTTGTAATACGTCACAAACTGCCCATTCTAGGAAAGACACTAAATTAATCTATCATGCTTCACTACGAATAACGCATTAACAGTCGCGTCCGTTACTATAAACCTTTATTTTCTAGCACAACACACGGCGACATGTTCCGCGACTCTGTGTCAGCCAGGGGTCAGATGTCAGTGTCAGCGTGTCGCGATAATGTCAGTGACACATGCCACTATCCACTGGACCACTGGCACATGCCAATGAAGACCGGATGTGCCAATGCGCAGTGACATGTGCTGTTGGCTTCTGTGCGTCAGATGCCATGTCACTTATTAATACCACCTCTCCAAATATTTCTCAGTTTATTGCAGGAAAATGAGCAGATAAGAATCATCCCGTCATACTTGGTCTAGGTCTGGACTATTGGAAAATGTATTCATTTCCTGTGAGATAAAGAACTAACAGTGTCATCTTGTCTCAATTGTATAGCAGCACATGCATCATAAACATTTCCTTATTATTCTCTTTACCAGACTTAAGCATACTGCACGTTAGGGGTGTAACGGTGCACAAAACTGACGGTTCGGTACGTACCTCGGTTTTGAAGTCCCGGTACGGTATGGATTCAGTACAGCAGTTTTACAAAATTGCTTTTTATTCATTTTTATTCAACAGTGGTTTAATGAAAAAAATTGTGTCTGTCCTTAAATGAATTAAATTATAACTAAAAGTTTCTTAAAGATAATGCTGTAAACTATATAGGGAGCCCTTACTTACATATAGCTATTAAAGATTAACAACAGAGCCCAAACTATTAGCCTAAATTCAGTTGCTATTTATTTTTAGATATAATAATCAACACTCATAAGCTTCACATAAGGCAGTTTTTGCATTAACTTCTAAATCTAATTATTTTTATTCCTTGTTGAAATATAATCATTTAGTGGCTGTAATTTTCATGCCAGGTTTATTTAAACATACATTAAATAAACAAGACATCACTAACAGGCTAAGTTGTATATAATGAATATATATAGGCTAATATAATGAATATAATGGCTAATATAGTGCATGTATTCAGTGAAAGAGTGGATTTTTCTAGTGAACTAACAGCTGTGGACACTGAAGGACTTCTGAGTAAACGTGATTCTGCATGACATTGTTTACAAGCAGTTTTATTGTCTTTCCGCGGTTGAAACACAGATGGAGCGATTACACGACATTTGATACATTTCAGTAAGTTGTAATGTATCCTCAACATACCTTAAGATGTATTAATTTATGTTTATTCTTTAGGAAGAGATGATCGCACTGACTCGCGCGCTTTAAGTTGAACTGATACGCGTCTATCAGTCACGTCACATTAAAGAGCGTTAAAACGGCATTTATCGTTTGAATTTCGTGATAAAATGGACTGAATACTTAATATGTTCGTGTGGGAACTCGGATTGAAGTGTGTTCCGCGCTTACAACAAGCCGACTGTTAACTGTTAAAGATTACATTCATAACCGTTCGGTACACGCGTGCACCGTACCGAAAGCCCTGTACCGAAACGGTTCAATACGAATACGTGTACCGTTACACCCCTACTGCACGTACCATCACTAAATGACATTTGAGCAGTGTTATATCATTGGGTACTCATTCATACATTTCTTGCTTCTGTACTACAGAGAAACGTAAAATATTCAATAGTTGTATTAGGGCTGGGTTGAAAATATCGATTTCTTGAATTTAATCGATTCTCATTTTGATGAACCGATTTTGTTGACATGTGAGCAAAATGTAACTAAACATTATTTGCAGCATGCCTCCCATACAATAAATCACTATAAGCTGTTACTTTTAACATGCAAACAATTGAAGTCTTTGCTTTCAATTTTAAAAGCAATTCAAACAATGACAGATCGTGTAGCGCCTCAGTTCAAGCGAAGCCTCTACTATTATAAACATGGATCAACATCAGAAGGTATGGTAACTTACTAAAATGATTACTGTCTCAATAATCAATTATTCAATCAGTTTCAACCACAGCTGTCAATAAAACAGCTTGTAATTAATGTCACATACCATTCAAAGCCATTTAATGACCATAGCTTGATAGTTAGCTAGAAAAATTAACACTAGAGGAGCATTTTGATAAATATATGCATTATATATTTACATGTTCTACAATATTTAATATATGTAGGTCATAACTTGTATTCATGACGGATTTATTCAGCCACCGTTTAAAAAGAAAAATAATTACGTAATTAAAAAGTTATTATAAAAATACCTTATGTGCAATTTAAATGTTTGTATACAAATTAGATGTTCATTTTAACAATTTTTTTCCTTGAGAGAAACTGGCACGTACTGCATTTATACAGCATATCCAAATGAATTAATATTAAATCAAATTGAAATGGGAATTGAATCAAAATCGAATCATGAAATTTGTGTCAGTGCCCTGCACTATATTTCTTTTCTCTCCCACATCAGAATTGCTGATGTGGAAATGTATTTTATAGGCAAACAACCAATATAAATATCACAATCTAATCATCTTAATGTTTAAAAGTTAGTTTTTTTAGACAAATATAAGCGATGACCTTTATTGTAAATTAATAAATATCAGAGTTATCAGGGTTTAAAGCTGAGTTTTAGAAGAAGAGTTTTCATGGTTTGTACATACAATGTTACGATGACAATTATTTAAAAAAAATGTAAGTGAACTTTTTTTAAAGTGAATTTTACATCTATAACAGTCCAAACATTGCGTTACATATTCCAAAGAACATTTAGGCAAATTGTGTAAGATTGTGTAAGTGTCATACCCTGGGGTGGCTGTAATTTTATATTTGACGACAGATGAGTCTCCTCTCATTCCACATATGAGGGCCCCAACAGGTTTTGGGGTACACATGACGTCACCGACTTCCTGTTCGTCATGCACACTAGTCTCTACCGCTTCAGGCTCTTTTGGCATTGGAGACATACCTGAAGGAACATGGTGAGATTTGTTTTCTTCATTTACATTTATGCATCAGGCATACGCTTTTATCCAAAGTGATTTACAATGCTTACAATATCCAATCAAGAATAAGTACAAGCTCAGATTTTGTGAGAGTATTGGTGTGTAACTTGCATCCAATAAAAACAAATCTTTCTAACATTCTCTGCAGCTTGGAGAGGGTCATTTTCAGACGAGAGACAAATTCTTCAACACCAGACTCCACTTCTTCCAAACAACTGTATGGATCTTGCGCAAGGATATTCATAATTTCCACAATGTATCATCCGTAAAAGGACACCCATCTGAAGGGCAAAACAAGGCTTTCCACTGCTGCCGCTATTTTATAGTAATAATAAAAGACCAAATTTTGTGTGTACCTAATATTTATGATGAGCCCAGAATATGGATGCAACATGCTTTACTATTTACTCACCCCCATCTCATCCAAGATGTTCATGTCTTTTTTTCTTCAATCAAAAAGAAATAAAGTTTTTTTTTTTAGGAAAACCAGTATTTCCTCCATATAGTGGACTTCAACGGCAACCAACGGTTTTGAGTAGTAGTATTTAGGTTTATTGCCAAAATGAGTACAATTTTATAAAAAAAATATTTAAAATGTACTGGTGCTAAAAATAATCCTTAAATAAATACTTAAAAGTTTGTCCTGACAAAAAGTGCTGTCTCATAACATTCAAAATTTGTCCAAAAGTATACACTCACCTAAAGGATTATTAGGAACACCATACTAATACTATGTTTGACCCCCTTTCGCCTTTAGAACTGTCTTAATTCTACGTGGCATTGATTCAACAAGGTGCTGAAAGCATTCTTTAGAAATGTTGGCCCATATTGATAGGATAGCATCTTGCAGTTGAAGGAGATTTGTGGGATGCACATCCAGAGCACGAAGCTCCCGTTCCGCCACATCCCAAAGATGCTCTATTGGGTTGAGATCTGGTGACTGTGGGGGCCATTTTAGTACAGTGAACTCATTGTCATGTTCAAGAAACCAATTTGAAATGATTCAAGCTTTGTGACATGGTGCATTATCCTGCTGGAAGTAGCCATCAGAGGATGGGTACATGGTGGTCATAAAGGGATGGACATGGTTAGAAACAATGCTCAGGTAGGCCGTGGCATTTAAACAATGCCCAATTGGCACTAAGGGGTCTAAAGTGTGCCAAGAAAACATCCCCCACACCATTACACCACCACCACCAGCCTGCACTGTGGTAACAAGGCATGATGGATCCATGTTCTCATTCTGTTTACGCCAAATTCTGACTCTACCATCTGAATGTCTCAACAGAAATCGAGACTCATCAGACCAGGCAACATTTTTCCAGTTTTCAACTGTCCAATTTTGGTGAGCTCGTGCAAATTGTAGCCTCTTTTTCCTATTTGTAGTGGAGATGAGTGGTACCCGGTGGGGTCTTCTGTGTTGTAGCCCATCCGCCTCAAGGTTGTGCGTGTTGTGGCTTCACAAATGCTTTGCTGCATACCTCGGTTGTAACGAGTGGTTATTTCAGTCAAAGTTGCTCTTCTATCAGCTTGAATCAGTCCGCCAATTCTCCTCTGACCTCTAGCATCAACAAGGCATTTTCGCCCACAGGACTGCCGCATACTGGATGTTTTTCCCTTTTCACACCATTCTTTGTAAACCCTAGAAATGGTTGTGCGTGAAAATCCCAGTAACTGAGCAGATTGTGAAATACTCAGACCAGCCCGTCTGGCACCAACAAGCTCAAAATTGCTTAAATCACCTTTCTTTCCCATTCTGACATTCAGTTTGGAGTTCAGGAGATTGTCTTGACCAGGACCACACCCCAAAATGCATTGAAGCAACTGCCATGTGATTGGTTGATTAGATCATTGCATTAATGAGAAATTGAACAGGTGTTCCTAATAATCCTTTAGGTGAGTGTACGTTTTACAGTCAAGTTGGAACTACAGTATTGACATTTTGGTGCTTCTTCACTCTAAAGGTCCATGAGTCTGTCTAGTATGACCTATTCGACACCTTGTACCATTTGGTTGTGTTTTGATTTAAAAGGGTAGATACATCTTTTCCACACCACAGAAAGCTCAAAAGCTGTATTTACGTTTTTAAAATAGTAAAGCAGTAATGTAATTTATTCCTGTGATCAAAGCTGAATTTTTCAGCATCATTACTCCAGTCTTCAGTGTCACATACGTCAGAAATGTTAATTCTGTCATTATTTACACACCCTCATGTCGTTCCAAACCTGTAAGTTAATCGTTCATCTTCGGAAGATCTTTTTGATGAAATCTTAGAGCTTTCTGTCCCTCCATTGACAGCAACACAACTAACACTTAGATGCTTCAAAAAGTTCATAAAGAGATCGTAAAACGAATCCATATGAATTGAGCGGTTTAGTCATTTTTAATTTACTGAAGAGACTCGATCACTTTATATGACGAACATATTTAATTTGATCTTTTATTCACATATAAACATTCATCGACACACACAACAGTTCAACTTCAAGCATATTTACTTGACATGCGAGAACAGACAAGGTTCATTCTTGTGTTACGTAGCATGTTTGAGCTTCAGCAAGAACCAGAGATGTTTGCTCTTGTGCATCAAGCAGGTTCGCTTGAGCATCTGTTTATGTTTGCTGATCAATGTTTATATGTGAATAAAAGCCTAAAATTAAAATGTTTATCATATAAAGCGATTGTTTCTTGTCAGAAATGTTTAACTAAACTGTTCTATTCACAGTTTAACTGTTTTCAACACTGATGATAATAATAAGAAATGATTCTTGAGCACAAAATATTTTCATGGATGAAAAAAAACAAAACAAAAACTCCCCTCTATGCTCTCATTATTCCTTAATCTCTCCCTGTTTTAGCTTGTACTATATTGAATGATGACTGAAACTGGCACTTCCTGCATTTATTGTCTTCTTAAGATGAATTGCTTGCTGTATTCCTCAACTGTAAATAACTTTGAATAAAAGCATCTGCTAAAAGAAAATGTTATCTTAAATAAACCATGATTCAACCATACATATGATCCAGAATCTGATCCGGAGGCTGAAATTGAGCAGGAGCAGCAGCAACAACTACTACAGGAGGACGTCTCTATGTGGCATGTACTGTAACTTAACCGTATTTGCTTAGCGGCTTGTCATGCGCGAGTTTTACAAAATTTGTATGTGTATACTCATGGTTTATGAGGACATGATTTGGTTTATGGACTATTGTATGCAACTTAACGTTAGCAGTAGCAAGCAGAATGGTTTTGAACGTCATGTTGTTTACAGGTGCACTTAAACGCCGATAGCTAACAACACAAAGACATTTAAAGCAGTTTGACTCACCGCCTGCTTCCAACGCACGACCCTGAACCTTAATCGCTGGGACTGCTCCATCTTTCAGCATTAGACGAGCTACAAAGCCAGTGTCATGAGAAATCCTGTCCCCCTGTCAAATAGTGTCCGCTTAGGACCCCAGAGCAATTCTATTGGCTGAAAGAACTTTTAATGGGTAATTTGTTCAGAGCCTGATTACAATTCTTACAAAATCACGTTTTGATTTTTGTTGTTTAAATTGTGTTAAAATAGTCTTTAACGTCTTGCAAATCATGTTTCATATACTAGTATATAACCGTATATAGTACTAGTATAGTACACAACCATAAACAAATACATTTGGGGTGTTTTATTTTCATTACTCATTCTATTCGCTCCAGAATCTGATTTGTGGGGTAAGCTGGATGTTCCAAAACATCCAACAGCTATGTTGAGGTAAAATATTCCAGAAACTCAGAATTAAAACTAATGTTTTGAGAATTAATTAAATAATTTAATTCTGCATTACGTATCCTTATTACGTATTATTACTTAATACAACAATTTAATTATGTTTTTTTTGTTTTTATAAAAAACAATTTAAAGGTCATTTAATTAAACTGTTTATTTTTTATTTTAGTCAATACGCTTAAATACACTTACCATTCACTTTAACCCTCATGGTCTAATCATGGTAAGTTTTCTAAGAGATGTATATGATGCTTTTACAAAAATAAAACAAGATGACGACACAAAACTACTAATGTGTCTGATGCGTAACGTGTTTTGTTATTCTAACACATTTTTTAAATGCTTTTATTTTGAACAGAGCATTTAGCTTGCTAGAATAAGCTACAGAAGCTCGATTAGCCATGAAACGAAACATCACAATAACAGCTTTTGATCAGGCATTTAAAACAGCTACCACGTTGGTTCCTAAGTTGACACTATTTCACAGGGGGACAGGATTTCTCAAGTCACCAGAGTTGAACTGGGCCTTGTTTTTAAAACGATCGTCGCCGAAATGCAGGGAACAAACAAAAACACTTGCACAACTCTGTTGCTGCTCCGGAAAAACAAACTCCATCCACTGTCCCATTAACGCTGGGTTCATTGGGAAGCTGTACATGGTTGTCTTGCCCTGACAACCAAAAACACACTTCTTTGGTGACATTGTTGATTTCGTAAAGTACTGTGACTGCTGAGCAAAGCGCGTCAATGGGCGTGCATTTGCTCTCTCGCTCTGGTCGCGCGGGTGCGCCCTTCAGGGAGAAGAGCCCGTACAAGGACATTCCGCCCCTGCTGACGTCACGCAGACCCATAGTCTAAAAAAACTTTCCGAAACTTGTGAGAAACCGAAAGGAGTATTTTTGGTACAGAAATACTCCTTAAAACATCCAACGTATTTGTTGAAATTTTGTCCATGTTTAGCATGGGAATCCAAGTGCTTAACAGTGTAAAAAGCTCAGTATGTATGAAACAGCATTTCACCCCCCCTTTTCATTATTTTAAACTTTTGACCAATATGATACACTAATATTACACACTAAATCCATGTAATCGCTAAAAATTTACTGTATGACAGAAATATGGATTACTCATCCTTCCACCGTACCTTGAATTTGTCTCTTCTTAAGGATCTCAAATACGACAGACCGCAGTTCATCCACTGGCTGTTGAGAGAAATCAAATCACATTTAGTGAAAACAGATGTGAAACTCATGCATATGCGTCTCTTTGATTCCGTTACTATAAGCTCTTGCCTAACAAATAACTGGAATTAGCTCATTTCAAAATAATATCAACAAAACAGGATTGATAAATTAGAATGAATCACAGTGTCTGTGACCCATTAAAATGAAATCTCTCTGGAGTTTTTGTTTTACAAATACATGTGCAAATTGCAGCATAAACAACAGAACATGAGCATTCATACATCATCACATTACGCACATGCAGCGCTTCTGTGAATGGAGAAAAACAGAATAAAATCACATATATAAAAGGAATAAATACATGAAATATATTTCACTTAAAGGAATAGCTCAACCAAAAATTTTAATTAAGGAAGCAATTCATGTGATCGTGAAGATTACCAAAATACAATACAAACAACCAAACATACAGTGAGGAAAATAAGTATTTGAACACTCTGCTATTTTGCAAGTTCTCCCACTTAGAAATCAAGGAGGGGTCTGAAATTGTCATCGTAGGTGCATGTCCACTGTGAGAGACATAATCTAAAATCATAAATCAAAATGTATGATTTTTTAACTATTTATTTGTATGATACAGCTGCAAATAATTATTTGAACGCCTGAGAAAATCAATGTTAATATTTGGTACAGTAGCCTTTGTTTGCAATTACAGAGGTCAAACGTTTCCTGTAGTTTTTCACCAGGTTTGCACACACTGCAGGAGGGATTTTGGCCCACTCCTCCACACAGATCTTCTCTAGATCAGTCAGGTTTCTGGCCTGTCGCTGAGAAACATGGAGTTTGAGCTCCCTCCAAAGATTCTCTATTGAGTTTAGGTCTGGAGACTGGCTAGGCCACGCCAGAACCTTGATATGCTTCTTACAGAGCCACTCCTTGGTTATCCTGGCTGTGTGCTTCGGGTCATTGTCATGTTAGAAGACCCAGCCTCGACCCATTTTCAATGCTCTAACTGAGGGAAGGAGGTTGTTCCCCAAAATCTCGCAATACATGGCCCCGGTCATCCTCTCCTTAATACAGTGCAGTCGCCCTGTCCCATGTGCAGAAAAACACCCCCAAAGCATGATGCTACCACCCCCATGCTTCACAGTAGGGATGTGTGTTCTTGGGATGGTACTCATCATTCTTCTTCCTCCAAACACGTTTAGTGGAATTATGACCAAAAAGTTCTATTTTGGTCTCATCTGACCACATGACTTTCTCCCATGACTCCTCTGGATCATCCAAATGGTCATTGGCAAACTTAAGACGGGCCTTGACATGTGCTGGTTTAAGCAGGGGAAAATTTACATTTATGCATTTGGCAGACGCTTTTATTCAAAGCGACTTACAGTGCCCTTATTACAGGGACAATCCCCCTGGAGCAACATGGAGTAAAGTGCCTTGTTCAAGGACACACTGGTGGTGTCCGCTGGGATCGAACCAGCAACCTTCTGCATATCAGTTCCATGGTTTAACCCACTGGAACCTTCCGTGCCATGCATGATTTCAAACCATGACGTCTTAGTGTATTACCAGTAACCTTGGAAACGGTGGTCCCAGCTCTTTTCAGGTCATTGACCAGCTCCTCCCGTGTAGTTCTGGGCTGATTTCTCACCTTTCTTAGGATCATTGAGACCCCACGAGGTGAGATCTTGCATGAAGCCCCAGTCCGAGGGAGATTGACAGTCATGTTTAGCTTCTTCCATTTTCTAATGATTGCTCCAACAGTGGACATTTTTTCACCAAGCTGCTTGGCGATTTCCCCGTAGCCCTTTCCAGCCTTGTGGAGGTGTACAATTTTGTCTCTAGTGTCTTTGGACAGCTCTTTGGTCTTGGCCATGTTAGTAGTTGGATTATTACTGATTGTATGGGGTGGACAGGTGTCTTTATGCAGCTAACGACCTCAAACAGGTGCATCTAATTTAGGATAATAAATGGAGTGGAGGTGGACATTTTAAAGGCAGACTAACGGGTCTTTGAGGGTCAGAATTCTAGCTGATAGACAAGTGGTCAAATACTTATTTGCAGCTGTATCATACAAATAAATAGTTAAAAAAATCATATATTGTGATTTCTGGATTTTTTTATTTAGATTATGTCTCTCACATGGACATGCACCTACGATGACAATTTCAGACCCTTCCATGATTTCCAAGTGGGAGAACTTGCAAAACAGCAGGGTGTTCAAATACTTATTGTCCTCACTGTAGTTTCACCGCTCAATTTAAATAGTCCATAGTACAATCTGTGCCATTGAGTGTGAGCATCGCCCCACTGTGGTGTTAGTGTTATGGTTTTTGTGCATATGAAGGATGACGTGTGAAGTACAAAGCCTAATTTATATAATAATAATAATAATAATAATAATAATAGTTAGCATCCAGACACATTGTGACAATGGAAACATTTAGATTTGTGCTGAATGAGCGAGGTTGTCTGTGACGCAGCCAACACTGGTTTCTGTTTTAGCTCTAACTTCTAGGGATGCACCGAAATGAAAATTCTTGGCTGAAGTCGAAA
This sequence comes from Romanogobio albipinnatus, assembly GCA_023566225.1. Taxonomy (NCBI): domain Eukaryota; kingdom Metazoa; phylum Chordata; class Actinopteri; order Cypriniformes; family Gobionidae; genus Romanogobio; species Romanogobio albipinnatus. The sequence continues at coordinate 11,615,599 of CM042242.1, read as the reverse complement.
AATAATAATAATAATAATAATAAAAAAACACTTGGCCGAAGCCGAATACAGGGATACATTTAAGATTATTTCGAATTTCAAAAATATTTTGCAACAAATATTTTTCTATGAATCTATTAGTCTGCCTTTACATTGCTTTAATGCATGGGCGTCGGAACCATTGTATGTGGGTGGGACAAGACATTTTAAAAAATCCTTAACAAAACGTTAAAATGGGGTTATATATATTATATATATATATATAATAACATTTTTTTTTTTCAAAGTGTAATGTGTGTATTTTTATGATTTAACTATCTACTAATGAAAAGTGAGTATATCTATCTTTCTATCTGTATCTCTCTTCATTTAGAACGTATTAATAAAATACTTGGCATTATTAACATGGTTTTAAACTTGAGTTTGAAACTCCAAATGGAGCAATATATAGGAAGATAAATCAGCTCCGCCCACTTCCGGCATGAGACCGTGGTGTGGCGCTGTTGTCCTCAGACTGTTGTGAGTGACGTATATGGGTTCAGCGGTTCTGCAGTTAGACCTATCTCCTAAATGCAGCAAACATGTCGGAAGTGTGGAAGCATTAAAGTGTCTAAGCACCGGCACCTCAAATGCAAGCAAGAGCACCCTCAGCTGATACTGTAATAATATATTGGCAAATGCTCCTGTGCATATTTGTGTCTGTAGAACGTCAAATGTATCAATTTACAACGTGTTTCTGCAGCGGTGACAGGCTCGCAAAACCTCTCATGACAACAAACAAACAAATACACGAATCATCGTAATTAAGATATTTATTGTGCATTGTTAGCAGCTTCATTGAACTTTATGAGATTGTGATGAACTGACACAGAGACAGCATTTAGTGATCGGAAATGGCGCGGTCTTGGCTCGCTTTAGAGTCTACAGTCTATATAATACACTGAATAAAAGGATTGTTTTTCATGTTGCAAAAAGGATTCTTGGCCAATTCCACGATGCAAAGTTTCGGAAGTGACATAGTGAAATAGTAACGCATTAAAGCATGGGCGTCGGAAGAAAAAAAAATGTGGGTGGGTCCTCAGAATTTTTTTTAGTGGTATATTTGTACTTATTTGCATCTACTCCAGTAAAAAAAATTCTGAGTGTATTATATAGACTAGTTCGGAAAGACAAAATTAAGGGAATCGCCATAGCATTGAGAGTGGCAGTAGTGTAGGGGTAAGACACTCGGCATCTAGTTTTGACTCAAGTCGTCCTGCGGTTCGAATCCGCCTTTCGCCGAACTCAATCTTCTTCCTTTTCCCCATCACATATCAGATCGGAAAGGCATTTATTTTCAATAAAAATGACGAAAATATTAGAAAAGCGAAATAAAGCGTCTAACGTGTTTACTAATAAGTGTGCTGACAATAACAGACATGTGCTGAATGTTAGAGACGATAAAAGTGAGTGGGTCCAATATCATTGATCGTAAAAAGTGGGTGGGTCTTGTCCCACCCATATACAATGGTTCCGACGCCCATGCATTAAAGCAATGTAAAGGCAGACTAATAGATTCATAGAAAAATATTTGTTGCAAAATATTTTTGAAATTCGAAATAATCTTAAATGTATCCCTGTATTCGGCTTCGGCCAAGTGTTTTATTATTATTATTATTATTTTTTTTCGACTTCAGCCAAGAATTTTCATTTCGGTGCATCCCTAGAAGTTACTTTTATTTTTCATTCTTATTCTGTTATGAATACTGTTCAAATTTAAATGATTTATTGTGGAGTAAAGGGAACTTAATAGCTATGTTTATTAGGGTTAGGGTCCCACCAAATTGGCATCAGATGATGTCTACAGTGAAGCTCCATTAATGTGGTGCGCGTCTGGAGAAAGAGAGAACGTGAATAAAGCATGTTTGGCTTTAGACAAAACTACTAGAGGATATAGCCTGAAATATCATTACCACAAATGATCCAGAGTTCTTGTGGTGTGGTCCGCACAATACTGTTTTGACGCTTTGCTCACTTCAACTAGAAACAGGAAAATGGTGCTACCGTTGTGGATGGAAACATGGCAGGGAACGGATGCGGACCACGTTCCGCCATTTGAATACCATTGGTTTAGTTAATGTAAAACATCTAGTATAATTTGTTTGCCAGTTTTTACACAGTAAAATCTTAGTGTTTAAATTGTGTTCATTGAACTGTTTTGAATGATGTTAACCTGGATGCCAGCCGAACTTGGCCCCGCCCACAACATTTGAGGTCGGGAAGTTCAGTCTGGACTTGATCCGTTGTGGAGCAACTATGCTTGAACTAGAGCTGTTCGGACCAATCAAATTGTCAGGGCGGGCTTTATATGATGATGGACAGATGATCAGCAGTAATGTAATCAAGCACGTCACCAAAGAGTGCTTGGGTTGAATTTGTTCTAATCCTAAATGGAGAACTGTTTCTCTCAAAAATTATGATCATGTTGGTAAGGACTCCATGTATCCTTAAATTCTTTTTTACAACACCGGCAAAGATCGTTTACACTCATCTTCTTCTTCTACTTCTTCCAACGTGCGTGCAGTTGAGTTCTGTTGACAACTATGCGTCGCTCCGTTGCTCTGATTGGTTATAGGACTATCAAATTGAGTGCAGTGGCATTTTCTTTCCTGGTTTCGGTTGAAACACACTTCATAATCACAGCCCAATGGAGCAGTATCAGACTCATATTCTGACTAGAATCGGAGAATGACGACGTCAGGCTACAACAATGTCATTATTTACGGGGGGGGGGGGGGGGGGGTAATGTCTGTCAGCTATCGGCGATGGACGATGACATCATCTATCGGCCCAACCCTAATGTTTATAGTGATTGTAATGTTTGTAAACATTTTGCTTTATTTACCAGTATTTTACATTCATGTAATAATAATAATACAACTTATATTAAAATGCTGTGTTTCTCAAAAATATTATTTTTAATAATTTATTTTTTTTATTATTTTTAGCCATATAGCAAGCGTTTTCAAAAAAATTTGCACATTTTTTTAACCGTTTAACCGACCGTTAACAATTAACCAGTTAATTATGTGCATCCCTATTACCTATTATGTCTATTTTTCTTGTCAACTCTTCTGAGGCTTCTCATATTACCAGACTAAAACAAAACAAGCCACCAGCTAAAGAAAATACCATCAATAAAAAAAGTTTGTATGTTTGAGAGATACTGACCTCTCTCACTACACGGACGGCCTCCTGAAACATGGGCAGGACCTCCAGGTTTCCTTCTCTTTCCATTAGTCTGGCTTGGCAGATCCAGTATTTAGCAAACTTCTGTGCCAATGGCACCCGAGACAGCACATCTCTGACCTGTTCCACCGGGAAACCCTGTCACATAAAGACACAAACAATAGATCAGTTCACAATATGCTTGTGTGCACCCAGAGGAAAGCATCATCTAATCCGACTCATATCCGTATTCATTTAAGATGTTCCGCATAAATACAGGAGTGCAATGCAACGTACTGCATGCATAGCTCAAAAAAATCTTAATACCACCATAAAATTCAGAGCCGTGAGACTGGAGTAAAAGAATGGTAAACATCATCATGGTCAATTTATGCTAGAAAATGGCAAACACTTGAGATCTGCTCAACCAAAGCTGGACAAGAACACACTGTGATTAGGGAGATTGTATGCAAGGAAATGTTTAAAGTAATTCTGGTAATTGTACGGTGACTTACCGGGATTGCTGTGTGAAAAGGGCTTTTATCTAAAAGGTTTTAAAGGGGTCATGAACTGGCTTTTTTTTAATACTGTTGTCTGAGGTTAACTTATTACATTTGAATGGTTTCATTCAAAAACACCATAATGAATAAGTAATAGGCTATTTTCTACCCTGGTTTAGAGCAGTGTTAATTTTGACAGCAAATTTTGATTTAGTTTTAGTCATAGTCTTTTGACTAAAATGCCATTTAGTTTTAGTCATATTTTAGTCACCTGAATTGTTTTTAGTTTTAGTCTAGTTTTAGTCGACTAAATCTACAATAGATTTAGTCTCCTAAAATCTAATGAGTTTAGTTAAATTGTAATACATTAAGCATTAAAGTATTACATAACCGACTGTCACTTGAACTGACATTTTGACATGTTGTTTTTTACATTAAAAATACACAAAAGAGAGCTCAATTCACTTTTTTGTTTGTTTTTAAAAACATCTATATAGTTTTTATAACTTTGTATTTCTGTTTTAGTTAGTAGCCTATATCATGTTAAGCTAAAGCTTCAAATAAGTTTGTTTATTTATTTTTTTAATTTCAGTTAACATTTATTTAATTTTAAGTAACAAAGATTTTTTTTAATGGTTTTAGTTAACTATTATAACCCTGATAATTTATTTAATATGTGTCAAATACTGGTCTTTCCTCCTGACTATGAATTAAATGGGAATTAAACTAAATACAGTTTATTGTGTAAGCAAAAAACGAATATATAATGCGTGACTTTTAATTATAAACCAGCTGGAAATACACCGGGACTCTTATTTTGAAATCTCGCCTTACTATTGCAGTTGTAGGAGCTCATTCAAGTTCAGATGAGGAGATAAAATATGCATTGTTACAACCGTCTAAAACACATTACTATATAAACATCGTAAAGTAAACATTGTCATTATTCATCAGCATTAGTTCATAAACAATATCCTGGCATAAATGTGTGTTATTCATTGATTGTGAGCCGCTCTGGAGCGCTGGATTGGGGATGCTTGAGTGAGCCTGTAGAAGCGCAACAGCGCCGTGTTTTCCAGCGGTTAGATCAGCACGTCCAAATCAAATGTGCGCATCTGTTACACAGGATATCAGTTCTGACTGGATCTCTTCCCTAATCGTCCCTCCTTAACATTTTCGTCTCGTTTTTATTTGTTGACGAAAAAGACAGTTGATTTTCGTTATAGTTTTTGTCATCTAACACTAGTTTTTATTTAGTTATCGTCTCGTTTTCGTCAGTGAAAAAAGGTTGTTGACGAAAATTATGACGAAAATTATTCGTCAACGAAATTAACACTGGTTTAGAGCCTCTCTCCAGGAATGCTCGGTTTTTATGGGCGTGCCGCACTGAAGACTTGGAAGTAAACTTCCACTGCTATGATTGGATAACAGTTTTACATAATGAGTTTCGGCTCCCCTGTTAGTACATGTGGGGAATTGTTTTGAAAACTTCCAATGTGGAGAAACAGCAAACGGAATCCGCCCACAGGGCTCGCAAAATGTCTTTATCAAACAAACACAATGATTCATCCCTTATCCACCCGCAATTAATATGAACGTTATTTTTTATTACTTGGCCCGCCCGATCGGTGGATATATCTGTGAACCGCACATTACTAACACACACGCACGCACGTCAAGTACGCGCATCAGCAAAATTTCACTGCAAACAAATCAGCATGTTCAAAACTTCCGCAACAATAGATATCAAACGATCTGTAACAATGCAATCCTGTCACATATAAAAGAAAAAAAACTTTACTCGCATAAGTGTTGCACCATTCCTGCGTTTGCTGGCCCTGGTGAAAAGTTGATTTCTAAATTAATGACCCCTTTAAAGTCCCTGTAAAGGCAATTCTGAGATTTGTTTCTAAACACATTATAAATGTGTGAAATGTACTGCTGAAACACGTTACAAAGACTGAACTGTGTAGTACTGAATTGTGACCATTATACAGTTTTTCACGATTGCGGTGTTCTAGGGATACACCGAAATGAAAATTCTTGGCCAAAGCCGAATAATAAAAAAACACTTGGCCGAAGCCGAATACTGAACGTGGTTTTGTTATTTTTCTTCTTTCCATTTATTTTGCCAATTTTTTCACCATTGAATAAATTAAATAGTAAAAATGTGCTTTTTACTATTTTGTCTTGCTTTTTTTGAAGAAAAATAAATGACAAAACTACAATTTAAAAATATTTATTTAACACTGAACATTTTTTAGCATTCCAGCAGACATAAAAAAACAAAAGCACAATATAACTTAAAATAAATTAAAAATAAATAAATACATAACATTTGGCCATCTTATACCATCATATCTTAGGCCTATTATACAGGCATCATAATCAAATCAATGAGGGTGCTTCTGAAATCACTGAGGGTGCTTTATTAAAGTGCAGATGTAGGCTAAGCAACGACTCCACCACAGCAGTGAGTGTTCAGTGAGACATTTAAGATTATTTAGAATTTCAAAAATATTTTGCAACAAATATTTTTCTATTAGTCTGCCTTTACATTGGGTTACGATTGTCACTTCTGAAACTTTGCAGCGTGCAATTGGTCATTAATCCTTTTTGCAACATGAAAAACAATTGTTTTATCCAATGGATTGTTTGTGAGCTCGCGATGAAATGACATAGCGACAGTGTTTGGTGATCGTAAATGGAGCGGTCTTGGCTCGCTTTCGAGTCTACAGTCTATAATAAAGTTCAATGAAGCTGCTAACAATGCACAATAAATATCTTAATTACGATGATTCGTGTCTACACATTGTTTGTTTGTTTATGAGAGGTTTTGCGAGCCTGTCACCGCTGCAGAAACACGTAAATTGATACATTTGCGATCTACAGAATACAAATATGCACTGGAGCATTTGCCAATATATTATTACAGTATCAGCTGAGGGTGCTCTTGCTTGCATTTGAGGGTGCTTAGACAGTGTAGGCAAATGGCCATTTTTGCGTCCATCTCGGACACTTTAATGCTTCCACACTTCCGACATGTTTGCTGCATTTAGAAGCATGTGCGCCTCTCTCTCACACACGCACTGGTTGCTATACATGATCGCGTCATCAAAAACCTCATTGTTCGATTAAATTTATTCTGTCTTTTCACTTTTGACACCGAAAGTGCAATTTTTGCTATTGTCGGCAGCCGAACATTCGGGGCATCCCTACGGTGTTCAGGATTTTTTGGGTGGGGCTAAAGCGGTGGCTAGATGACGCACTGGAGCCAATGAGCATATTGCCCCCAAACTTTCATCAGAGACAAATGGGATTCACTGATAATCCTCTGCAGAATGGGGCTGAACCGATTATCTAGCAACCGGGCCTTCATCCTCCCGTCCCGCCGACATCTGATGCCGTCATGAGCTGTACGTGAGTATTGTCTTGTGCGCTTACGACAGTTTTCCCGTGAGTGGGCATGGTTTCGGTGCTCACAGCGGACACGCCCCCATCGTTTGAGAGAAGAGAATGCTTAATTTTTCAAGATTTTGATGAGCTATTTTATTTACTTGGCGGATTTTATGATTCAAATTTGGCTGGGTGGTTAACACATTTCTCTGTGGTGTGACAAACTCAGAACACATGTTTAATTTTGACTTTAATTTTGAAAAGTGCAGTTTTCCATGGTCACGTAAACGCAGCTGGTCCATCTGACAATGGTTGAAAGTTACAACCAGATCCAGACAATTATTAACCAATAACAAAAACATCATGCACATCTGTCCACTATACGCTGTATTATGCATGCCAGGCCAGGCCTGTAAAGAAAAACTACGTTCCTACAGACTGATCATGTAATAGACATGCGCATGACTGTTTTCACAAATTCGTGTTTATGCAGTTTACACAGAGACCACAGTATCAATTAAACAGTATCAATTAAAAAAAAAACGATGTTGAATCCCATTTTCAGGCCTCCAAAACGTTGTCGTGTAAATGAACAACCAAAATTAATTTGCTGCAAAATATATTTACCTTTACAATTGTAGTTTAACTGCTTGAATAAAGCCTAATCATAGACATATAGGAAAATATAATAAATAAACACACTTCAGCTGGATATAGGCTACTATTGTTGAAAATAGCATCGAGTATAGCATAACAAAGACGACGAAAAACTCAACGAGATTGGAAAATACCTGGAATAATTATATGCGACAAACCACTGATTCTGAGGGACAAAATACCAAAATCAGCTGTGGATGAAGATTGCTGATGTTTTCGGATTTTCAGGTGAGATTTTGAATGAATGATTTTGAAAGGTTAATGCAAGTTATGCTCTGAGGTATCTTCCCCATAGAAGATTTTTCTTTTTAACATGTAAAGAAAGCCTTCTGGTAAAAGGGTAAAGACAACATTTGCTTCAAGCAAAAAAAAAAAAAAAGGGGCGTTTTTTTTTAACATGTCTTAATCAGGGTAGACGCCTGGCAATCTGTCCAAAAGCAAAAATGTCCAATGGCGAGACAGTCGATTAGTCAGAACATTTTTGATGTATATCAGCTATGTCAAGGGTCTCAAACTCATTTTACCTGGGGGTCACTGGAGGTAGACTCTGGGTCAGGCTGGGCCGCATCAAGTATTACACATAAAAAGTGTGTCAAGTATTCAAAAAAAAAGTAGCACAACAGATCCAATCTTTTCAATCTTTATTATTAACAGTTCTTCAACATGAATGTTTCTTCTGAACATGAACTGTTCCTCTGAATTTGAACTAAATATAGCCTATAGAAATTAAATAATGTAATATGAAATAATTAATGACTTTGATTTTATTTTAAATAATAGACTAATTCACAGCAAGGTCGTAACCAGGTCAAACAGAACAGTGAGCGAAATTCTAGGTCTAATTCTAGTTGGGAAAAAATCTTTTTGGGACTATTTGTAAACAATATTTGCATTAATTTGCGTCAAATATATTATTAGTCCCGATATTCTTCGCATGAGTGAGTGAATAAATACATAGATCCGCAAAAGACTATTGAATTCTCTAGTGGTCTGGTGGTAGAATTTTTGTCAACCGTGTCAAAGGTTCCGGGTTCTAATCCGCTCTCATATAGTTTTTCTGCATTAAAATCAAAGATGCTCATCAATGATTATATAATAAGAGCATGGACACTTTGCATTTTGTCCGGAAAGAATAGAGTCTCTCTCAGCAACGGCATTAAGCGATAGATTGACGCGCTCGTCTGTGTGTGAAGACTGTGCACGAGCCAAAAGAGAACGTAAACCCCGCCTACTTTGATTTGATTGGCCATCTCAATCATTTTGACATTGACGAGCGCTGTTAGACCACATTCGTTTCAACGGTCTGATCAGCTTCGTTCGTCTGTTCCTGTCAATCACGCGGTGTCAACCAATTATACTGCACGAGGGAGGGGTGATCCAACTCTCTCTCTCTCACACACACACACACACAAAGGAGGCAGCAAGCGTGGCAAGCGCGGTACACGCAACGACTTAGCAAAAAGGTGCTTTTCAGAGCACCGCGTGGGCCGCACTTACACTAAACTTTGATGTCAAGAAGGGGGCCACAAAATATCATCCGCGAGTTTGAGACCCCTGAGCTATGTGGTGTGTTAGATTTCACAGCTGGCTGGTTTGACCAGCAATTCAGATTTCCATGGAATTGCATGCTTTGTTGCATCACCCCTTATAATGCGCATTATTTTAATCACACGTTTAAAAAGTCATAATATATAACTCATAAAATAAAAATAATACCTGCTGTAATAATTGAATGCAGTCATCTAGAGACCGGTCCACAGCGAAGACAATGTCATGAGCCTCATCTTCATTCTCGATAGATGTCCAATATGGCTGAGGAATAGCAGAGACCGTCTTCCTCCTTACCAGCCGGACAGGCATGGGAGGACGTTTATATGTGATGCCCCTCGATTCCCGCCACTCCTGGAGCTTACGCCTGCACAGACATCACTTGTTAGGGTTTGACCCATACACACACAAAAACAAAAACTACACTTATTTACCTAAAGGGATCGTTCACCCAAAAATGAAAATTCTGTTATCATTTATTCACCCTCACGTCGCTCCAAACTCAAACAGAAGCTTTCATTTTGAGTGAACTAACCCTTTAAAGCTGTGGTTCTCAACTGGTGGGTCATGGTGTGAGGGGTATGTTGTGACACTGCTATATTATATGCTAAAATAATGCTAAATTCAAATAAATTGTATTTAATCATGCATAGTTAGCAAACTACAGTAACACTTTGCCATCTGTTTTTATATGTTAGTTAATGCAATAGCTAACCTAAAATTACAATGAACAACACAGCACTACCAACTTTGTTCATTTTGGTTAATGTTATTTTTTATAATACATGTTAATTTCTACCAATATATTTTTAAGTTTGTTATAAATTATACATACAAGTTATATTTGGTTTCAATTAAGAAAAGTCGATATGAAAAAAATAATTCATTTTGAAGTTTTGCCACACAAAAATAATTTTATATATAAAAAAAATCTTGGATTTTTGGAGCTCGAGGGCCAGAGTTGAGAAACCCTGCTTAGTTCAGACAGAAGTAAACTTACAGTCTCTCCTCCTGAGCCTCAGTTGGCTTCTTCATTCCTTCGACCGGGGCTGTTCGGACACCTTGAGTACTGGGACAGATACTGGATTTAGGGGTCTGCAATTGCACCGCAGACTTGGCCTGGCTGGATCTCTTGGCGGGCTGCTGAAGCTCTTGGTGCACAGTGGTTGTCTGTGGCAATACACAACTCTTGGTGTTTCGACCGAGGAGTTTGGTAGAAGCAGTGGCATTAATTGGTTTAACAGTAGTATGCTGTTTATTTTTGATGAGCGCTGATCCTTCACTATTTGCAGGTTTAGACAGAGTTGAAGAGACACTTGTTCTTGTTGCTCTGTTTGAGACAGATTTAGTTTTCGTGGCATCAACTTTTGTGATAATGCATGAAATATCCTCTCTCTGGTTCACGTCAGATCTGTTTGTCGCCGAATTCGATTTTCGGCTCATGGGTTTACTGCTCTGAGAACTTCTGTTGTGAATCCCAAACTTTGGTACAGCACTCTGACTTCTGGGTTGCTGTGTCAGTTTTGCCTGGGTTTTAGAAACATTGTTTGTCTGAATTTTTGTCCCAGTCGAGTTCATTGGTCTTTGACTCTTCAAATTAGCAGTTGAGGTTGTTTTGATGGTTGTTTCTGATAATTTCTTAGCCAAAGGCCTTGATGACTGAAGCTCCGTCTTGGTACGGGACGTTTGATCTGTGCGTCTAGGGGCAGAGATGTCATACTGTCCAGACTGTGAAGGGCCACAGGCTGAAACAAGATTTGATTTTCTTGTCTTTTGAGTTTTATTTGAAGCATGGGAAGTTGGCTGTGTTTGATGGGCTTTCTGTTGGCCTCTTTGAAATTTTTGTGGATGAGTCCTATTTGCTGCAGTTTCCTCAGATGTGTGTGGTTTCTTTGGATTTTGAAGAGAAGCAATTCTATTGCTTTGTGTCTTCAAGACATAAACGCCTGCCTGGCAAGTATTACGGGAGTTGCTGGAAGACTGTGCTGGGGCTTTGGCTAATGAATGGATGCCGAGTCCTTTTTTTGAGGATGTGTTTTTATTAACCTCTGTCAATGTCTTCACTATCTTCACTTCTTTTACATTTGCGCCATTGATGCCACAGTTCTCCTTTTCATCACCTCTCTGAGAAAAACACAGAGACATTAATTCAACAGTCAACACTTTAAACATAGAATAATGCAACATTTCAAGAAATGTAATTTTAACTTACAATTTTGGCCTTCTGATTATTTTCACCAGGTTTCTTTGTAACAGGCTTCTCCTTGAGATATGGTCTTTGAGTAAAAAAAGAAGTTAATTCAGAACATAAACACAACATACTATGGTGGTAATACCAGCTGAATATATATATTTTTTATTGTTAAAATAATTAAATTACAAATTCAACAATTGTTAGATCCCCTTTAAGACCACCTACTTTGGATTAGGTGCTTTCAGTCTTCCTTTTCCCGCCAGATATTCTGCCAATTTCAGTTTGCGTTGCTCTGTAAATGAAAGATAACGCCATTTAACATACCTGCATGCATTTAATGAACTTTATAGATGTGCTAGTTTTGTTTCTTTCATATAGTGTGTCTATTTCTAATCAAATAATAATATAAATCAATATTTCATGTCCATTTAATATCAAATACATTTATTTGATAAGGACAATGTTATCATCAGCTGGTCATTATTGCAAATAAAATAACATCTAGGGTGATGCCAGACACATGGATAATAGAACTTTTGCCATTTTAGAAGTGAATGAAGACATATTTCGTAAGGAGATTATGGCGTAGTTGACATTTGACAGTCATGCATACAGTGTGACATGCTGTACAACCATTTTAAACAGCAATCTTTTATTACTATTATGCATGCTTGTACTTAACATTAGGAGAGAGAAGATCTGTACTTTTCACATTTTATTAGCATGATGTTTATCTGCACGACTGTTTTAACGAACTAGTAAGGTCAAGAAGGACTAATGATGGGAAATGATAACCAGATAGGATGCAGATACATAACCCAAACACAGACATTTCGACCTAAAATGTTGATCAAAGAAAAGTCCAAATTCCCAGAATATTATTTCAAGAGGTATTATTCACACTATTTTGTACCTTTATTAAGATGTTTCCCTGAGAGAACGATGAGGTGACAGCATAAATCATTTCATTTAATCCCTTTATAAAGCAAAAACGTAACGTTTACCTCTTTCACTCACATCGCTATCGTATTGCAGTGTTTTGGACATCAGCTCATTGGTTTTCACATCATTGTTACATGAGTTTCCCAAATATAATCTTAGCACAGCTTACTCTGTATTTGGCGGTGTAAAAAATAAACAAATGTGACTCGATAGGAACAGTAAATATCTAACAGCGTAACGTTACATGACTAGCCTGGTGTTAGCTTATAAGAGAGTGCTTTTAACTTACCTATCTTAGATAGTTTAGATACGTCTTCATCCGTCGCTGTTTCCATTGCTTTATCCGATCATCCACGTAAAATATTTCATAAAAATAAACGTAGTATCTGTTTTTAAGTTTATAAACGAGTCTGTTAGCACACGGTGTTGCTAACACAACATCCAACACATTCTCCACAAAACTGTCGCTTGAATTTTGCGGGGACACGCCCACCTCGATTCCCATTGGTTAGTTCAAATATTTGGATACTGACTATTGGTTCGTCAGTTTTGATGATTCATTCACATGATTTGATACGTTATAAATGTCACCCCAATAACTGCTGCTGCCATGTATGGCTTTATATGTTTGAGGCTATTACAAAATAATACAATAAGCTTACATTTAGACATCTAAGCAGAGTATTTAGTTATCTATATGACAAACCATGGGAACTCCTTTATACAAAAAGGTCAGGTTTTCACACAAGATGCTTTTTGGAGTTTGGAAGAGTTTCAAATCATAGACTGCAAAACATCATTCATCGGGTTTTGCACATGCATGTCAATATATAATCTGTTATGCTAACAGTACAACAGGATGAAATTAAATTGTCATGTGTGTTGCGCTTCTACAGGCTCATGCAACAACGCTTCAGAGCGGATCACAATCAATGAATAGAGCACATTTATTAGCACATTTATTATGCCAGGTAATTATTTACGAACTAATGCTGATGAATAATGACAATGTTTCCTTTAACCTCTTAACCTGCGCCCCTATTTATTGAGAATTTTTTGAAACCGACATACCCACATTAAAATGCCTGCAGCTCTTAAACCCTATGGTCTATATTCATAAATCTGGTCTAATTTTAAACTAGACACTTGAAATGTTGCTACCCAAGAGTCATAATAACTCAAAGTAATATGGGAACAGAGTAATATACATGTAAGTGATTCACTTTTTTTTCTTTTTTTCCACTTATGGAAAAAATATATGAGATTTTAATGTTAAGAGCCTGAAAATAACTTAAATATAAAACTGAATGTCTAATCATGTCATGATTCAAATATGAAGATGATTCTCTCAGTAATGTAGCTTCTGTAAGCTTTTATGTCAAGAAAAGTCTAGGCGTCCTTTTAAAAAGGCCATTTATTTCAGAACATTTGCAATTGTAAAGAGTAGTTTTTCATTAAAATAAATCTGCAATAAACTATATAATGGATAAACATTTACTGAAAAACTAAAGCAACTATTTACAGAAATTACAAAGTGTAAAAACTAATTTAGCTGATAAGAAGTGTCAGTCAGCGCCGGTGTTATGAAAGCGTAAGCACTAGTAGTATTGACTAGTAGTATTCACCAAATACTACTTACATACACTGCGCAAGATAATGCCTTTTGATTGGTTACTAAGTCCATCAATCAAACCTTTGTTGGAAAGGCATTGGCTAGGCACCGAGTGCTAGGGATGGGCGATACCACTTATTTTGTTTTCGATACGATACCGATACTTTCAAGGCCTGTATCACCGATATCGATACGATACTTCTTAACTGAACTTTTTAATTATTACATTTATTAAATTATTAATATTACTAAGAGTAAAATGGGTAAATATACCCACTTAACATTATATTTGAATTTTAACATTCAATATGCCTTAATTGCAACTTATTAGATCATATTTTTGTTTACACATGGTTAAAATATGTTTACTTGTAGTTGTAAGCATGGAAATTTACAAATACTAGTTGAACTACGATCATCACTGTAGTAAATAAATAAACCATGGTTAATTTTCATAAGGGACTGCCAGTGACAGGACGTTGCACTCATAAAATGCAACCTTTTTATTCTGACATGATATTATAGTTACAGAATAGAACATGATCAATATCAGCTTTTAACATTACATTTAAAGAGTGTAATTGCACTATGTAGGCAACAATTTCTATTTGTTTATTGTGAAATAAGTCAAACATTTGTTTTTTGTCTTCTGGTGAGCATTGTCTGGGCTGCGTTTCCAAAAGCATCAATGGTTTCTTATGATAGTTTTGGGAAACGCAGCTCTGTTTGAATACAGTGTCATCGGTGTGCGAACGCTCTCTCTGTGATTGACTGGTTGTGTCTTACAGCATATGCGTGCATTCAGATCATGGTCCAGATGAGCAGGAAAATAGTCCTATACTACACAACTATTCAGTAACAGGTTATTCGTATTGTATGCATTAAATCTTTTTAAACAAAAAAAAAACAAAAAAACACCTTAGTATCGATATTTTTATTTGAGTATCGATACTTTTCGATGCTCACATCAGTATCGATATAACGATACTTCAAATCGATACGCCCATCCCTACCGAGTGCCTTTATTTATCCAACGAAAACCATGGGCGCAATGATTGACAGCTCACCAAGCCTGTAAGGCGCTTCCTCTTTATGATGCATCACAGGAGAGACTCTGATTGAAGGAGAGAGACGAGGGAGGGTTTATGTTACGGAGAAGAGACTATTCTTGCAGGGGGAGTTTGCCAGAAATGGATTAGAATCGACATTTAATTGAAAATGGACATGATTGATTACGCTAACTCAAAACTCTCTTGCAAATAACGGAGGCTTTTTTGTTTTTTCCCTATTTTTTCGTTGTTTTGGATTAAAAAGTGGGATGCATTTTGAAGAGTGGACCCTTATAAGGAGATGTATGCGGGTGTTTATTGGATTCGTCCGATCTGATCTGAACAACAGGAGATGAAAGAGGAGTACCGCTAATATTATGCTAATGTTTACATGGCTGGTCCTTTAGCATTTCATTTAACCCTTTCCTCGCTGGTATATTTATTGCAAAAACAATTTCAGAACATGAATATTGAGTGTTTTAGCTTTCAAATGATGTATAGTTTGTGATAGTTGATTTAATATTTTGTATAAAACAAAAGTAAATAAACGTACAGACACGCCCACTCACGTCAACCACCCCGCCCCGCCCACGAACCGTTGCATAGATAAGAGGTTAATATGTTTTAGAAGGTTGTAACAAAGCGTATTTTATCTCCCTCATCTGAACTTGAAAGAGCAGCTGCAACTGTAAGGCGCAGACATTCAAAATATGAGCTTTATAATTAAAGGTCTCGTTCTTCGTGATCCCATTGTTCAAACTTTAGTTAGTGTGTAATGTTGCTGTTAGAGCATAAATAATACCTGTAAAATTATAAAGCTCAAAGTTCAATGCCAAGCGAGATATTTTATTTAACAGAAGTTCCCTTTCAAAGCCTACAGCGAACGGCCGATTAGGACTACATCCCTCTACTTCCTTCTTTAATAACGTCACTCGAACACTGAGCGCATGCATCTCTGGTAAGAGGCGTGACCTTACCTGGCAACGTGCGCTAAGCTGCTGTCGAATCACAACCTATGATCACAGGAACCGCTGGCACAATCAGAACTCCTTACGTATTTCTGAAGGAGGGATTTCATAGAATAAAGGAAGTCATCAGCCCGTTTTTAGGACAGTGAAAACAGCGGTATACAGATAAGTAAATTGTGTGAAAAATACTGTGTTTTTTTTACACGCGAAACATGAACACGTTATATTGCACACTGTAAACACAATCAAAGCTTCAAAAAAAACACGAAAAACGGGACCTTTAAGTCACGCATTATATATACGTTTTTGGTTACACAAACTGTATTTAATTTCATTCCCATTTAATTCATAGCCAGGAGGAAAGACTAAGAACAGTATTCGACACACATTATTCAATAAAGTATCAGGGTCATAGTTAACTAAAACCATTCAAAAAATATTCATTACTTGAAATTAAATAAATGTTAACTGAAAAAGAAAAAAAAAACGTATTTGAAGCTAACCTGATATAGCAAACCAACTAAAACAGAAATACAACATTATAAAAACATAAAAAGTGAATTGAGCTCTCTTCTGTGTATTTTTGCACTTGAACGGTCAAAAACACAATTACAGTGAGGAAAATAAGTATTTGAACACCCTGCTATTTTGCAAGTTCTCCCACTTAGAAATCATGGAGGGGTCTGAAATTGTCATCGTAGGTGCATGTCCACTGTGAGACATAATCTAAAAATAAAATTCAGAAATCACAATGTATGATTTTTAAACTATTTATTTGTATGATACAGCTGCAAATAATTATTTTAACACCTGAGAAAATCAATGTTAATATTTGGTACAGTAGCCTTTGTTTGCAATTACAGAGGTCAAACGTTTCCGTTAGTTTTTCACCAGGTTTGCACACACTGCAGGAGGGATTTTGGCCCACTCCTCCACACAGATCTTCTCTAGATCAGTCAGGTTTCTGGCCTGTCGATGAGAAACATGGAGTTTGAGCTCCCTCCAAAGATTCTCTATTGGGTTTAGGTCTGGAGACTGGCTAGGCCACGCCAGAACCTTGATATGCTTCTTACAGAGCCACTCCTTGGTTATCCTGGCTGTGTGCTTCGGCTCATTGTCATGTTGGAAGACCCAGCCTTGACCCATCTTCAATGCTCTAACTGAGGGAAGGAGGTTGTTCCCCAAAATCTCGCAATACATGGCCCCGGTCATCCTCTCCTTAATACAGTGCAGCCGCCCTGTCCCATGTGCAGAAAAACACCCCCAAAGCATGATGCTACCACCCCCATACTTCACAGTAGGGATGGTGTTCTTGGGATGGTACTCATTATTCTTCTTTCTCCAAACATGTTTAGTGGAATTATGACCAAAAAGTTATATTTTGGTCTTATCTGACCACATGACTTTCTCCCATGACTCCTCTGGATCATACAAATGGTCATCGGCAAACTTAAGACGGGTCTTGACATGTGCTGGTTTAAGCAGGGGAACCTTCCGTGCCATGCACGATTTAAAACCATGACGTCTTAGTGTATTACCAACAGTAACCTTAGAAACGGTGGTCCCAGCTCTTTTCAGGTCATTGACCAGCTCCTGTGTAGTTCTGGGCTGATTTCTCACCTTTCTTAGGATCATTGAGACCCCACGAGGTGAGATCTTGCATGGAGCCCCAGTCCAAGGGAGATTGACAGTCATGTTTAGCTTCTTCCATTTTCTAAGGATTGCTCCAACAGTGGACCTTTTTTCACCAAGCTGCTTGGCAATTTCCCCGTAGCCCTTTCCAGCCTTGTGGAGGTGTACAATTTTGTCTCTAGTGTCTTTGGACAGCTCTTTGGTCTTGGCCATGTTAGTAGTTGGATTCTTACTGATTGTATGGGGTGGACAGGTGTCTTTATACAGCTAACAACCTCAAACAGGTGCATCTAATTTAGGATAATAAATGGAGTGGAGGTGGACATTTTAAAGGCAGAGTAACAGGTCTTTGAGGGTCAAAATTCTAGCTGAAAGACAGGTGTTCAAATACTTATTTGCAGCTGTATCATACAAATAAATAGTTATGTCTTTAGATTATGTCTCTCACAATGGACATGGACCTACGATGACAATTTCAGACCCCTCCATGATTTCCAAGTGGGAGAACTTGCAAAATAGCAGGGTGTTCAAATACTTATTTTCCTCACTGTATGTCAATTTTGACGTATTCAAGTAACAGTTGGTTATGTTCAATTAATGCATTACAGCTGAACTAAACTCATTAGATTTTAGTCAACTAAATCTACAGTAGATTTAGTCAACTAAAATTGTATGATATTAGTTGACTAAAACTAAAAACAATTCAGGTGACTACGATATGACTAAAACTAAATCAAAATTTGCTATCAAAATGAACACTCGTCATATAGGACTACTTCCCTTAAGTACTTTTACACATTCACTCAATTTGAGGTTTACAAAATACCACTGATTAAGAATACAAGATTATGAAACGTATTACACTGATTAAATAAATAATTTAATAGCCAAACTCAGAAAGAAGACCTTTCCCAAACCACAAAATAACTTGGAAAAATACAGTATAAAAAGAATCAAGAAGTTGTTACATGTAAAAATTGCTTGAGTTTCCATTGAAGAAACGAAAAGAATCTGTGTAAATGCGCAATGTATTTCATGACATAATTTGTGAAGAACAGGAAATGGTTTGATTAACAGTTTCAATGAACAGGGAGTGTTTTCTTTAAAGAAACATAACCAAAAAACAACTGAGCAGCTGTAAAAAATAGAAATACACGTGCAGTTCTTGCACTCCTTTTTTGTCATAATTTGATAAATGCTACAGAACTGAAGAGGCTTTTGTGTCCATTTGACTAGGCATGATCCAAGCAACATATCTGAAACACTTTTCACTTTGATTGTTCTTATCAGACATAATTTCAAACATATTTGGTATGAAAGCAAAAGATTTGCACAGTGGCAAAAAAGGCAAAGAAACAGTACATTTTATGAAGTCACTTCCTGAACCTGCCATCTCCTAGTTTTAGGCATCTACAATTTTTAGTCTGTACCATGTCAACCTGCATATAAAAGCACACAGCAATTTTAAGAACTCACAAAAAAAAAAATAATAATAATAAAAGAGAAAATCATTAAAAAAAAATATACAACCTCAAATGAATGCTAAATAAATAAAGCAAAGAGTTCAATTCTTTTGGTTAGATTACCTCTGGTCCAATGGGAGCGACAGATACAGTTCGAGAGCTCTAATCACACACAAACGTCTTGTGCAGAAAAGTGACTCCATTTACAGTTGTACTACAACGATAAATGCTTGTTCTCTTTGGAGTAAAAAAAAAAAAAAAGTCAATGCATTATTTTTAAAAGGACAATTTTACACATACACAAACACTGAATCACATTAACAAACCTCCACAGACAACCAGCAGAAATATCGGACATAAAAATGACATGTGGATGCCATGTGTATGAGATGCAGTGCATCTTAGTATTTCACTGTTTGGTGCATTTGACGACGGCATGCTTCACGTTTTTTGATCACTTGTCGCGTGGGTTCACGTAAATCAATAGGGAATTATCGAACATGCAATTAGTATGTGAAGCTCAGCGTCTCCCTGAGATGTTGGTTGCTTGGGCTGCAACGGCCAAATCGGACTCATGCGTTGTCGTATATACAAACATACACTGGCACGTATATATATCTCTCTATCACAAACTCGCTTTCATTTTCACTCACACACACACATATAGAATTTGGTATAAATATGACCGAGTCTATGGACTAACACCTAATAAAAAGGCATCCACTGTTTCCGTCATTCGCGTTCCGCAAGTTTCTGTGACCAACCTCAATAGAAAAATGACAAAATAAACATCTTCACGTATATTAGAAACGTCTCTATTCACGCATTCTATAAAACGCCCCAGAGAGTCTGTCTGGAACAGGAGCCTTTCTCAGTCCAGATACACTTTGGCTTCTCTGTGCCTTCGTCTTGCACAATGTGTTACACAACGTCTTCTTTAGATGTCTCAGCAAACTATTGGCTAGCGCAAAAAAGGGGTCTGACAGAAAGGTCTGGGAAAAAGTGCTTAATGTCCAATGGGTGTGTGGGATATCGGTGAATTGAGCGTGAGTGTATCAAATGGCACTCTCGTTATGTGTGCTGTGGTTGGCCTGGCACGCAGGTTGGCTGTTCTGTTCGATGAGGAGTGAGGTCGTCTCATCAGAGGCATCCGTAAGTGTGAGCATGTTTTCCAACGAAGGATGAGGAATGGATGAAGTGCTGTTATTCACACGGCCGTGTCCGCTGTCTGGAGACTGGGGTGAGCTGTCCAGACGAGACGCCATCAGACCGTTTTGATACTGAGAGCGTGTGATCTGGAATACAGGGAGAGACAGAAACATTGGTCATGAGAATTATTTGGAATTTCTTGCAGAATTTCTGGATGGATGAAAGAATAAACAATATAAATGGTGTGCATTGACATCACTTTCCTGCTGAAACACGCCCCTTTAATCTGACTGAGTGGCAGAAGAGCTGCTGCATGACTGGAGTTAATAGGGGAAAACCCATAGACTGCCTATTTATTATGTCTATTCGCATCTTTGCATTGACTTAAATCACTCGCGCGAAACACTTCATTCGCGTCCGGTGTGAATGCACCATCAGAGCAGAAAGCAGCGCAGAAAAACAATGGCATTTTCGAAAATTAGGAAAGTTGACGCTGAAAACCGAGTTTTCCGAGATGAATGGGTGAAAAAAAATTCCCATTTATTCTTCCTGCATCCTGTACGAGGCCTGTGTGTCTCATTTGCTCTGATTCTGTTGCGGTTGTGGGAACATTAAATAATGTTTCTTGCACTTTTTAATTTTTCCAACACTGGTAGCACTTTATTTTTGCCTGTTTGTGTTTCTGAATGATTTTGCTAATGATATTTCACCAGTGCAATTTGAAGCACAGAAGAGAGCAGTGTTCAATATTAGATACATTTAGTTAAGACTATACATGTGAATGAACATAAACTGTTCAGATTTTCTGATCCATTTTCTGGCTTGCGTTCATTGATTGTTATTATTTATCTCAGTTCAGCAGGAAAAAGCACTTTAGTTGCTAGTAATGTTGAAATGAATGTATTTTCAGTGCAGATTTAGAGATGAAGGCATTTTTAGTTCATCATATTTTTGTCAGACATGGTTACTGGTTGAATTTAGATATTTTGTACCAAAGCAACTTAAAGGGCAAAACTGAATAACAACAAAATGAGATAAATTTTGTGAATGATTACCTATGTTTGCTTTAACAATATGAACAGACCATATTATTTTTGTTTAATTAAGAACAAATGCTATCTACACTAATTTCTTTAGTCTGGCAATAAACATAAATTATTGTTTTTAGCTATATAATTGTCCGGACTTCGGCCGCTGACGAGGGTTCATTTACTGGACCTCAAGCAATTTTAGTTGAAGACCCCTGATGTAAACGAATGAGTTATAAAAAAATTCACCCCCCTCACAGTTGTCATGAAGGGCAAAATTAGCCATACAGACCAAAACCACAATTTGTACCAGGCTGTAAACATGTTTTATTCTGCTGTAAAGTTGGGCATTTTAACATGGAGCTCAATGAGATTCTGCTCCCTTCTGGAGCCTTTCCCCAGCGGCCAGTTGATGAATTGCAGTTTAAGTCACTTCCGTATTGGCTTCAAGAGAAAGTGTGGGAGGTTGCAGCTTTGGAAAACCACATCTTTACCTTCACAAACTGTAGGTCTGCCAGAGCTCGGACATTGAAGTCTGGTGTGTACTGCGGCAATGGAGCGCTGCTGAGCTGTGTGTTGCTGCCGCCGACGGACTGAGGCTCAGGGTGATCCGTGTAGTTTAGAGACGCGGATCGGTTGAGTCCGCTGATGTGAGAGGGAGAGCGGAATTCTGAAACACACGTACGGATAGTTGAAAAGGTGTGAGAGACGAGTAAATGATGACACACTTATCTACACGATTATGCTATACAATGTCTTCAGGAACTACAGTGCAAAAAAGACGGCAAGGACGCATTAATTGATCAAAAGTGACAGACTTTAAATGTTAGAAAAGACTTCCATTTCAAATAAAAATTGAAGTCTTCACAAAAATATTAAAGGGTTAGTTCACCCAATGAAAATTCTGTCATTAATGACTTACCCTCATGTCGTTCGACACCCGTAAGACCGCCGTTCATCTTCGGAACACAAATGAAGAGATTTTAGTTGAAATCCGATGGCTCAGAAAGGCCTCCATTGGCAGCAACGAAATTTACACTCACAAGACCCAAAAAAGGTACTAAAGATGTCGTTAAAAAGTCCATCTCACTACAGTGGTTCTACAATCATTTTATGAAGCGACGAGAATAGTTTTTTAACACTTTATTCAAATTCTCGTCACTTCATAAAATAATTGTAGAACCACTGTAGTGAGATGGACTTTTTAACGACATCTTTAGTACCTTTTATGGGTCTTGTGAGTGTAAATTTTGTTGCTGCCAATGAAGGCCTTTCTGAGCCATCGGATTTCAACAAAAATATCTTAATTTGTGTTTCGAAGATGAACAAAGTTCGTATGGGTGTCAAACGACATGAGGGTAAGTAATTAATGACAGAATTTTTGGGTGTACTAACCTTTTAAGTAGCACTACTGTTTTCAACATTGATAATTATACATGTATCTTGATCAGCAAATCAGCATATTACAATGATTTCTGGTGGGTCATGTGACACTGAAGACTGGTGTTAAAATATATTCAAACAGAAAAGGGTTTCACAATATTGATGTTTTACTGTATTTTTGATCAAATAAAAGCAGCCTTGGTGATCATAAGAGACTTATTTCAAAAACATTTCAAAAAATCTTACCGCCCCCAAACTTTTAAACGGTAATGTAGAAATAAATAAAAAGCACTTCGCATGATGACAGATGTGTAAAGTTGCCTTGAAAATAAATGTAGTGCAGCAAACATATAGCATGGTAGACAGATGACTAATTGATGAATAATTCTGTCCTGAAAGGTTCATAAGGAATCATTTTTTCCCAGGATAGAAGAGAATGAGTATATTTCACAATGACACAGATTGTTCTCATTTGCACTTGAGATAACATGCAAACACATTCATTATCACCACAAGTTTCAGATGGTTGTAGACAGGGGTGTAACAATACACTCGTGTCATGATTCGATATGAATCGCGATACTGAACTCACGATACGATATGTATCCCGATATTTTAAGCCAAAATACAGAAGAGGGGTTTTTTATTTTTACTTTTTTATTATTATTAAAATATTATTATTATTAGTGTATTATTATTAGGACCCACAAATATTCCCCCATTGCATTATTATACATTATATATAGTCGTTTAATGTAATAATGTCACTGAAACTCCGTAAACTTAAATTTTTTCCCCTCACGCATTACTTGCACTTTCAATGCAGACATGATTCTCTCCCAGTGCTCGCTATGTCCCACCTCTCCCGCTATTAATGCACTAGCATATACATATAAGAATGAACCATTTAAAATGCTTTGAATAATCATACTACTAAAACTAAATGTGATCTGACGATTTAAGCGATGTTTGCGCTCTCACTTTGAAGAGTGCCGTTCTGGCAGCGCGTGCACTTCAGATGATCAATTCAAACAATCACAGTTCTTCTAATCGCAAGAAAACGTGTCAAAATGACCACTCAAATTCAAATGTTTAGCTCATCCAAGAATTTTAATTCTGCATTTACTCACTCTTGTGTTGTTTTCGCGTGTCACGCCATCATTTGAATGTCCGTGTTTATGGGCGTCGGATGAAATATATTCTTCAGAAGACTTGGATTTGGATTAGACCACTCGATTAGTTCTTTTACGATGCCTTTATGACATTTATTGTATCTTTTAAGTTAGAGAGGAATGACTTTAAATGGACGGACAGAAATCGAAAAACGACATGATGGTGAGTACATGATGACAGTATACATTTGTGGTAGCCTACATTTGTAAATTTGTGTTTGGGTGAATTATACCTTATAAATAGGCCTACTACAGCACGCTGAGCCTTGGATAAAACAACACTCTATATCGCGAATCATATCGTTTCCATCAACGATACATAGTCTTATTTATATATATATATATATATATATATATATATATATATATATATATATATATATATATATATATATATATATATATATATATATATATATATATATATATATATATATATATAATATATATATATATATATATAATATATATATATATATATATATATATATATATATATATATATATATATATATATATATATATATATATATATATATATATATATATATATATATATATATATTATATATATATATATATATATATATAATATATATATATATATATATATAATATATAATATATATATATATATATATAATATATATATATATATATATATATATATAATATATATATATATATATATATATATATATATATATATATATATATATATATATATATTGTTTAACGATATATCTTTACACCCCAAATAAATGCTGTTCTTTTAAACGTTCTGCTCCTCAAAGAATCCTAAAAATGTATTATCGTTTCCACACAAATATTAAGCAGCACAGCTGTCCGGAGTAATGATGCTGAAAAGTCAGCTTTGACATTGCAGTAATAAATTACATTGTAAAATATATTAAAACATAACTTTTAAAATAGTAATAATATTTTATAATATTACTGTTACTGTATTTTTACTGATCAAATAAATGCAGCCTTTATGAGAATGAGAGACTTTAAAAACAAAACAAATCCTAACAATCCCAAACGGTAGAGTACATACAGTACCAGTCAAACATTTGGAAATATTACATTTTTTTATGTTTTTGAAAGAAGTCTTGTATGTTCATCAAAAATACATAAAAAACTGTAATATTGTGAAATATTACGATTTAAAATAATGGTTTTCTATTTGAATATACTTTAAAATAGAATTTATTTTTGTGATCATTACAGCATCATTACTCCAGTCTTCAGTGTCACAAGATCCTTTAAAAATCATTCTAATATGCTGATTTATCATCAATGTTGGAAACAGTTGTGCTGCTTAATATTTCAGAATTCTTTGAGGAATACAAAGTAAAAAAAAGAACAGCATATATTTAAAATAGAAATTCTATAACTTGACTTTTGTAACAATATACACTACCATTCATAAGTTTGGGGTCAGTATTTTTTTCTTTTTTACTCAAAATAAATATTTTTAACTTTTTATTCATCAGTGAATCCTGAAAAAGTATCACAGGTTCCAAAAGAATACTAAGCAGTACTGTTTTCAACAATGATAATAACCGAGTATCAAATCAGCAGGATCATGTGACACTGAAGACTGGAGTAATAATGCTGAAAAATTCAGCTTTGCATCACAGAAATAAATGATAATTTAAAGTATATTAAAATAATAAACCATTATTCAAAATTGTAATAATATTTCACAATATTTCAGTTTTTTTCCCCCCTGTATTTTTGATCAAATAAATGCAGGATTGATGAGGGGGACTTCTTTTAAAAAAGTTCCAAACTTTTGACCAGTATGTATTAAGGATAGTTGTTGTAATATGTACGGGTGTGTAAGAAAGAATGCATTCCGATGTGAAGCAACACCAGAAGGAAAGATAAGGTGGGAGGTAAAGCAGAATTGCTGGACATCATCACTCAGATATCACCACCTACTGGCACATTCTCAGTACAGCAGCCCATAGTTGGATAGTTCATCCAAAATTAAAAATTCTGTCATTAGTAATTGACTCTTATTGTCCTATGTGAAATTATTTCTACTATTGAACCCAAAAGAAGCCATCTTGAAGAATGCCAAACCCCAAAATGACAAATTAAAGCACCATTATAGCAGTCCACATTTCGAGCCTTCCATTATGTCTTCTGACGTCATACAAACTTTGTGAGAGAGAAAAAACACCATGCACCATAGCTTCTACATATAATTTGTGCTAGCACATATTCACCATAGACTGTTTTTATGGTGCTTTTTGTGGCTTGACAGAGCCTACTTTTACATTTATAGAAAAGAGATGCAAAGAATCTTTGCATCCCATAAAATAAATAAACTTGCTGGGTGAGCCATCCCTTTAAATGAGTTCAATTGTTAAGGCTCTGGAGGGTTACAAGTGTATGAGAGGAATTATTCAACTCCAGGTCTGTTTGAATGATCAAATCTACGATAAATCTAAGTGTTCACATCTGTGAACAAAAACCTACCTACAATTCTTAAAGGGATAGCTCACCCAAAATTAAAATTCTGTCATTATTTACCCACCTTGTGGTTCCTGTATGAATGTCTTTCTTCTGATGAACACAAAGGAAGATATTTTAAACAATGTTGGTAACCAGACAGTTGATGGCACCCGTTGACTACTATAGAAATACAATGGAAGTAAATGAGTGCCGTCAACTGTCTGGTTACCAACATTCTTCAAGATATCTTCTTTTGTGTTCAACAGAAGAAAGAAACTCACACAGGTTTGAAACAACATGAGGGTGAGTAAATGATGACAGGATTTTCATTTTTGGGTCCTTTTAAGTGATAGAAGAGCAAAAGGCAGCCCCTTAAATAGCACTGGTAGGTTATTTCTGCAAAAAACACTGTTAATCAGTCTGACCCTTCCCAGTCAGTGGTTAGAGAGCCCCGACATGCCGGCAGTTACCTGGGAAACGAGAGAAGAGAGAGCATCTCTTAAGAGACAGGTGACGAGGACGAGACACACTCACTGGGAGCGAGAGAGAAACACAGAGATAGATGGGAAGTGTAAGACAGGGTTGAGGGAAGAGGGAAGTACAGGTAGAGGGAAAACAAGTTGGAAGACACACACTACCGTTCAAAAGATTGGGGTCAGTAAGATGTTTTTTTTTTTTTTAAAGAAATTAATACTTTCATTATAGCAAGGCTGCATTAAATAGATCTAAAAAATTACAGTACATGGTACAAAAGATTTATGAGATTTTACTGTTAGAAAAAAAAGTTTCAATGGGGTTCTAAATAGAACTCCAGGGTTCTTGGCTTAATCTTCAAGAACACTTTATGCCAAAAAGGTTCTATATATGGAAAAATGTCTGTTTAATTCATACCATTTAATAAAAACAATTAAAAAAAAGTTAATTAAAACTAAATGTATTAAATGGTCCCCTGATGGGAAAAAGGTTCTATATAAATGAAGACCTGACAGAACACTTATAGAGCCGTTTCTTCTAAGAATGCATTATGTCATAATATTTACCTATTTATTTCATTTTTTAATCCAAAAGTTTATTTCCAGTTTTAAATTGAATTTTAAATCCTATATTTTTAATTTTAAATTCTATATGTAATAATATATAATGTTTTTACCATTTTACTGTATTTTTGATCAAATAAAAGCAGCCTTGGTGCTTTTATTTGATCAAAATAAAAAATGGTATGAATCCCAAACCTTTGAACGATAGCGTACATTCATGAGCACAGATAGACAAACACCAGCATGAACTCTTTTATAAATAAAGGGTTAATTGACCCAAATGTATATTTATTTACTCACCCTGATGACAACCCAAAATGTACTTTCTTTTGTGGAACGCAAAAGGAGATGTGAGGCAGAACATTCACACTGCTCTTTGTGTGAGGAAAAGACTGAGATTTAAGTCAATAAAAAAAAATCCTCCTCTCCATCACAGCTCTCAAATCTCATTCGCATATGTTTAATTACGCACACTAAGATGCATTACATCAGATTTAACATTGTGGGATTAAAAATTTAAGAATCTGTTTAAAACTAAGGGAAGTACATTGTATTTAGCATTTAACGTAAAGATGATGATATCAGACGAATAAGCAAAGTTTCCAGTAAGAGTTTTCTGCCGGTCCCTGTTCTCTTTATTATAAATCAAATGCGCCAGATTACTGAGACTCTCACCTTTTGTCTTTAATGGCTCTTGGAGCCCCTATCCCATTTTTGAATAGGTATGCTGATTGGATTAGGACTGGGGATATTCTAGAGTCTGGAGCAGGTCCCTATACCTGGACACTTCATTTGCATGCTTTGTTTAAGGTCGTCCCCTACAAACTACAAATGTACACAGCATGTGTCCTTAATAAAGAATCCTGCTGAAGATACATCCAAGTCTCATGGGCTGAATGGCTGAACTCCTTCAAGTGAACTGTATAAGTGGACTAAAGTAGGGAATAGTGATTGAGGGTTTAGGGGGCGATTCAGACCTGGTCTTCGCATCTGAGATTTCCACTGCAGCTACCGACAGTTCTCAATATAGAATCCTGCTGAAGATACAGCCAAGTCTCCTGGTCTTCGCTTCTGAGATTTCCAACAACATCTATAATGCTAATTGAAACTGGTTGTTGAACAGGTGGAATATACACTATATTGCCAAAAGTATTTGGGACACCCCTCCAAATCACTGAATTCAGGTGTTCCAATCACTTTGATGGCCACAGGCCACAAGCACCTAGGCATGCAGACGCCTCTACAAACATCTGTGAAAGAATGACCTCTCAGGAGCTCAGTGAATTCAAGTGTTGTACCGTGATAGGTTGCCACCTGTGCAATACACTTACATTTATGCATTTGGCAGACGCTTTTATCCAAAGCGACTTACATTGCATTCAAGGTACACATTTTACATTTTGCCAGTCCTTGCTTTCCCTGGGAATCGAACCCATGACCTTGGCGTTACCAGCACCATGCTCTACTGTTTGAGCTACAGGAAAGCCTGTCGACAAAGTCCATTTGTGAAATTAACTCATCTACTAAATATTCTACGATCAACTGTTAGTGGTATTATGACAAAGTAGAAACAATTGGAAACAACAGCAACTCAGTCGTGAAGTGATAGCGAGTTTGGTGTGGAGGAACTTGACTGACTTGCACAGAGTCCTGACCTCAACCCAAATGAACACCTTTGAGATGAATTAGCGCAGAGACTGCGAGCCTGATCTCACAAATGCACTTCTAGAAGAATGGTCAAAACATTCCCATAAACGCACTCCTAAACCTTGTGAAAAGCCTTCCCAGAAGAGTTGAAGCGGTTATAGCTGCCAAGGGTGGGCCAACTCCATATTAAACCCTACGGATTAAGAATGGGATGGCATTAAAGTTCATGTGCATGTAAAGGCAGGTGTCCCAAAACTTTTGGCAATATAGTGTAGAAAACTCAAATATATGAACGCTACAGCAGAGCAGATTTCCAGTGAATATTGGTCTGCTCCTTGCACATCTATCATATGGCTTCAAAACGCTTTTATTATGAAAGTTGTATAAAATACTTTTACTATGTTTTTCTTTTTTCTTTTTGGATGTTCACATTTACCTATATTATGACGACAAAGAGCAGCATCCGCATTCTACCTACAATCTCCTTTTGTACACCACTGAAAAATTCATACACAAGGGTGAGTAAATGATGAAAACTCATTTATGGTTGAACTATCCCTTTAAATGAACTAAGAGGAAGCAGATGGCCACTAGAGGGCGTTAGTGTACAACTTTTTCAGAGCCCAAGTATAGATGGGTGGCCTGGAAAAGTCCCAGTATCCAACCTGAGATAATTATAATTATGAGTGATTAGTGGCAAAGCTGACTGTTGCTTTAAAGTATTTTCCCATCTGTTGTGGAACCCTTTAATAACGTGCCATTTACCATAATGCACACACAGACTCACAAACAAGACCACCTACTGTTCATCCACACACAAATCCGAAAGGATAGTATGTAGGATATGGACTATCAAGTCTGACATCAAGTCACTTAATATATGAACCCACAGATTTGAAGAGGCTCAGCAACACAATATGAAGTGGCATATATGTTTGTGCATGTTGGTAAATCACATATTATAGGTTCCTATTTTTAAGTTTTTGCTGAAAAGAGGGATGAAAAGAGTCTTGGTTTGCATACATTTCTGATGCATGTTTTACTTTGTGTGTGTTTGTCTCACCTAATGTTGGAGCGCTGAGAGCCATGACTCCATAGAAAGAGAAAGGTCCGGTCTCGAACTTCATGTTCTCATTCCCAGCCTCTACCTCCACACGGCCCTGTGCACAAAGGAGGAAGATGATTATGAGTGTTTTTTAAAAAACAACAAACAAAAAATGTATTTAAAAATGCGATATGAAAAAGTGCATGAATTGTAAATTTTTAAAAGGTGTCTTAGGCTCACCAAGGTTGCAGTTATTTGATCAAAACACAAAAACAGCAATATTTTAAAATGTATGAATAAAAATAAAAAAAACCCGGTTTTAGAGTTGTCACAAGTACAGACTTCATTATCAAATGGGTACTGGAACACGCCCCCTCAGTCGGACTGAGTGGCAGAAGAGCTGCTGCATGACTGGATTTAATAGGGCAAACTGCAAAAACGCGAGTAAAAGAAACGATTATCAGTTTAAACTAAAGTTTGTACTCCATATAGTGTTCCTAAAAACTTACCAAAGATCCATTTTGTCCAGCCCTTTATACAGGGAGTGCAGAATTATTAGGCAAATGAGTATTTTGACCACATCATCCTCGTTATGCATGTTGTCTTACTCCAAGCTGTATAGGCTGGAAAGCCTACTACCAATTAAGCATATTAGGTGATGTGCATCTCTGTAATGAGAAGGGGTGTGGTCTAATGACATCAACACCCTATATCAGGTGTGCATAATTATTAGGCAACTTCCTTTCCTTTGGCAAAATGGGTCAAAAGAAGGACTTGACAGGCTCAGAAAAGTCAAAAATAGTGAGATATATTGCAGAGGGATGCAGCAGTCTTAAAATAGCCAAGCTTCTGAAGCGTGATCATCGAACAATCAAGCGTTTCATTCAAAATAGTCAACAGGGTCGCAAGAAGCGTGTGGAAAAACCAAGGCACAAAATAACTGCCCGTGAACTGAGAAAAGTCAAGCGTGCAGCTGCCAAGATGCCACTTGCCACCAGTTTGGCCATATTTCAGAGCTGCAACATCACTGGAGTGCCCAAAAGCACAAGGTGTGCAATACTCAGAGACATGGCCAAGGTAAGAAAGGCAGAAAGTCGACCACCACTGAACAAGACACACAAGCTGAAACATCAAGACTGGGCCAAGAAATATCTCAAGACTGATTTTTCTAAGGTTTTATGGACTGATGAAATGAGAGTGAGTCTTGATGGGCCAGATGGATGGGCCCGTGGCTGGATTGGTAAAGGGCAGAGAGCTCCAGTCCGACTCAGACGCCAGAAAGGTGGAGGTGGAGTACTGGTTTGGGCTGGTATCATCAAAGATGAGCTTGTGGGGCCTTTTCGGGTTGAGGATGGAGTCAAGCTCAACTCCCAGTCCTACTGCCAGTTTCTGGAAGACACCTTCTTCAAGCAGTGGTACAGGAAGAAGTCTGCATCCTTCAAGAAAAACATGATTTTCATGCAGGACAATGCTCCATCACACGCGTCCAAGTACTCCACAGCGTGGCTGGCAAGAAAGGGTATAAAAGAAGAAAATCTAATGATATGGCCTCCTTGTTCACCTGATCTGAACCCCATTGAGAACCTGTGGTCCATCATCAAATGTGCGATTTACAAGGAGGGAAAACAGTACACCTCTCTGAACAGTGTCTGGGAGGCTGTGGTTGCTGCTGCACGCAATGTTGATGGTGAACAGATCAAAACACTGACAGAATCCATGGATGGCAGGCTTTTGAGTGTCCTTGCAAAGAAAGGTGGCTATATTGGTCACTGATTTGTTTTTGTTTGGTTTTTGAATGTCAGAAATGTATATTTGTGAATGTTGAGATGTTATATTGGTTTCACTGGTAAAAATAAATAATTGAAATGGGTATAAATTTGTTTTTTGTTAAGTTGCCTAATAATTATGCACAGTAATAGTCACCTGCACACACAGATATCCCCCTAAAATAGCTAAAACTAAAAACCACTTCCAAAAATATTCAGCTTTGATATTGAGTTTTTTGTGTTCATTGACAACATGGTTGTTGTTTAATTATTAATGTTGTAAAATTAATCCTCAAAAATACAACTTGCCTAATAATTCTGCACTCCCTGTATAGTTTTTGTCAGTTTGTCAGTTTTTGTTTAAAAACATCCAATTATGCAGAATATGGTAGATTTTTAATTGATGAATTGTCAAATACAATATATAGCAACACAACATATTGACACAAAATAACAGCAAATCCACGTTTGGCTGCCTGGAGTTCAGTTGTTTCTGTGAATTGCAGTGATCCATTTGCTTCTCTTTTCTGTAGCTTTTGGCAGTCTGCAAAAATATACCTCAAATTTATTGTCAAATCTATTTGTAGAGTCAATCTCAAAGCTCTTTTTTAGCTGTATTTTGTGTTTTTTTGTGTTTGCTGCATTCACAATGAAAACCAATGCTTCCGCTCAGTCTTTTTGCCACTCAGCGGGCGTAACCGCTTTCACTCTGGACGACAGTGACGTCACTTGCATACTCTCTATAGGTGTGTAACCTCTCGTTGAAGATCGAGCGTCATTGAAGCACTCCGTGAAGAGCATTGATCATTGTAGCCAATAACAGACATACATGTTGAGCGCATGAATACAATAGCCAATCAGAGGTGTTTAAGAATCCGTTCCACACCGCTCAAAATGCTAGAGGGAAATGTTGGTATCGTCACATTTTCTAAATTTCAGTACCGACTTGATACCGAAGTCGGTACACTTGACAACTCTTGCAAAGCTGAATTTTCAGCATCATTACTCCAGTCTTCAGTGTCACATGATCCTTCAGAAATCATTCTAATATGCTGATTTGCTGCTCAAGAAACATTTCTTATTATTATCACTGTTGAAAACTGCTGTGCTGTTAAATTATTTGTGGAAACCATTATACATTTTATCAGGACTCTTTGATGAATAGACAGTTTAAAAGAGCAGGATTTATTTGAAATAGAATGTATTAAATATCTTTACTGTCACTTTTGATTAAAGTAATGTGTCTGCTGAATAAAAGCAATTTCTTTCAAAACTAAATTTACTGACCCTGAACTTTTGAATGATAGTGTACATTGATGAAAATCTGCTCATTTAAAAAAAATATTGCTGAAAGTACAGAGTGCTCTTTTCAATAATGAGGTCAAAAAGGCACTCTAAAAAAAGTAGTACAAATGACTTCCAAAAGTCTTCTTAAGCCACATGATAGCTTAATGCGAGAAAGTCAAATCAAGGTCACTATACACTGAAAATCATGCCATCGATTGAAACCTCTTGGTCACAGTAAGCTTTCATTGCACTGAAAAGGCGTGAACATTTTTCAAAACATCTCTCTTTTGTGTTGCATGGAAAAAGGGTTTAAGTGTGAATAAATGATAGATTTTTTTCATTTTCGGGTGAACTAATCCTTTCAATGAATCGGAGACATAGCCACAAGCTTTTGTCCTTCTGACCGGAGAACATACCACAAGACCAAGTTTCCCAGAAGCATCACCACCTAGGTGGACAGACACATAAATGAACAACTAGCTTTAGACAGAGAAGGCCCTGAGTGAATTAAAACGATAGGAGTGAATGTGAGCTCTGGTCAAGAGGAATGTGAGAACTGTAGTAAATCCACTGAGACAACAATAACGCTCACACACACACACACACACACTCTAAAAGAGGGGGCCGAATACCAGGAGTGACTGATGTCCACATAATGAGGTGCACAATGCAGCATGACACACACACACACACACACACACACACACACACACACACACACACACACACAGTTCCCTTTGCGAACATCAAGGGAGTGAGATTGTTTGCAGGGAGGGGACTGCAGTGGCTGCATGAATCCTGTTTTTCTGGAAAGATCAGATCAATCACGTTTTTACAAATATGCAAACTGACCTTACAGAGAAAGACCTCCAGTGCAAAAAGTACACACACACACACACACACACACACACACACACACACACACACATCAGAAATGGAGAGAAGAGATCTTTAAATAGACTGTCCTGACTGTCATTGTGCCACTTAATATACAAATCCACGACTGTGAGGAGGTCAGCAAAAACCTGCAGAGCGTAAATGTGTGTTTATGTGTGCTGGCAAAGGGAAATGTTCACATTTGTCCATTATAAACACACTTATCAAGCATATCGCACCTTAGGATGTCAACAACAAACAATCTTGCATATCCAGTTCTTACAAATAGCCTTAAAGGGATAGTTTACCCAAATTTTTTTTATTTGATGTTTATCTGCTTACCACTAGGGCATCCAAGATATAGTGTCTTTGTTTCTTCAGCAGAACACAAATTAAGATTTTTAACTCCAACCGTTGCAGTCTGTCAGTAGTATAATGCATGTGAATGGTAACATGTATCTATGAGAGTAAAAAAACAAAAACAGAATCCATATTAGACCCTGTGGCTCGTGATGACACATTGATGTCTTAAGACACGAAACGATCGGTTTGTGCATGAAACCAAACCGTATTATATCATTTTTTACCTCAAATACACCACTATGTCCAACAGCCTTCAGCACGGCATCATGGGTTTACTCTCATAGATGCATGTTACCATTCACATTATACGACTGACAGACTGCAACGGTTGGAGTTAAAAATCTTCATTTGTGTTCTGCTGAAGAAACAAAGTCACCTATATCTTGGATGCCCTGGGGGTAAGCAGATAAACATTACATTTTCATTTTTGGGTGAACTATCCCTTTAAACACACACTTGGCTTAATGAGGAACACCAAAGACTTCAATTGTTTTTACAAAAGCCAATATTTGCTTTAATAAATAATAACAATAAAACATAATATTTCTTTGTTTTTAAATATAAACAATATTTGAGTTAATAAAAAAAAAAAAAAATCTTTTTTTTAATTAGCCAAATTTTGCATTTTAATAAAGGATAATAATAATAGTAATAATAATAATAAAACAAGACTTCCATTATTTTTAATCAAGCCAATTCTTGCATTTGAATCATCATCATTATTATTAATTTTTTTTACATAAAGCCAATTGTTTTTTAATAAATAGTAGCAGTAATCATAATTAATGAATATTGACTTCAATAATATTTTTAGCATTTTAATAAAGAATAATAATAATAGTAATAATAATAATAATAATAATAAAACAACAAGACTTCCATTGTTTTTAATGAAGCCAATTCTTGCATTTACTGCATTTACTACTACTACTATTATTATTAAAAAATAATAATAACAATACAAAAACATTGATTTGTTTTTAAAGCTGCAGTCTGTAACTTTTTGCGCTCTAGCGGTTAATAAACAGAACTGCATGCGTCTTGAGGAAGAACATTGCGGCCGGATCTACTTCTCTCTGTTTATGTCTATGGCGAGTCACGCAGGGACTGTGCTCCTCCTCCACAGCGGTTCCTACCAGACCGGTCTGAAATAGTCCCAATATAGACACTTATTATAAGTGTACCATAATTTTTGTAAATCTTGAACACAAAAAAGTTACGGACAGCAGCTTTAAATTATTATTATGAAATAAAATGCAATATTTGGATTAATGACAACAACATTGACATTGTTTTTGAATAAAACTTTTTGTACATGCAAAAAACATTGCATTTGAAAAAAATGATGATAATAATGTAAATAATACAAAACAAAAAACATCCTGGACTTCCCCAAAAAGAAAGTTTGGCTCAGATTTAGCTAACCCATGTGGAAAACTTTGCCTCATACACGCAGTGAGCCTGCAATGCCAGGCAGATGGGCAGTATGAATAATAGAGGTGTTGAGAAGAGATAATGTTTGTTTATATATACACGTGTGTGTGTACGTGCAGAAGGCCTCGTTAAGTTGCATCACTCAGTAACCTCTTCTCAGCATCAGTACTGTCAATCATTCACAAACATAACGTGGGTGGCCAAGCACACAGTGTAAAATTACTATGAGTATGTTTAACAGCTCTTTGTTTGAGTAACTAACAACAAAGCTTGTGTGCAGTGAGGGCAAGCAAACATCTTCAAATGTTTGTGTAGAGAAGAGACAATCACAGCCTCTCTTCCTGCACTGCTATAATTCTCTCCATCATGAAGCGGAGTTAAAAATAGGTATGTGCAAATCTATATATATCCAAAATCAATTAGGCAGTGGTTTGTTTGAACAATTAGCCACTCTTGAAGATGTCCTGTATAATTACGCTGGTTACTCTAGCAGACATATTTCTACTAAGCAAGCACAGCCCTTCAGTACAGTGACCAACAGATTGCAAATAAACAGGCCAAATAACTACGGTTGTTTCTTAAAAATATCACAGTGCTCACAAAAATGAAGACAGACGAATTATAAATAATAATAAGAGCATTAAAATCACAGTGGATGGTTCAAAGCATGACAGTAAATCATCTAAAACCCTCACTGAGAAGTCGCATCTCTAAATTCATCTTCAAAGCATCTTGCGCCGTTAAAAATATTAAAGCTAAATCTCCAGTTGTGGACCTCACAAACGGACTAGTCCTGACCGCTCTCTAATTAAAAGATTCTGTCTGTGTATGGATCTAATTCCATCGTCAAGTTTGCTGACGACACTACGGTGATTGGTCTCATCAGCAACAACGATGAGACTGCCTACAGGGAGGAGATCCAGCACCTGGCCACATGGTGCGCTGATAATAACCTGCTCCTCAACACCACCAAAACTAAGGAGCTCATCGTGGACTTCAGGAAAGAGTCAAGATGCACACACAACACCATCCACATCAATGGAATGTCTCCAGTTTCAAGTTCCTGGGGATCCACATCTCGGCGGACATGTCATGGACGACCAACACCTCCAGCCTGGTCAAGAAGGCTCACCAGCGCCTCTTCTTCCTGAGGACACTGAGGAAGAATCAGCTCTCCTCGGCTATCCTGGTGAACTTCTACCGCTGCGCAATAGAAAGCATCCTGACCAACTGTGTGGCAGTATGGTATGGGAGCTGCTCTGTTGCAGAGCGCAAGGCACTGCAGCGGGTGGTGAAAACTGCCCAGCGCATCACAGGGACTCCACTACCTGCCATCGAGCACATCCAGAGGAAACGCTGTCTGCATCGAGCTCTCAGCATCCTCAAGGACTCCTCTCACCCAGCCCACAGACTGTTTTCTCTCCTGCCCTCCGGCAGGAGTTTCAGGATCCTCCGGACCAGGACCAGTAGAATAAAGAACAGTTTTTCCCCCAGAGCTGTCTCTTTACTGAACTCAAACCCCCGTTGATCCACTTCCCTCATAAACTGCAAACTCTCCTACCTCACATCTGCCTTCACTTGTTATTTGCAATACCGACTGTTTATTACAGTAACAACTGTTTACTTATGCATTTTGCACCACCATATCTTAACTGGATTATGCTCATTTGCACTGCCGACTGTATTTATAGTACCAAATGTTTACATTTGCATTTTGCACCGTACTTCTAATTGCAATATGCAACCACTTTCCACTGCACTTCTACACTTTTTTTTTCAGATAGCTCTGTCCATAATTTATTGCACTACCTTAATCCACTGCTATTCCTCATCTTGCCTAACATATTATTGTATACCTCTATCTGTAAAATTCTGTTTAAAGTAATAGCCATCCGTATATTATATTCATAGTACATATTCACCTATAAATTCTGTTTATAGTAATAGCCATCTGTATATTTATTAACTGTACATATTCACCTGTAAATTCAGTTCTGTTTATAGTAATAACCATCTCTCTATTTATACATATTTATATATATTCAGTACATTTCCATGTCCTGCACTTACGCAACCATTGTATATCCTGCACTTGCTGCTATTGCACTTCTGGTTAGACCGAAACTGCATTTCGTTGCCTTGTACTTGTACTTGTGTAATGACAATAAAGTCGAATCTAATCTAATCTAATCTAATTCAGCTATTCCAAACCCAAAATAAGGCATTTTGGGTTTTTTTTATTTTGAGGATGGGAAAAAAATCCAATCTTACGGTACGTATACATGACAACAACGTAACAAAAAAAGAGAACGTTTTCAGGCCCTCAAAACTCTGTTGTCGTGAAAAATGAACTGCCAAAACAGAAAAAACAGTAGGACTGCCCCCCTACTAAAGATTTTTCTTGTTGACTACTAGTACTAGCTAATTTAAGCCATTAGTCAACTAATCATATGTTTATATTAATTAAATTACTTAAATATACACTATATTGCCAAAAGTTTTGGGACGCCTGCCTTTACATGCAGATGAACTTTAAATTACATCCCATTCTTAATCTATAGAGTTTTATATGGAGTTGGCCCACCCTTTGAGGCTATAACAGCTTCAACTCTTCTGGGAAGGTGAGGAGTGTGTGTATGGGAATTTTTGAATATTCTTCTAGAAGCACATTTGTGAGGTCAGGCACTGATGTTGGACCAGAAGGCCTGACTCGCAGTCTCCACTCTAAATCATCCCAAAGGTGTTCCATCAGGTTGAGGTCAGGACCCTGTACAGGCCAGTCAAGTTCCTCCACACCAAACTCACTCATCCATGTCTTTATGGACCTTGCTTTGTGCACTGGTGCGCAGTCATGTTGGAACAGGAAGAGGCCATCCCCAAACTGTTGAGGAGCACCAAACCACAAAGTTGGGAGCATGAAATTGTCCAAAATGTCTTGCATTTGCGTGAAGCATTAAGAGTTCCTTTCACTGGAACTAAGGGGTCAAGCCCAACCCCTGAAAAACTTTACACTTGGCACAATGCAGTCAGGTAAGTACCGTTCTCCTGGCAACCGCCAAACCCAGACTCATCCATTGGATTGCCAGACAGAGAAGCGTGAATCGTAACTTCAGAGAACATGCTCCACTGCTCTAGAGTCCAGTGGCGGCGTGCTTTACACCATAGCATGCCGACGCTCGGCCATGGAAACCCATTACGTGAAGCTCTGTCTTGACGCACTGTTCTTGAGCTAATCTGAAAGCCACACGAAGTTCGAAGGAACGTTTAGTCATACTTGACATTAAACTCCGGGCTCTAGGCTTAAACAGCTTGTTATGCAGCTGGATCCTGGACTTCCTGTCAAACAGACGCCAGGTGGTCAGAATGGGCAGTAACATCTCACCACTGACTCTCAACACTGGAGCCCCTCAGGGCTGTGTTCTCAGCCCACTCCTGTACTCCTTGTACACACATGACTGTGTGGCAACCCACAGCTCCAACACCATCATCAAGTTTGCTGACGATACGACGGTGGTAGGTCTCATCACTGACAATGATGAAACTGCCTACAGAGAGGAGGTGCACACTCTGACACGGTGGTGTCAGGAGCACAACCTCTCCCTCAACGTCAGCAAGACCAAGGAGCTGGTGGTCGACTTCAGGAGGAATGAGAGAGAACACCGCCCCATCACCATCGATGGAGCACCGGTGGAGAGAGTCAGCAGCTTCAAGTTCCTTGGTGTCCACATCAGAGAGGAACTCTCATGGTCCGTCCACTCCGAGGCCGTTGTGAAGAAGGCTCATCAG
Organism: Romanogobio albipinnatus; assembly: GCA_023566225.1. NCBI lineage: Eukaryota > Metazoa > Chordata > Actinopteri > Cypriniformes > Gobionidae > Romanogobio > Romanogobio albipinnatus. The sequence continues at coordinate 11,576,013 of CM042242.1, read as the reverse complement.
CGCCTTTTCTTTCTGCGACGGCTGAGGAGGTTTGGAATGAACCGCCACATCCTCACACGCTTCTACACCAGCACCATAGAGAGCCTGCTGACTGGCTGCATCACCACCTGGTACGGCAACAGTACCGCCCGCAGCCGCAAAGCCCTGCAAAGGGTAGTGCGCACGGCCAGCTGCATCATCGGAGGTGAGCTTCCCTCCCTCCAGGACATTTACGCCAGGCGGTGTGTGAAGAGAGCTCAGAGGATCACCAGAGACTCTAGCCACCCGAACCATGGGCTGCTCTCACTGCTGCCATCAGGCAGACGGTACCGCAGCATCAGAACACGCACCAGCCGACTCCAGAACAGCTTCTTCCCACAAGCAATCAGACTACTTAACTCCTGATCCATCAGGATCATAACACACACTGGACAGAATATCACTCAGCACAACCCACTGTAGATACACACACATTATATACACATTTATTTATCATTTATTATTTATCACATAGCACCTATTGTACATTGGATCTCTACTGTGAATAATAATGTATACTGTACATTGTATATTATTATTACTATAGCTTAATGTATACTGTTTAATGTATGTTTAGTGTATATTGTTTAAAGTATATGTATATTGTAAGTATGTGTATATTGGTTAAAGCTGTGAGAACTACACTCACATTGTGTAAATTATTTATTGTTTATTGTAGTGTATACTGTGCTGTGAGTAATTGTGGGCGCATCAGATGTGTAATCTGATGCTGCTTTAAATGTTGTACATGTCATGTCGTGACTGCTATGTTGCTCGGAACTGCACCAAGAATTTCACCTGCTGTTGCACTTGTGTACATGGCTGTGTGACAATAAAGTGATTTGATTTGATTTGATAGTCGACTATTAGGGGACAGTGCTAGTTTTTAGTTGATAATGATGTCATGTAAACGACCCCTAAATTTTAGATTAATCTTTCATTAAAAATTTGTTTTTAGATTGAGAGAAACTACTTTTCCTTTTTTGAGCTAAACTCAAAATTTGTCTTGACTATCTAAACCTTAATTTTATACAATTAAACAATAAACATCAAAAGGTTTCTCTTATCTTTACATTAGCAAACTAATATTAAAAGATAAACCCATCCATCCATCCATCCATCTTCTTCCGCTTATCCGGGGCCGGGTCGCGGGGGCAGCAGTCTAAGCAGAGATGCCCAGACTTCCCTCTCCCTAGACACTTCCTCTAGCTCTTCCGGGGGGACACCGAGGCGTTCCAAGGCCAGCCGGGAGACATAGTCCCTCCAGCGTGTCCTTGGTCTTCCCCGGGGCCTCCTCCCGGTTGGACATGCCCGAAACACCTTCCCGGGAAGGCGTTCAGGAGGCATCCGGAACAGATGCCCGAGCCACCTCAGCTGTCCCCTCTCGATGTGGAGGAGCAGCGGCTCTACTCCGAGTTCCTCCCGAGTGACTGAGCTTCTCACCCTTTCTCTAAGGGAGCGCCCAGCCACCCTGCGGAGGAAGCTCATTTCGGCCGCCTGTATCCAGGATCTTGTCCTTTCAGTCATGACCCAAAGCTCATGACCATAGGTGAGAGTAGGAACGTAGATTGACCGGTAAATCGAGAGCTTCGCCTTACGGCTTAGCTCTTTCTTCACCACGACAGACCGGTACATCGACTGCATTACTGCAGAATCTGCACCGATCCGTCTGTCAATCTCCCGTTCCATCCTCCCCTCACTCGTGAACAAGACCCCTAGATACTTGAACTCCTCCACTTGGGGGAGGAAAAGATAAACCTTTATATTTTATTTTATTGTGCCTTACATTTAAGTTTTAAAAATATTTTTTTATTTTATTGTGGCTTATCTTGTCTTTAGTTTGTCCAAAAAAACTTTAATTAAAACTTTAACTTTAATTTTTTTAACTTTAATTAGGGTGTAATGTTGCTGTTTGAAACATCAAATTATGATGCTCAAAGTTCAAAGCAAAGTTTAAATAAATTGCTTTTTAAGGACTACAACAAACGGCTGGTAGGGGCTACAAGCAGCTTATTCACTGGTTAGTGACATCAATAACCCTAAAATTTACATAAACCCTGTCCCCAGGAACACGCAACAAAGGTGGTGAGGCCATGTTGGGCTGCTTTAGAGAAGAGGAAGTGTTGTTGTAGTAGAGCACATTTGGGAGTCTGCTCAAGCGGTCACATCCGTCTTTTCACATTTATTGCAACACAAATGCAATAGCATGTCATAAAAGCAAGATGACAACATAAGTTAACCGTAATTAACTATACCTGTTCTATCTTCATGCAGCATATATTCTCTGGCTCTGAAGGCATCTTACAACAGTTCCCACAGGAGCGATTAATAGATTATCATGACAGAATATGCTAATCAATGACTTGAAGATAGTTAACTCCACATCAACTACTTAAATTCATCAATTAACCATTTAGAAACGTCCTGTTGCATTCTACAGGGAGTGCAGAATTATTAGGCAAGTTGTATTTTTGAGGATTAATTTTACAACATTAATAATTAAACAACAACCATGTTCTCAATGAACACAAAAAACTCATTAATATCAAAGCTGAATATTTTTGGAAGTAGTTTTTAGTTTGAGCTATTTTAGGGGGATATCTGTGTGTGCAGGTGACTATTACTGTGCATAATTATTAGGCAACTTAACAAAAAACAAATTTATACCCATTTCAATTATTTATTTTTACCAGTGAAACCAATATAACATCTCAACATTCACAAATATACATTTCTGACATTCAAAAACCAAACAAAAACAAATCAGTGACCAATATAGCCACCTTTCTTTGCAAGGACACTCAAAAGCCTGCCATCCATGGATTCTGTCAGTGTTTTGATCTGTTCACCATCAACATTGCGTGCAGCAGCAACCACAGCCTCCCAGACACTGTTCAGAGAGGTGTACTGTTTTCCCTCCTTGTAAATCGCACATTTGATGATGGACCACAGGTTCTCAATGGGGTTCAGATCAGGTGAACAAGGAGGCCATATCATTAGATTTTCTTCTTTTATACCCTTTCTTGCCAGCCACGCTGTGGAGTACTTGGACGCGTGTGATGGAGCATTGTCCTGCATGAAAATCATGTTTTTCTTGAAGGATGCAGACTTCTTCCTGTACCACTGCTTGAAGAAGGTGACTTCCAGAAACTGGCAGTAGGACTGGGAGTTGAGCTTGACTCCATCCTCAACCCGAAAAGGCCCCACAAGCTCATCTTTGATGATACCAGCCCAAACCAGTACTCCACCTCCACCTTGCTGGCGTCTGAGTCGGACTGGAGCTCTCTGCCCTTTACCAATCCAGCCACGGGCCCATCCATCTGGCCCATCAAGACTCACTCTCATTTCATCAGTCCATAAAACCTTAGAAAAATCAGTCTTGAGATATTTCTTGGCCCAGTCTTGACGTTTCAGCTTGTGTGTCTTGTTCAGTGGTGGTCGACTTTCTGCCTTTCTTACCTTGGCCATGTCTCTGAGTATTGCACACCTTGTGCTTTTGGGCACTCCAGTGATGTTGCAGCTCTGAAATATGGCCAAACTGGTGGCAAGTGGCATCTTGGCAGCTGCACGCTTGACTTTTCTCAGTTCACGGGCAGTTATTTTGCGCCTTGGTTTTTCCACATGCTTCTTGCGACCCTGTTGACTATTTTGAATGAAACGCTTGATTGTTCGATGATCACGCTTCAGAAGCTTGGCTATTTTAAGACTGCTGCATCCCTCTGCAATATATCTCACTATTTTTGACTTTTCTGAGCCTGTCAAGTCCTTCTTTTGACCCATTTTGCCAAAGGAAAGGAAGTTGCCTAATAATTATGCACACCTGATATAGGGTGTTGATGTCATTAGACCACACCCCTTCTCATTACAGAGATGCACATCACCTAATATGCTTAATTGGTAGTAGGCTTTCCAGCCTATACAGCTTGGAGTAAGACAACATGCATAACGAGGATGATGTGGTCAAAATACTCATTTGCCTAATAATTCTGCACTCCCTGTACATGTTGTCACTTCATCTTGAGTCTCTCCATCATTGTCACTTTTTGAGGGTGAGCAAAAATGATTTTGAGGTGAGTGAGATTTTGATGATGGAGACAATTTTAAAATGATATAAAAATGATATGTGGGGTATTTTGAGCTAAAACATCACATGCACACTCTGGGGAGATCAGAGCCTTTTATTTTACATCTTGTAAAAAGGGGCATTTGAATCCAAATTTAAAACTTCATGCCTTTATTTTCTTTATTTTGTCGAGCATCTCATGTTTTACTAGTTGTTATGTGTATATTTTTCTTGATGTCAGGTTTTCAGATTAACCTGACATATAAAGCGATAGTTCACCTAAAAGTAGCCATTGACTATGGAAGTCAATCGGGTCCATTAACTGTCTGGTTACCAACATTCTTTAAAACATCATCTTTAGTGTTCAACAGAAGAAATACATTCATACAGGTTTGGAACCCCTTGAGGGTGAGTAAATGACAATTTTTCATTTTTGGGTGAATTATCCCATTAAGTTTAACTGGCAAATGTACATGCACGCTTTAATTCCTCTTAGCACATACTCACAGGAGTGCAACAGAAGACGTGCGGTGGATCTTTAGCACAAAGCTTGACACCTCAGAGAAAGCAGCATTAACATTTGATGAAGGTCACTCAGCCCGCTCTCAGCTTGAGGCCTGGCTGGAGGCCATCTTCAACTAGTGCCAGGAAAGAAAGGTCTCCATGTTGGGAAGTCTACTTGCAAGCACCCTCGATGTATTAAATAATAATCATAATAATACAGCACATCCTGCTTCCAACAAACACATCATTGAGCAGCTTTAAATAATAAATAACAAAAAGCCACACAAACAGATGCCCGACATATTTAACAGCCTCAGACTGCTGCTAGTGTGCACTTCATAATCTATTAATGAATCGCCTTCCCGCTGTGAATAATCTACACCGGTGCACTAACTTCAGACATTTTAACCGGAGAGCTTGAACTTGACAAGTTAATTCCATGACAGTTCAAGAAACAAAGTTCACACTCTCAGAATCGTAAATGTCACAAAACTTTAAAGTGCCCCAATTATGCTTTGTCAGATATTATCTTTCATGTAGTGTGTAATATAGCTGTTGTGAATGTAAAAGTTCTGCAAAGTTAAAAAAATTAAAGTGTCTCTCAAAAGAAAGAACCAATTCTGTACTGCCTGAAAAGACACATCAGTAATTCCAGTCTTACTTCCTGCTCTAACCTACGAAGGTTTGTAATAAAGTGGCATAATGCCAGCCTATGGTCTTCATTGGCTGTCTGCGAACAACGTCTACTTTGACTCGCTCTCAAACACTGTAGTTGTAGCCAAGCGGCAACCTCCCACAGTTTCTCTTGAAGAAACTTAATCTCCAATATGGAAGTGACTTAAACTGCAGTTCATCGACTGGCCGCTGGGGACAGGCTCCAGAAGGGAGCAGAATCTCATTGAGCTCCATGTTAAAATGCCCAACTTTACAGCAGAATAAAACATGTTTACAGCCTGGTAGAAAATGTGGTTTTGGTCTGTACAGCTAATTTTGCCCTTCATGACAACTGTGATAAAAATAAAATAAAAATTTTATAACTCATTCGTTTACATTATATAAAGCCTTAAAGTTCTGCATAATTAAGAGCGTGGCCACTTTGAGTGACAGGTGGATAGCCGTTTGTCTGCTGTCTGTTAGTCATATCGTCACCTCATTTCCAGCCACGTCCCTCCTCTTTGCCCATTTTCAGTTATCCGAGAGTGACGCGCTGCCAAGATGGCAACGGCCGACTTTACGCTTCAAAACTGAAGCCTATGGGTGACGTCACGGACACTACGTCCATATTTATTTTACAGTCTATGGTTGTAGCTGAGGCCTGGAAGAGTTTGGTTTGTATTGTTGACATGTCGAGAAGATGCCGTTTTCTGAGCTGTGAAAGCAAATCCAATTTTGCACTTCCAAAGGTTGAGGACTCGTGCTTGAATTGATACGGTAAAACCAACCCCATCGTTACTGTTCGTATCACTGTGTATCAAATGCTGAGGAAGCCTCTAGAGCTGCATTCAGGAAAATGGCAGTTTCTTTTCCGACACGCGCTGTAAGCTGTGACCAATCCCAACATACTGAGCCATCTGACCAGTCAGAGAAGAGTAGGCTCTCAGAAATTAGGGGTTTAGAGAGACTGAATCATTTATCAAACTGTTTCAGAAACTGTGAGAAATGAGTTGATGCTGCAATGTATAATATGAGAAAATAAAAGTGTGTTGTTGTTGATCTTGGATGCACATAGAGCTATTATAGGGGACATCCAAAAGAAAATTAGGAACCTTTAAAAAAGCATGATGATATAAATTTGTGATATGTGGTTTCCCCCATTCATTTGGAGGATTATCATAGTTTTGAACATTCATTATAGAAGAAAATGTGTGGGGTCTGAAATTCACTGAATCACTGAAAGGTTGAGGTGTGCATGTGATGTTTAACCATCATGAGCTGAATGGTCTAATGATTGTTTAGAGGCCAATAATAACAACAACAAATCCAAGAAAGAGAATGAATGAAGGAATACGTGATGGATGAGGATTGTTCCACTGTGGGAAAAGTACAACTCTACACTTAGGAAATCAGCTGGATTTTGCATGTGAAGAAAAAAAAATCTTAGACGAGCTTCATCCAGGTGTTAATTTAAGACCGTGTAAAATACCCAAGCTAAAGGATGTGAAAACATGCAGACATGCATTTCATAGTTTAACCTGCTTTATTGGCAATGACCTCCATCAAATGTTTTTTTATTGCTACTTTACTGCAGTTGTGCAACAGTTACAAGGTTTGGCCCATTTCTTTATTAAAAAAACCATTGCAGCATATTTTTGGGATGCCTTTTTTTGTTTTTAGCTCATACCAAACCATGTCAAGAGGACTAAAGTCAAGACAAGATACTTTTTCTTTCTTTCGATTCAAAATATACAGAAACATCCTCTTTTTTACTGTAGCTTCTGTATTTTTAATTCTTACTGATGCAAAATCTTCAGCTTTCATCTCTTATCTTGAAGGGAAATTAAATTGGGACATGATTGCCAACATCAGCAACACAGCTTGACCGTTACAGCAGTACTGTACTGTTTTTAATCTAAACTATTGTTTAAAAGTTTGGGGTCAGGAAGATTTCATTTAAAGGAATCAATACTTTTATTCAGCAAGGAAGCATTCAATTGATCAAAAGTGCCAGTAAATGAAATAATAATGTTACGAAATATTTATATTGGCAGATTTGGCAGACACTTTTATCCAAAGCGACTTACAGTGCACTTATTACAGGGACAATCCCCCTGGAGCAACGTGGAGTAAAGTGCCTTGCTCAAGGACACACTGGTTGCGACTGCTGGGATCGAACCAGTAACCTTCTGCGTATCAGTTCAGTGGTTTAACCCACTGGACCACCATCACCATAATTCATCAAAGAATCCTAATTTTTGTTTAAAAAAAATATTAAAAGCAGTACAACAGTTTTCAACATTGATAATAATAAAAGGAATAAATTACATTAATATATATAAAAAAAAATTTATTGTAATAATATTTCATAATATTTACTGTATTTTTGATCAAATAAATATAGCTTTGGTGAGCATAAAAGATAATTTTTATCGTACCGACCCCAAACTTTTGATCGCTAATGTCAAAACTTCTACATCTAAAACCAAAACCTTCTTCTGTGGTCCTCTGAAATCATTTCTGATCAGGTCATAGCACACAACATAGATGTTCAGCTGGGCGGAAGACATTAAGGCCCCATTTACAGCAGGTATTAGGATGCGTTTTGGTTAATTGGATCACAAGACGACGAGGCAGACGCATACCCGTTTACACCTGGTATTTTAATCTCTTTAGTCACTTTTGTCCACTTTTAACCACTTCTGTCCTGTTTTCTCAGAGGAGAGGATCTATGGGCGGGTAAATGTATGGGCTTTTTCAGATCTTTCGATCTAACAGACAAACTAAGCTCATGCAATTTATATATGAACGTGACCGGAGATGACGCAAAAACATACGGAGAGCATCAGCTTCTGTTTCTGCTCTGACAGCGGTGAGTACGTGTTAGATATCAGGAATGGTGAGAGAACATTGTGCTTGGTATGTTTTGTCTTCAAACCAAACTTCGGTCTCCAGTCGACAAAGTTGAAGCGCGCTTCGCATGTTTACATTAGGTCAGTATGTGGAGAGTAAGTGGTCTATTGTGGCCGTTCGACCACATGATCAACTACATTACGAAAGTAATCCGGTCGAATTAGTTTTTGACTGCCTCTGGAAGAGGTTGAAAGTGGATAAGCTCAAAACGTTTTAGTCCCTATTTACACCTGTATTTAGCGTTGTTCACTTGTGATCCCAATAGACTAAAACTCATCTTAAAACCATGCGCCTTAGATGTTTCCAAACATCACCATATAGCCCTGATAAACTGTTCTGTAAGCCAGCAGTTCTGTTGAGTTTATTCTTCAATTTTAGCATGTGGCAACAGAAGGCAATGCCAACCACACTCTCATGCTGCAAGCCAAATCCTGCTTTCTTAAACCGCTTAAAACACCTTGTCTGCCTAATTGGCTGCAAGCCGTGACCCTGATAAGAATCAGGTCATTAAGCGTCAGTTTGTGTCGTTACCTGTAGTATGAGGATGAAGTAGTCTACGGGTTTTCCACGCAGGTAAAGGTAGTGATGCGGCGATTTCTTTTCGTTCTCGTTGAACTTGATCTCCTGGATCACATCAGGGTGTTTAAGGATACGCAGAAGGATTTTCTCTGAGATCAGAGATGGACTGAACAAATTAACCTCTGCGGAGACACAGACGGCAAAGACAGAAACAGACAGACAAGAGATGTAAAAATTAAAGACCATTTTGCTTAATATAAGAAAACTGTAACACTTTACAATGAGATTAAACATGTTAGTTTGATGTAATTTACAGGTAGTTAACTACATTAGGACACATGAACTAATAATGAAAAATACTTCTACAACATTTATTAATCTTAATGCTAATTTTAACATTTACTAATACATCAATGCAAAAATCAAAAGTTGCATCTGTTAATAATTCATGGACCTAACAAGAACAAACAATGAACAGTTGTATTTTGTTTACACTAACATTAACAAAAAAATGATGAATACTGTAATAAACTGAGAATTAATGCAGAGTATTAGTTAAAGCATTAACTAACATTAACTAACAGGACCTTATTGTAAAGTAAAGTGTTACCTAGTTTGTTCAATTTGTTCAATTAGTTAATGTAAATCCATGCCAGCATTCAAGGCTATTTTCATGGCAAAAAAAAACTGGGGGAAAAAAAGGCCCGGTTTCAAAGACAGGGCTTAGCCTAAACCAGGATTAGGCCTTAGCATAATTAGGGAATTTAAGTAGCTTTTATAAACATGCCTTAGAAAAAAATCATTACTGGTGGGCATCTTGAGACAATGGCACTGACATATAAGATAACACAATATTGGCAAAAGTTTTGGGACGCCTGCCTTTACAAGCACATGAACTAAAATGACATCCCATTCTTAATACGTAGGGTTTATTTTGGAGTTGGCCCACCGTTTGCAGCTGTAACAGCTTCAACTCTTCTGGGAAGGCTTTCCACAAGGTTTAGGAGTGTGTTTATGGGAATTTTTGACCATTCTTCTAGAAGTGCATTTGCGAGGTCAGGCACTGATGTTGGACGAGAAGCCCTGGCTTGCAGTCTCTGCTCTAATTCCTCCCAAAGTTGTTCTATCGGGTTGAGGTCAGGAATCTCTGCAGGCCAGTCAAGTTCCTCCACACCAAAATCGCTCATTCATGTATTGCTTTATGCACTGGTGCGCAGTCATGTTGGAACAGGAAGTGGCCATTCCCAAACTGTTCCCACAAAGTTGGGAGCATGAAATTGTCCAAATTGTCTTGGTATGCTGAAGCATTAAGAGTTCCTTTCACTGAAACTAAGGGGTCAAGCCCAACCCCTGAAAAACAACCCCACACCATAATCTCCCCTCCACCAAACTTTACACTTGGCACAATGCAGTCAGACAAGTACCGTTCTCCTAGACTTATTGCACAAGTGGCAACCTACCACAGTAACAGGCTTGAATTCACTGTGCTCCTGAGAGTGACCCATTATTTAACAAAGTCTGCAGTCTGCATGCCTAGGTGCTTGATTTTATACACGTGTCCATGGAAGTGATTGGAACACCTGAATTCAATGATTTGAAGGGGTGTCCCAATACTTTTGGCAATACTATGTATGTCAGTACAAGTTGCTTCCAGTTAACAGCTCAAACATGCATTTTAGTCTTAATTAAGCCTTGTCTGTGAAACTGGGAGACAAAAACTTATTTAAAAAAAACATACAAGGTTTAATGTCAAATTTTAATCTAGGTTAAGATTAATTTCTACAGTGTGTACATAATTATTATGCAAGTCAATGTGCTGGGAAAAAAATATGATCAGATTCAGAATATTTTAATTCCAAACTACAACTACCTTACAATTTGTTATTTATTTTATATATATATATATATATATATATATATATATATATATATATATATATATATATATATATATATATATATATATATATATATATATATATATATATATATATATATATTAATTATGTTATTAATTATATTATATATATATATAAAATCATTTAAAAGTGATGTATAATTGTTAACGAGGGCAGGAAGTGAAAAACGCCTTGTATCCAGATGTGCATTATTATTAAGCAGGTTCTCTTTTACAGGTAAAATGGGCCAAAAAAAAAAACTCACACTGAAAAGTCAAACATTATTAAATGCCCATGAGAAGGATGCAATACTATAGAAATTGCAAAATGAAGGCGTAGCTCATTGGTCAAAAAATGCCGTGCCAGTAGACACGTACTGTTACAGTCAGTCTGGTGAGTGTTGTGATTGATTGTTTACCTGTTGCAAGGAAGCGGTGAGCAGCCAACAGCAGCTGAGGAGAGATCTTGACTTTAGACTCACTCTCATGTTTGAAGGCAGAGAAGTCTCGCTTGTTCTTATTGTGTGCCACTTTCTTTCTGTTGCGGTTATCAGCTGCAAAGAAATGCATAAAAGACTGAGATGAAAAATTGAGATGAGCAGAACACCAAGGATCAGATGATTAAATTCTTTCAACAACAAAAAAAACACACATTGGTACCATGAAAAATCTAACTTCATGAACATGATGATATGTGCTTTTCTCAAAAAATGCTGAGTGCATGTCTCTGTCATTTCGTAAGCATATGTGAAATGGTTTACGTTGCAGCACAGCAAGAGGAAGTAAAAAAATCAGTGTGTTGGAACATTGAGATGTGCAAATGCTGTATGAATTTATTTAAAGAAAACAGCTGTAATGCTGTCTGTATAACCACACTAAAAACATATTCACTAGACACCGTCCACTCACTGTAGAGGTCAGACTCGTCCAGGATTTCTGATTTGATGATCTCCTCGATGACATCTTCCAGAGTGACCAATCCCAACACCTCATAGAACGGATCTCCCTCGCCCTCATTATTAACTTTCTGAACAATCGCCAAGTGTGATTTACCTGCAGAAGATAACAATTCATCAGATCAATTTAGAAAACTTCCAATCAATCGAAAAATACAACCATTTAACCAAAAATTATAATACACATTTATAAAAGTATTTGTTACTCTTTCAATGAACAGCTGTTAATAAATAATGCAAATAACAATATTAATAATAACAACAATATATTTTAAAAACACTCTTTTAAAAGAGCTTTAGTATTAAAAAGCAGGAAATATATTCATAAAAAAGAATCAAGCAATAATGGTTTGATAGACAGATATCTTTGCATAAAGATAATATTGATTAAACTTTTATAAGAATTGTGAATTTTATAATTTAATATACTTAATAGTTATATTAGATCACCATTATTTATTCTGTTCTGCATATACTAATGCATTTTTAACATTTAAAGTTATACAATTATTGTGAAAAGACATGAATTAACAAACAGCACAATAGTAATAATAGCATGTTTGTTAACTAAACAGTCACCTGGATTTATGAACACTGTAAAAAAGCGGATTATTGTTAATTCATGAACCTTTTTTTAACATTAACTGAAGGTAATGCATTGAAACTTATTGTAAAATACCCTATTGTGGCCATTCAGCACACAAAGAGCCAGGAAATCCTAAAGCGTTTGCTCATCAAAACAAAAATCCAGGAGTTATATGTAGACATAACACCCTGTTGCACTGGCATAAGGAGCCAAAGCAGTGAATTGCAAAACATAATTTAACATCATAGGTTACAAAATATTTTGTAACTTGTCTCGTCCAAAACCACAAAAACACTTCCTATCTTCTACCACAGTTTTGACTGCAAATGTTTAGACCATCGAATAATCACAGGAGCAAGAACATTTCACTGCAATGTGGCATGACATGAAAAAAATCATTATTTACGTAGTATTTACAGGTACAACAATACCATTTAAAAGTTAAATTCAGCAAGAATGCTTGAAATTGATCAAAAATGACCACAAAAAAAGACATTTATAATGTTTTTAAAAATTCAAATTCCATAAACAGTGTTCTTTTAAATGTTGTTTAGATCAAATGAAAAAAGTAACTTTCCGCACTTCAGTTAAGGAACACTCCCCTAGAGTTAAACAGTTGAGTTTTACCATTTTCTGATTAGACCATTAGCATCTCGCTCAAAAATGACCAAAGACTTTCGATATATGATATATATGATATACGATATATTACGCAAGAATGAGAGAATAGTTCCTAGCCATATCGGCCTAAAAAAAAAAATTCGCAACTTTAAGTTTTAAATAGGAAAAATATTGAAATTCTTTGGTCATTTTTGAGTGAGATGCTAACGGTCTAATCAGAATCAATGATCTATGCTAAGCTATGCTAAAAGAGATCGGCTGACTGGATTAGAAAACGGTAAAACTCAACTGTTTAACTCTGGGGGAGTTGGAAAATGAGCCTATTTTCAAAAACAGTGGCGTGTTCCTTTAAGCAGCACAGCCATTTTCTAATAGTAATTATCCTAATAATAAAAGAAAGGTTTCTTGAGAATCCAATCATAATACTATAAAAATTTCTGCAGCATCACAAGACTTGAAGACTTGAGTAATGGAGGCTGAAAATTCAGCTTCACCATTACAGAAAATAATACAACATTAAAATAGAAAATGGATAGTACATTTTCTTCAAAGAATCCTGAGAAAAATATTAAGCAGCACAACTGAAATATATTAAAATAAAACAGGTTATATTTTATTCTTATAACATTTCACAGTATTGCTGTTTTACTGTATTTTTGATCAAATAAACGCAGTCTTGGTGAGCATAAGAGACTTCTTCCAAAAACGGTGTATAGTCAGTCCCTCCAGAAAAACGTGATTATGCGATCGCATGATTTAATGCATAATCAGCCAAAGTCCGCATATTTATGCGGGGGCCGCATTTTTTCAAATACACTGTACTTTTGCTGCGTAAATTGCCTATTTCCGCGTGCAAAATATGCGGGGCTAGCATGATTTCATAATCCCCGCATTTTCGTTGCAAAAAAGTCATATATATATTAGCAGAAAGTTGAAAAATGTTTGTTTACTTCACACAAGAGCCGCCATTTCCCCCTGTTGCCATGGGAACGTTTTGAAGTGACGTAATTACCCAACGTGAACGTCATCGAAAAGCTGCAAACCCCCGTGGAGAAACCATAGATATCGGTGAAACCATGACGAATCACGCAAATTCCCATTTGCCAACAAAAATAACAGCAAAAGACCACCCAAAGCAGTTTCCCAGTGTGTTGACCGATTTCAAAACACAGCATCATGAAGCTTTGAAGCGTTATGAATCAGTGAGTCGATTTAGTGGTTTAAAACGTTATGAATCAGTGAGTCGATTCAGTGGTTTGGAGCGTTATGAATCATTGAGTCGATTCAGCGGTTCGGATCGCCAAAGTCACGTATTTCAGCAGTTTGACACGCGATCCGAATCATGAATCGACTCACTGATTCATAACGCTTCGAAGCTTCATGATGCATTGTTTTGAAATCGGTCCAAATTGAGCCATGTGTTTATTAAGGTCTTCAATAAAACAAGATGAGAACTTAAATATTCAATTAAAAATATTAGCTTTTTTTCTCTTTTTCATCAAACCGCAGTTTTTGCAAGTTTTATTGCATAAAATTGCATAAATATCCCGCATTTTCCATTGCATTTTTTAAGAAAACGTGCCGCATAATCAAGGATTTTTGCCCGCAACAATCACAAAAAAAGGCCGCATTTTTCTGGAAGGACTGTATAGTGTGTACATACATGTTATTTTAAATTGTAATATATTTCACAAAATTACAACTATTTTGAACAGTCCAAAATAAGAAAATAAGAATCTTATTTCAAAAACACAACAAAACAAATCATACTGATCTAAAAACTTCTGAACGCTAGTGTACTTCCAAAAATATGATAAAAGTCCAAAACACAATGGTAGTACTATGGTATGTCCTAAAACATTGTAGTAGAATGGTACTTGTTTTAGTGTTTACAACGTATTTCAAAGTCAAAAAATAAAAACATCTATTCCATGGTAAATAAATACCAATTAATACCATGGTACTTTTCAGTTAGCAGACAGGGAATGAAGGGTTACAGCTTGCTTGCTTGTCTTACAAATCTCTCTGTTTGTAATGTGACAGGATGTAGCTAATAAAGCCTGTGCAGCACATGCAGACTAAACAGCCTGTATTCGAGTGATGTGGAAGATTCTGGAACCCTGATTCTAGAGCAAGTGTCTGTGCTTGAGATGAGTGTCAAGTCAGGAACACAGTTTTTGGAACAAAGATCTCCGGCAGCAGACGTCTCAGTGGGTCTGCATTATGCTGCAGAGGAACAAATGAGCCAAAAAAAAAAAAAAAAATTCACGATGACACAAGAGAAACGTCCTGTACCAGTGGAAAATTCTGAAAAGCTTAAAGCTGCTGTCCGTAACTTTTTTTGTGTTCAAGATTTACAAAAATTATATAATGAGAATGTACAACATGAATCCATTTTCCAAACTGTGTTTTTGTCTTACCCTGAATCATTATGGTACACTTATAATAAGTGTCTATATTGGGACTATTTCAGACCGGTCTGGTAGGAACCGCTGTGGAGGAGGAGCACAGTCCCTGCGTGACTCGCCATAGACATAAACAGAGAGAAGTAGATCCGGCCGCAATGTTCTTCCGCAAGATGCATGCAGTTCTGTTTATTAACCGCTAGAGCGCAAAAAGTTACGGACTGCAGATTTAACGTGACTTTATGTAAACACCATCTACTGCCATAACAGCAATACCACACAAAACAATCAAAAGAAAAACACAATATTTTCATGACTGCTCAGAAGATCAAATGCTCCGAACAAACACAATCCTCAGACGTGATTCGGAACGCTATTAAATATAAAACAACCACTTGACGCAGGTGTCGAATGGAGCAATGGTGTAAATTTATTTGGGATGTGACATCACAGATCCCTCAATATCCAAACAAACCATTTTTAGAGCTTGGTTAAATAGATGCTTTGCTTATAATGAGTGGGGCATATTAAGCGATAAAACTTGCAGGATGTTTTAATGGTACAAAGACCTCTTATATGTCAAACGATCAAGGAAAATTTGATTTCCCTTTTTCCTTTATGCATTGCCTCCCATATAGAAATCCATTGGGACGCAGCTAATCGCGAAGCACTTTATTGATCATAAATATTAGGGCTGAGAATTGACAAAAAAAAATTCACAATTTGATTCGATTTTGATTCTCAAGCTTCCAATTCGATTCCAATATTGATTATTTTGGATATATCAGGTACAGTACATGGCAAATTTTCTCAAAGAAAAACAAATCTCTCAACTGGCTTTCCCAGGGACGCTGTAGAGATCATTGAGCGCATATATCTCCCCGTTAAGAGGCGTGACCTTTCCGTGCAACGTGCGCTAAGCTGCTGTCGAATCACAACACAGGAACCGGGCAACGTGCGCTAAGCTGCGGTCAAATCACAACACGGGAACCGCTGGCACAATCAGAACTCGTTACGCATTTCTGAAGGAGGGACTTCATAGAACAAGGAACTCATCAGCTGTTTTTAGGACAGTGAAAACAGCGGTATACAGATAAGTAAATTGTGTGAAAAATACTGTGGGTTTTTTTACACGCGAAACATGAACACGTTATATTGCACACTGTAAACACAATCAAAGCTTCAAAAAAACACGAAAACGGGACCTTTAACATACATTCAGATGTTCATGCATGTTTATTTCGCATTGTAACTGGTATTAAAGAGAAAAGGAGATGTTCAGATCACATACGCTTCCACTTCTCTTGAACTGAGGCGCTACAGAGATCTGTCATGCCACATTAAACAGCGCAAAAACTGTATTTATTTCTTGAATTTCGTAGTAGACAGTTTTTGAAATCTGAGACATGTTTCATATCAAAAGTAACAAGGCACAAAGATTAGTGTGATTTATTGGATGGGAGTTGCACTACAATGTTCCATTCATTCATCAATTGAAATCAGGATAGACTTATCGATTATTGGGATTTAAGAATCGATATCGGTTCATAAAAATGAGAATTGATTAAAATCGAGAAATCTATATTTTTTACCCAGCCCTAATAAATGCGGTCTATGAACAACCGTTGAGGCCAGAATCTAAATGCAAATAGCAATGTTTAACATTTGTAAACCATAATAAAGACAAGGTTTAACGTGGCTTAACATAATAAAACAACTTTTTATTTTATAATGGTTTTCTAAAATGGGAAAATTATTAACTTTTACATGCAGCTGTAAAAAAAAAAAAAAAAAAATTACCTGAACTCCAAATTACAGTTAATATACAAAGGTCAACTATTTTCTCGGAATATTGCACCATTGTTTAGATAAAAGTGGCTCTCTTGTGCATTCTCTGTAATGAAAAAACAATATTACCATTCCTATTGATTGGCATTTGCAGACAGACAATTTTTTACAGTAAAACCTCTTGCCAAATATGGAGAATGAAAAAATATTAATGCATTTAAAAAGAAAATAATAAAGTTATTTCAGCTATTACCTTTCATGCTGTGTATGGGTGTAACGGTGGGCTACATGTATTCATCCCGAATAGACAAAAAAAAAAGTATACTTTAAAAGGCTCGTACATTCAACTGTGCATGGAACAGAGCCGGAACGCGGAAAATTAATTATAGGAAGGTTGGGCTTAAGCTTTGAATGTTTAAATATAGTTTAAGTGGAGCAAATCATAACTCCTAACAGAAGTTTTATTTTTCATTATTCAATTTATTTTGTACTTTTAGATTCAGATATAGTAATGGGCGTTTTGTTTTCAACATGCGCTGTAAGAAGTAGACCAATCACAACAGACTGGGCCATCTGGCCAATCAGAGCAGAGTAGACTCTCTGGGTTTAGAGCGACCGAATCCCGTATTACGGAGCCCGGCAGGTCACCTATAGGAGAAAAAAAAACAATCCATGCCGACGGTTTTGCAATCCGTTCCCTCAGTTTATAAACCGTGATCACAAATTCTTAAACTGTTCCCTCGGTTTAACAAATCGTGCCCACGGATTAATAAACCGTACCTACGAATTTCCAATCCGTGCGCTCAGATTTTGCAAACCGTACCCTCAAATTCATAATCCGGGTTCGTAAAAACTTTACTCACGGATTCATTTTAGAAGAAGAACA
Organism: Romanogobio albipinnatus; assembly: GCA_023566225.1. Classification (NCBI taxonomy): domain Eukaryota; kingdom Metazoa; phylum Chordata; class Actinopteri; order Cypriniformes; family Gobionidae; genus Romanogobio; species Romanogobio albipinnatus. The sequence continues at coordinate 11,558,203 of CM042242.1, read as the reverse complement.
GCAAACTCCCAGGTAGCCTACGCGTTAACGAATCTTATTGTTTTATTGTGTATTATTCATCAAATTATATTAACTGCAGTGATTCTCTATAAACGGGTGGCGGAAAATACAACCATTTAATAAGAATTATGTGCATCAAAATCTTGTTTAACTGTAATAATCTTAGCACGTTATTATTATTAATAAACGATTCGTTAAACTGAGGGAACAGTTTAAGAATTCGTGATCACGGTTTATAAACTGAGGGAACGGATTGCAAAACCGTCGGCACTGATTTTTTTTTCTTCTCCTATAGGTGACCTGCCGGGCTCCGTACTTTATCAAACCGTTTCACACACTGTGAGAAATAGAGGTGATGCTGCAATGTATATTATGAGAGTGTCTGCCGTTCACAAACAGGTTTTCCCAAAGCCAGAAAAAGACGGAGTACTTTAGTTTAAATCTTATTTAATTTCTTATAAAAACAAGAACGTCTTTACTTTCTGTATTTCACAAGCCAGTTTTGTCTTGCTGAGTCATCAATCCCTGCGGCGAAAACAATGCTTGTCTATCTCTTGCTCCCTCCCTTTCTCTCTCTCTGCATCAGTAAACACACTCACCCACTGACACACTCTGTACCCTGCTATCTACCTTACCAGCCATTTCAAACACTACACGCTTCTCATTTCATTCAAGCTTTCTCTCACAGCATCACCTCAAAGACATTATGTATTCATTCATATACAGTCACAGGACAAAGCTATTCATTCATTTGAAAATAATATAGTCAGTACATTACATTACATAATATAGTCAGTACAGTACCTTCTTTTTGAAACTTTTGTACAGCTTTGCTTAGAAGAAAGCCTGTAAACACAATCAAAGCTTCAAAAAGACACGAAGAACGGGACCTTTAAACGTACACTTTTCACAATGTTGAAGAAGCCTATTAAAATCATTGATATTGCGTGCAGTTGCGATATGGATATCGCGATATGTACATTTGAGATATTTCGATATATTGTGCAGCCCTAAACCTGACAAATCATGAAATTAAATAATTGTAACCTGCAAAAGACATCTCCAATATCTTTAGAAGTCTTATTATATGCATCCCGAATGTTCTAACAATGAAGACTTGTAAAAAGAAAAGTAAGCATGTTCACAGTGTTGTGTCCCACAGAAATTGCGTTCTGCAGAAACAGGATATTATTGATCTCATCCAAATGAGTCATTTGGCTAATCTGAGTCATATGCAATTAAAGATGCCAATGTTTCTTTACTCGGGGGATGAGTAAATTGCATCTGTAATTGCACACGCCGTCTTTAGTTGCATATGCGGAGGGTCAGTTTCTGAAACTCATCACAATTACGTCACTACAGTGCCACATAAACTGAACATCTGTCTGCAGCCAGCACTGTGGATGTGGATACAGGATTGTTAAATATCTGCATATATATATATATATATATATATATATATATATATACACAGTGAGGAAAATAAGTGTTTGAACACCCTGCTATTTTGCAAGTTATCCCACTTGGAAATCATGGAGGGGTCTGAAATTGTCATCGTAGGTGCATGTCCACTGTGAGAGACATAATCTAAAAAAAAAATCCTGAAATCACAATATATGATTTTTTAACTATTTATTTGTATGATACAGCTGCAAATAAGTATTTGAACACCTGTCTATCAGCTAGAATTCTGACCCTCAAAGACCTGTTAGTCTGCCTTTAAAATGTCCACCTCCACTCCATTTATTATCCTAAATTAGATGCACCAGTTTGAGGTCGTTAGCTGCCTAAAGACACCTGTCCACCCCATACAATCAGTAAGAATCCACTACTAACATGGCCAAGACCAAAGAGCTGTCCAAAGACACTAGAGAAAAAATTGTACACCTCCATAAGGCTGGAAAGGGCTATGGGAAATTGCCAAGCAGCTTGGTGAAAAAAGGTCTACTGTTGGAGCAATCATTAGAAAATGGAAGAAGCTAAACATGACTGTCAATCTCCCTCGGACTGGGGCTCCATGCAAGATCTCACCTCGTGGGGTCTCAATGATCCTAAGAAAGGTGAGAAATCAGCCCAGAACTACACGGGAGGAGCTGGTCAATGACCTGAAAAGAGCTGGGACCATCGTTTCCAAGGTTACTGTTGGTAATACACTAAGACGTCAAGGTTTGAAATCATGCATGGCACGGAAGGTTCCCCTGCTTAAACCAGCACATGTCAAGGCCCGTCTTAAGTTTGCCAATGACCATTTGGATGATCCAGAGGAGTCATGGGAGAAAGTCATGTGGTCAGATGAGACCAAAATAGAACTTTTTGGTCATAATTCCACTAAACGTGTTTGGAGAAAGAAGAATGATGAGTACCATCCCAAGAACACCATCCCTACTGTGAAGCATGGGGGTGGTAGCATCATGCTTTGGGGATGTTTTTCTGTACATGGGACAGGGCGACTGCACTGTATTAAGGAGAGGATGACCGGGGCCATGTATTGCGAGATTTTGGGGAACAACCTCCTTCCCTCAGTTAGAGCATTGAAGATGGGTCGAGGCTGGGTCTTCCAACATGACAATGACCCGAAGCACACAGCCAGGATAACCAAGGAGTGGCTCTATAAGAAGCATATCAAGGTTCTGGCCAGGGCTCTGAACCGGTTCAAGGAACGAAAACCGGAAACGAACAAAATTTTTAGAGGAACAAAAACGGAAACGAAATCAAAATCAATTTGAATCGTTCTGAACAGAAACGTTAATTTGAAATGACCATTAACCGGTTAATAACGTTATTTTATCGTTCTCTTTAATATTTTAATTTGGCAGTGACCAATCATGAAATGAGTAGTACAGCATGTGACGTTGGCGGATCAAGCGTGAGTGAAATGCCCGCGCACCATCATCTATGAATCTACCGGTAACGCAAGTCAGTGTGAGCGCGCATTTTCATGCCTCAAGTACATTTCTTTCCCCGCTGAGGTCTACAATGAATGTGCAGGTATTGGAGGACATTCTTTTCGAACGTTTAAATAAGCAGTATGGACTTTAAGCTCAAATAGACTGATTTAGGATAGTTTATGGATTCCGTTTAAGCCTATCCAAGTAGGCTATAGCATCTATCAAACATTTTTCCTATAGTCTTTCAGATTGCCAATACAGGACAGGTCAATGTTTTCTATATAGACGGTTGATGCTTCGTATTAAATGGTATGTTATATTGCATTAAATGCAAGCTTTATTAGCTGACTGAATTTGATTATGTGATGCAAGAACGTGTTGCGCAGTGTTTGCTTTGAAATTAGCAGTTGACGGTGCATTAAAAGAGCAATGGTTATCCAGTTTATTTATTCTTTATTCATGCATTTTTTAAAACAAGTCGTGTTGAAAAAAAGTTATGTACAAAGAATGTTATCACTCTTCTGAAAATAATTCGGCATTAGAGGCCACTTTCGATTGTCTAACGCTCCATTAAAACAGGTCCGCTGTTTATGCCTTGTAATTAATGCATGTATTTCTGGTTTTAAAAATGTTATTAAATAAATATTCAAGTTTAATTACCATGTGTTATATTATTATTGAGTGAAAATAAGTCTATTTATACATATTTGTTTAAAATGTATACATATTTGTTTAAAGTATAGGCTTAATTAAATAACGTTATTAACCGGTATTTTTTCATATCAAACCGTTTTCGGAACAGTAATGTTTATTGAGGAACGCAAAAACCGAAACGCTATAATATCGATTCTGCTCGGAGTGAACCGATTGATATTTTTTTCCGTTTTTAAGCCCTGGTTCTGGCGTGGCCTAGCCAGTCTCCAGACCTAAACCCAATAGAGAATCTTTGGAGGGAGCTCAAACTCTGTGTTTCTCAGCGACAGGCCAGAAACCTGACTGATCTAGAGAAGATCTGTGTGGAGGAGTGGGCCAAAATCCCTCCTGCAGTGTGTGCAAACCTGGTGAAAAACTACAGGAAACGTTTGACCTCTGTAATTGCAAACAAAGGCTACAGTACCAAATATTAACATTGATTTTCTCAGGTGTTCAAATACTTATTTGCAGCTGTATAATACAAATAAATAGTTAAAAAATCATACATTGTGATTTCAGGATTTTTTTTTTAGATTATGTCTCACAGTGGACATGCACCTACGATGACAATTTCAGACCTCTCCATGATTTCCAAGTGGGAGAGATAGATATATATATATATATATATATATAAAAAATAAAATTTATATTAGGGCTGGGTAAAAAAACCAAAATTGATTTCTCGAATTTAATCGATTCTCATTTTTACGAAACAATGGCTGCGTCCGAAACCTGAGAAATGCTTCGGAGGACACATTTCAAGGCAGGAAGGCACCAAGGCACATCCGAATCTAATGTTAGCTTCACTTTCTGTCTCCTGAGATACCTTAATCTGATCGATTTTTGAAGGCAGCATATTTGTATCCTTCACTGCCTATGATATCCCACAATCCTGTGCTTTCCATTCTGTGACAGTTGAGCTTGGGGAAAAAGATGGCGTCCGACAGTTGCGTTTGCTGGTGTAAATGTACGTTTTTTACCAACATTTTCCACTTCTGATGTAGCCTAATTTCTAGCGAGAAATTACTAATGTAATAATTAAATATTTGTTTAGTTCTCATCAAAGCTGGCTCTATTTTGCTGTAGATCATTAAACGGTTACACTGCCTAGAAGTCTTTCCGAAATTAATTTCGTGAGGTGCCTTCATGAACAAACGCTAGCTACCTTACTAGGTTTTCGGACGCAGCCAATATCGATACTAATGCTGCCTTCACATTGCTATCGGAAATTTCCTAATTCCCAATTTAGAAGTCGTGATTACGAGCTTGTTGCATTCAAGTGCTTTGTTGTCGTAATGAACAGGAATCATGGTGGACACCAGGTTATTCTTGCCTATTTATTGGTATAATCGTATTAAAACCAACATCATATGCACTGACAACCATATAAACATTCCTGATTTCTGCCGATTCTGTAATTTCAGTCAAAGGCAGGCTATTTTCGCTGTGTACCAAACATACAATACGCTTCAAATGATAGGCTACATGTAAATATACACTCCATTAATGTACAGACAAGATCAAGCGTTTTGGGGAAAAAACTAATAAAACCACACCTGTCACAGATGTCTCCCCGCCACCATGTTTTAAGTTTAAGACACGCCCATCTCAGGAATTGGGGTATCAAAATTATACTGCGTTCCAGGCAGGTTTTTGAGCCCATAAGTCACGACTGCAAACCACGCCTCACGACTTTGTAGCGTTCCAGGCAAAGTCACGGCAAACTGCCTGGAGCGGTAGCTAGATGTAAACAAAGAATGGCGAACTGTATGGGGCTTATGCTCATTTACAATCATTTCTAGGGAAACGGAGGAGAAAAAATGGCGCATAAGGCAAGAGAAGCTGTTATACCTTTTATTTTACGTTATTTGTATATTTGGAAATGTATTTGGTATTCATTTATTCTTGCACTAAATGGCCTGAAAACTAGCTAATACTAGAAAAGCTGCTGATAATGCATAACATTTGCTGATAAATAACGTTAGAGCAATACCTTATAATTGTTTTTTAATGTACGGCCGTGTCCATAGGGGCTGCCATTGTTGCTTCGTGGGCTGTGACGTCAGAGCTCGTAACTGGGAGTCCATCGATCTAGTACGAGTTCACGGGTAGAAGGTTGGAAAAACACGGGTTACCTGGAACGCGGCATTATTTCCAAACTTCCCAGTGGTAAACACGACATCAGAGGGCGTTCATGTGCAATTTTTACCTAGGAAACCCGTATTTACGATAATTCCGATAGCACGTGAAGGCAGCAAGCCTGGATGCCAGACGAACTTAGCCCCGCCCACACAAAATTTTGCACGGGCAGTTCGGTCTGGACTTGATCCATAGAGAAGTAATTATGCCCGAACAGAAACTGTTCGGACCAATGAAATTGTCAGGGCGGGCTTTAGACGATGATGGACAGATGATAAACAGTAACGTAATCATCCACGTCATCAAAGGCGCTTGGGTTGAATTTGCTAAACGGAGAACTTGTTCGTATATGTGTTCACCTTTACGATTTCTCTCAGAAATGATGATCGTGTTGGTTAAGTACTCTGTGTATCCTTAAATTCTTTTTTACAACACCGGCAAAGATCGTTTACACTCTTCTTCTTCTTCTAACGTGACTTATTCCAGCGCGTACAGACAGGGTTGCCAAGTTTTTACAGCAAAACTCGCCCAATTGCTACTCAAAACTAGCTAAAAACAAGCCCAATAGCTTTCCGGGTGGGGGGGTTCTCCGGGAAAAATGGCATTTGGGGGGTAAAATATGTGTTATTTTGGCTGGACCTGCTAAATTTCGCATTCCTGGGTCTCTATATCACATAATTGGGGTCGCTTCAACCCGCGGACTTGGCAACAGTGCAGTTGAGTTCTGTTGACGTTTGGGGCAATTCCGTGGAAAACTGTCACATCCATAACACCAACACAATGCCATGGTATTTAGTTGGCGTTATGGATGTGACATTTTTGCGTGGAATTACCCTTTGACAACTAACGTTATGCGTCGCTCCGTTGCTCTGATTGGTTGTAGGTCTATCCAATTGAGGTCTTTCCTGGTTCGGTTGAAATACGCCCCATAATCACAGCCCAATGGTGCAGTATCAGACTCAAATTCTGACTAGAATTGAGTATGACGACATCAGGCTAGAAGGCAGCATTAAATCCCAAGAATCGATTAATCATCCTGTTTTCAGTTGATGAATGAACTAGCAGCATGGTAGCGCTCCTCCCATCCAATAAATCAAATAATATTTGTGCTTTGTTACTTTTGAATGTGAAACAAAGTCTCAGATTTCAAATTACATCCACTTTATTACGAAATTCAAAAACATAAATACCGGTTTGGCGCTCTAGCGCACTTCAGCTCAAGAGAAGCGGAGCGCACATAAACCGATCTTCTCTTCCGCCTTAATACCAGTTACAGCGCGAAATAAACATAAATGAACATCTGAAATTGTGATAAAAGAGAGTACAACTTACCGAAATCTGTATAATGTCACATGGAATAGCTCAATCAGTGTTTCAGCCGCAGACGGCTTGTAAACAATGTAACCTCAGAAAAACGAATATATATTTTAAAACGAATTGGAGTAGAAATATGATTATGTAATTGTAAAGTTATTATAACTTTATTATTATTAAAAAAAACATAATTGAGTGTAATAATGAAAGTGTTTGTATAGGTACAAATCAGTTAATTTTTACCTTCAATATTAGTATGAATGTAGTACCAACTGACTCCCATAGTTTACATTTCAGAGATTTGTTTTCCTTGAGAAAATTTGCCATGTTTTGTACCTGATATACATCCAAAATAATCAATATTGAATCAAAATAGAATCAAAATGTGTCAATACCCAGCCCCTTAAAAAATAAATATAATTATATATATGGCCTAACTTTACCTTCACCTTCCTAATATTGTGTTGGTCCCCCTTTTGCTGCCAAAACAGCCCTGACCTATTGAGGCATGGACTCCACTAGACCCCTGAAGGTGTGCTGTGGTATCTGGCACCAAGATGTTAGCAGCAGATCCTTCAAGTCCTGTAAGTTGCGAGGTGGGCCGTCCATGGATCGGACTTGTTTGTTCAGCACATCCCACAGATGCTCGATTGGAGTGAGATCTCAGTTTCAGAACCAGCATTTACTTCTTGAGCAAATTGAGCTACAGTAGCTCGTCTGTTTGATCAGACCACACGGGCTAGCCTTCGCTCCCCACGTGCATCAATGAGCCTTGGCTGCCCATGACCCTGTCGCCGGTTCACCACTGTTCCTTCCATGGACCACTTTTGATAGATACTGACCACTGCAGACCGGGAACACCCCACAAGAGCTGCAGTTTTGAAGATGATCTGACCCAGCAGTCGTCTAGCCATTACAATTTGGCCCTTGTCAAACTCGCTCAAATCTGTACGCTTGCCCATTTTTCCTGCTTCTAACACATCAACTTTGAGGACAAAATGTTCACTTACTGCCCAATATATCCCATCCCACCCAGGTGCCATGATGAAGAGATAATCTGTGTTATTCACTTCACCTGTCATAATGTTATGCCAGATCGGTCAATATATATATTTGAAGATTGAGAGATTTTCTTTGTTGCAGCCTTTGTTGAAGTCGATCTTATCCAGATATATTCCAAGTCTAAAAATAAAAACTCATACCTCTATTTAGTCTTTTTTCTCAGTAAAAAAAATAAAAAAATAATACTTAACTTAAAAATTGTAGTCTGACAAAAAATTAAATGCGTTTTTCTAGAATATCTCATATTTGTGTAATTAAGTGTATGGAAAGTAAAGCTCTGACATTAGATCTAGAACCATCCAAATCACCTTCTCCTCCATCAACAGAGCCTTTCCTTCTTCTTGGGATCTAACATAAGCACAAACACAGTGTATGCTCAGTCAGCACTCCTAATATACAAATGACATGACAGGAAGTGAAGGATAGGAAGAGAGAAGTATTTGTGACACTGTAGCCATGAATGCATTCACAGAGGAAACACAGAGACCGTGATCCTACTAGAATACAGAGAGGCTTATGACATGACAATACTGTTATATAGAGCAGGCCAAATCCACTTAGCAACACTAATCACTGACCAAAACAACAAAATACAGCACATGTTTGACAGAAATCTGTCTCTTCCTCTTTCTCTGACTGCTTTTGGATTACACTTTCTTGCACTTATTATGGGGCCAAAATTCTAGTGGGGTCAACCAGGAGAAAAGACATGGGTCTTGCAAGAAATCCAATGACTAACTCATTGTAAACTAACTAAAAATGACTGAGTGCACTTTTAGGAATCAGCCATTCATTGTGGTTATTGCCCTTACACATTCATTCATACATTACATGCAATGCATAACTAAAACCATTTGTCACAGTACCATGTGGTAGACGGCAACACAAACACTGGGTGGTAGTGGCAGAGTGCCATCTTTGAGTACCGGCATATTTAAACGGGAGAGGACAAGCGGATGAGGAAAGAAATACTATGGTTCGGGTTTGTATACTGGATAGAATGTGAAGAAAAGACTTAAACCAGAGTAAGGGTTTCAAAACAGACAAACACATGAGCTGAACAAACAGCATGCATAGCATTACCACCTTGTCTTCATTTAACAAATCTAGTAGCCAGCCACCTATATTGATGGGTAACTAATATATTACCTGGCCTGAACAATTCAGTATGAAAGCATGCGTCTTGAGGCTTGACTGCCTTTTTGCTCTGTGGTGAATGCCACAATTTTGGGCTGTCCCAGATCAAACATGATCAATTGTGGCGATTTCTGTGGCCGTGGCTCCTAAACGTCGTGCAGTGAGAAAGATGTTCAAAGACGGCCGCTGTCACGGTCTTGTGACCAAAGATAGCCTGCGATAATTTTCTGACAGTGTCATAAATTTAGCTACGACCTACGTCTACTGACTAGCCAATGAAAATGGTGTATTGATCAACGTGACATGGCGCTAAAACTTACTTACCTCAAGCTCCATTTGCAAAATTGGCATGCCAAGTTGGCCTCTTTTCCCTAGCAATGACCGCATCCATATTTTCCTCATTCGTTTTCCTCCTCTTTCTTTCAGCGCACATAAAAACCAATTGCCAAAGTGCGATTCATCTTACTTGTTTACCACAAGCACATGCTGATGACGTTTTATTCTTGTGTACTAACTTGAGTTGTAGCCTATGATTCAATAGGGGTCATCATCGCACAGTCTACATACATGCTGTACCCAAGTTTATTAGATCCATGGTGTACAGTTTGATTTGTAATAATCTTATATGATTGCCAAAATCACAAAACAGTCTGTAGCAGGCATAAAGTGAATCAGAAGTCTGTGGTTCCTTTCTAATAACCATTACAATCTTAAAGATATCAATTGCACAGCAAAGCAAGTTTACTTAACAGTGAATCCAAACTTTTCGTCTAGCTTCTACATTAAGAAGTCATCATGTTATCAGTTCATATTCCTTTGGTACTATCACCTACCATAACAATTATAGGACTACATATTGTGATGATCACTTCTACTGTAAACCAAAGAAATTAAGCTATAACCATAAGCAATATATAATATGCCATTTTGATTGGTTTGGCTATGTTTAAATGGATGCAAAATATGGAAGTATCTACACACTTCTCCACAGTTTCTGCAAATAAAAGAGTTCAAGTTTGGGAAATTTAGCTTAAGTCCAAAATCAAAACCTGCTGACAGTAAACTTGCGCAAGCAGTGATAAGATAACAGGTATTTCCCCATTATTAGCCATGGTTTGTTTTTATGACGACAACAAACACACGTGATTAGTTAAACGGGCCGGTTGCATAAAATGCTTAGGTTAATCTAATTCTGGTCAGACTGGTCATAACTTTTTAGTCAGTTTCATCAAAACGATTGGTCTAGTTTGAATCTGAAAAGTAAGAGTGATTAGCTCTAACTAACTGCTAGCTGGTCAGACCAGTTCTTAAGACACACAGTCTTAACACACAGCGGTTATGCAACTGGCCCAGCACTAGATTCAAAATGTTAAATATCAGCTAAGTATTTTAGGCAAGGCTTCAGGACCAAACTACAAATGTCTGCTTACACACACACTTTCCCAGAGTTCCTGTATTAACCACGGTTAATCAACTTACCGGTAAGCATTGTTTACAATAACCTCATGGGTTGCTACTATTGACATCGGCAACATCGCAACTATCGATTATAGGTAGATTCATTGAATTACACCCTAACCTTATTTGCATGGTCAATATGAAATAAAATTGTACTTCTGTAATATAAAAAAATCCAATTGAAACAAGATATTCAAATGAGAAAACTTGATTTTACTAAATAGGATCATCAAAAGTGTTCTATATCGGGGTTATTAAACAGTCATTAAACATGTTTGTTAACTGAAATAAAGCTTGGATGCGTTCGTTTTTTTATGATGACCATGACATCAGAGTACCGATACAGTTCACAGTGGACTTTACGACATTAGTCTTAACAACAACAATAAAAAATTATTTGAAAAAGACTTTTATTTACAAATTCAAGGTTCAGGGATGGGCACTCCAATAGCACTTACACTATTTTTTGGGTAACTTATTCATGTGTAAATGTGTTTATTATATCGAGACTATATCTATAACAACAACATTTTTGGTTCACATTTAAGGTTTGGAATATATTGACAATTGTGTCATCATATGGTCAGGCTCTGAAAGAGATTTAGATACATGTGTGTCATTTGAGGATTCCTTCAATTAAATTTACAATGGATAAAAGTTGATACAATAATTTTTTGGGATGTAAAGGTGACCAAGATAGAAGGATTATTACAAACCACATTTCGAAGATCTATGGATAAAAACACAATATTAGCAATAGACAGCTTTCATCCAGCTACTCTTAAAAGTAGTTTACCGTTTAGTCAATTGTGTAGGCTAAAACTTAATTGTAGCACTACATATGAATTTGATGAACAAACCAAATTAATTTTCCAACAATTTCAATCTAGAGGGTATCCAGAAAATTGGTAGTGCATTAGAAAAGGTTTATAAATAGATCCGGATTGGATCAAATCTTGAAAATGGGTTCAAAAGAAAAAAAGGATTCTCAAATCAGATTAGTTCACAAAATCCAATCTTGGTTTTGATCTGGATCAAATCATCTAATTTTTTTTTTTTCATCACCATGTCCCTTTAGGAGCTCCGTAGAGCACGTAACCCAGATTTTGTAATCTGAAAAAGTGTAGGTATCAGGGTGATCCAATCCATTTTTGTTTTGAATAACCAGTACAAAAGTAAGATGGATAGCAAAACATGGGATTTCCAAATCCAGATCATTCTGAATCCAGATTAAACTTTTTGAACAACTGACCCAAAATGATGAATTTCAGTATCGCCCATTATTGACCCTTTAGAGATCATATAATCTGTGAAACATCTACGTCAGAACGACGGCTTATCATTGGCCGATGCTGTTCACGTGAGCACCACAACACGTCTGTGATGCTGACACAGGAGCTAGCCAATAATGAGCCGGCGTTCTGACGAAGCGATGCACTGTCTTTACTACGTCAACAGCGTAAGAAGAACGATAAAGACCAGAAGAAATTGTTCAATAAAGTTTTTGCGCACAAAAAGTATTCTCGTTGCTTCATAACATTAAGGTTAAACAACTGGAGTCACATGGACTATTTTAACAACATCATTATCTTTCTGGGCCTTGAAAGTTGCAATGACATTGCAGACTATGGAGGGGTCAGAGAGCTCTCGGATTTCCTCAAAAAAAGATCTTCATTTGTGCATGTTCCGAAGATGAATGAAGGTGTTACGTGTTTGGAACGACATGAGGGTGAGTTTTAATAACAGAATTTACAAGACAGATTTAAATTCATAGACATGAATGGTTAAGACAGTATGAGGAAAATACTGTAGATTAAAAAAATTACTGTCATGCCTCAAGTTTTTTAAGTTTTTGTAGAAAATGTTGACCAAGTCTCGTTTATGATTGGTGTAATTTGAGATGTTACAATTGCCCATGGTCCCCCCCCTTCAGAAATTGAATAATCAAACAACATTGCATAATCTTCACTGTATATGAATTAAATATAGATGAATGCATGTTAAAACTACTAAAGTTATTCAGTAAAGATCAGTGGGTGTTTTTCTTTTCTTTCTTTTGTTCTTTAATTAGCTAACTTTAAATGACAGACTGAAGGAGGTGCGGTCACTTTAAGACCAAATGCACAATTTTGAATCCGAAATCCGATTTCATCCGAAGACATAGCCAACTGTATTACCTATGACACTTGCTATTTTTGGCATACCTTTATGCATATTTATCCGTTCAATGCAAGCGCAAGACGTGCTCTCTGGGTTCGCGCTATTGATGAAGCGCCATATGCCGCGCACTAGGCGCGTCGCGTCGCGTTCTCATGTTCAAGGCGGCACTATACAGAAAAAAAGGTTCACTTCAAGAATGAAAAAAGTGGCATCGGTGCGTTTTGCTGTGGCACAAACGGAAACAAAAAAGCTCCAACTATATAACATATTTCCATAAACACAGACTTTACACAGAAATAAAAATACTTAAATGTCATACACACTCTTCCATGCAGCGTAGGGTGAAGTCATTATACATTAACAACGTTAGGACAAATTGTGTAGTTTAATAGAAAATATGAACGGTGGTGTTAACAACTCTGCGCTTACGCGCAACCCCTTTTATTATTAATCATCTGTTTGGCAACTAACGTTAATATTCTCTTAATATTCAACGTTAATAGGCTACGTGAACAATGTGCCGCGCCACCGCACGTCAAAATAGCTTCTTTCAATAGGAGGTGATATGGAAGTAGCGACTGGCGATCTAAATTTTGGGGTGGCACCCAGCGTGGCCAGTCAGATGCCAGGGGCACCCCTGGGGTGCGTCTCAATCAGCTCCCTGGTTCAGTAGTCAGGGCACTGATCAGGACATAAGTCAATGGGCTGACTCCCTGATCAGTGCCCTGACTACTGAACTAGGGAGCTGATTGAGACGCACCCCTGGACACCCCTCTGGCTCCGCCACTGATCCCACGACTGCAGTAGAACATTGCCGCGCCAAATAAAAAAAATAAAAAAAGAACACCGTGAGAGGCTAGACATCATAATTTCCCAGCTGAGTCTGCAATTTTCAGCTTTGCGATCAAGTTGCTGATTTGTTTAGAGTGGTGCAGCCACACATAGGACTTGCAACTGAGGAGAAGAACGCGATAGCCTACGAAGGGGAACAGATTAGTGGAGAGATATAAAAGACTTGTCTCCAGCCCTTCCACAAAAATTGATCGCTTTCCGTGCAACCTTTCAAAGACAAATTTCTGGGATGAAAACAGTTCAAGATCTGGCCGGTTTTTTATTGTTGGGAACAACTCTATCACATCTAGCTTCAGTGACCTGCGCCGTTTTTATTCTCTTTCTTACCATCCCTGTTACTGTTGCTTCAACGGAGCTCGTCATTTTCAAAACTGAAGCTAATAAAAAACGATTTGCTGAGCACCATGTCGCAAAACTACGGTGACGCATTGCTGCAACACATATAGCCATGGGCGTCGGAAGCAAAAAACATGTGGGTGGGTCCTCAAATTTTTTTTATGGAGTAGATGCCAATTACATTAAGTACAAATATACCGCTTTGCTTGCTAAACGTATAGTTCGGAAACACAAAATTACGGAAATCGCCTTATCATTGAGAGTGACAGTAGTGTTGGGGTAGGACACACACCATCTAGTTGACACAAATCGACCCGCGGTTCGAGTCCGCCTTTCGCCGAACTCAATCTTCTCTCTTTTCCCATCACATATCAGATCGGAAAGGCAATTATTTTCAATAAAAATGAAGAAAATATTAGAAAAGTGGAAATAAAGCGTCTAACATGTGTTTAATAATAAGTGTTTATCGATTAGGGGTAGGTAAACAGACATGTGCTGAATGTTAGAGACGATAAAAGTGAGTGGGTCCAATATCATTGATCGTAAAAAGTGGGTGGGTCTTGTCCCACCCATATACAATGGTTCCGACGCCCATGCATATAGCCTATTATTTTTTCCAATCAATTAGGCCTGTGTCGTAATAACTAGATGTGTTGTTTTAACGACATCATTTCTCGTAGCCTAATAACGAAACCTTGTGTTGTTTCAACGACACCTTTTCTCATAATAACGAGATGGTATGTCGTTAAAACTACTTCTTGAACTAAATGTTAAATATGCACATAATTAACCTACCGTTCCCCTGTCGGGTTGTAGTCACCGCGTAGGGAGAGAAGGGCGAAATGTTTGAATTTGCATGGTGGTAAATCAATGGGGGTTTTTACCACTTCGTTATTTTGGCTTGGAATTTCGTTAGTTGGAAATATGAACTAAATTTAGAAATGCTTTTGAAATTAAAAACTTTGCGTTTAATAAACAAAATACTTTTTTTAATTATTAAAAAGACAGCGTTTGGAGCAGAGTGAAATAGCCTGTTCGTTGAATCCACTGCCTTTGGTGTTATTGTGAGTTTACACAAATAACAGTAGACAGCTTATAATTACGTCTTGAACTTATCTGTATGGCTAAAAAATGACGGAGTATTGGGAGTTGTTTCCGCTGTCATAAAGGAAAAAACCCATCAGAACGCACCAGTGCCTTTGTTGACACAGGGTTAAAGGTAGGCCTATATTTAGTTTCATAGTCAGGCTGTGTTTAAATATTAGCATATCATATTTTTTTATTTTATATGTTGATTATTAAAAGTGAGCAGCATGAATAAGATGCGCAATATGTCTGGAGACATGGAGTGGGGTCAGACATGATTTTGACAACATCATTGAGTTTTGTTTTGTAGAAATTGTATTTTCATTTTGATTAATGTTTCATCAAGTAATTGCCTGTATATTTAATAAATAAGAAGAAGCAAACCAAGATCATCGGGAATTAATTGACATGTTAACGAAACATTGGCTGAGCTTGTTTTTATTCCGTTCTGGCTGTCAATGGTTGGCTAGAGTGTGTGTTTTTATGATATTGTGTGGTATGGTATTTTCATGATACACTACAGTGAACAATGTAGCTACTTGGGGGCCGTACAATTTATTTTCCATATGGGCCCGGGACTGACTTGCTACGCCACTGCTTC
The DNA here is from genome assembly GCA_023566225.1 of Romanogobio albipinnatus. Lineage (NCBI taxonomy): Eukaryota > Metazoa > Chordata > Actinopteri > Cypriniformes > Gobionidae > Romanogobio > Romanogobio albipinnatus. The sequence goes on along the minus strand of CM042242.1, from coordinate 11,542,477 downwards.
AACTAAATTAAAATTAGAAATGTTGTCTAAATACTTATAACAGAAATAAAAAGAATGAAAAAAAAATGACTACTAAATTACTAAACATTTAGTAGTAATTTAGCAGTAATATACAAAATGACTAAATTTATTCAAATGAAAACCAAAAGTTAATTCAGTTATCAATAAAACCTATAATTGTATATAAGTAATATTTTTTTTACAAAATCACTCAGCTCTATATGACCAGTTTTTGGAGGGGCAGGAACATTTTCAGGAATGACATCATGCTCTGATGATTTTATTAAGAGAACAAACAAGGTCAATAATCATGGGCGTCAGGAAAGCAACCTCCCAAAAAATGTGTGTGGGAGACTACAAGTGAGAATACAAGAGACGAAAGATTGCCAACAACTGACCTTGACGGTCAGTGGAGGAGAGAGGATGCATGTTTTCCAACCTGATAGGAGCGGGACAATTAATTTGAAATAGATAGTGGCCTTTTCCACAATCACTGCTGATACACCTCCCTCCTCGCTACATCTGATGAACCTACCTGATAGTGACAATGAGAAATGCTGCAGGGAAAACAGTGTGTGTAACTGACAACAGCAACAACAAAAAAAGACCAACCTTTTTTAAACTCCTCCAGCATGGAATCCAACTTGGTGTCATGAAACACAAAGTGGACCGGATGGTTGTAGAACTTAGTGATGGTCTTCAACGTAGTGCAGTCATCTGGATCCACAAACGCCAGGTCTTTAACAAAGAGGATGTCCATGATATTGGTCCGTTCATCCTCATAAACAGGAATGCGTGTGTATCCGCTCTCCATGATTTCCGACATGGTGTTGAAGTCCAGCACAGTGTCGCTGTTGATCATGAAGCAGTTGCTGAGTGGAGTCATGATGTCCTCCACCGTCTTAGTCCTCAACTCCAGAGCTCCCTGGATCATGTTCATCTCCTCTTTCACCAGGTCATTGTACGGCTCGGTCACCTTAAGCATCCCCACCAGCTTCTCTCTGTTGTACACGGTGCCAATCTCCTGGCCTAGCACGCAATCCAGGAGTTTGCTGATGGGGAAGGACAGCGGAAAGGTCAGAAGCATGAAGAACTTGGTGATGTGGATGGTGTTGGCACCCACCGCCAAGCCGTGGCGAGAGCAGAGCGCTTGAGGGACGATCTCGCCAAAGATGACTATACCGATGGTCGACGCCACCACAGCACCCAAACCTGAGCCGATGAGATCGTCCAGCAGGATGGTCAGCGTGGTGTTGACCAGCACGTTCCCGAGGAGAAGCGAGCACAACAGGTAGTTTCCTTTCCTCCGTATGGGCTCGATCTTGCGTGCATACTTCTTCTCTTTATCAGTGCCACAGCTCTGCACGATTCGTAGCTCCATGGGGTCCAAAGCCATGAGCCCCAGGTTTAGACCACTGAACATCCCTGAGAGCACCAGGAGGCAGGCTATCAAGATGATCTGGAACCAAATGGGAAGCAGCGACTTCTTCTCCTCCACCACACGCAACCTTCCATCAAGTTCTCCAAGCAGGCTCCACTTCCCATCTTGTTTGATGCACAGCCCATAATCCCTGTAGGACTCACTTTTCCTAAGTGCTTTAATTTTGACCCACAGCAACCCAGAGGTGCCCTGGCTGTTGACATTTATACTAGTATTGATGGAGATGTCTTTGGTGAAGTCAGCACAAGTCATGTTGTAGTTGTCCTCGCTCTGATCTACGAACTTAATCTGCTTCCAGGTGTCATTGCTGATCTGCAGTCCGTAGAACCTGAGCAGGATCTCGCTCTCCTCGGTTACCTGTATGATCCCATCATCGGTGGTCGAGGCGGGCTTGACGCTCCTCTGCAGCCGCATGCCGAGGATCCGGCTGTCGCTCTCCCAGGATTCCGCTCTATTCACACAAACTCTACTCCAAAAGAACAGCATTAAAGTTAGCGTGTACCCTTTCCCACTGCATTCTGTCGCCATGTTTGTTTGACTCTCTGCGGAATGAGAGTTGACGTCACCTACTCATTTCACAAGCCCGCCCCTTCATTAACATAGAGCCCGTGGAACTCCAATCATCGAGTGGTTCGTCACCTTATTAGGAAGAACGAGCCTTCTTGGGTTTGGTTACTAAAGGCAGACCAGTTTGTCTGCACTGTTAAGGTGGAGCTGTTTGTTTTACTATCCCAAACTCTCATTACGTCTGAAAATAGGAGATAATACCGTCTATAAAACAGATGACATTGTAAAATTGCCTTCTTCTTTTTTTGAAGTAAATGAATACTTGTATAGAGCAATGACGCATTAAATTGATCAAAGCAACATTATCATATTTATAATGTTACAAAATTCGTTCAAATAAATGCTGTTAGAACTTTCAATTAATCAGAGAACCCTGAAAAAAATGCATCACTGTTTTATCAGCTGTTTTTAACATTGATAATGATAAGAAATGTTTCTTGAGCACCAAATCAGAATGATTTCTGAAGGATCATGTGACTTTGCTATCACAGGACAAATTTTTTTTATTTAAATATATTAAAATAGTAAATTGCAATGAGGTTTCACAGTATTACTGTTGTTACTGTATTTTTTAACAAATAAAAAAATATAGCTTTGGTTAACTTTCTTGAGCATCAAATCAGCAAATTAGAATGATTTCTGAAGGATCATGTGACTTTGCTATCTCAGGAAAAAAATTTTTTTATATAAATATATTAAAATAGTAAATTGCAATAAGGTTTCACAGTATTACTGTTGTTACTGTATTTTTATAACAAAAAAAATATAGCTTTGGTGAACTTTCTTGAGCATCAAATCAGCAAATCAGAATGATTTCCGAAGGATCATATGACTTTGCTATCACAGGAAAACATTTTAATTTTAAAATAGTAAATTGCAATAAGGTTTCACAGTATTACTGTTTTTACTGTATTTTTGAACAAATAAATATAGCTTTGGTGAACTTTCTTGAGCATCAAATCAGAATGATTTCCGAAGGATCATATGACTTTGCTATCACAGGAAAACATTTTAATTTTAAAATAGTAAATTGCAATAAGGTTTCACAGTATTACTGTTTTTACTGTATTTTTGAACAAACAAATATAGCTTGGGTTAACATAAGATACCTTTTCTTACCAACTCCAAAGTGTTGAACGTTGAGGCCTATATTAAGTAATTGACGTAAGTTTAAATATACGTTATGAATATATATATTGCATTACACGATATTAATGAATGTCACAATACAAAATATATTTATCGTCTTAATCGTCAGAAATAGAAACATATGTGAACTTTTTGTATTATGTGAAATTATTTTAAATTAATATATGATATATTATTAATGAGTGTATATGTGTGTTATGTTTATTAATGCTTTGGAAATGTAATGCCAATAAAGCTATTCTGCGTCCTTTGATTTCCGTATCAATGGCGCCCTCTATCGGACAGAGATGTAACTACTGGCTTGATTATAATGGATAAACCTGTTCCACCAACAGATGGAGCCATCAGACAGGCCACAAATGAACACTATTGCAACTATATCACACACTGTCATTAACACGGAGTAAAATACTCACTCATCTTGCATTAATCTAATCTCTAGATTAGAATCAATGTGGTGAAAATATTTTTTATTAGATTTAGTCTGTACATGGGAACTGGTTATGTTAGGCACTACTATCAGCAACTAATTCCTATCAAGCATGTATAGGTCAGCGAGAGAAGAAAAAAATGTGTTTGCTATTGTGCTGTATACATTTAATTAGTAAATTAATAATAATAATTTAAAAAATACAATATCACTCATAAATTGCATCAATATTAAAAGAGACAAACAAATCAGACAAAATGCAATGTGTTCATCATAGAAAGACATGGACGAAACAGATGCATGTTGCTGGAATAAAACACGGACACTGTCACTGTAAACACAAGAACCTGAGGTAAAACACTTCTTACTAAGCAAAAATGTACAACATTAATTAGCATTAAATTAGAATAAAAAATAAAAAAACAGCAACATACTTTGAATCAAGTCAAATGCTCTTTGTAAACAATATATTTCAAAAGGTTCTCAAATTGTGCGTCAATAACATGAAAAAAAGGACATCATTTAACCTCTTACTACATTCTGAGAGGGAAAAAGTGTGCAGACTCGTCTGATATCATTAGCTAAACCATTTCATTATCAAAAGGATTATTATTTTAAAGAGATAAAATACAAACAAGGCGATAATAAAGAGGGCAGACAAGGGCAAGCTCAAATAATGTGTACCAAGACAGTTTCAGTCTAGTAATCTGCAGCACAGTTATTACACTTAATATACCACAGCTCAATGATAAGTTCAATGATAAACACTTCGTTAATATACGGCAAATCAACTTGACAACAGCGTTATCTTGTGAAGAATCACATTGGCACTGGCTGATCACTAAAGCTTCAAATTCATCCCACCCTTTTAATGCTGTGATTGGTCAGTTTAATTACATACTCTCCTCTTCCCATGAGTAGATTTATTATTGTGTTTTCCTTTATTAACTACAGCAGATATACTGTATTCAGAGCAATAGTTTCTAAACAGTTTCATAATCTCAATATACAGGCTGTTTGCTCTAACGCTCTGATTGGTTGACATGACTAGGTAGGAGGACTTCCACTGTGAAGCTGACTGTTTTGGACTGGAAGATGCTGTACGTGTTGTCAAATCGCAGTACATCTGAGAAAAAGAAGAGAGTAAAGTGAATTCCTGTGCATGTTTAAAGGATTAGTTGACTTCAGAATTCAAATTTCCTGATGATTTACTCACCCCCACATCATCCAAGATGCATCCATGTCTTTCTTTCTTCGGTTAAAAAGAAATTAAGGTTTTTGAGGTAAACATTCTAGGGTTTTTCTCCATACACTGTAGGTCCAAATTGCAGTTTCAATGCAGCTTCAAAGGGCTTTACACGATCTTAGCTTCTGATCCTATACTTTTAACCACAAACGCTCTTCTTGCTCTGATCTGCGATGAGCCATGCAGTACATAATCATGTTGGAAAGGTCACGTGTGACGTAGGCAGAAGTATCGCGGTAGTGCGAAAAACTCCATCTCATTTTCTCCTTCAAAATCTTTACCTTTTTTCTTGTGAAGGGCGTTTGACTTAGTGTGACTCTTTGTTTGATCGGTACTTTCACCTATGTCACGTGTGATCTTTTCATTGCAGATCAGAGCAAGAAGAGCATTTGTGGTTAAAAAGTATATACATTTTTAGATAAATAGAACCCATTATTCCTCGTCTGGAATCGTGTACAGCCCTTTGAAGCAGCATTGGAACTGCAGTTTGGACCTTCAAACCGTTGTACCCCATTGTAGTCCACTACATGGAGAAAAATCCTGGAATTAAATTTCTTTTCGACTGAAGCAAGAAAGACATGAACATCTTGAATGGTGTGGGGGTGAGTAAATTATCAGGAAATTTTTATTCTGAGGTTAACTACTCCTTTAAAGGAACACGCCACTTTTTTTGAAAATAGTTGAAAATCATTTTCCAACTCCCCTAGAGTTAAACAGTTGAGTTTTACCGTTTTCGAATCCATTCAGCCGATCTCCTAGCCTGGTTAAAACCAGACCATTCTCAGTAGTAACTGAGTTATGGTCTGGCAAAGCTTCATAGACAAATCATTTCCAAAGGGGCGTCACCAACGGGCGTCGCTCAAATGCCTCTGGGCACAATTGGGATAGACCTAAAACCAATCAGAGCAACGAAGGAGATGACGTATGCAGAGCGACGGAGAAACATCTGAGACTCTGGCCGTTTCTCAATATGCGTTCTTGTCTGTACTTGTGTTCTCAAATAGGAAATGTCCTCGGTTTCCATTTCAAAAATATGATCACCTTACCTAAACCACATATTAATGTTTAATATATTATTTTTAAAATGTAAACGAAAAGAGGCAGGGTGTTTTATACTTCGTTTTATTATAAATATATAAGATAATCAATGTAGGCCTAGCTATGCGTTGCCTGAACCACATTTGTGTGGCTAATGTTTTTTTTTTTTTTAATGAAATGAGGCAGTGGTGTTTTATGACATATTTCATACGCAAACTTCTGACTTGCGTCCGTCTCAATCAGCTCCCTAGTTCAGTAGTCAGGGAACTGATCAGGGAGTCAGCCCATTGACTTATGTCCTTATCAGTGCACTGACTACTGAACTAGGAAGCTGATTGAGACGCACCCCAAGTTTGACTCCGGAGAACGAACTCCCGAGGACGGGAGGACACTAGTCTGCCTACTCTGCTAATGGACAAGCAGCATTCTTGACAGCATCACTCAGTATATATTTGTATATTTTAGGCTACAATAAAACAAAATGTATAAAAAAATGTATATGTGTGCATATATAGGCTACGATTATCACTGTAATAAAATGAGATATGACATAAAACACAACCCAGTTTCTTTTTGTTAAATGTTAGTTTATGTGTGATCAATAGCCATTATAAAAGTATAAGTAAAAGGTATAAGAAGCTATACAATAAATAAAGCAATTCAGTCAAACAAAGTCAGCGCTAGGAGACTACAACAGTAAAGTTTAATAGCTTACAAATATAAAGTTATGAAACTTCACTTTACCCTCAGACAAAACGATCTGTCAGGGAACAAATTATAGATTAATGAGAGCAAAGATCAACCGTTAGATCTACACCTAGACAAATCATATCTTATGTTTAACCACTACAGAGACATCAGAGCCAGCGGCAGACGGCAGAAGGACTGGCCGAGGAAAGGCGCCTCTCGGCGGGGTTAATGAGCGCTAAGCGCCGCTGATCCACTGGAGCTCACAACTACGAAAACGGCAGATCAAATTTTCAAAAAGGCGCTCTCTTTATAAATAAACCACAGATTTGAGCTTTAAATAACTACATTCTCGCCTGAAAAGGACTTAAAAACGATATTTTGTGAAACATTACCACTACCAGAGGGCTCTCGCCATTCGTTTAGCCACAAAAGGGGCCAGCTGGTATATCAGACTTTTGCAGAGTCCAGTTGGTAAGACAGCGATAACATCTTTTTTAGATATGAAGGCTTTGAGTGTTGTTCTTTGCTCGGATTTTTCGGAAAGGAAAAGTTTAAATCGCTTAAAACAGCCGCGATAGCTGATTCGAACGAGTGATGTTCCACGGCTGCATCCATCTTTGTAATTGTGGCAGAGGGGGCGTGGTTTTGCGAGGTCTGTGGCGAGAGAGAGAGCGGAGCCGAGCGGTCGGTAAGTAGGTCAAGTGCAGATGAATAACACCTGTGTCTGATTGCAGTAATTGGCGTGGAGAGACTGCATATAAGACGCAGCGGGGAGAGAGATGAAAGAGAGAGCTTGGGACTGGGACATCGCGACTGCCTGCCTGCCAGAGAGAAACGCAGTGAAAAACCGAGTGATTAAGCTGAAACCGTTTTTGAGTGTGTTGAGTCATTGATGCATCCCCGAGCGCTTGTTTTGTTGTTTTCAAAAGTTCTGAGTATTAAAGCGATCAGTCCCAGTCACGCCGACCCCGAGGGATTAGAAATGGGTTCTTTGCCAGACTACTTGCAGAGCAAATCTAAATTTGCCGGAAGTTGTCTGGGTTTTCCCAGGCTACCGATCTCCGGGTCTGGCGGTAGCACTTTTAGCATAGTTTAGCATAGATCATTGAATCTGATTAGACCATTAGCATCTCGCTCAAAAATGACCTAAGAGTTTCAATACTTTTCTTATTTAAAACTTGACTCTTGTACCACAGGTGCAGCAGGCACAATGATATTATGCAGGGCCTGAAAATAGTCCCAGCAGGCTCTCTGTGCAAGCAGGTTGTCACGTTGGCTATGTTTACGGAAGTTAGTCCTATTGTGAGGCGCTGCGTAATATCATTGCGCCTGCTGCACCCATGGTACGGCAGCAAAGTTCCTTGATTATTACGCAGGAATGAGAGTATAGTTCCTAGCCATATCAGCCTAGAAAATCGCAACTTTTCATTTTCCATCGGTCTTAGTTGACGATGTAACTACAGAAGGGTCAAGTTTTAAATAGGAAAAAAAATTGAAACTCTTTGGTCATTTTTGAGCGAGATGCTAACGGTCTAATCAGATTCAATGATCTATGCTAAGCTATGCTAAAAGTGCTACCGCCAGACACGGAGATCGGCTGAATGGATTAGAAAACGGTAAAACTCAACTGTTTAACTCTGGGGGAGTTGTAAAATGAGCCTATTTTCCAAAAAAAGTGGAGTGTTCCTTTAATGTTTATTTAGTTAATCAATACTTACACACTCCTGGTTCTGGGCAGGTGAGGGATCCGTCCTCTGGAACCAGGTGAGCATTGTAACGCTGGCTTGGCACAATTTCCTTCATATCACTGGCCTTCATCCACTCTCCTATCTTCTTCTTCAAATAGACACCAAAACCTACATCGGCACCATCACATGAGAACTGCCATCTGAGGAAGAGACCGTTGAATTGAGTATGCAGAGAAAAGTTCATCAGCTAATGCAGAGGTCAGTCTATGTTCATATACTTATTGTGTGTAAGCGTAGAAAGAAACAATTGTTTCCAAAATAATATGCACAGTTCTTTGCATTGTAATTGCTTAATTTATATACTGTACCAGGGGCGGTTCTAGAGTCTAGACTTTAGCCCCCCTGTCTGTCATGCCAGCCCCCCTAAAACTATCAACTATCATGTTGTCAAAATTTATTGAAAGTGGGAATCACAGAATCAACACCGGCCGCCACATATTGCGTGTCGTTATTCGTTTTGTTTAACGCTAATTCGTTCAGCTGCATTTCCTTTCCCTGCTCTCCCTCCGTCTCTCTGTCACTCACACGCGTCTCTCGCTCTCAAATGGCCAAACCTGCTTTTGACATGAAACAAAGTCTAAGCTTTTAACATTTTAATACGAAATTCAAACAATAAATACCGGCGCATAACAGTTAAAGCCAGAGACTTTGAAAAACAGAGTTGCGACTTGCTCTCATCTCCCGGCGGCGGTCGCACACGGTCACGTGGTTCACGGAGCGCTCAATCATTCCAAACAAACCAGCTGTCAATACACTTGAATGGATAGACGACAGTCACTATACGGGTATTTGCAGCAATTTTTGGTAAACAGTACAGCATAGTGTGCATTGATTAATACGTCAACCATATTTACAGTATCGTTTTATTATGGAGTGTGATGGAGTGGAGATGCAACATTGTTAACATTAATGTTATTCTTGTATTTAGTCCTCGGGTATTCCTTACTAATTGGTCACACTCACTCATTGATGGTCAAAAGTGACCATACACCTAAACTATTTTTTAATGAAATAAATGTTCTATATTTTAGTTCAATAATATTTATTGAATATTTTCAGGATATCTTTTGGTACTAAATAGGCCTACTATTTGTGCAATAATTATGGTCCAATAATGACCATTTAATGAATTAAAATATTTTTCTTGTAATATTTTTCTTATTTATATTACAATTAGTGTAGTAATTAAGGTTAAAATAGAGAATTCCAATGCAAAGAGGCAAATTAGAGACATTTTGTGGCTGGAAAAATAATACATTTTAATTTGTAATGCCTTGGTTTACCAACTATAGGTGCCTGTATGGCACTTTAATAAATATACATTCTAGTTGCTCAAAAAAGTATTGATCATAACTGCTTACTTATTTTTAGGTTTTGCATTTGAATATTTAGACATGATCAAACACTAGATTTCTTTATATGTGAAATTTCAAAACGTTAATAACTTACATCCTAATATTTTTAATGATACTTATATAAGCACACACAAGTGAATATTAATGAATGCAAGCAAATATAATTTAACCCAAGAAAAATTTTAAATGGTGCTAAAAGGGCAAATTTCCTTGTGTACTTAACAATTCATATGTACATTATGAATTGATACTGAATCAAGATCGAAATCGATACTTGTGCCAATCACCACCCCCAATTTCTGTGCCCACAATTCAGCTGTATTCCAGAAAATGTTTTCTTGCTTTCTATTTCCCTAAACTATTTTATGTTTGTATGACAGTTAAATAGTCATGATACATCATTTAACGGGATAACCCCAAATAAAAAGTAAAAGTAAGAAAAAGTAAATATGAGTGAAAAGATTAAAAATAACACTTCATAAGCAATAAAACAAAGCACATTTGTGCTATCCTTTATATTTGTGCTATCGACATTCTGCAATACACAGCCATAACATTCAGTAGTGTTATCAGCAGTGAGGGCTAAGCCCCCCTAAGGGTGAAATCCTACAACCGCTCCTGTACTGTACTCTTCTAAAGCTGCACGATTAACCGTTAAAAGATCGCGATCTTGATTCAAACATCCACGTGCTCTTATCCCTAAACAACAGCGATTTGACTATGACTAATAAAGACCCTCCTGTGGTGAAAATCAAGTTTTTAATGTTATTTATATGTCTATATGGTGTTTTTAATATGCTTTAAGACAAACCATGTGCAAATTCACAAGTCAACACCGTTGCTGAGTATTTTCTCCTTAAAACTGCAGTGAAAAAAGACGCGGTTTGAAATCGCCAGTGTTTCTTATGTCAAACTACCTTGTAACCAATCACGTCATATTCTTTTAAAATATAAAAAATCGGGTACATTTAGCAATACAGCGGGTGAATTGTGTATATGATGTATATTACGATGTTATGATGAACTATATGCCTTTCTCCACTGACGTTTCTATAGACGCTGATTTTTAGAAGGCAGACTGAGAAGGCGAACGGGAACATGGTTTGTGTAACATTAGCATCACATTATTAGCTGTTTGATAACGTAGTCCAGCAAATGGATAATCATATTAATTACCGTTATGTGTCCGACGTTGTAGTGAGCGATACATAAAATGCATTACCATTCTGATACATTGACTTGTATTAGAGCCTGAATAATTCACTCTTCCTCTTCTTCTTCTGAATCAGTTTTTGGATCAAACATACAGTATATGACTGAATTAAACCAGTATTTCCACTTGCCACTGTGCAGCGTTTACTACAATAAAGTTAAGCGAGTGGATCGTTGAGCTGGTGTGAGTGGAGGCGGGGCTAATTTGCATATTCATGGTATACTAAATGAAGTAAGGGTGTAGAGTTATAATCAAGCTATTTAAGGCATGAATACATTTTTTTCCACAGGAAAAAACATTTAAAAATGTAATTTCGGTGATCAAAAATGAGTTTTAAGGGATACAATTATTGACTACAGGGGGACTTTAAACATATAATAACAGAGAAACACAGCGTTGGCGCTTCTGCTGATCCAACTTCACAAACAGTCTTTTCAACCGCACAGTATGATTATGTCTGTGTTACAATAATTCAAATGATCACAGAAGTACCGGGATAAAAGTTTATACTTCAGATATAAACACTGATGTCAATGGTTGTTTGAGTAAATCACCTTTTGAAGATTATGTATGGTTTAGCTTCTCCTCCTCTGGCTGACTTTATTCATTTTACATCTATTGCAAACAGAGTATAGGTGCAGCTAGAGCGGATTGCATAATTACACATAGGAAACCTCTTTTTGGTCGAGCTGTTTTTTCATTTAGAGCATTACATCAGTGGAATTACAATTTTAAGAAATGGCTTCTTCATAATCAACGATGTGAACATTAAAGGTGAACTATGTACCTTTTCCGTCCACTAGAGGTCGCCTGTTCAAAACGAAGGCGTAGTTTGATGACGCCAAGTTTGAGCGCAGAATCTTAGGACATGTGGTCTTCACCTCACAGCCGGTGGAAAAGAATCAGGATAGGACTCGGGCAGAAATCATGTTCATGGATGCGATTATTAACGATACTTCATATGTTAGCAGGACAGAGTGGTGTGGGAGCTGAGCAAGGCCGCTGGAGCGATTGTTAATAAGACGAACGCAACACACGCCTTGTGAGCAGTGGGACGTTTATTATGCCACAGTCACTGGCACACTTTTCCGGTCATGAGTATGAGGTAACGCAGCTCTGTTTATCATATTAGATACATCTGCGTGTGTTGAAAATGATGTTGCAGTAAGAGTAAAGGGTTTCTGCAAAATAAAACCGGAAACAGACGGTAACGCAGATATGACGCATTTGACAAGGGACTCCCTCACACGTCCTGGTCCCTTGGTTAAAATAGCACTTTCTCACGATTTACAAATAGTTGGAAATATTTGGGATATTGTAAGTACTCAACTGAACAAAATATAAAACACTGGCCTAGTGGTTTTTGGATATTTTACTGATTTTTATTTTATTTTACGTAGTGCACCTAACGTTGTTCCCTTTATTATTAATACTATCATTATTATTTAACCTATAACAATACTGTCTTTTTGTATAATGTGTTGTTTAATTGTATTTTACAGAGTTGTTTACAATTGCTGGTTGTATTGTTTTTCTTTTTCTCTTTTCTTTCTTTTCTCTAGTTTTTAGGCCTAATAACATCTGGCAAAGGGACGACTACCAATGAAAACTAGCCTTCGGCAATTTGGGTACATTTACATTCATGAGTGTTGATTAATGTGCACTGTCCCTTTATGAATTTAAATAAACAAATCAATTGTAAATTTGAAAGTAACTTAATAAAGACTGAAACAATTACATCGTTACACCAGTAGTTAGCGACAAGTAACTTTAAAAAAATTATTTGTCATTAAATCATTCATTTAAGAGATTTGTTCAAAAAAACGCTGATTCATCCAGTAATGAAACAAGTGAAGTCTTTATGAACAGGTCTTTGAATCATTTACTCTATAAATAATGCAGCAATTAACATTTTGTTAGAACATTAGTAAATTGTTATTTTGTTTAGTTGTGGGAGAATCACAATCTCTATTTTAAACAAAAAATCGAAAATATTCTCAATTTATCCAGAATCATGCTAGCCTGGTCCTACCAGACTCTGGCACATTTCATTTGTACAGAGAGTCTGGCCATTGACTTCAAGCATTAACTTCCATTTGGTCAGAGTCACTCTGGATCTCTTGGCCATAACCAATCACTAATGTTAGGTCGTGACGTATGTCATCTCAAACTAGCGCACAACATCAACGTCATCGTTCTCAGCCACTCCCTCTGTTCGCTGATTTGACCGGTTAAAATTTGACCGGAGAAAACCAGAGAATATACCGCAATCCCAGACGGAGTACTGAAGGAAAATGAAAATTGAGTATGTAGGAGGGCGGAGCCAGGCTAGAATCGTGCAGCTCTACTTTTCAAAAGCGTGTTAATTAATGAAGTTTCATTCAGCAAGAATGCATTAAATTGATCAAAAGTGACGGTAAAAACGTATAATGTTACAAAAGATTTATTTTTCAAATAAATTAAATGATGAACTGTCTACTCATCCAACTGTTCTAAAACTGTATAACGGTTTCCACAAAGGTATGAAGCAGCACAACTGATAATAATAAATGTTTCTTGAGCAGCAAATCAGCATATTATAATGACTTCTGAAGGATCATGTGACACTGAGGACTGGAGTAATAATCACAGGAATAAATTACATTAAAACAAATAATAAAATAGAACATTTTTAATTGTAATATTTCAAAATATTACTGTTTTTACTGTATATTGATCAAATAAAAGCAGCCTTTGTGAGCATGAGAGAGTTATTTCAAAAAGTATATACTAAACACAAAACTAGTGCACTATTCCAGTTCAAGGTATGTCCAATTTACAGTGGCAATTAGCACATGTATGTGCATGTTGAATCCAGAAATTTGATCAAAGTGTTTTGTTCACTAAATAAGACCACACCCAACCATCCAAAGTCCGCCCTTTTAAAGACATGCCAACAAACCCAATGTCAGTAAACTGAATGCACGTCTAATATGCAGAGAATCTCGTTTGTATAAAGTGCTAAATAGAAGTATGCAGAGCTTCACAGAGACAGACACCTGTTTCAGAATGTCTCTTTTTTTGCATGATTTTACAAAAATAAATGGTTTACAGAATCTGTAATGTCATGATCTGGTTCATGGCAAACTCCATATTGAGTATCAGTATCAGAAAGTGTTTTTTGCTCACCTCAGTGCACAGTTTGGTGCAAGTAGCTCATATTCCGCCTGATGAGATGAGCCACGGCCAATAGTCACACACTGATCATAGTCCACTTTAATGGAGTCTCGAACATAGTAGGTCCTGGGAATCTCTGATCCGAACGTAATCTGAAAAAACACAGAAACATTCGCTTAACATATGCTTGATTGAGATGAGTTGGTAATAATAAATCAGAATTGAAAATGGAAAAACAAAGAAGGATGAAACTTACAGAAGCATCATGAGTGCAAAAGATAAAAGCCTCATATTTAAATGTTAGTAAAGTATTTTATGAACGATGAGGAAACAAAGAAAAAGTAGACAGGAAAGCAGCCCAAATCAAAGTGGATTTTAATAAGGGACACAAACTGCCTTTACATTCACTGTTTAATACTCATTATCCTACATATACGTTACTCTGAAGCTTCAGGAGAAAAATTTAGCAAGATTACACCCTGCACATGTGTTCATTTTTAACTATTTTATTTTCAAATGCTCAAATCTCAGTAAAACACAGAAACAAGAGTCTAGGTTGTCAATGAATACAATAAGACAAACAGCTTAAAATGACAACATCAGCATCAGACAATTCATAAAAAGTTAAGGTCACGTCGTCTGGAGTTGCAAAAATAGGTTGAGAAAAGGTTTGTCACTCCAAATGAATCACTACCATTTTGGTATACAAAAAAGCTCATTTAGACATTCACAATCACTACAATAGTATTAGATCACTCAACATATAAATTAAATCCCAATTCACATTCTATACATCTTATAGTATGGTGTAACTGTGGCTTTCGGTTCGGTGCACGCGTGTACCGAACGGTTTCCGAGTGCAGTCTTTAACAGTCAACTTGTAAGCGTGGAACACACTTAAATCCGAGTTCCCACATGAACACATTAAGTATTCAGTCCATTTTATCATGAAATTCAAACGATAAATGCCGTTTTGACGCTCTTTAATGTGACGTGACTGTAAAGGCGCTGTATAAACGCGGCAGTTCAACTTCAAGCGGCGGCGCACGAGTGAACGCGATCATCTCTTCCTAAAGAATAAACATAAAATAACGTTAAGGTATGTTGAGGATACATTACAACTTACTGAAATGTATCATGTCGTGTAATCGCTCAATCTGTGTTTCAACGGTGGAAAGACGATAAAACAGCTTTTAACAATGTCACGTAGCATCACATTTACCTCAGGCAGTCATTTAGTGTCCACAGCTGTTAGTTCACTAGAGAGATTCTTTCGCTAAATATACACTTCACCTAAAGGATTATTAGGAACACCTGTTCCAATTTCTCATTAATGCAATGATCTAATCAACCAATCACATGGCAAATGCTTCAATGCATTTAGTGGTGTGGTCCTGGTCAAGACAATCTCCTGAACTCCAAACTGAATGTCAGAACGGGACAGAAAGGTGATTTAAGCAATTTTGAGCGTGGCATGGTTGTTGGTGCCAGACGGGCCGGTCTGAGTATTTCACAATCTGCTCAATTACTGGGATTTTCACGCACAACCATTTCTAGGGTTTACAAAGAATGGTGTGAAAAGGGAAAAACATCCAGTATGCGGCAGTCCTGTGGGTGAAAATGCCTTGTTGATGCTAGAGGTCAGAGGAGAATGGGCCGACTGATTCAAGCTGATAGAAGAGCAACTTTGACTGAAATAACCACTTGTTACAACCGAGGTATGCAGCAAAGCATTTGTGAAGCCACAACACACACAACCTTGAGGCGGATGGGCTACAACAGCAGAAGACCCCACCGGGTACCACTCATCTCCACTACAAATAGGAAAAAGAGGCTACAATTTGCACAAGCTCACCAAAATTGGACAAAAAAATGTCCAATGAAAAATGTTGCCTGGTCTGATGAGTCTCGATTTCTGTTGAGACATTCAGATGGTAGAGTCAGAATTTGGCGTAAACAGAATGAGAACATGGATCCATCATGTCCACTGTGCAGGCTGGTGGTGGTGGTGTAATGGTGTGGGGGATGTTTTCTTGGCACACTTTAGGCCCCTTAGTGCCAATTGGGCATCGTTTAAATGCCACGGCCTACCTGAGCATTGTTTCTGACCATGTCCATCCCTTTATGACCACCATGTACCCATCCTCTGATGGCTACTTCCAGCAGGATAATGCACCATGACACAAAGCTCGAATCATTTCAAATTGGTTCCTTGAACATGACAATGAGTTCACTGTACTAAAATGGCCCCCACAGTCACCAGATCTCAACCCAATAGAGCATCTTTGGGATGTGGTGGAACGGGAGTGCCCTGGATGTGCATCCCACAAATCTCCATCAACTGCAAGATGCTATCCTATCAATATGGGCCAACATTTCTAAAGAATGCTTTCAGCACCTTGTTGAATCAATGCCACATAGAATTAAGGCAGTTCTGAAGGCGAAAGGGGGTCAAACACAGTATTTGTATGGTGTTCCTAATAATCCTTTAGGTGAGTTTATGCACTATATTAGCCTATATATTCTACATAACCTGTTAGTGATGGCTTGTTTATTTTATGTTTAAATAAATCTGTCATGAAAATGACAGCCACTGTGTATAAATGATTATATTTCAACAATTGGAGAAAAAGAATTATAATTAGATTTAGGAGTTAATACAAAAACTGCCATATGTGAAGCTTGAGCTAAAAATAAAAAGCAACTGAATTTAGGCTAATAGTTTGGGCTCTGTTGTTAATCTTTAATTAATTTAAGGACAGACACAATTTTTTTCAGTAAACCACTGTTTAATAAAATTAAATAAAAATCAATTTAGTAAAACTGCTGTACCGAACTCGTACCGAACCGTGACTTCAAAACCGAGGTACGTACCTAATGTTTTGTGTACCGTTACACCCCTAAAGATTAGTGCATCCCAAATAATGTTACTATATCAAAGGTGCATGGATCGTATATGATTTCTATAAAACTGTAATATACACTACAGTTTTCAACTGTTATAATAATAATAAATGTTTCTTTCGCAGCAAATCCGCGTATTAGAATGACTTCTGAAGGATCATGCGACTATGCCGAAAATTCAGCTTTGACATCACACTAATAAATGACATTTTAAAGAATATTAAAAAATGAAAAGTTATTTAAAATTGTAATAATATTTCAGAATATTTTCGATCAAATAAATGCAGCCTTGGTGAGCATAAGACAATTTTATCACTATTTCCTAATACTGGCATAGCATCTTTTTACATACTCAAAAGTACGTGGTTGTAATGTGAATGTGGGATTTAGGAAGTATGTGAATTGGGATTCAGCCACAATTTTATTACTCATCCCATAAAACATCCTTGTGTGAAGACATTCCAATGGAAGCCTGTTTTGTGACTCAACATGTCATGACCCCATCTGTGCTCATTAGTACAATTTAGTGATTTTCCCACGAAGGAAGTGCTCTGGTTTTCTATATGGTTGATTACATGTTTAAAATCCAGGGATATTGCCATCCACATGTCACACCAGTGGGGAAAAAAGCACTATATCTATCTTTAAGATAAAACAAACAAACAAACTAATATCTTCAGCTCTCTAGCATTAAACACAGAAAACAAACAATTTGACTTGTGCGATATCACAGTCCAACAAAGACTCCAAGGATTGCAGTTAATAGATATTTTATAACTAAATATCCGTCCACTTTGAGTTTTCACAAAGTCTTCTGAGGTCTTTTTAGCACTTCCAATCTTGAAGGAGGCAGCAGCTTTACCTGTGTAAATCTATACACAGAGACAAAATGTCTCATTTCAGAACTTTGCATACGATTCTGCATTAAAATATGCAGAATGAAATAAAAATAGATCATTACTACTTTATGGAATATTGCAGTGTTTTTATAATAAGTTCTTTATCCACGCACATCATTATTATTTTGTTTAATTAATAAACAAAAATAACTTCCCTTCCTCTTGCAGCAACATCTCTTCTCTTCACTGATGACGTGTTTACTGGCACGAGGATGGGACCGCACTCAAGTCCAGTCAATTCCTGATGGACAAAATAACGTCCCGCCCTAAATTTTTTCTTGTTCGAGAAGGTGTTTCACTCAGATGTATGTCATAATAGGAAAATGCTGACTTTAAATCCTACGCACAGAGACAAAAATTCAACCCTCTGGTGTTTTTCACTCATTTTAGACCAAAAAATGTTGCATATGTACCCCCAGTTTCACAGACAAGGCCTAAATCTAGTCCCAGACTAAAATGCATGTTTGAGCTGCTTTAACTGAAAGCAACTTAAAATATGTCACTGCCATTTTGTCTCAAGATGCACGCCAGTAATTTTTGTTTTTCTAAGGCAGGTCGATAAAAGCTACTTAAATGTTCTAATTGAACTAAAGCCTAATCCTGTCTTAATCTAAGCCCTGTCTGTGAAACCAGGCCATAATTTTTACATTTTTGACTATATTATAGTCTAGTGTTATAGACTATATTATATTATAGTTATATATATATATATATATATATATATATGTATATATATATATATATATATATATATATATATATATATATATATATATATTTATATATTCTTTATTTGATATAGATATATAAATGCTGCATAATTTAGGAGGTGAATATTATCTACACTGTAAATAAAAGATTACGTTTTATTAGAAAATGCTATTTTAGGGTTTCTTCACCAATTTTTTTCAGTGTAGTACAATGAAATCTCAAAATACAAGATATTAAAGAATAAATATTCCTGAAACAAAACATAGTACATTAATTTCAATAGAATTATTTAATACAATTATGATTAACATCTTCCTGTCACCCCTAAGTGAGGAAGAACCCCAGAGGGTTAAATATGCGTTATGTCCGTTTGACAGGGTGCTTTTCAAGCACCCGTCCTGCTGTCATAACAGCCCTTTGCTCTTCACATTCAGGATTTAATCACAAACAGAATCATAACCACAATGCTAAGACAGATTGAAGGGGAAGATTAGTCATGGCATGTGTTCCAAAGCTTCAACCTTGCCAACTGACACCAGAGTAATCAGCCTATGCAATAAGAGAAGCAATCCAACAGGCTCTCATCCAGATTACACCACTGAGCATATCATAATGAAGTTTAAATGTTGTGCAAGAGGAAAATTAAAGATAATGTGATATAGATAAACAACCATTTGACAGGTATTCCACCCTTCTGTTGCTTTGAGACATTGACACTACTGGACTCTAAGAATGCATCTATAAGGAGGATGTCAGAGGCAACAAGCTGTATTTCCTGGTATTGCTAAATTATATGGGTATAATGGTATTAGGATAAGCAGGAATCTCTTATAGGTTTGAACTAAATAGGTGAATATGCAAATATAAACCGTTAAACTGAATGACAGAACTTTTTGTAGGGAAAGACCAGGTGAACTGCAAAATGTATGCCATCGTCTCATAACAATAAACTGAAAGGGAAGTTATCTCAAAGACAAATGCTGATGCCTGAATACAGTACTATTGGCGGTTATACTAGCAAAAACTACAATCTCATACATTAATAAATACATATCAAAAAATATACTCCAAAACAATAAGGGCTGACCATAAAAGGTTGAAGCATCTTTCTATGGCGCTGGATTGTCAGGAAGCAAACAGTATGCAAACTAGGGGTATGACGGTTCAAATTACTCACTCATGGTTTCAGGGTCACGGTTACTGTACGGTTTGGTATGTGCTATGTTCAGGGAAAAAAAGGACTACTGTCAAATAAAAATAAATAAAATGAGAACAAATAATTAAACTACAAGCAACAGCACAAATAAATACAATAGAGCAAAGATACAAATAAAATAAACCGTGATTTTCAGGTTATTTAGGTCTCTAACAGTAGTTTTCAGGTACAGAAATTGAATTAAGTAACCAGATGTAAAATAACTGCATATAATCTTCACTGTACAAATGAAATAAAGATAAATCATTATTAAAGTTACAAGTTTGATTAAAGGGATGGTTCACCCTGAAATGAAAATAAAGCCATCTTTTACTCACCCTGCTGTTGTTCTAATGCCCTATGTCCTTCTATCTTTTTCGGACCTCAAAAACAGAAATTTAAAAAAAAAAATTGTCCTGCACTCGCTCCTATAATGGCAGTGAATAGCGACCAGGCTAAAACATTACAAAAAAATATACAAAAGTCACGCAATGATACAGCAATACACGTGGCATATATGGAAAGTGTTCAGGAGGAATACTATAAGGTTTCACGAAAAAGAAACCGTATTATTCAGTCGAAATACTGAGCTCGGCTGTTACTCTGTACTCCTGTGATGAGAGTGAGATTTTCTTTCCAGGGTGAACTATCCCTTTAACAGACAGCAGGAATATTAGGCTGCTGTCACTTTAAGACATAATACACAGATCCAAAAATATTGTTATCTTTCTCGACTGTTTACTTTCACTTGAGACATAACCAACTATGTTTGCTAGGTAACTTGGGCATGTTGACAGTTATTGTGTGAATTTGTCTGTTCAAGCACAAGACTTGAAAGACAACTCAATATTTGTGAAGATGAAGATGAAATCTCACAGCGCACACGCAAGTTCTCATTCTTGCGCTTGAATGTCTTGCTCCCTGGTGATGACGGTGTAAATGGATGGTCATGTTAGAGCATACAGCATTTGCATTGAACAAATTCTACAAAGAGTGACTGTTTTGTCCACGTTTTTTGGATCAATTATGTAACATATTGGGAAAGCCAACATGCGTATCCAAACTGTCTGCCTGCATTGTTATTTTTAACAAACCATATTATAGACGCGTCGTCAGATTTAAGATGAACCACGGTGCAAGTGTGTGGAGAATTTATTTCAAGAGAACCGTTACACACCCAATACAAATTTTTTCCACACTCTTGACGATGACGGATGAGAAGGCTATGAAACAAATTCTTTTCTAATAATTTTTTTGGGGGGTAATTGGCATTATTAAGCTATTTTCCCTAAAATATATTTGCACAAGGTTCGTACAGATACTGTAAAATGAAATTCCAGGACTTTCAAGGACTTTTCAAGCACTACTTTTTCAAGGACTACAATCATCTTATCTTATACAATCTCACTTATCACACAATATTTATTATCTTTCAAATAAAAAAATAAAAAAAAGCGAAATAAAAAAATAAACGAATAAAACAAAATGGTAAAATATAAATAAATTAGTGCTGGGAATCGATTAAAAAAAATTAACTAATTAATAAAAAAAATCTGTAATTAATTGCAAGTTTTTAATAATTTAAGTTTTTAATATTTTGATATTGTAATAATTTCAGTTACTCTCCAAATTAATGTAGAAACAATTTAAAGACAGCATATTTTAAATATATGTTGTAATGGCATCTTTTTATGAATGAAGGTCAGTATCACTGATACTAATGTCTCTATGAAACATTAATGACATTACATTACAGTATAAATGAAAGCTACCAATTTCAACATGTATTAGGCTTTAAAAAAACTTTTAATTTAAGTGAACTTAAAACAATCTTTACATAAACCCATTATAATAAATGTTATTTTTACCTGTGGCCTTCCCTGTTAGACATATACAGAAATTTAATAGTTATCAAACACCTTTCTTAACTGCATAAATAATAAATCAAATATAGATTAATCATCATTAAAGCTACAATTTTCTCTTTTCCAGTTGTTCATTGATGAACATTAATGCGTTATTTGCGTTAAATATTTTTAATGCGTTAAGCTGAAAAAATTAATCGCCCACATTAACGCGTTAATTTGCCCAGCCCTAAAATAAATACAAATAAAGTGTAGCACATGCAATGACTGTGGTAACTTTAACCATTCAAAGGATACTATGACAAAGATATTGCTTTCCTTATTCAAACTGATTTATGAATATATGTGAGGAAGAAATCTGGGAAGAATGAAAGCTATATCAGCTGTATCATATACTTGGATATTTACATGAGCAATATCACTCTCATAGCCATGCAAAATGGCTCTATATCAGATGGGCTGCAGCATTAATTTTGCGTGAAAAGATTGTTTTATCAATAAAATTAAACATAAATTTCACATATATTGTCTTTAAATAATTCAAGCACTTTAAGCACCTTGTAGGAATCCTATTTGCAGTAGATAATGATGTCTCTCTTAGCATCAGCTCTCTGTGATGCCAACTTTCATAAAACTATGATCTTGCACTTGTTCCTCATATTTACATTTTGGTGATTTAACAGAAATGTCATCTTTAAAAAAATTATCTTAACCAAATATATTCTCTGAATCCTCTTAATATTTATTTGAGATGTGCAGTACAGTGCTGATTTTTCCTTGTACGAAGCAAGATACAGTATAAGTGCAGTAAACCATAATCAAAAACGTAATAAAAAATAATAATAATCAAGAATCCTTCAGTACTTCATTTGTGACTTCAGAGTAAGCACTCTACGGCACTCGAGAAAGTCGGCTTTGTGCGGTTAGACCTCAAGGTTTGTCGAATGGAAACTGTTGACTGATTCTTATGTGGGTTTCGCAACTTCCCCAATATCTTAAGTGTCCTTGCATTTAAAAAGGGAATTGAAAGAAATAATCTGGGACAGTTGCAGCTAAAAATTACCTCGTTAGCAAGTCAATGTCACTTGGCCAACATTAGAATGACGCGTGTCGAGTGTCTCTTACTCACCATGGTCCTACATTTGGGGTCACCATCAGGGTCGGTGAGTTTTCCCCCATAGTACGCTGGGAGCTCCTCAGGGTCGATGTATTTCTGTAACACCTCCTTCCAGTTTGCTGAGGAGACAGACACAGAAGCTTAGTCACAGCAAACTTGATGAGAAAATGAATTTGTGTGTAAACATCTGGATGACAGCTGTGGATACTAAAGCCCCCGATAGTCATGGCGAAGTTTGTTTAGAGGTAAAAATACGTTCAAATATACGTGACCACTGCCCGCACTGCTGAGAGTGCCATTTAAAGGGATAGTTCATCCCAAAAAAATGTATTTGCTGTTCATTTACTCACCCTCAGGCAATCCAAGATGAAGGTTTTTTTCTTCAGTAGAACAGTAAAGAAGATTTTTACCTGAAACCGTGGTCCTTGGTCATTCATATAATGCAAGTCAAAGGCTACCATCACTTTGAGAGTCAAAAACATATACAGACAAAAAAACTGAATACCTGCGCCTCCTGGCGATACATTGAGGTCTTATGACGTCTGTGTAAGAAACTGAACATAATTTACAGCATTATTACCTGTAGTTTCTTGCACAGACCGATCGTTTTGCTTCATAAGACCTCAATGAATCACCAGGAGCCACTGTTATTAATTTTATTTTGCCTGTATATGTTTTTTTTGACTTGCATTATGAATCACCAAGGACTATGGTTTCATCTTAAAATCTTCTTTACTGTTCTACTGAAGAAAAAAAAGACACCTTAGATGGCCTGAAAAAAACAAAAATGAGAGCGGTGAGAAAACAGCAGTTAAGAAACCATCTGGTCATAGCGATGTGGATATGTTTGCACCAGTTCTGCAATTTGGCACTCCAGTCAAGTCATGTCATGTTTAATTATATAGCACTTTATGCAATAGATTTCTTTAAAATAGCAGCTTTACGGTATTAAACATGAAAAAACATGTTAAAATTAGAACTTCAGTTAGAATTACAACTTCAGTTTCTACTATTAAGCGGCTTTGACCTCTAAGGAATGAACAGGAGAAATGAACCGGAGAAGATTCCCATGTCAAGGAAGACGAAGCCATGTAATTGCCATGAACCAATGGAAGTGTTTACCATCCAAAACAAACTTTCCAGACACTTTCCGGAAAGTTCACTTTGGCAAGCTGTTTCGAACTCGTCTGATTTTTTTCCGAAATGATGTCACACCCGTGTGTATATATCGGGCCTTAACAAGAAGTACCTTTTTTCAGCCTAATGTCTAATGTCTAATCCCTCAGCCAAAGGTATTTGTGAAACTTTCCACCTAAATACATTTAGATACAACTGAATGATACAAAAACTGCCAGGAACAGATGGGACTTTCTGTGCGCAAGTGTTATGAATACAATAGCAACAGATGAATGCTATAAAAAACATTAGTGTAGTAAGACGTGTTGGCTTACACCCCAGTACGATGACCTTACGGCGAGTGTCCTCACTCAAAAAATGTTTCACCAGATTGTAAGCCACAGGAAACAGTTTTGGTGCTGCAACAGAAACAGTCCAGAGATTCAAATATGCATAACAGTGGCACGATATTTATTGCTTACTTGGGGTTTTATTTTTCTTAAATTTTCTTCTTTTCTGTTCTAATGTTTCTGGATTTCCGTTTTAAGAATTTAATTACATATTAATCATCAAAAAGATTGTCTAATCAATTGAATTCCTTCAAATGTATGTATTGATTTATAATATAATATGAAATAATAATAAGAAATTATGTGCTGTCTGTTTAAATTGTAACACTTTACAATAAAGTTTCATTTGTTAACAGTTAACTACATTAGTTAACATGAACTAAAAATGAACAATAATTCTACAGCATTTATTAATCTTAATTTTAACATTAGTTAATGTTCTGTGAACTAACATGAACATTTTTAAACCAACATTATCAAACGGTAATAAATGCTGTAGAAATATATTTATCATTGGTACCTTATTGTAAAATGTTACTGTTTACATTTTTTTGGATTCTGTGTTTTATGATTTAACACAAGTGTATGATCAAAAACTGTGGTTATCAAATAAATGCATAAAACCTTAACTCAGTTAAATTTTTTTATTTAACTAAATGAAATATGAACAATCCCTGAACAGTTTAACTGTTTGAATTAAAACATGGACAAACAATTGTGTGCTATTTGATTAAGTGTATACTTTTGATTCATTCATCCACATTTTGTCAAATTATGTGACATTCTGGGTTATTGTTATTGTAAATTAATTCATTTGCCTGGATTCTGTCTGTGTTTTTTGCATCACGGAAATCATAGGGCCCTACTTAC
The DNA here is from genome assembly GCA_023566225.1 of Romanogobio albipinnatus. Lineage (NCBI taxonomy): Eukaryota > Metazoa > Chordata > Actinopteri > Cypriniformes > Gobionidae > Romanogobio > Romanogobio albipinnatus. The sequence goes on along the minus strand of CM042242.1, from coordinate 11,517,417 downwards.
TAAATAACTTGTGCCACTTTAATGTAATATGCTCTATATGCAAATCTGATGAGTTATAAAAGTACTACTGACCTTTAATGACCAATAACCTCTTGAGTCCCTCTGGATAGTTATCTTCAAACATAGTGAGAATCTATGAAAGATAAAATAAACATGAGACTATTGCAGTCTAATGTACCTGAAAGTTCCAAGCAACATATTAATAATCAAGAAACAAATTTTAAAAAAACACACCTCTCCATAAGTCTCTATAGCAGGCTTATATAAGTGCTTCATTCCCAGACCTTCACAGTCATAGACCATAGTAATAGACTCAATGTTCCTACCCAACTGGGAGAAAAGAACAAGAAACAGACAGACATAAACTACAACATATAAAACCATGATATGAGTGATTATAACCTCAGGGCCAGTTGTATAAACTGTTAAGACTGTGTCTTGAGAACTAGTCTTACCAACTAGCAGTTAGCCTACTTACTTTTACAGTCTTACTTTTCAGATTCAAATTAGACCAATCTATGATTTTATGTAACCGACTTAAAAAAAAGTTATGACCTTGTAAGAGCAGTCTAAGCATTTTATGCAACAGCCACAGTTCTTAAGTGAAAGTGAGTTCACCATAAGGCTAGTGTGCTGGTTTTCAATCTGGAAGAGTTGACGCCCATATTTTTAATCTTAAAAGTATTGCGTTCACCTGTGAAACATTTGCCTTTGCTCCCAGAGAAACTTTGCACTCGATTGCAAAACTTTTTTGATGGTAATAATATGAGGTGGGAGGAAAAACTATATTTCAGTGAATTTGTGAGAGGTTTTGCGAGAGAACACAAATGTTTTGCGAGCAAATGCAAAGTTTCTCTGGAGTAGGAATGTGATGGTATCAAATCACAGTATACGGTATTATCACGATATTGAAATACGTTGCAAAAAAGTGTTGTCATACTATAACGTGTTTAATAAATTTATGTCTTATAACAAAAATAACTGAACATTTGATAATGATGAAAGTGACAACAGATGAAAGTGCAAAAGAATTATAAAGAACAATAGCTATCACTTATAAGGTCACAATAAGGTCTCATTAACATTAACAATGAGCAAGTTACATTTGTTACAGAAGTTATTATTCTTTGATAACGTTGGTTTAAAAAATACAACTGATCATTGTTTTTTGATCATTGATTTTAATTATATATTATTAAATGTTTAAACTAACATGAACTAAGATTAATAAATGCTTTAGAAGTATTCATCATTGTCAGTTTATGTACTAAATAAATGAACTAATGTTAAAGGTCCCATGGCATGAAAATGTCATTTTATGAGTTTTTTTAACATTAATATGAGTTCCCCTAGCCTGTATATGGTCCCCAAGTGGCTAGAAATTTTGATGGGTGTAAATCGAGTTCTGGCTGTCTTTCTCTGCCTTTGAGAAAATGACAGCTCAGACGAGCTGATCTGGAATTTTCCTGTTATGATGTCATAACAGGAAAGGTTACCTCCCCCTTCCTCTGCTTTGCCCGCCCAGAGCACTCGGAGAAAGTGGATTAAGTTTATGTCAGCACAGGCTTTACAAGCAGACTTTACGATATGGATTCAACAGCACCATATCGCGAGTGTACCATATTAAGTGATTAAACTACAGAGAGCAATCAAATAACACTCTTTATAATGTCCGGGGGTGTCAATCACATATCGCGAGTGTATCTACACACTTGCCCAAACTGCCGTTACAATGAATGACGCTGTTATGCAGCACAGCGAAGCTCTTACTGTATTCATGTCGACGTGTTTGCTGTTAGTTGTGGTGAAAGCATTTTGTGAGAGAAAATGCGCTGCAATGACAGAGTCGACGTGACTGGGACTGTTTATTCAGAACTCTCAGCTACAAATAAGCTCGCGCTAACAGCAACAACTCAGTACAATAAATGTAGCGGACCCCGTCTGAATGATAGCTAGACTTTACTGATGTTTCAGGAGTTTATTGAAACCGTTTATCTCCAAAAATCACCCTAAGAGCTGTACAAAAAACAAAGTGCGCATAAACACCTCTTACACAAACTCTCTCTCCATAGCATTATCAATAACAATACAGCGAAATACACAAACATACTCATTACAAATGACAGTTAACAAGCACATACACACCTATTGTCTTTTCGGGGGGTGTTAAACAAACTGTAAACTTTAAATCTGCTTAAACCCACTGAATGATGAACCGCAAGCTCTCACGAGCGCTCGCTCTTTTTTCATATCGCTCTGTAGACTGCAACACCCGTCAAAATAAAAGTCCCTACTTATTTGCACAGATAATAGTCAAGTCAACTTTATTTATATAGGGCTTTTAACAATGCAGATTTTTTCAAAGCAGCTTTACAGTGTTAAACAGGAAAATAATGCAGCATAATTTTATTCAGCCGTCTAGCCATTCTGGAGAAAATACAAAAAAGTATTTTTTTTCTAGAGGATGCTGCTTGAAAAATAACTGCAGAAGACTTGAAATATAGTGCTTAAGACATTGTTTTTTTTTGGTCCTTTTTAGATTTTGGCAGTTTGCTCACCATCCACTTTGTGTATGGTATTTCTTTCGACTTCAATATGTTTTTCACAGAAGAAAGAAAATACATATGTGAGGGTGAGCAAACAATGACAAAATTGTTTGACAAAAACCATTCCTTGCCACTTTTCACAGCCGCACACCTACCCGTTCGCTCTGTAAGTCGCACTCTTTCTGCAGAATCTCGCAGTCTCTGACTTTAGACTTGATTAAGTCCTGCTTAGACGCTGAATGCATCAGACCCTTAGGGTCCATAGGTCCGACGACATCATACCAGACCGGGCTCCCTTCACGGTCATGGCCACACATGCCACCAGACAGATACTTCTCTATAACCTAAAAAAACACATACACACACACTGGATGAGACATGAACACAGTACCAATCATAATCATAAGATTAAACTCCTAAAGGGGACACATCATGGAAAGCAGGAGAGATGTACTATATATATATATATATACACACACTTAACATCAACATTGCCAAAATCCTTTCCCACTTTATGCACAATATTTACCAAAACTAAACTACAAATAAGGATAATTAAGAAATGCCTATGGTTATAATGAGCATGAGCAGGTCAGCCAATCATAATAGAGGAAAAAATTAAATGCTAGCGGAGAATTTGACTTATGACTTAATATATGAAAACCAAACTGCACCTTTTTATCAATGACAAACTCTTAAATTGAATAAAATAACATATCTAATATTTAAAATTTCTGCATCTAAAAAAATGTATGCTGTTTTTAAAAAAACGCTTGCACAGTTTGCACGCTTTATTAGGTAGCACAACCATATTATACTAATAATATTATTATTAATAATAATAATAATAATAAGAAGAAGAAGAAGGTTTCTTGAACAGCAAATCAGCATATTGGAATATATATATATATTAAATAGATATGTAATTTAATCATAAAACGAGGATGTCATACCTCTGGCACGTGCCACTCTGTAGTGATGGTGTCAACTTTCATGTATTTTCGAAATTCGACATGCTGCACATGAAAAACAACACATGATTAAAATCATTCCTGTGTATTTGCCCTAAAACTGTTTACATAACCAAATATGGCTATATGATTCAGAACCATCAACATAGCAAAGTTTGACAGCGTTATCAGTTCTGCCTGAATATAATTTGCATATTAGTTGCATATTATCAGCTGTGCTTTGACCTGAGGTTCAATGGATACCGGTGACAGAGTTCAAAGATACAACCAGATGGCTAAAACGTCTGTAATAAAAGACCCATGAACTACACGAGCATTGCTCGCACAATGGGAAATCAAACAGCACTTTGAACACCCAATAGCATAGAATGATCACGGTGTAATCACCAATAAGCCGTGATTAGGCAGTGATGTGACTCATCAGTGCAATGCAGGATCCTGAATTAAATCCTGAAAAGCACAATTCACCTCTGCAGAACTGCTATCTGCTGCATGAATACTTTTGTTATGATTATGGATTAAAATAAAACCCTTTAAACTGCACATGCACGAGCAGAAAAAATATAAAAATCTGAAATAGAACATTGCCTATACACCTTACATTTAACATAAGAGCTTGAGTTGATTGTGAATGGCTTCCGGTGTCATTCGTTTCTGGTTATTTTATCTGTACAAAAACAGCCCATTTTGCTGATTGATTTTACAAGCCGGTATTTGTTGTTATATTATTATAATATACAGTATATCATAAAAACACTGGTTTGTAGTGCAAATATTTTTACCGGTTAATGTACTTTGTGCTATTTCCCCCTGAAGTGGCTAGAGAATCAGAAATCTTGCACATTCACAGAAAATAACTTACTTCTGCATTGCAAAATAAAATGAATAGTTCTAGGCTGTGTTCACACTTGGCAGGTTTGGTTCGATTCAAACAAACTCTGGTGCGAATGCTCTATTAGCGCTGTTAATCTCAATACGGGTGTGTTCACACTTGTAGTTTGGTTCTTCGGTTCCTTTAGTCCAGACCAAAAAAATAAACAAATGTAGTCCTGGTTCGTCAAAACTGAACTGTGATGGACAACATCACGACTATGATGAGAAAAAATAGGTATGCTTGAACATTCTATCCTTTTAAGGGTGTTTTTGGTTCGTTTAGATGTCTTTGGTTCGTGTTGTGCTCATATTTCAGTCTAACCCTAACAGATTTCTTTGGAAGTGAACCGAGACCCATCTTTTCAGGAGTCTTGGTATATGCACCAGGGTTCGGATGGCAGCGTTCACACTCAATCAAATGAACCGCACTAACAGAGCAATCGCACCAGGGTTAGTTTTAATCAAACCAAACATCCCAACTCTGAACAACACTGCCATCCAAACCCTGGAGTGCACAATCCGCTTTCAAATGATGCTTACAGAACTGGGGATAAAAACATGTATACCCAGGCCAGAAACAGACTGACAAAGGAGATCAGAGTTGCTAAAAGAAGCTACTCTGAAAAGCAGAAAAGCCAGTTTTCAGCCAACGACCCGGCATCAGTCTGGACAGGCCTGAGGAACATCACCAACTACAAGTCACCATCCCCCCAAACAGAAGACTAAGAAAGCTTCAGTCCCAGACGGCATCTCATCGGCCTGTTTGAAAGCCTGCGCTGACCAACTGGCCCCAGTCTTCACGCAGATCTTCAACAGATCATTGGAGCAGTGTGAAGTTCCCTGCTGCTTCAAACTCTCCACTATCATTCCCGTCCCCAAAAAAACCAAAATCACTGGACTTAATGACTACAGACCTGTCGCTCTCACGTCTGTGGTCATGAAGTCGTTTGAAAGACCTTGAAAAGGATCCTCTTCAATTTGCCTACAGAGAAAACAGGTCTGTGGATGATGCAGTCAACATGGGACTGCATTATATCCTGCAACACCTTGACTGACCTGGGACTTATGCAAGGATCTTATTTGTGGACTTCAGTTCGGCCTTCAATACCATCATGCCTGATCTTCTCTCAGCTAAACTGACCCAGCTCACATCCAGGACTCTCACTACCAGCACTGGTGCCCCCCAGGGGTGTGTTCTCTCCCCACTGCTCTTCTCCCTGTACACCAATGACTGCACTTCAAAAACCCCTCTGTGAAGCTCCTGAAATTTGCAGACGACACCAATGACATCGGCCTCACCAAAACGGTGACGAGTCTGCTTACAGACTGGAGGTTGAACAGCTGGCTGTCTGGTGCAGTTATAACAACCTTGAGCTCACACGCTCAAAACGGTGGAGAAGATAGTGGACTTCAGGAGGAACAGCCCAGCTCTCCCCCCAGGCAGTGGAGTCATTCAGGTTCCTGGGCACTACCATCTCTCAGGACCTGAAGTGGGACAATCACATTGACTCCATTGTGAAAAGGCCCAGCAGAGACTGTATTTCCTTCGTCAGCTGAGGAAGTTCAACCTGCCACAGGAGCTGCTGATTCAGTTCTACTCGGCTGTCATTGAGTCTGTCTTATGCACTTCCATCACTGTCTGGTTTGGTTCAGCTACCAAATCAGACATCAGGAGACTACAACGCACAATCCGGACTGCGGAGAGGATTATTGGTGCCCCCCTGCCAACCCTACAGGACCAGAGTGAGGAAGAGAGCAGGGAAAATCATCACAGACTCCCCTCACCCTGGACACCTCCTGTTTGAACTGTTACCATCAGGACAGCAACTCCGATCACTGGCCACTAGAACATCTAGGCACAGGAACAGCTTCTTCCCACAGGCCATTTCCCTCTTGAACAGTTAAAATCCCCCCAATACTCCCAATACTAAGTGCAATACTCCTACTGTTTAGTGCAATATCTTCTTAACTCAGGAGATATTTATATTTATTCATACTATTCAAATACTGTAAATATGTTCATAATCTGTAAATGTCTATTCTGACTAAACATAACTGTGACCTTATATTTTTTATACTATTTTCATATTTTTATTCTCAGAATTTGTATTACTATGTTATTGTTGTGTTTGTATTGTATATGTGCACTGGAAGCTTCAGCACCAAGAAAAATTCCTTGTGTGTGCAAGCACACTTGGCAATATAGCTCTTTCTGATTCTGATTCAAACAAACTGGCATTTTCGACAGACAAAACAAACGCAACACAAAGACATCTAAACAAGCCAAAAACAGGACATGATGTCACAAGATGCAACCCTAGAAAGGACAAAATGCTCAAGCAAACCTGGTTCCTCTCGTCATAGGAGCTACATTGCCCAAAACAGTTCGGTACAGGTTGACTTCTTGCAGCAGATCTTTACTGGTGTGTGTAATGGAGGAAATTCCTCCCTCTGTTTTGACTCCTGTAAACATTTTATAAGCTGTTCATGAGTTTTAAGCTGGTGCAAATGCTACCAGATGTATGCACATACAACAAGCGCATTTAGCCCAGAAAACAGCATTGTTTTGTATGTTCGGTAAGGCCTGTTACACTTCTGTTACAAAACAAAAGCTTTTTTGTTTGTTTTGTTTGGTTCAATGTGAAAAAAGACAATGTGAACGCAACCAGGTGAACCAGGACTAAATCAATTTATAATTTTCTTTTTGATCCGACCTAAAAAAAAAACAAGAGTACTGAAATAAAAGAGTGAACACACCCTTAGTGCAAGAAAGTGTCATTTTTAGTGCTGTCAACATTAACGCATTAATATATTAATTTTTTTCAGTTAAACATGTTAAAAATATTAAACGCTATTAACGCAGCATCTGTAAAATAAAAACGCTTTATTCACGATTAATCACAGAAAATTTTGATTAATTGGTTCTTTTTTTAAATCGATTGACAGCACTAATAATATAATTATAAAATTGTCTAGTTTACACCTGGTATTGAAGGCATACAAACTAAATGAGGTCCAAAACTTTTTGTGATGCGATTACACCAAATTTGGAGGACTTCAACTCCTGAATACGCGAGGCTTTTGCCAAATCAACAAGTAGCAGCAAGACATTGTGAGTGACGTACAGAGTTACGAAATCAGAAATCCTCCCCTTGAAATCTGTTGTTCCACCAGGTGTAAACGGGGCCTAATAGTAGTTGGATCATATTTCAGTGTTATTCAACATGTCGTTTGAAGCCTTTTGGTAATGTACACCCAACCCCTGACAAAAAGCCTAGCATTGTGAGGGTCCGTCACACCCATATTCATCACACTTGACGAATCCAGAGATTTACATAAACGTTCTTCTATGAGACCAATTTGACAGCCTATTCATGAATTAATGAATTACACACCGCATTATTCGGGATTGTATAAATGTGAAGTTTAAAGCACAGAATTAGTGACACCAAGAGCTGAATTAATAGCAACTTTAAATATGATAATTTCCACTAACATTCAAAAGTTTGGGATAAATATGATTTTTTTTTAAAGAATTTATACTTTTATTCAGCAAGGATGCAATAAATTGATCAAAAGTGACAGTAAAGACATTTATAATGTTACAAACTATTTCTATTTCATATAAATGTTGTTCTTTTGAACTTTCTATTCATCAAAGATTCCTGAAAAAAAATACATTTAGCAGCTTAACCATTTTGAACTAATAATAATAAAAATAATAATATGAATAATATGTAGAAGAAATGGCTTTGCAAAAATATATAAAAATCTATACAATTCATTGATTATTCTTATTTATAATTAATAATACATTATTTTATTTATTATATTATATATTATAGTAATAATACAATATGTATTATATATATTATATACAGTATATAATACATTATATATATATTATTATTCAGCTTTGGTGAACATGAGAATCTTCAAAAACAAAATCTTACAGATCCCAAACTTTGAGTAGCATTGTAAATATATATTTTAAAAAAACACTATGTCGTATTAAGTTTGTGTGATACCTTGCGCAGCATGGCCTCGGCTTTCTGTAGATTGAAATTCCTGGCTGGAAAACAAGAAAGACAAGTTGCAAGAAAGATGTAATTACTTATTATAGAAAGATAACAAAAGTATGCACTAATTTGTCATTCAACAGTTTTTTCGATTGTATATTTATTACATGAAGCTTAAAGGGATAGTTCACCCAAAAATGAAAATACAGTCATCATTTGTCCACCCTCAAGTTGCCCCAAGCCTCTATGAATTTCTTTCTTCTGCTAAACACAAAAGACGATATTTTGAAGAATATGGGTAACCAAACAGTCGATGAACCCCATTGACTACTATGGAAGTCAATGGGGACCATCAACTGTTTGGTTACTGACATTCTTCAAAATATCATCTTTTGTGTTCAGTAGAAGAAAGAAATTAGTTTGGAGCAACTTGAGGGTGAATAGATTATTTTTGGGTGAACTCTCCCTTTAAGTGTCCTGCAGGGTGCTCCAGCCCTAATATTTAACCACATAGTACACAATCCAATAATAAACTGGCACACTCACAGTATAAAGAGCATATTGTGCTAACAGACCTTACTCAACATCACGACTCTATAAGACAAGGTGCTTCTATGTGTTTTAGCTCAGCAAGATAACTTGCACATATCTGGAAGGCATGTGCCACTGCAAGCTACTATTTGGTAACAGATTAACTGTTCAGTTGAAAAGAAGGTTTGAAGTTTGGAAGTTTGCAGACGTGTGGGCCCATGAGCAGACTAGGTGACCGCAGTGCGTTGACCTTCAACATATTCCCATGCAGATAGGCTTATTTTATTGGAGGGGAAAGCCTATCTTCAAAAAAGTTCAGCCCAACCCAATTTCATTTCCACTCCCCTGTTTAGTGAGTGGATTAGTTTCATTGTCTTATAGTCACTCTGTCTGTACCTGACTGGCCTAGAGACACAACTGACCCAGAATTAGTCAGACATGGAGTCATACATAAGTATGTAATACTCATAAAGAAGATTATGTGACACAGCTGACAAAAGCGTTCAGTGTTTTGTGGAACGGATATGTCAGTTGCTTTTTTTATAAAGACTTTTTTGTGGTGGATACTAGAGTGACTTGGTTAAATACATCATTACTGCATTTGTTTTTATTCATTCATTCATTCATTAATCAGCAGCAAAGGCAAACTCAAAGAAGTCACATTTAAAATAATCACAATAACAATAGAATTATATAGGAATTATATATTTGATCCAAATAAAATCATAGTATGTTTATTTTGCCTTTGTTACGATGATGTGTGTGGTCGATGATGTTGGCGTATTTTAAAATGTTGCTAATTTGTTTGCCAGGGTGTTCTGGGAGGTTGCTAGGTGATTGTTTGCTGGCGCATCCCCAACTCTCGATATCTATATGATATTCTGATCTCAAGATATGGCTTCAATGTATGTCTTGGAGATTTTTTCACCCATTTTATAGCCCACAAGCCAATAAGTCTAATCGCCTGGAAAAAATAACAGATATCACTTATGTTCCTAGGGCAAATAGTGTAGGACGAGATACAGCCCTAAATACTTGAAGTTAGGACTGTTCAAATTCATATAAGCAATTGTAAAAATGATACTTGCCTTACTAAGCACCGCTAATTAACCTCTACAGTCATTATGAGGTTACAAACACTACCATTCAAAAGTTTGGAGTTTTTTGAAGTCTTATGTTCACCACGCCTGCATTTATTCGATCAGAAATATAGTAAAAATAGTAATATTGTGAAATATTATTACAATTAAAAATAAGAGTTTTCTATTTTAATATATTTTAAAATGTAATTTATCTCTGTCATGTAATTTTCCGCATCATTACTTCCGTCTTCAGTGTCACATGATACTTCAGAAAATATTCTAATATGCTGATTTGTTGCTCAAGAAGCATTCCTTATTGTTATCAATGTTGAAAAAAGTTGTGCTGCTCAATGTTTTTGTGGAAACCGTGCATTTTTTTCAGAAGAACATAATTTGAAATAGAAATCTTTTGTAACAATATACTTTTCTATACGGTCACTTTTCATCAGTTTAATGGATCCTTGCCGAAAAAAAAAATATACAGACTCCAAACTTTTTGAACGGTAGTGTATGCATTTATTTAAAGGCATGAACTGCAGTGAACTCATATCACATCACCGCAGACCTCAATGACATGTTTCACAATTGAGTGTTTATCTTATCTTGAAACGCCACAGCCTTAATTAACGAAATGTGCATGTGTCAACACTCTAGCAAAAAAGATTATAATACCAGTATGTAGTACTACACATATATATGAATAACCCCAGATCCTTAGAGGAAAAACATGCATTGTCATGATATATAACACTCTTGAGCTTCCATCATGCATTCTAGACTCTAGACCAGGGGTGGCGAACTCCGGTCCCAGAGTTCAGCTCCAACCCTGATAAAACTCACCTGCCTTTAGCTTTCTAGTAACCCTTCAGACCATGATTAGCTTGTTCAGGTGTGTTTGATTAGGGTTGAAGCAAAACTATGCAGGACAGTGGCCCTCCAGGACCGGAGTTCGCCACCCCTGCTCTAGACGGAGTCGTTTTTTATATGCTAATTAAACAATGACATCAGTAATCTCATGTAAAATCCGTACTACTAGTCTCTGTCTGGCGCCTAGAAATCCCTGCAGAAGAATGGCTGCATTCAGCAGCGTTCATGAACACAAAACAGCCTTTGTCAAAACCCAAGAACAGCCTCTGTAAAGCTGCCAGAGAGGGCTTTAAAAGCCACTCTGAAGGGTCAAATTAAAGTTTAGAAAACATTTACCCTTATATATTTAGCAGAAGCTTTTATCCAAAGCAACTTACAACAGAGGAACAAAAGAGAAAATTAGAGAAACTTAACTAACTTAAAGAGGCTCTATGTAGAATTCAGAAACCCTTGTTATTAGTGACACCGGTGGCCGTTAAGTGAACTGACAGAAAATTCATGCTCACACTCGTAATGCACAAGAGACTGAGGGCCCTATTTTAACGAACTAAGCACATGGTCTGAAGCGCAGGTGCACTTAGGGCGTGTCCGAATCCACCTTTGCTAGTTTAACAATGGAAAAAACGGTCTGTGCACTAGGCGAATGGTCCAAAAGGGTTGTACCTAGTCTCTTACGCTGCATTCACACGGGCCGTCGGCGTCAACGCTTGGCTGAAGCTTCGTGCTGATGCGACCGTCATAGTGACAACAGCCAATCACACGTCTGCTCTGGGGTTGCATGAACGCAATTGGCTAGTGTAGGGCTGGGCGATAAAACGATAACGATCTGTATCACGATAGACACGTAATCGATATCAATAAAAAATGCGTTCGATAAAACGTTCAATTTTTTTTTTCTTTGTCGGAAGAAACCAGAGGTTGCGAAGCAAGTTTGGTTGCATGAACAAAGGCACTCACTCTCTGGTAACCAAGCAACGTAGGGAGTGACACGCTAACAGACAATCATGTAACTGTATCTTTTTGGTTGCGCCATATCGTTGTCTCGTGTTGGATTCTTCAGTAAACAGAACCGGCGTGGAGTGATAAGTGGAAAATGAGTGCCACAGCAAGCAAGGAAATTGTTAATAAAACAGGAAAACAAGTCAGCTCACCAGTTTGGCAGTTTTTTGGTTTGTATAAGTCTGACCGTAGTCAGACCAATGTCGTCTGCAAATTATGCAAGACTGTCGTCCCTACCAAGACTGGTAATACCACAAACTTGTTTTACCAGCCTTTTTTATACTTTCGTCTGGCTCCGACCGCAGCGCGCGCCCCGTTCGTTTGGGGACGTGTTTATACTTGTCGCACTCGCCGTTGTGCTATTCTTGACTTTGGCTGTATCCGAAATCGCCCCCTAAACCCTCAAATCACTATTCCCTACTTTAATCCCCTAATACAGTGCACTTGAAGGAGTGAATGAAAACAAGTGAGCGAATTCGGACAGATGCTGTGTGTACATCGGCTGTACAGTCGTTATTGCAGTGCAAAGTGGGATAGAATGAGTGCACTCAATAACGTCCACTATCGTTTTGGACACCACTACAAATGGCTGTCCCTTCAAATAGTGCCCTATTTAAGGGTATAGGGGCGATGTCGGATTCAGCCTTTGAAACTACACGGAGATGTACTCTGCATCAGTGCCTTATGACAAAGCATCTAAACGGTAACAGTTACAAAGAAATAACGGAGGCACTGCACCTTAATGTTAAGAGATAATGGTTAAGTGTTCATTGTGATTTTAGACTTGTGTTTATATTTTAATTATTTGAGTGTTTTCTATGGTTGGTTGACATTCATTGCCTTTATAACTGAAGGGATTATAATCCGAAGAAAATTAAGTTTAAAATAAAAATGTTTAAATGTAAAATATTTATCTCCTGGTCCTTATTTTAAATAGGTCATAAAAATATCAATAATTATCGATATCGACCGATATGAAACACTTATATCGTGATACAGTTTTCAGCCATATCGCCCAGCCCTAGGCTAGCGTCTGCTCTAGGGTATTTGCATAGGGCGATCTGATTAGATGACGCCTGCGTTGGCGCTTGAAAAGTTGAGAAATCTTCAACTTCTGCCACTTGCAACGCGAGTGAAGCGACGGAACCCACAATTCAGTTCGGCAACGCATGACGTCCCGTGTGAATGCAGCGTTAATGTAGCCTAGAAATCTAGACGCACCCTAGCGGCAGCAAATCTAATTTGCAGTCAGAGTAGTCTAGCAACTCTCCGTTGGCGTGTGAGCTGGAAAAACCAAACTCTGGTCAGGCCAATCACAGCGTGTGTAGAGTCGGTGGGCGGCTTAACATAATGATGGCATGTCACGGCAGAGTTGCGGAGGTTCTGCGTGCTACTCGTAAACAAAGCTGGCGAACAGCGGTCTTCTGAATCGGCTTTGGCCGCGACTCTGGAAGACTTGGAGTTAAGCTTTTCTTTGAGAAAAGAATACAGAACGGCACTGGAGTCATTCTTAAGAAAAGAAGATATGTTCGAAGTTTTGCCTACCAGATATGGCGAAAGTCAATCAACTAACGTTAGCTCGGCTTCACCTTCTTCTTCTCTCTGGTTGGTTGTGGCGCTCATGGCGCTATCCAATGGCGTGCAGAGGGAATTTGAAAGACAACCGTTTATCCCGCCCCTCGGATTGAGCCCTGTCAATGGTGAGTTTCCAGACCCAACATCTTGATGTGGGTCTGGCTTGTCAGGCTAGCGTTAATGAGTCATGGGTGTGTTTTGGCCGTAACGTGCAATAAATCAATCAGTCTCATCTCCCATTCCCTTTAAAAGCCAGTAGTGCTTGCACCATGGCAAATTCGCTATTTACATGGTGGAATTTGCAAGTGGAAAGACTGAACCCTTCTCCAGAGAGGAATCCTTTTATTTTTTTATATTTAAAAATGTTTGTGTGCTGGTACGCATCCCTGTGTGTGTAACAAGCAGAGTGTACACACGTTTTGCACCCCCCTATAGGCGCATAATACTAACTAATAGAAACATATTACTTAATAAAAAAAGTAAAGGTTTGTGGTCTATATTTAATTGGAGTTAAGCTTATTAAGTTTAGTATTTAAAGGGGCTATATGTAATAATTTTCCATTATTTCCATTATGCTCTTTAAATAACACAACAGATACTGCTCTATTGACTTTAGACCAGGTTATAGCTGGTCAATGATGCAGTAGTTTTCAGTTGCCTCAAAATAGCAACGCGCCAGCAATGCACCTGAACACGCCTCGTTTTCAGACCAGCACGCCCATGGGTGAACAGACGGGCACGAGAGCATTTGCTATTTAAACAACGTGGTGCTGGACATGAAAATGATCTAGCAAAGTGCACTTGTGGCGCACCTGGCGCCACAGGGCCCATCGACTTACAGTACAGAATAGCTCTTTTGGCGTTATCCAGAACATTGTATAACCATTCCTTTCATGGGTCATAGAACAGAAGAGAGGCTCTCAAGAAGACGCGTAAATGTCATATCCTTTTAGTTTCCCCAGGAAAAAGAATTCTTCACATAAAAATCAGTCAACAGGCTTTCATAGACAACCTAGGAACTCGGAGAAGGTTTCGTTTTTTAAGTTTCGTTACAAGCTGTTCACACATTGGAAAATTATTACATATAGCCCCTTTAAATACTAAACTTAATTAGCTTAACTCCAATTAAATATAGACCACAAACCTTTACTTTTTTTATTAAGTAATATGTTTCTATTAGTAAATAAAATAGCCATATCCAAAATAATTGAATGAACAAACGAATCTAGAACATTTCTAATCAGAACAAAACATGAAGGCCTAATCTATCATGTATTGTGTGAGTTCCAGGACTATCTAAACTCGTCCTCCTCGTTCCTAAATACAGAGACACACACAAGTCTTGATCCGATTACTCTGATTCATTCTGTCTGAACAGGAGTCAGTACAGGACATATCGTGTCTTTCCGGAATCGCATCACAAAACCTATGATTCTATTCTTAAAATAGAGATTATAGTCTAAAGAAGATTCCATTCTACAGACTTTATCATTCCATCAAATAAATGTATACTTCATCATACATATGGTCATTCTATAATATTCTATTAAACAGATGGTATCCCGGTATGACCATTCCATAAAATTATAGGTTATGCTTTATTTTATGGTGTCATTGTTACAGTGTAATTATATATTTAAGTACTGAGTGATATTAACTACATATAATGCAATGTGTAACAAGGACACTAAAATAAAGTGTTACCAAATTCTATTCTATCTTTTATAATTCTATGTTGTAGAATACAATTATATTCTGTAGGTGGTATCAGTTTAGAAGAGTCTTTTTAACAGTTGTCAGTTTAGTGTCATTCTACAAGATTTTATTCTATAGATCAGTATCATTCTAAAATATTAATTTCTATTCCACAGTATAAGATTATATTCTATAGATGATGCTCACTCTTAGATCATGTATTAAGCCGTTTAATGCCTGTTATACAATTGATATCAATATTGCATTATGCAACAAAGACTTGCAAATGTTCTCCAAGTGAGTACAATTACTGTACTGTAACTATTTAGCCTATTGAAGAAGGATAGAGGGATTTCTCTCTCTCTCTCTTACTCAACATTTAAGTACTTAAGCAGGAAATTAATAGTTAACCTACTTAATTTTGCATCACGAATGTGACAGTTTAAGTAGCTCACCTCTCAGCCATCGGAGCAGAAAGTGGTCACTTTGGGATGGACACTGGGGAAGAATATCCTGAACCTTTTCTCGAAACTGAGGAGTACAGATGAATAATTATGCAATGCATTCCTTATATTCATGCTTTGATCACAAAACAGTGTGCAGTTGCAAATACATGCGCATTGGTGGAAACTATCCCTTGACAACATCAACTCACGTGCGTACTGACAACAGTGCAAACTTGCGCAGTAACGCAGCAAGCCAAGAGAGTGAAAAACTAATCAAGCTTAAACCCTTTGTACTCTTACAAAAGTCTGTTAATTCTGCATTCAAAAGGAATGTGATTCGGCTCTTTTCATCTGCGTTGTGTGGCCTCTCTCTGCTCGGGAGAATGTTACATCCCGTCATGTACAGGATCACCTCACAAACCCAGTGCAATTAAATCCACGACATGCTGCCGATAGAAATAAAAGGAAAATATTTCACCTGGGCCAAAGCTTCGGCTTGTTTCACGCTCAGATCTCCAACTCTTCCGCTCATGTCGCCACGAGTACACCAGAAATAACTGTCTAAAATCCAGCTAGAGTCAGAGACTGTGAGGCACTCAATGATGTTTTTGTCCCCTCCCACCTGTTAAGCTGCCTCTGCACCGCTGGGGGCGCTGCGGGACCACTGATTCAAATTATATAAATTAATACATGATCATCTCACATATCCTCCTGGGACCCAAAAATAGACTTTTGTCCACTGTAGTGGACATTATATTTTAGTGAATTTCTCTGACATCATACATGTCACAGTCTGGATGTCCTTTAAAGAGCACACGGGGCTTTGCAAAGATACCAAATGTTTGGAGGTTTCACCAGGACAACAACTTCTTCTTGGTCTTTAAAAACGGCTGACATTAATGTTTAGCACTCTTATGGAAATATGATAATATTTTTTAATTATAATTTAAATCTGATTAATTTTCTAATTGTTTGATATAAATCAACATCTCAGGAAAATGTTATGGGGTTTCTAATCAAAATATGACTTTCTGTTAAAAAACAGGGCATTGATTTCATAAATGAGCACTGTAGTGGACACCAGGATTTAAATCATGTTTATCAGGCATTTTGGAGACGTAACAAGTGAACAGGGAAAGAAATTACATAGCAATATTCCTATGAAATATTAGATATTATTATGAAAATGTTGCCAATTTTTCCTCCCATTATTACACTTCTTTTTTCAATACATGTTGCACCAAGAACACATTAATATGCAAATTAGATGCAGTGAATAGATACATTGTATTGAATGGGAAAATCCAAGTATTGTCATTTTACCCATATATTTAAAATGGTATATGAATGCATTTCATTATATCTTACATAACATAGTTCAGAATCATAGAACATAGTTAAATAAAGTTTGTTTTAAAAAAAACCCTGAAACCTAAAAATTGATTGGTGAATTAAAAATAAATCCCATTGTTTTTTCCTATACATGCAATTTCATGTCATTTAATTTTTTTAACAACTCAGTCCTGCTGTCAACTACAGAGTACATATCATAACATATGAATAAAATATAATTTTTCACAAATGTTTTTTTCCATTTGTTGCTTATGCTCTAAACAATGTAATGACATAAAAAATACTAAATTCAAAAAACTTTTATTATTAATAGTCATTATTATATGTGATCATTTGTTATATATATATATATATATATATATATATATCTATATATATAAAATTACGATTTTGTAATGGTTTTGAAAAGTCTCTTCTGCTCACCAAGGCTGCATTTATTTGATCCAAAAACAGTATTATTGTGAAATAATTTTACAATTTTAAATAACTTTTTTCTATTTGAATATATTTTAAAATGCTATTTATTTCTGTGATTCAAAGCTGAATTTTCAGCATCATTACTCCAGTCTTCAGAGTCACATGCTCCTTCAGAAATCATTATAATATGATTTGATGCTGAAGAAACATTTATTATTATTATCAATGTTGAAAACAGTTGTACTACACCCCCCCCCCCCCCCAACCCCCATAGGACAATGTTACAAAAGCTTTCTGTTTCAGATAAATACTGATACTGTTTTTCTGAACTTTCTATCCATCAAAGAATCCTAAAAAAAAAATTACACAACTGCTTTCAACATTGATAATAATCATAAATGTTTCTTGAGCAGCAAATCCTCATATTAGAATGATTTGTGAAGGATCATGTGACTCTGAAGACTGGAGTAATGATGCTCAAAATTCAGCTTTGCATCACAGGAATAAATCACATTTTAAAATATATTCAAACAGTTATTTTACATTTGAATTATATTTCACAATATTACAGCTTTTTGTGTATTTTTAATAACATAAATGGCGCCTTGGTGAGCAGAAGAGACTTCTTACAAAACATTAAAAAATATTAATGATTCCAAACTTTTGACTGGTAGTGTATATAGTAGTGGAAGAAACAAAATATTGCTTTTACATACAAAATATGTCTTTTATTTTGCATTGAATATTCAATAAAAAAGTACAAAGGTTCATTTCACAAAACATAAATAATTCAGAACATATAAAAAATGTATAAATCAGAAAAGAAAAATAATTATATATTTACAGCTATTTACAATTAAATATTACATTTTATTTGATACCTAATTGTCCTTTTCTATCTCTTGCTCTCTCTCTCTCTCTCTCTCTCTCTCATGATCAAGCACTGTTCCATGCTTGTCTGATTTGTCTCCATGGCGTTCCTAAAACAGACGCAGCGATGAAGAAGAACACTAGTATAAGACCCTTAGCCAGAGCCTGGGAATATGGCTCACCTGCAAAAAAACAAAAACAAATTAATAATAATGTAAAACATCAAATTCATACTTTAAGACCCAATCAAGCATTTTCATACAGTATAAGCAAAACATTATATTTTATTTTTAAAAGGCACAATATGTAGTTTTTCGATGAGAGACAAACGCGACACACGGCTTGACAACAGCAGAACTTTTATTACTTCCGCTTCTTCTGGTCAAGCACATGAGAGGTAATGCAGCGCTGTAGATCACATTAGATACATTTGAGTGTGTTGAAAATGATGTACTAATATTACTCGGCGGCTACTATGAGACACTTGCTGCACACTGCAGTAAGCTAGATCGATATTAGGCATGGTAAAGCACGGTACTCGCGGTAAATCAAGGGAAAGAGATTCAAATAATAAGACTGAACATGTTGAGCTATATAACAATGACTAGTTTTCTGTCTATAAATGTATCCAAACAGTTGTTCCCTTGTCTAATGAAACATATAATATATTAAAGCGTCTTTGGTGTTTCCATGATTTCTATAATGTAAAACCGGAAATCGAGGGTAAAGCAGGTATGATGTCATTGATAGACGGCGCCTGGACACGGTCCGTGTCCATTTCTCTGGATTTAAACATTCTTGGATACATCTGGGATAATGTAAGTACACAAGTCAACAAAATATATAACATTGTTCTAGTGGTTTTTGGATATTTTAATCCAAAAATCTTTCATTATATTTAATTGTGCCATTAAATCACCTATTTGCAGCTTACTTAAAATAGTTCTGTAGTGACATATTAAAAGCACAAATATTCTATGTTATCCCCAAATAATTCAACGGCACACAAGAATTACAAAAATTACTGAATGAAAACGAGTCAGTGAATTTGGTCGCTTTTGTATAGTTTGTGCTTTCTGCTTAAAGGGTTAGTTCACCCAAAATTGAAAATAAAGTCAGTAATTACTCACCCTCATGTTGTTCCAACCATGTAAGACCTTCGTTCATCTTCGGAACATAATTTAGTATATTTTTGATGAAATCTGAGAGCTACGCCACGACGCATGCGCGAAAACTGAGATTAGTAGTAGTAGAAGAAGAACGCCGTTTTCGCGCATGCGTCGTGGCGTCAGAGGCTCAAATTGAACAACAATAATAGTGGGATAAAGTCGTTATTTTTGTTGTTTTTCCGCTCAAAAAGTATTTTCGTCGCATGATAGACTTAATACAGAGCCACTGTAGTCATTTGGACTCCTTAAATGACGTTTTTACTTACTATTCTGGGCCATCAAGTTTCAGTCCCTCTGAAAGCCTATGGAGGAGTGAGACAGCTCTCAGATTTCATCAAAAATATACTAAATTATGTTCCGAAGATGAACGAAGGTCTTACATGGTTGGAACAACATGAGGGTGAGTAATTACTGACTTTATTTTCAATTTTGGGTGAACTAACCCTTTAATAATCATTTTAAACTTAGCAAACTAGCAGCTCCAGTAGTGATGAAAAGATTTATCTTGAACGCTGTCTTGGAAACTAGAATGTATAAACCTTAATTAAACAATTTAATAATCAAGTAAAAAGGAATTTATTCCTGAATGATATTACGCTGTAGCCACATTGAACCAGTGGTTTGGAAAATGCATGGATGATTCAGCTGCAGTGCCATCTTCTGGCGAGACGCTGGAATTAATTTGGCGCGACCATCACGTTGAGTGTACATCATTTGTACACTCGTTACTGCAGTGCATTGTGGGATTGAATGAGTGCACTCAATAACGTCCACTATGGTTTCGGACACCAAATAGGGGGGATTTCAGATGTTGACGGATGTTAGTTTTCATGGCTATTTCTGTCTTCCTCTATTAGCAACCGTAGGAAATTCAAGCCCTCACCAGTGTAGTATCTTGTGATAGGGAACGCCAGCTCAGGCCAGCACACATCGTTCCTGTCACAGTCAAACTCTGTGAAGTTAATACTGAACCTGCAGAAGAGAAGATACTTCAATTCAACTTTACAGAGTTCACAAGACTTGCTTGGATTTGTGAAATAATGCCATATGCAAGCAACAGATGAAACAAATAGAAATAAGAAAAGCTGAAATATCTCAAATGTATAACATAACATTAAAAATATGGCAAAATAATTTTCTGGGATTTATTTTATTTTTATTTAAAAAATAAATCTATTGTTTTTATTGTATCTTTTATCTGAATTTTTTTTTATCAATAATTTAGAAATTAAAATAATGCCATATGTTACAATGATTAAATAATGCCATATGTTACAGTTACAATGATTACTGTAACTGTATCTATACAGTAATCGTTAAACTTAATGATATGTATGCATTTATGACCCACCTGGATCTAGGGGGTTGTGTATTAAGAGGATTGTCAGTAAAGGTCACAGAAGAGGTCACTGGGAAATGTTGCATTAGCTCTGGGTTTACACAGGGGTTCTCCCTGCCCATATCACACTCTATCCTCCATGTTTTTTCTATGAAGCTGAGAATTGGAAAAAGAATAAATGCCAAACAAAATGTTCAAAACAGCATATGCATCCAGATACATCAAGCTCAAACATTAATGAAACGCTATCATGTTTGCTATCGGTAAAGTGAGATGATAAGAACAATACAAGGCTGAATGAAGCGGTCTTGTACCTAATCACCATTGCGTCGATAACTGTCTGAGGCACACCCTGCACCCTGCCCATGATGACACTCCTCACGTGGATGTGGAGGTGGGTCGGAACAGCAGAACACTCTCCAATGCTGCCCTCTGCTGGCTGACTGGAGTTCTGCGGTGATGCTGAGATGCACAAGAGCAAGAACAGAGTTTATTCATGCATTAAAGCAGTGGCTCTCAACAAGGGGCCAGAGCCCAGTAAATTTTGCTATGTTAACAATCTTTATAGGGTTAGTTGATGAAAATTCTGTCATTAATTACTCACCCTCATGTCGTTCCAAACCAGTAAGACCTTCGTTCATCTTCGGAACACAAATGAAGATATTTTTGATGAAATCCAAGAGCTCTCTGACCCCTCCATAGACAGTCGTTTAATTATCACTTTCAAGGCCCAGAAAGGCAGTAAAAACATAATTAAAATAGTTCATGTGACTATGGTTCAACCTTATTGTTATGAAGCGTCGAGAATACTTTTTGTGCACAAAAAACAGACAAAAATTACTTTATTCCATAATTTCTTTGCGTCTTTGTCAGTCTCCTACTCCTACGCCAGAACACCAGCTTTCCGTTGGCCGAAGCTGTTCACGTGAGCACTACGACACGTGTGTGTGATGCTGTGTGAGGCATGGTAAATCGCGGTAAATCAAGGGAAAGAGATTCAAATAATAAGACTGAACATGTTGAGCTATATAACAATGACTAGTTTTCTGTCTATAAATGTATCCAAACAGTTGTTCCCTTGTCTAATGAAACATATAATATATTAAAGCGTCTTTGGTGTTTCCATGATTTCTATAATATAAAACCGGAAATCGAGGGTAAAGCAGGTATGATGTCATTGATAGACGGCGCCTGGACACGGTCCGTGTCCTGGTTAAAATAGCTTATTTCTCTGGATTTAAACATTCTTGGATACATCTGGGATAATGTAAGTACACAAGTCAACAAAATATATAACATTGTTCTAGTGGTTTTTGGATATTTTAATCCAAAAATCTTTCATTATATTTAATTGTGCCATTAAATCACCTATTTGCAGCTTACTTAAAATAGTTCTGTAGTGTGACATATTAAAAGCACAAATATTCTATGTTATCTCCAAATATATCAACGGCACACAAGAATTACAAAAATTACTGAATGAAAACGAGTCAGTGAATTTGGTCGCTTTTGTATAGTTTGTGCTTTCTGTTTAATAATCATTTTAAACTTAGCAAACTAGCAGCTCCAGTAGTGATGAAAAGATTTATCTTGAACGCTGTCTTGGAAACTAGAATGTATAAACCTTAATTAAACAATTTAATAATCAAGTAAAAAGGAATTTATTCCTGAATGATATTACGCTGTAGCCACATTGAACCAGCGGTTTGGAAAATGCATGGACTGATTTCATCAGTCTCCTACTCCTACGCCAGAACACCAGCTTTCCGTTGGCCGAAGCTGTTCACGTGAGCACCACGACGCATGTGTGTGATGCTGATGCTGACGCAGGAGCTGGCCAACGTAAACTGCGTAGAAGACTGACACAAACGACAAGAAATTGTTGAATAAAGTCGTTATTTTTGTGTGTTTTTTGCGCACAAAAAGTATTCTCATCGCTTTATTAAGGTTGAACCACTGTAGTATTTTAACAATGGTTTTACTACCTTTCTGGGCCTTGAAAGTGTTAATTACACGACTGTCTATGGAGGAGTTGGGGGCTCTCCGATTTCATAAAAAATATCTTAATTTGTGTTCTGAAGATAAACAAAGGTTTTACGGGTTTAGAACAACATGAGGGTGAGTAATTAATGAAAGAAATTAAATTTTGGGGTGAACTAGCCCTTTAAGGGACGGATTAACACATGGGCCACTAGAATGAAGGGGGCGGGAGGGGGATAATTCCAGACAAACTGCAGAGGGATCCCCTGCTCAACAAGAACTTGGAGCGTCGCACCGCTAAACCCATATGCAATGACTGCTTTCTGTGTAATAATCCATCACTGACTAGAGGTACATATCAGCTTAGACAGGAGGGCCTTTGAATATTGTCTTGGAAAATGGCCAGTCTTGCAGTCAAAAAGGTTGAGAATCACTGACTTAAAGCAGTAGTACATAATGTATTCCTGTGATGGCAAAGATACAATTTCAGCAGCCATTACGCCAATCTCCAGTGTCTCATGATCTTTCAGGGTGTCTCAAATGTTGCATAACAGCACTACTGTTATATATGAACAGCAGTCACAGATAGCTTTATGATATTATTTATTTTATTTAAATGTACATTATGATAAATTGTTAAATTCCCCAACATTTCAGCCATAAGTTATAATTATAAATGTTGGCTAGATTATGTTCTAGAGACGCATGTTCATACTGAAATATCTAACTAAATAACACATCTAAAATTAAAATATCTAAAACATTTGATTTATGTTTTGCGCGTTCCGTTAAGGGAAAATAGTGAGCATCGATGCTCCCTGGTTTTCACAGTGCATTGTGGGACTTTTTAGGGAGCAAATGTTTCAGTGCACTGGAAGGATTTTGCTAATGAGACAGTGCTTAAAATGTCTGACTACCTGATCAGTGCCCTGACTAGGGAGCTGACCGAGACGCACCCTCAGAAATCATTCTAATATGGCGATTTGCTGCTCAAGTAACATTTCTTATTATCATCCATGTTGAAAACAATTGCTTAATATTTTTTTGGAAACCGTGATACATTCTTTTCAGGATTCTTTTAATAGAACGTTCAAAAGAACAGCATTTATTTGAAATAGATATCTTGTGTAACATTATAAATGTCTTTACTGTCACTTTTACTCAATTTAATACATCCTTGCTGAGTAAAAGTATTAATTTCTTTAATTTAAATTTTTTTTATTTCATTCATCAAACTTTTGAATGGTAGCTGCAACTATGTAGTTTATAAAATTAGGTATATATAGACTCTAGAACAACTTGATATAGTATACACATTAGAGACAAGTATATGATGTAGTGCTCACTAGTAATGTTGACCCAATCCACTAGGTTGGAAAAGTTTGGATTTCCTGTTGTGGAAATGAGTGTAGCAGTCACCAATTCAGCTAGGACAGCACGCACCATTTCTCTGTGAAATGACACGCAAAAGAAAGACTTGTGTCAAATGAAACTGTTCTATAAGAATCTATAATATTGTGTTCAAAACCCTTCAGCAGTGATACTCACCTCAACTGGCTGCACTGCGTCACATTCAGCAAACTCACAGGAATCATACAGCCTGATGTGTAGTTTATCCCGAACAGAGCTGGTCTCAGATCAGCAGAAGAGCATAGTCCATCTCCACCTGCAGAGGATACATCACAGGATCAAAGTAATATTTTTTTGTAGTCCTGTATGGCTAAATATGGATATGTTACACTACCTGGCTGCCAGAGATTGATCTGGGCCCTCTGTATAACTTCAGTAGTAGAGTCCAAAATGCCACCAATCACTGGCCTCTTCACCAGGTAACCTGTCCAAACATTAGTAATGCATAATAAATTATTCCTGCCCAACTCTGAATTGAATACGTTTTAAACAGTGTTCCTGAGCATCTGAAGTTGGTGTATTATGGGAGTTGCTTTAACCTGTATTCCCAGAGTTTGGTTGAGATGTTTCATTTCCGTTCACAAACACTGCAGAATATCTTCTGGTCAAAGATACTGAATGAGGGGGTAAGATAAAAAAAACAAAAAACAAAACAGAGATGCATTCCATAAGAAAAACATGTGCAGTGAAGAGGTGTGTCTTATTGTAAGAGTCAACTGGAAGACAATATTTGTGACTCACCAGGTAGAGTGATGTTTGCAGTGGTCCGTTTCACAGTAATGGCAGAGAGGCCATTCTCTCTCCAGTAAAGAGTGTAACGCAAGGCCACAACGACATTATCACACTGTTGTGGCACTAAAAAACAATTATACAATGAAAAAGAATGATAAAACTTGTCTAATGTTCATCGTGTCTACAATGTTACTAAAAGAGAAATTTCCATTCAAACATTTGGGGTAGGTAAGATTTGCCACAATATTTTATAAAAGGAGTCTCTTAATCTCACCAAGACTGCATTTGATCAGATATACAGTAAAAACAGTAATACTGTAAGAAATATTATATTATAATGTAATTTATTCCTGTAATGGCAAAGCTGAATTTTCAGCATCATTACTCCAGTCTTCAGTGTCACATGATCCTTCAGAAATCATTCTAATATGCTGATTTGCTGCTCAAGAAACATGTATTATTATTATTATGTTGAAACCAGTTGTGCAAAAGAACAATATTTATTTAAAATGTAAATCTTCTGAAACATTATAATGTATTTACCGCTGAATAAAAGTATTTTTATTTATTTTTTATTTACTGACCCCAAACTTTTGAATGCTTGTGTATTGATTTTTGATACTATGTTAATAATCAAAATCACAATTTACTAGTTTTTAATATTTAATTTTATGACAACTTCAACATATAGTATCTATTTAAATATATATATACTGCTGAAAACTTTAATGCAACTGACCAGATATGGGCTCAAGAGAATTTGACAGAAATAATCTAAGGTCATCGGCTACTTCATCCACAACGCTGACTGTGACCACATCTGGAAAGAGTGCAAACATATGAACAGTCTCACATATGCATATTTGCAATGCATACTCAGAAAGACAACACGATCAATAGATATTTACATATATAAAGCATATCATATATCATCAGAAATTTTTATTTAAAAAAATAAGATACGAATCCTTGGTACTGATAGTATGTTTGATTCAATATTATCTACAGCATCATGCTACATATTGTATTATGTTGTAATATGTTCTTGTGTTTGGTTGAGGAAAGCAACTGTCATATTGAATATCTACCTCCCCATCCATCTTTAACATCCACCCTCAAGTCATCAGATGGTGATGGACAGGACTGCAGCCTCCTCACACACTGAGACTCAAAGTTTTCCAAAAATGCCACTGGAGCATTGTCTGCACACTGGCCCAGTCCAGAGTTCTGCTCAGAGGACAGATACACACATGTATGAATGTGTGCACCTATATAAATGGACACGTACACTAGCAATGCTATCTAACCTGTGGGATGGTGAAGTATCGGTCATCCTTAGTGAATATTGGATCCCCCTGGCGGTAGTTAATCGGAGGTGCAGCAGCTGTCATCTGCGGGGCTTGGAATGATGGACTGGGCTTTGGGGAGCTGTAAAACCCATGCAAATTTGGAAATTAGAATGATTTCTGAAGGATCATGTGAACTGAAACTGTATAGAAGATAATGCACTGAAAAACTTCCACTCCTTACACTGTCTGACCATTGTAGAAAAGTCCCAGAAAGGGGCTGTTGTCCGAGGGGGAGGTGACACAGAGAAAGGGGAACCAATCAGGGTCATTTTCAGAGGACTGAGCGGAGCACTGATGCTCTGAAACAGGACTGAAATTTCCCCCAAATGGTCCAGGAAGACACTGAGTCACAAACAACTGCAGAACTTCTTGAGAACAGTCCTAAAAGAGGAAATATACGCTCATAAATAAACTAAGAATTTATCAGAGTCCGCCTGTTGATGTTTGCATCTCAGATCAGCTTTAAAAAAACATCCCCTAGGAACGAACTGTAGATTTCGATGACCAGCGTGATTTTTTAGTAAAATGTTGGATATAATTCTTATGTGGGCTGGAATGAATTGTGACACTGTAAATATTTCTTTCTTTAATGAAAGTATTAAACTACACAGTAATAGCTGCTAAGGTACGATGAGTTATTAAAGTCACCATGAAATCAAAATGTGTTCATAGCAAATTAACAAAACATTCAATCATCCAATCATCCAATCAATTCCCCATGGACAAAATCAAGCCTCGCTCTAATTTTTTCCTTAGTCAAGAAGCTGTTTCACTCAGATATACATCAGAATAGGGATGAAAAGACTATCGCAACTTCCGTTTCATGCCTTATTTAATGTAGGACTTAGCAAAGGCTCAACAGCTGAATCCCATTGAAAAGGACTGATGTATTAGAGATAGATGTTCAGCTGTCCACGCATCATGATTAAATATATTTACCTAATAGACAAAACTTTCTCCAAGTTTTAATAATTACCTGGTCACAACAGCAGCGTATGTCACACTCGCCAAGGGACACATCACAGGGGCAGCTGCCGAGAGGCTGAAACACTTGGTTGGGAATAGCTGTTTTATTTTCTGCGAAAAATCAAATATGCATTATGATATAATGCAAGAAACATTAATATATTTAATTGATCTAAGATTCCTCTGAATGAACCATGGAATTTGATGGTACTTCTTTGATGGTGCTTTATAGCCTTAATATTACTGAACTGAACTGAATCAACAATGACTGAATCAAACTGACTTGAGCTAAATAATGACACTAGACATTCTACTAACTATAAGTAACTTTGCAACTACATCTCAACTAATTCTCAATAATTTGCAAGAACATGTCAACTAACTCTCATTAGAGTATTAGTGGATTTAGGATTAGGTTAGTAGAATAAGTTGACATGTACTTGCAAAGTTACATAGAATGTCTGTTTAGGGAGCATCAAAATAAAGGGTTAGCAGATATTAAGCAGACTTCTAATATTCTAATGACTGGTAGTTGACATGTAGTTGCAAAGTTACTTATAGTTAGTACAATGTCTAATTGTATAAAGTGATATATAAATAAAGGTGACTTGACTACTAAAACACAACAATGGCAGTACCACCACGGTACTAAAAATCTGATTTTAGATTGTACTACAGCACTTCATATTCAGTAACATGAAAAGAGACACTAACCAGAAGGGGGTTTGTTGGGGAAGACCTGGGCATAAATATGGGTCTGTATAATGAGTGAGGCTTTTAGGGTGTCATCAGCACATGCAGACACAAGGAGAGTCTCCTGGAGACAAAGCGGCTCCAGGCAGCAGTCCGGGGCAGATGTTTCATTCCCACACAGCTGCAAACTGCGGTTGAGACTCAGTCGCACCAGGAATGCATTCTGATATATTGGAATTCAACAGAGAGAATACAGTGGGAAAAATAAGTATTTGAACACCCTGCTATTTTGCAAGTTCTCCCACTTGGAAATCATGGAGGGGTCTGAAATTGTCATCGTAGGTGCATGTCCACTGTGAGAGACATAATCTAAAAAAAAAAATCCAGAAATCACAATGTATGATTTTTTAACTATTTATTTGTATGATACAGCTGCAAATAAGTATTTGAACACCTGTCTTTCAGCTAGAATTCTGACCCTCAAAGACCTGTTAGTCTGCCTTTAAGATGTCCACCTCCACTCCATTTATTATCCTAAATTAGATGCACCTGTTTGAGGTTGTTAGCTGCATAAAGACACCTGTCCACCCCATACAAACAGTAAGAATCCAACTACTAACATGGCCAAGACCAAAGAGCTGTCCAAAGACACTAGAGACAAAATTGTACACCTCAACAAGGCTGGAAAGGGCTACAGGGAAATTGCCAAGCAGCTTGGTGAAAAAAGGTCCACTGTTGGAGCAATCATTAGAAAATGGAAGAAGCTAAACATGACTGTCAATCTTCCTCGGACTGGGGCTCCATGCAAGATCTCACCTCGTGGGGTCTCAATGATCCTAAGAAAGGTGAGAAATCAGCCCAGAACTATACAGGAGGAGCTGGTCAATGACCTGAAAAGAGCTGGGACCACCGTTTCCAAGGTTACTGTTAGTAATACACTAAGACGTCATGGTTTGAAATCATGCATGGCACGGAAGGTTCCCCTGCTTAAACCAGCACATGACAAGGCCCGTCTTAAGTTTGCCAATGACCATTTGGATGATCCAGAGGAGTCATGGGAGAAAGTCATGTGGTCAGATGAGACCAAAATAGAACTTTTTGGTCATAATTTCACTAAACGTGTTTGGAGGAAGAAGAATGATGAGTACCATCCCAAAAACACCATCCCTACTGTGAAGCATGGGGGTGGTAGCATCATGCTTTGGGGGTGTTTTTCTGCACATGGGACAGGGCGACTGCACTGTATTAAGGAGAGGATGACCGGGGCCATGTATTGCGAGATTTTGGGGAACAACCTCCTTCCCTCAGTTAGAGCATTGAAGATGGGTCGAGGCTGGGTCTTCCAACATGACAATGACCCGAAGCACACAGCCAGGATAACCAAGGAGTGGCTCTGTAAGAAGCATATCAAGGTTCTGGCATGGCCTAGCTAGTCTCCAGACATAAACCCAATAGAGAATCTTTGGAGGGAGCTCAAACTCTGTGTTTCTCAGCGACAGGCCAGAAACCTGACTGATCTAGAGAAGATCTGTGTGGAGGAGTGGGCCAAAATCCCTCCTGCAGTGTGTGCAAACCTGGTGAAAAACTACAGGAAACGTTTGACCTCTGTAGTTGCAAACAAAGGCTACTGTACCAAATATTAACATTGATTTTCTCAGGTGTTCAAATACTTATTTGCAGCTGTATCATACAAATAAATAGTTAAAAAATCATACATTGTGATTTCAGGATTTTTTTTTTTAGATTATGTCTCTCACAGTGGACTTGCACCTACGATGACAATTTCAGACCCCTCTATGATTTATAAGTGGGAGAACTTGCAAAATAGCAGGGTGTTCAAATACTTATTTTCCTTACTGTATATTGGTATTCAATAATGCAAATTTCCAGTATGGCAAGTGTTTTGCCTCGTTTTATCCTATGTATAAATGTGGACATTCCTCTTTGAAATGAATAGCATATACACAACTTTACAAAATGTTGGGGTCAGCAACATTTATATTTAAGAAATTAAAGTCCTGTTGACACCAAGAATGATAACTGTATTAGCATCCACATCAGCAGACGATATCATTCTGTTTATTGTAAGCTCGCACTGCAGGTTTGTCATCTGCTGCTTTAAATGCTTGGATGGATTCTGATTGGCTGTCAATGTTTTTATCTTTCATCAACTGGAAAAAAAATAGTTCTGAAAGTGATACCAACAATATTGTTTCTTTGTGCCGTTAGCGTTATAGCTGTGGTGTAGACTTTTGTATTTAGAATTTTTTCTATATAGTATATATTTGTCGTTATAGTTAATACTTTTATTCAGCAAGGATGCATTCAATTATCATTATCTATCAAGGAATGCTGAAAAAACAAAAATGATCAAGTTTTCCACAAAAATGATGCTGAAAATTCAGCTTTGCCATCACAGCAATACATTACATTGTAAAATACATTAAAATAGAACATTTTAATTGTAATAATATTTCTAAATATAACTGTTTTTACTGCATTTCTGTTCAAATACATGCAGCCTTACTGTGAATAAGAGACTTTTTTCAAAAACATTCATTAAAAATAGGTAACACTACAATTAAGTCTGATCTGTAAACATTACTAAATGCATAAACTAACACAAACTAATAATAAGCAATATATAACTAATGTTAACAGATAAACCTTTTGATCTTAAAATGCATTAGTAAATGCTGAGATTAAGGAACTGTTCATTGTTAATTCACATTAACTAATGTAGTAATTTTCACAAATGTAACCTTATTGTAAATCTTACCCATCCCAAACGTTTGAACAGTAGCGTATAATGAGGTGTTTTCCAAGTTAGGTGTGGGGTTCTTGTGCTTATGAAACCCTTCAACAAAAGAACTCAATACGTCATTTAGCGTGAGGAGGAATACTGTTAAAAATAGGACTATCTGGGAAACCAAACAGTCAAAATGTATAGTTGAACCGCTCCTTCTGGTCAGGACTGCTTGGGGCGATCCCCTTAATAATCACACTTCTAAACTCCTACAGGAATTTTGCAAGTGCTACGTGACATACTGTGCGTCATTGCAGTTTGTCAAACTTGATTGTCAGGGATATTCCCATCATGTCAATTGAAGTCAAACGGATCATTCTTCCACCATTAAATTAGTCTAACTTTCATGTAAACAATAGATATGAATGTACACATTTCAAGGGAGTCAGGTCCTTTCCATACTACGAGCTGAAGCAATGTTTTTGAAAGAAGTCTCCTATGCTCCCCAATACTTATTTGATCAAAAATACAGTAAAAACAGTAATATTGTGAAATATTATTACAATTTAAAATAACAGTTTTCTGTATGTGTGTATATATATATATAGTGAGGAAAATAAGTATTTGAACACCCTGCTATTTTGCAAGTTCTCCCACTTGGAAATCATGGAGGGGTCTGAAATCGTCATCGTAGGTGCAGGTCCACTGTGAGAGATAGTCTAAAAGAAAAAAAAAATTCAGATTTTGGCCCACTCCTCCACACAGATCTTCTCTAGATCAGTCAGGTTTCTGGCCTGTCGCTGAGAAACACGGAGATTGAGCTCCCTCCAAAGATTCTCTATTGGGTTTAGGTCTGGAGACTGGCTAAGCCACGCCAGAACCTTGATATGCTTCTTACAGAGCCACTTCTTGGTTATCCTGGCTGTGTGCTTTGGGTCATTGTCATGTTGGAAGACCCAGCCTCAACCCATCTTCAATGCTCTAACTGAGGGAAGGAGGTTGTTCCCCAAAATCTCGCAATACATGGCCCCGGTCATCCTCTCCTTAATACAGTGCAGTCGCCCTGTCCCATGTGCAGAAAAACACCCCCAAAGCATGATGCTACCGCCCCAATGCTTCACGGTAGGGATGGTGTTCTTGGGATGGTACTCATCATTCTTCTTCCTCCAAACACGTTTAGTGGAATTATGACCAAAAAGTTATATTTTGGTCTCATCTGACCACATGACTTTCTCCCATGACTCCTCTGGATCATCCAAATGGTCATTGGCAAACTTAAGACGGGCCTTGACATGTGCTGGTTTAAGCAGGGGAACCTTCCGTGCCATGCATGATTTCAAACCATGACGTTTTAGTGTATTACCAACAGTAACCTTGGAAACGGTGGTCCCAGCTCTTTTCAGGTCATTGACCAGCTCCTCCCGTGTAGTTCTGGGCTGATTTCTCACCTTTCTTAGGATCATTGAGACCCCACGAGGTGAGATCTTGCATGGAGCCCCAGTCCGAGGGAGATTGACAGTCATGTTTAGCTTCTTCCATTTTCTAATGATTGCTCCAACAGTGGACCTTTTTTCACCAAGCTGCTTGGCAATTTCCCTGTAGCCCTTTCGGGCCTTGTGGAGGTGTACAATTTTGTCTCTAGTGTCTTTGGACAGCTCTTTGGTCTTGGCCATGTTAGTAGTTGGAATCTTACTGATTGTATGGGGTGGACAGGTGTCTTTATGCAGCTAACGACCTCAAACAGGTGCATCTAATTTAGGATAATAAATGGAGTGGAGGTGGACATTTTAAAGGCAGACTAACAGGTCTTTGAGGGTCAGAATTCTAGCTGATAGACAGGTGTTCAAATACTTATTTGCAGCTGTATCATACAAATAAATAGTAAAAAAAATAATATATTGTGATTTCTGGATTGTTCTCTCTCACAGTGGACATGCACCTACGATGACAATTTCAGACCCCTCCGTGATTTCCAAGTGGGAGAACTTGCAAAATAGCAGGGTTCAAATACTTATATTCCTCACTGTATATATATATATATTCCTGTGATGCAAAGATGAATTTTCAGCATCATTACTCCAGTCTTCAGTGTCACATGATCCTTCAGAAATCATTCTAATATGCTGATTTGCTGCTCAAAAAAACATTTCTTATCATTTCCTATTATGAACAGTTGTGCTGCTAAATAATTTTTGTGGAAACCATGGACTCTTTGATAAACAGAAAGTTAAAAAGATAAGCATAGAATTGAAATAGAAAGATTTTGTAACGTTATAAATATCTTTATTGTCACTTTTGATCAATTTAATGCATCTTTGCTCAATAAATGTATTCATTTCTTTTTTTTAAAAATGGTAACACTTTAGTTTAGTGTCTAGTTCTCACTATTAACTAGTTGCTTATTAGCATGCATATTACTAGGATATTGGCTGTTTTTTAGTACTTATAAAGCACATATTAATGCCTTATTCTGCATGACCATATTCTACATCCCTTAATCCAACCCAATACCTAAATTTAACAACTACCTTACTAACTATTAATAAGGATGAGTTTATTGAGGCAAAATAGTTAATAGTTAGTTAATAGTGAGAATTGGACTAAAGTGTGACCATAAAAATCTTACAGACCCCAGAAGATACTTCTTAGAAGATATTTTCTTACCAGAGCAATTTACAAGAAAACGCCATTTCACAACAGTGAAAATGACCTCAAAAAGTTATTTATTTAAAAAATAATTTATTTTGATTACTGTCTGTTTGAATGCTCTATTAAACTCTAAAGCAACTGCTACGCAAACATATTGCAGACCCCTGTGCTGAGGTGCCTAAATAAATAGAAAGGAAAAACAAATCTAATTTCTCATCACTGCTCAAAAGATTATTATTAATCCCTGGGTAAGTTTTGGAGGTCATTATATGCATCTCTCTACAAACTATTTCCCTGAAAAGGCTAAACAGGAAAACAATACGGGGAGTTACAGTTATGCACAAAAACGTAATGCGTAGGTGATCACACCCTGCTTAATGACATGTTGACTGGAATAAAAGTTAAAAATACAGATTGCATTTTCTTGCAATTTCACCGGGGACTTTACAAGTCAATTGCTTGCTGTGTTGATGCTTGTTAACGGTTGGAAATTCTTTCCAGGTTACATACATTTTCCATGTTGGTTTGAGCAGTGGTGTTTAGTAACGAAGTACAAATACTTTGTTACTGTACATAATAAGTACAGTTTTTTTGCTGACTCCTACTTTTAAAGAGAAAATGTATACTTTTACTCCAATACAATAGTCCAGACCCTTTCGTTACATTTGCAGCTGCAAAGTGCAAAAAATAACAAATAGCAATCTTTGCTGAACGGTCATAGAGATATTCAGTTCGCAAATTAATCTTTTGATCAGTTCGGGCCCTTTAAATTTGTCAAACTGGTTCTCGAAGGGGTGTGAATGAATCGTTTTTGCAAATCTTGAATCTAAATCTTGAGAAGCGCAAACACACAGAGCAATGCGTACAGCTCTCCACAGGTGATGTAAGTTTTAATCTGTTCATCAAGGTAAATACGTTGTTCAGTGTTGTTTTGGACCCCATTCAATTTCATTGTATGGAAAGAAAATTTTTTTCTTTAGTGTTTCCAGAAGAAGAAAATCATACAGGTTTGAAACAACATGATGGTCAGTAAATAATGACAGCACAGAATAAAACGATTTGTGTGTGTCTGGAAGACCCCTTTGATAACGCTTACATACCCTAACACAGAATCTCAGTTAGATTGCCAACGTTACAATCACCTGTGCCATTATTTATAGAAATTTACCTGTACTTTTAAAACTGAAGTACTTATAATATCAGTTACTTTAATACTTTTACTTGAGTATTTTTCTAATGAGCAACTTTAATTTTACTTGAGTCAATTTTCATAATGTTATCTGTACTTTTACTTGAGTATGACGATTGGATAGATACTTTATACAACACTGATTTTTAGTAACTTCTAAACAGAATGAATATTGAGATTTATTAAACAGTATTTGCCCTTCTATGCTGCATAAACCTACCGTTATTTGGCAGAATCAACTTACCTTCCCAATTAATTCATATGAAAGATTCCACTGTGTTGGATAAACCGGCATACAAGATGACGATGGGATGCTACCTAAAGTAGTGAAAACATTTGTTGAAGTACAAATATTACAGTATGCGTGGCTAACACTTTACAATAAGGTTCCATTTGTTAACATTCATTAGTTAACATGAACTAACAATACTTCCAAATGTATTGCTGCTTGTTATTAGTTATAGGGATAGTTCACCCAAAAATTAAAGAACTAGGAAATAGAAGAAGTAGGCCATACAGGTTTGGAACAACTTGAGGGTGAATAAATGATGACAGAATTTTCATTTTAGGGTGAACTATCCCTTTAATTAATTAATTAATTAATTAAAGTTAACTTACTGTAAAGTATTACCCATGTGTGAGGTTATAGGTGTAGTTATAGGTGTCTACCTGTTGCATTTGAGGATGAAACAGCACTGAGGTTAAAGGAAATACCAGACACGTTTCCAACCAGAAAAGATGATATTCTTGGACCAGATGCCAGGATAAACGCAGGCTGAAACACTGAAATAATCATAATCATTCACATCTTCCCTATTGTTAATTCCAGATGTATATTACGATTGACTGGTATATAAGGGTTTTTTTATATGTATGGAGTTATTGATGAATACATGTTTAATTCAATTATTAATGCTTTAATTATACGTTCAAGCTTGCGTTTCTCCATGGCAACAAGATGTTTGCTAGCATTTATCCAGCTAGCTGGCTTAGTTTTTGTTATGTTCGCCGGTTTTCTTACTGATATTTCATTAGTACAAAGCTCACTTACCAACATTACAAATAGTTCCGTCATTTAAGAGCATAATAATTATACACATAAAATGAAATTCGACGTGAGAGCCTGAAAATCGTTTCATATTGTAGCGTTGGTATGATTCGTCCTCTTCTTCGTGTTTGCTTGAACTCGGCGCTACACAGAAGAGATCAGATTAGCGCCGCTCAGTGGCGTTTAGCGCTGTGTGTGTGTGTGTGTGTGTGTGTGTGTGTGTGTGTGTGTGTGTGTGTGTGTGTGTGTGTGTGTGTGTGTGTGTGTGTGTGTGTGTGTGTGTGTGTGTGTGTGTGTGTGTGTGTGTGTGTGTGTGTGTGTGTGTGTGTGTGTGTGTGTGTGCTTGTGTAGCTGCCTTTGGGGAAATAACGTCAGAAAGAATCTCAATCTCATTCTCAACAACAGCAAAATCTCCATACAGAGACACCCGATAATGTATTTATGGACTAAAAGCCAAACGTTGTATTTTAGGGATAGGGTTAGTCTATAATGATTGTAATTCACTTTATTTACGGACTCAACAAAAATGTTTAAAAATGTCGAAGTTGTATTAGGGTGAGGGAGAGTCTAATTGTATTTAGTCTATTTAAGGACAGAGCAGTTCATTGTAGTTCCTATATAAATAAATGTGTGTTTATGTTTGTATGTGTGTGTATACATTATCATGTCTATGCATTCAATGCTGTTTATTACTTTCAAATGATCTTGCACCATATTGATATACAAATAAAAAGACAAAGAACATTCCATTCTTTGTTATCAACAACATGAAGTGCATTAAATATTACATTATGTCAGGGTTTCCCAAGGTTCATGCTATTTCATGAAAAGCTGACAGTTAGATTCTAAAAATAGAAACAATCAAAATAAAAACTCATAGGCTAGCTCCTAAAAAAAGATTATTTGCTCATCTTGCTCAAAAATAAAATAACACTTAATTTCAACATTTTTACTCTCCTTGTTAAGTCCAAGCAAAGCATGCTGGGAATTACAGTTTCAGCAAAAATAACTTTCAAGGTTCACATTCACCCTAAATAATGAAATCTAGTATCTATAGTGTATCTTGGAATCTGATAACCATTTATCATGTCTAAAAAGTCAGAACGTAACATAAAGAAGACAGTCCAACCAATAATTGTGTTTTTCAACTAATTTATTAAATGCAACAAAGGCGAGTAAATCAAAATAGAACAAACAAACAGAAAAAAAATTATTTGTGAATAAATAAATCACACAACTTGGCCTTATTTGAGCATTTAGGTAATTATTTTTAAAATGAAAGATGTTAGGAGAAATTAGTTATATGTCACAACAATGATGTCATTAGCTGCCGTTGAATGTGTGTGTGTGTGTGTGTGTGTGTGTGTGTGTGTGTGTGTGTGTGTGTGTGTGTGTGTGTGTGTGTGTGTGTGTGTGTGTGTGTGTGTGTGTGTGTGTGTGTGTGTGTGTGTGTGTGTGTGTGTGTGTGTGTGTGTGTGTGTGTGTGTGTGTGTGTGTGTGTGTGTGTGTGTGTGTGTGTGTGTGTGTGTGTTCACTCAAATAGCTACAAATTCATCAGGGCATGACAGCGTTTCTCCTGAAATGAAAGCAAACAAAGCAAACCATTAGTTAATGCCTGCTTATAAAGAGATTGTGCACTTGACTTGACTATCAAATTGAAGTTCTAATTTGTACAACTGTTGCATTCCTATTAGAATTATTTGAAACTGCAAATCTGCTGCAAATGCTTCATGTACAAAATGCACGACTGAGTCCAAGTCTGAGTCCACATTGTAGGTGGTCTGTTTAAAGCTCAGTAAATCTGCCGTAGGAGGATGTTTCGGCTTGTGGTTTCATAGTTGAATAGTTTGTGGTTTTGTATGAGTAAGATTATAACATCCAAATAGTGATCTACCACATATAAACAAAGTCATGAGTCAGATGAAAACCAGAGAAGAGAAAGTGACCTGCTGTAGGACTCGTGCCATAACAATGACATGCCTGTTGTGCAACCAGCTTTATGTCATCAACTGAGGAAAAAAAGGTAAATTACGTACATGGAATTTGGTTTCTTTGCACATCTTGAGCCTCTTGTCCAGAAAGTTGATAGTCTCTTTAACCCACTGCGCTTGAGTGGCAGGCGGGGCGCAAAGCTTCAGACCTTTCCTGGTCATGAATCTGAAAGATAATGGATTTTTGCCCGTTAAAACAGACAATTAGAGCCTTCTTTCTGAGCGTTCCTTTTAAACACACCTTCACATCTGCTTTTCCTTCTCTCCCAGGCTCCCACATATAACCCAGTATTTTGAACTGCATATAAACATCCAGTATTTCCTTTGATGAATATACTTACATAACAGCATCGCGTGGGCAGCCGTCACCTTTGAACTGCTTCTGGTAAGTGAGGAGGATGTGTTTAGGGATGGTTCTGGGGCTGACCATCAGGCAACAGTCCAATGCTAGGTCTGCCTGAGCCTCTGTGAAAGATCAAGACAAAAGAGAAATACAAATGATGAGACACAAGAGATGGATCAGAGAAAGAATCAGAGATGGAAGGAATCAGCACCACCTGTGTCTGCCTATAAGTAAAACAACACTTATTGTTTTTTTAGCATTACTTTTCTTGGCATAAAATATTTATTGCGCATAAATTACTGTGCTGTGCTATACTTATATAATAGTTTGCAGTAAAGCGAAACAAATGTGAAAAAGGCTTTTTAAATCAGTTAAAAATGTTTGACAAAGGTCTCTAAAGAAATGATATATACATATAAAAAAAATATATATATAAAAAAATATATAATAAATGGATGTTTTCTTTTTCTTTGATTACTAAAAACTTGAACTGTTGAGTTGTATGACACATCATATATGAAAGATCAGAAGAAATGAATGAAATAAGCACATACAATGGATAAAGGAAGAAAACATGACAGATTACCTGCCGGACTGCTGTGGAGAATGAGCGCCAGTGCACAAAGAATCACACTCAGTGCAGGAATGACGGCTGAAGCCATGGCAATGGGTACAGGAGATGCTGGAACAAATGCTGAGTCGGTCCTTCTCAAGTGGCTGGAAGATCTTTGTCTCTTTCCTGACACTCTCCTTTCATCGCTCCATCACACCCCTGCTTTATAGGACCATTTTAGGTTTCACTATGACATAGTATAGTCCCTCCTCACTCCTGTAAAAAGGAGAGGCTGGACCAGAGGTTGTGACCTGGACAAAAGACTTTTTTTTAAATGAGGCCATGCAGCACAATGCACCACATTCTCTGTATCTGTTCCTCGCTCTCTTTTTTCTCTTTTCCATTTATGCCCAAGAAACTCTCACAGACTCTCACACACTTTCTCACTCAAACGCCAACAGACTGGCAAATGTTTTCGATATGACTGAAGAAGTTCAGCTAAACCTGCCAAACTGAACAGTTTGGTCGACTTCATGTGTTACTGATGCTTGTCAATACAGAGTCGGGAATTCCAGTGGGTTAAAAATAGAAGAACAATATCTGCTAATGTTTACTTAGTACACAGTTAATTATTATTGGTGGGTGTGTTTGTGTGTGTGTGTGTTTTTTGTTTTTGTGATTTATGGGGACACAAATTTGTAATAACTGGTTTTACGACGTAAACATGAAATATGAGGGCATTTCATATGTCTTCATATTTAAAATAGCTTTAAAAGCATACTAAACAATGTTTTATTAAACATTTTAAAATGCAGAATGTTTCCTGTAATGGGTAGGTTTAGGGGTAGGGGTAGTGAAGGGGGATAGGATGTACAGTTTGTACAGTATAAAAACCATTACGCCTATGGAATGTCCTCACTCAGATAACAAAATAAGCCTGTGTGGGTGTGTGTGTGTGTGGGGGGACATGTTTTTATATCCCGGGATGGGGACTTCAACCTGAATGTACACAGACCCATGGGGACTCGTGTCACTGTGGGGACCTAAATTGAGGTCCCCATGGGTACAAAAGCTTATAAATCA
This sequence comes from Romanogobio albipinnatus, assembly GCA_023566225.1. Taxonomy (NCBI): domain Eukaryota; kingdom Metazoa; phylum Chordata; class Actinopteri; order Cypriniformes; family Gobionidae; genus Romanogobio; species Romanogobio albipinnatus. Next base: position 11,477,933 of record CM042242.1, on the reverse strand, counting down.
TACAGAATGAGTCCTTTTGAAAATGTGTGTGTGTGTGTGCGTGCGTGTGCGTGCGTGCGTGCGTGCGTGCGTGCGTGCGTGTGTGCGTGTGTGTGTGTGTGTGTGTGTGTGTGTGTGTGTGTGTGTGTGTGTGTGTGTGTGTGTGTGTGTGTGTGTGTGTGTGTGTGTGTGTGTGCTACATAAAACTACGTAAAATAGTGAATTCTGTTGTGTTTATTGTAAAGGTTTGAACGTCAAAGCACAACTTTATGTACTGTTTGATGTCTTATAGATTAGCTTAATGGCTATAATATTTTGGGTTTATTCCATTCTTAAATATATAGCACTAAGAAATGTAGATCAAATCTAACAAACGATTTTTATTTCAAACTTTATTAATTTATACATATTCTGTTCACTTGAACTTTATAATCAAATAATCCTGAAACTAATTTATCACAGCAGTTCCCACAAAAATATTAACAATCACAACTATTTTCAACATAAGAAATCAGAATGATTTCTGAAGGATCATATGACGCTGAAGACTGGAGTAATGATGCTAAAAATTCAGCTTTGCATCACAGGAATAAATAACATTTTTAAATATATTCACATAAAAAGGGGTCATTTTAAAATTGTAATAATATTTCCCAATATTTATGTATAATAATAAATAACGCCTTGCATAAAATACTTCCTGGCACCAATTTTTTGTTGTTGTGATAAGGCATATTGCTGCATCTTAATCTCCAATGAAGGAAAAATGACACTGTAAGATGAAATAACTGCAGTGGATGGGATATTTAATAAAAAAATGAATTTATTTGAAATCAAGTCACACAGTTTGATACATACATTAACAAATGTCCTTAAAATACAGATACAGCTTCCAGGATATCGCGTGGAAATGTATGAGACTCAATACAGTCAAATAGAAACAACACACTACATTGCGCAAATAGCATATCCGCATTTAATATTTTACAAAGTTCAAAATACTTTGTAAATATTTGTTTAAATCACTGTCACAGTCAGTGATTAAGTGGTCACTTCCTGTATTCAGTGTTGTTCTCAGTGCATCATGTTCACCTCCTGTCCTGTAAAGCAAGAAAACGAAACCAGATTATGTTTTTGTTATCAGGGGGCAGAAAAGTTTTTAAAGAAGAAGAACCGCCACTTCTGCTAAATGTCTGCTTCCATTTAAGACATCTGTGAGATATCACAGAACTAAGAGAGCAGAACTAAAGCTTGAAAGGGGACGTGCCGTGGGAGTTGTTTGCACCTTGTGTTCCTACTGAGGAGTTTTCTTCTTCTTGTCCAGGTGTGAGATGATTTTGGTAATCCAGCTGTTTTTCTCTGAAGGAGCACACAGCTTCTTGTCCTTTTTTGTGATGAATCTATGGGAACATATAGGGAAACGTGCATTAATACGATCCTAATGTATCAATGAAGCCGATTGGGAATCAACTGGTACTTACACAGTAGCTGCAATGGGACATCCACTGTCTGTGGTTTGGTGAAAGTAGGCTGCAACAATCTGTATTGGAATACGAATGTCCTTGGTGGTCAGACAGCAGTCCACAGCTCTGTCTGAAAACGCTGAGAACGAAAGGTTGACATTAGTAATGTTTGTCACTGGAAATCCCCCCTCCTTTAATGACCCCATGCAAGAACAAAACTGGCTCTGTTTCTGTTTCTGCCCCCACAGTTACTGTAACCAAATATTTGAGAAATCACGTCAGCGCAGAAAAGCCAAGAATTGCTCTATTTATCAATGGCTATAAATCCTGAGCTGCAGAAAGTTCTCATTCATTTTGAAATGCTGCAGGATGCTTCTGAGAAGCTGCAAGTATGTGCCATGGGAGTAAGTGTTTCAATGTTTCTGTTTCAGTCTTACCTTCAATGTTGCCCCAGAGGACTGCAGAAATGACCAGGAGAGTTACTGTTGAAGTCTGCATTTTCGTCTTTGCGTTTGATCGCTGCAAGAGCATCAGACAATTGTGCACAGGTGTGACATACAGGTATCAGGTGCGGGTATTTATACACAAAAAATGAACTGACTTTCACTTTTACACTAAGGCTTACCGCACCTGCTCCACCCCTACTCGTAAATGCAGCAGTTTTATTTGGCCCACATTCTTTACTGTTTTTTTTTTCTCTCTCTATTCCAGTAGAATTCTCTGCAGGGGTGCGTGACCTGATCATCAATTCAGAAGCATGGACACACAAACAAATCTCATTTAACTGAACTGCAACCGTTGCATAACGGTTTAGTGCTCATAACTTTTGGTTTCTTTACAGAGCCTATTCATAATGATCTGATTCAGTTAGACTTGGGGAAAAGTCTGATTTTGCATGCCGTTTGCATTTTTTCTCATTTAAAACTTTTTTATTAAAAGTAACATTTCCAGCATAGCAACTTGAGTGCTTTGCAAAATGAATTTGAATATTTTTTTTAATATCAATATTAATATTAAATATATAGCACATCAGTAATAAATATGTTTTTCATTTGACATTTTATTTTCTTATTTAACCGTTTTGCCTATTTTTAATTCGATTTTGACTCCTGAATGTTCAATGGCCTCAGACTTTTGGACCTCACTGTACTTTAGTTCAGCATTCTGTTAAAATTCCTATTTTTCACAATATTCAGTTGAAACCCGGATAGAAATTGATGGGTGGAATGAAATTTGAGGGAAATTTTCTTTAGTGGAGACTAAAGAATATAATGCACATAATCTAGACCTTTCAAAACCTTTCTTTACAACAAAGAGGCATTTATTAACGTGATCAAAACATGTCATTATCTTAATAATGAATAGTTTGAATGCCTTTTGATAGCTGGGAGCTTGGCAAGGAGCCGAGGGTGTGTGCTTTTCCGTGAAGCACTTATAACAACGCCAAGAGGAGCATCACTATTGTCAAGAGACTAAGGGGGGAAATGTAAAACACTGGCCTGAGCTGAACTCCTAAATGAAAAGGTATTTTTATTTGTTTTTTTATTTTCAAAAGCACAGCCCTCCCCCCATTTATGCATAACTCAGTTTCGTTTTTTCAGAATTCATAACTTAAACTTTTCCCACTGTGATTTATTGTATAGCTTTCCAAAATCAACAGTCCCTGTCATTTTCAGGTTAGAATGAAAAAAAATAACTTGCTATGACGTTTAAAAATATCATACCAAAATTTACAGATTTTATTCTGCACACACCATATAAAAACTGCAGTACAGTGATGTATCATCGTTTTTTCCTCACATTTATTTACATTTTCTTTATTGTCACTACAATCCCTTTGTTTTTGCATCACAATATGAATATTTGCACCAACAGGTCACTCCACTATCATTGTAATGAAGCTGATTTTTTTCCTCATATCTTTTTGTGTTCATTTGCAATTGTATCTTATTGTAAACGAGCCAAGAGTGAGAACCTCTGCAAAACGTACATGCACATACATACAAATATAAACACACAGGTCTCCATTCAGTCTCCATGGGCGGCATGGCTCAGTGGTTCATGTAGGTTGTCTACAAACCGGATGCGCCTTGCATGGCTGACCCCGCCGTCGGTGTATGAATGGGTGAATGTGAGATATGTAAAGCGCTTTGGATGGCCATAGGTCTGTTGAAAGCGCTATAGAAATGCAGTCCATTTACCATTCATAGAACACAAGCAGAATTTGGGTGCATGGTTGGTTCTTAAATCTAGAAGGTTTGAAGACCAAACTATTTACATAGATATAAATCCTTTCTTCTTGAATTTCATGACCGAGAGCAATGTTTTGGCAAGCACCTTAATTTCTGTTATCCTATCTGGAAAAGTAGGCAACTGAAATATTAGATGTTTTGATTGCTTATCAGCAATCATGTAGGCTATATCAAGCAAACGAAACCAGCGAAATCTGAGTCCCATCTCAGAGCAGGTAAAAGGTGTGTGAACTTCCTGAAAGCATTGCCCAACATTCTGAATACAGTACCAAAAGTGGACAAACGTGCATTTTCATCAAGGCCTACATTGTACTGCAAGCCCGGAGTGGCCATAGGGCCATAGAATGGGAATTGGGATGTGAAAAGCGCAAGTCTCTAGTTCATTTTCAATAAGAGACACGGAAAGCAGTAAATTGCAATCGATTAGTAGCCTAGCGGAGAAGATGGTGCAAGCGGTGCTCGTACACCTGACATCCTGTCACTTGTGCGTGCATAACTCTTCGTAGTGGTTATAAATCTTATAAATATTGCTATATGGCATGTATAGCCTATAAATATTATGCAAGTAAGGCGAGCCACATGACTTCTCCCCCGGGTCCTCATAGTTCACGGGGCCTCATAGTTCATAGTTGGTGATGTGACCCTGATGGGAGTGTTGGGGGCGGTGGGGGGGCCGGAATTTAACATAGCCCAGTAAGAGCTTTGTATGTAAACCTCACTCCCCTGATCTCAAGTCTCCATGTTGACCTCAGATGTCTGGTAGAGAGAAAAAAAAATTGTACTGCACATGTGTCGAGCTCAGCCATCCGTGCGTGCCCATCCACGGTTGAGTACTTTAAAACCTGTGCGGACATGACTGCGCACGAGACACGTCCGGAAGCGGAACTTGAAGTTTACCCGGGGCTTTAGCACACCCACCTCCCACGCTGAAGATGCCGGTTCGAATCCAGCTCGGAGCGGGTCGAGTAGGACCGATTAAACACACACACAGACGTGAAAAATGCATGTGTGTTACATTATTGATTATTGAAGTAACTAATCACACATCTTTACTTTGTACTTAAAGCAGTGCATCAGTTGTTTTAAACAGTTTTGTTTTCTCATATTGCTTTCTGCGTTTTTGTAAGGCAATCAATCCTCCCTTCCAAATAAATACAGTCACATGACACTTTGTTGATGAGCATAGTCTAATCTATATACTGCGGTCTGATATTAATTTTTATTTATTTGACCTTTTACTTTGTACATACAGTATTTTTCAGCTCTCACTATTGATACGTTTGATTGTAGAATGTTTCTTTAAAAAGCTTATGTTATTTGAAATGTATGAGTAAAAGGGGAGGGGGGGGGGGGGTAATTAGAAATTTTACAAATTAGATAAACATATTTCATAAGGTATTAAAATACATCTTGTCATCTATGCAGTGGATGAGAATTGATCATATATGACAGTTGCAGCAGGCATTGAATGTTATTGTGGGGGCTGTTCTTGGGCACTCCTCCACCTGTATGCATGACATAACAGCAGCATGTTATAGTAGGAAAGTCCCTCTGTGGTTTCCTGGCTGAAAATGCAACATGAAGTTGTGTTTGGATGTGGTATAATGTCTGGAGCAAATTTTCCAGTAAATCAACTGCAATAAAGCCAACATTATAAACCTCAGAGGTTCAGAAGAAAACCCCTATATTGCTCTTACTGAGAAAGCCTTGGCTGCATGAAATATTGATTTTCAATTATTTTATAATGTGAAATAAAAGAGAGTGATATGATTTCCAGAGAGTTGTGCACTAATAATTGTTATCATTTGGCAAAAAAAAGGGCAAATTACAGCTACAGGTTTTTTACTAAGCAAAAAAAAATTCTCACAGGAAAAGCATACTTTGTCTATAACATAATTAGTTATTCATATTCCATTGCTCCATTGTTTTTGCACGTGTTTATAATTTGTTGGACAAAAAATTATGTCCACACAATTTGGTTATCACAAATAAAACAATTGACCCCAAGCACAACTATGCAATATGCTTACAAAATCTAATTTTTTATCATATTTAAATAAAGGGTGAAGATGTCCATTTTCCTAGACTGGCAATCACTTTTGGCCACTACTGTATATCTGCACAAAAGAAATATATATCTTGCTGTGACTGCTGGAAACAGCCAAACTGTTGAAACCATTACATTCCTGCTCAAACCATAAGAGAGTTTGGAAATAATGATTAAGTCTTATTAAGATGTCAATGAACAGTAAAACTATTTACTACTTCTTCTATTGAAGATTCTGTTGGGGCTTGTGGATGCAATAATCTTGAAAGGTCTCTGACCTACTTTGCTACATCGATGCTTTAAAGCTCCTCTTTAAGATCTTAAGCTGTATGAGCAATAATTGACCTATTTACAAGTCCAAAACTGCATGAAGCAGGTCATAACTGCAATGCAGTGAAAATAAACCTATTGTTATTGAATGTAGGTTAGATCATTTGCTTCAAATGTATATTCTGAGTTTATATTCTTCATGCACTGTTATCTAAATCATTTAAGTGACTCGCCTTGAAATTGAAAGCATCAATTTGACCTAATAATCAAAAATTAACGTATTAAGCAAAACTACTGATGTTTTTAGAATGCTAAACATAGCAAAAGCGGAAACAAGATAGTTATTGTTTCCCATTTGCAAAAGACCATCCTGAAATTGCTAAAGGGGGAAGCAAGTCTGGTCAAGTTGTTTCAGTCATGTGGTTTCGAGGAAACCATGGGAGCATGCAAGCTCACTTTTTATCTCCTGTCCGGGAAGCATGTTGGCAGTGTAGTATGGGCTCTATGACAAGAAAAGATGATCAGACAAATAAGCAAACTGACAAAACCACAAATTCACTTGCACACAAACAGCCCACACAATTAATACAGCCCATAACTCTTGATGTACAGACCCTGTTCAAACTTTTCCTATTTCAGATATCTGTAGTTGGACTTAGAAGAAATGTATGATTAAAATCTAATATATTTCATATTGCCTTGCATTCAAAGAATATTCAACAAAACTGAACCCTATAAAATCTTTCTAAAAGCCAACAGAACAGTCTTACCCGGGCAGCGTTTCTCAAAAGCATTGTAAGATCATAGAGCCATTTGCACCAATAGTCTTGATCATCTACAATCATCTTAGCTCATGATGGTTTGGGGAAACGCAGGTTGGGAGACCAACAAGCAATCTTATGCTGGTTTAAGTTGGGTTTCAGTGAAAAATATGTAGCATTTTTTTAAATAATGTAATTCTGTTAAAGTTATGTTTTTTGGTTAATTGCATGTTCATTTAAATGAAATTAAAATGTATTATAGTTTATATTACATTCAAATAGTTAAAGGTAAGAATCAGTGCTTTTTTTGCTTTCTATTTTACATATATACTTAAGTAGAACTTAAGTCCATCATTGTATGCAATTTCATAATAACCTACATTGTAGAGTTAAAGTGTACTGTTGAATGTATTGACAAGCATTTATGGTAAACTAAAATATACATATTTTATATTTTTAAACCATATCACTGTTAGACAAAAGGTTCAACAGGGTTCAACATTGAACATCATTTACTTACCCTCAAGTTGTTTTAAAGCCGTTCTTCTGGGGAATATGGGAAACTACCCCATTGACTTCCATAGTGTGTGTGTGTATGTATGTGTGTGTGTGTGTGGGGGGGGGGGGGGGGGGGGGGGGGGGGTTACCGACATTCTTATCTTCTTTTGTGTTCAGCATTCAATTCAATTCAAACAGGTTTGGAACAACCTGAGGGTGAGTAAATGACACCATTTTCATTTTTGGGTGAACTATCCCTTTAAGGAACACATTATGCCACAAAGGTTCTACTTTAAACTATTACATTATAGCTACATTTGATGTTTAACAGGTTATTTAGTTTTGCTAGTGATGTAGTAAAGCCCTGCTGGGGAAACAACAAAATGAATAAACCATCTTAAAGTGGACCTTAAAGTTAAACCTTTGCTAGTCTACCAAGTTAGTCTGTTAGTTGATTTAGAGCCAATAGCTTAAACCAGATGGGTTATCGTTGTGATGTCCTAAATTCAAATCTCACTCAAATGAAATAAACACGCAGCATCAAATAACCACTGAGCATTATTCCTTACTCTGGAGTGACATCATGTGGTCACTAACTAGTACGCAACTAGAAATACGGAAAAGACACTTCCTTGTAAAGGACGTCCATTGCATTTTGTATGTTTATCGGCACACCTACATCCTGAAGTTCACTGAAACAGTTATTCAGTAATCCAGTTCAATACATGTTCGATATAAGTAAATAATAAAGGCTGGCAAAAATAGAGCTTGATTCATCACGGGAGAAACAATTCCATCCACAGTGTAATAAATGGCATTTTTGTTTCATTTTGTAATGGAAAGTACCCACGGGTGCTGACCTGAGATCATTATTCGCGCTCCTGTCTCGCATGTTGCGTCGGTTGTGCGCGAAAATTAAATCTGATCTCAGATCAACCGAACCGAAGTTTTAAAAACGCGCACGAGCTCATGATTCCATCGATGCGCCGCGCGGTGCATTCTGGTAGCAGTTGAAAGATTCAAGATGGCGGCGAGCAGGAGACTACACAAGGTAGACGTCCAAACCTCATACTTTTTACATCGCATATAAAGAGTAACCGCACACGACGACGCGATAGGGGTTTAAACGTGAAGTTTAACTCGCCGAAAATGCGGTTCGCTGGTTCGGTGGGGCTTGATCGGCGTTGGTACGAGTGGTTCTCTCTCTCGATGACTCGGCTCGCTTCGCGTTTCCAAACATGAAGGAGGAAAAGCGCCGGTGGAGGCCGCGGGACTATAGAACAGGGTTTTGGGGTCGAGATTTGAGAGACAATAGGTCAAGGGGCACGTTGCAGTAAGATTCAGTGCCTAAACAAGTCCTTTCATTTATTGACAGCGAGTAAATGATATCAATATTATGTATAAGAGTCTAATGCGACGAGTTCCGTCAGAATGGATTTGGTTGATTCAAACAAATCGGAATAATCGGAATACAATAACTTTAAATTAAGCGGCTGTTATAAGAACTATTGGATCATTTTAACCGAATTGTGATGTTTTAAACCCACTGCAGTGACGTTAGAGGTGACTCAAGGGGACCAAATCAGCAACATCTGTAAATTATAAGCTGAAATCGACGCCCTTTTTACATTTAACGCTTAAAATAGCACAAATAATTAGACTACTACTGAAATAAGACGTTTTAGTGGGTTTCAGGTGGTAAGCTGCAGTAACGCCCTTAAATAAAAACGAAACTGTAACTGTTAACTGGCTTCACAACAAGCTTTCGCTTTATGCACTTCCGTCTTGTCTAAATCACTTCATTCATAGCACGCGAATAACCTGTTTTTCACCATCTAGATGTGTCTGACCAATATTTTTGTGGAGGTTAAACTGTCTGAATTGTCGTGTATTTGATGTTTTAGGGTGTTTATGTACAGATAGTAGACTTGTTTTGTCACAATGTTCATCTTAACGAGTTTACTTCCTTATTAGATAAGAGATAAGGCTGTAAATGTCAATCTTCTCTCACTGGTAATAGTAGGAAATGGGTAATTCTCACATGGCTCTTAAACAGTCTTTCTGTAGTTTTTGAACATGTAATTGTTGATGTTTGATCTAATACAGTGTGAGACTGGGACTGTAACAACAATTAATTGATAATGAAAATAATCAATAACGAATTTATCTATTAATCCCTTCTGAGTGCTGTGAACAGAAAACAACGCAAGTCATGTCACATGTAAAGGAGTGAAAAACATTTCTATAGACGAAATACACCTGCTGCTGTGGGGAAAACTGTTTGAACCAAGTTATCTAAAACATGAGAATATTATATTTATTATGAGCATTAGACAGGATGTGGAATTATGTTTGTAATATAAGTATAAAGTATGATAATTAGTTGCAGCCCTATGTAGAAGTGAATAGACATCTCAGACACATAGTTTGAGCAAAAGTTTTTGGATATGATGCTGCATGCATGGTACTTCAAACATTTAAGGTGTGGTTTGTTGTTGTATTTATTCACACTCACTTGTACTTCAGGTCAGTTATTTACAGTAAGCTGCTGAGGAAGGGGTAATTTCTCTGACTCATTAGGTCTAGACCTGGCTCAGGTTACACTTGGTGTCTTGACCATAACGTAGATCCATAAACTGTTGGCCAATGTTGTAAACTCAACTGTAATTCCTAATTCGTTTATTTGCACTTTGTAAATACCTAAATAATGGTGTTTTTTTGTCATAAACTCAACCATCTCAGAGTTTCTATATTTCTGCTTCTGTATACCCACTAATAGTTTCTAACACATCCTTGTTTACAACCCTTGTTTTTATCAGGAGCTTGAAGAAATTCGCAAATCTGGAATGAAAAACTTCCGTAACATTCAAGTTGATGAATCAAACATATTGACATGGCAAGGCCTCATTGTTCCAGTAAGTTTACTAAATGTTTATATTTCTGCATTCTTTTATGAATTGTGTTTACATGTTATTTGCATCTGGATAAAGTCAATATAAGAAGTGATGTTATAACACAGCAATAGGATTTGGAATCAAAGTTCTGATACTGTATATTTGCATGGCTTTCCTGTAGCTCAAAAAGTAGAGCGTGGCGCTAGGAACGCTAAGGTCATGGGTTCGATTCCCAGGGAAAGCAAGAACTGACAAAATGTAAAATGTGTACCTTGAATGCAATGTAAGTTGCATTGGATAACAGCGTCTGCAAAATGCTTAAATGTAAATATTAGGGGTGTAGCGGTACACAAAACTGACGGTTCGGTATGAACCTCGGTTTTGAAGTCGTGGTTCGGTACAGTATTTTTACAAACTCGCTCGCTTTTTAATTATTTTTATTAAACAGTGGTTTCCTGGAAGAAAATGTGTCTGTCCTTAAATTAATTCAATTATAACTAAAACTATATAGGGAGCCCATAATTGCACATTACTATAATATTTAAAGGTCCCGTTCTTCGTGATCCCATTGTTCAAACTTTAGTTAGTGTGTAATGTTGCTGTTAGAGCATAAATAATACCTGTAAAATTATAAAGCTCAAAGTTCAATGCCAAGCGAGATATTTTATTTAACAGAAGTTCCCTTTCAAAGCCTACAGCGAACGGCCGGCTTGGACTACATCCTGGTACTTCCTTCATAAATGACGTCAGTAGAACAGTAGAACAGACTAACCTCCGCCCACAAGAATACGTGAAAAAAGGGGGCGTGGTCTTGTTGCTGTCCCACGTGGAGAAGAGGACGGTCGCGTGGAGAAAAGGAAGTGGTGCGTTTGAGTGTTTGTCGCCATGTCGTCGAGACGCTGTTATTTTCATCCCGGAGTCAAATTACCTTTGTTTGGCTTTGCCAGCGACGCTGTAGAGATCATTGAGCGCATACATCACCCCGTTAAGAGGCGTGACCTTTCCGTACAACTTGCGCTAAGCTGCTGTCGATTCACAACACAGGAACCGCTGGCACAATCAGAACTCGTTACGTATTTCTGAAGGAGGGACTTCATAGAACAAGGAACTCATCAGTCGTTTTTAGGACAGTGAAAACAGCGGTATACAGATAAGCAAATTGTGTGAAAAATACTGTTTTTTTTACACGCGAAACATGAACACATGTTATATTGCACACTGTAAACACAATCAAAGCTTTAAAAAAAACACGAAGAACGGGACCTTTAAGGACAGAGCCCAAACTATTAGCCTAAATTCAGTTGCCGTCTATTTTTAGATATAATAAATCAACAGTCAAATAAAACATTGTGTGCAAACATGTAAACTTCACATACGGTAGTTTTTGCATTAACTTCTAAATCTAATTATAAAATATTTTTTTCTCCAATTCGTTGTTGAAATATAATCATTTATACACAGTGTCTTGAAACATACACTAAATAAAGACAACAAGGTTAAGTAGAATTTAATAGATATATACGCTAATATAGTGCATATATTTAGCGAAAGAGTTGATCTCTCATGTGAACTAACAGCTGTCGACACTGAATGACTTCTAAGGTAAATGTAATGCTACATGACATTGTTTACAAGCTGTTTATTGGTGTCTTTCCACGGTTGAAACACTGATTGAGCGATTACATGACATATGATACGTTTCAGTAAGTAGTAATATGTTCTCAAATCTCAACATACCATAAGATATTAGTTCATGTTTATTCTTTAGGAAGAGATGATCGCGTTCACTCGCGTGCCACAGCTTGAACTGATGCACCTATACACTGATCAGTAGGGATGTAACGGTACACGTATTCATACCGAACCGTTTCGGTACAGGGCTCTCGGTTCGGTGCGCGTGTGTACCTAATCTTTAACAGTTAACAGTTGGCTTGTTTAAAGCGCGGAACACTTTAATCCTAGTTCCCACTCGAACATAATAAGTATTCAGTCCATTTTATCACGAAATTCAAATGATAAATGCCGTTTTGACGCTCTTTAATGTGACGACTGATCACTGTAGCCTATAGGCGCGTCAATTCAAGCGGCCGCGGCGCGCGCGATCATCTCTTCTAGAAGAATAAACGTGAATTAATATCTTACGGTATGTTGAGGATAACACTGTTAATTCACTAGAGAAATCAACTCTTTCACTAAATATAAGCACTATATATATATATTAATTCTACTTAATCTGTTAGTAGAATAGTAGAGTCTTGATTATTTAATGCTATGTTTAGATAAATCTGTCATGAAAATGACAGTTACTAAGATTACATTTCAACAACGAATTGGAGAAAAAACATAATTTTATAATTAGATTTAGGAGTTAATGCAAAAACTGCCTTATGTGAAGTTTACATATTTGCACACAATGGGTTATTTTAGTGTTGATTATCCTATAACTAAACATGAATATCAGCTGAATATAGGCTCATAGTTTGGGCTCTGTTGTTAACCTTTAAAGGTCCCGTTCTTCGTGTTTTTTTTTTAAGCTTTGATTGTGTTTACAGTGTGCAATATAACGTGTTCATATTTCGCGTGTAAAAAAACACAGTATTTTTCACACAATTTACTTATCTGTACACCGCTGTTTTCCCTCTCCTAAAAACGGGCTGATGAGTTCCTTGTTCTATGAAGTCCCTCCTTCAGAAATACGTAACGAGTTCTGATTGTGCCAGCGGTTCCCGTGTTGTGATTCGACAGCAGCTTAGCGCACGTTGTACGGAAAGGTCACGCCTCTTAACGGGGTGATGTATGCGCTCAATGATCTCTACAGCGTCCCTGGCAAAGCCAAACAAAGGTGATTTGACTCCGGGATGAAAATAACAGCGTCTCGACGACATGGCGACAAACACACTCAAATGCACCACTTCCTTTTCTCCACGCGACCGTCCTCTTCTCCACGTGGGACAGCAACAAGACCACGCCCCCTTTTTCACATTTCTTGTGGGCGGAGGTTAGTCTGTTCTACTGACTGACGTAATTAATGTAGGAAGTACCAGGATGTAGTCCAAGCCAGCCGTTCGCTGTAGGCTTTGAAAGGGAACTTCTGTTAAATAAAATCTCGCTTGGCATTGAACTTTGAGCTTTATAATTTTACAGGTATTATTTATGCTCTAACAGCAACATTACACACTAACTAAAGTTTGAACAATGGGATCACGAAGAACGGGACCTTTAATATTATAGTAATAATGTGCAGTAAGGGCGCCATATATAATGTACAGCATTATCTTTAAGAAACTTTTAGTTATAATTTAATTCATTTAAGGACAGACAAATTTTTTTTCAGTAAACCCCTGTTTAATAAAAAATAAATAAAAAGCCATTTTTTAAAACTGCTGTATCGAACCCGTACCGAACCGTCAGTTTTGTGTACCGTTACACCCCTAGTGATCAGTCACGTCACATTTAAGAGCGTCAAAACGGCATTTATCGTTTGAATTTCATGATAAAATGGACTGAATATTTAATATGTTCGTGTGGAAACTTGGATTGAAGTGTGTTCCGCACTTAAAAAATTAGCCGACTGTTAACTGTTAAAGATTGCATTCGGAAACCGTTCGGTACACACATGCACCGTGCCGGAAGCCCTGTACCGAAACGGTTCGGTACGAATACGTGTACCGTTACACCCCTAGTAAATAGGGGTGGCACGGTTCACAAAACCCACGGTTTGGTTCGTATCACGGTTTTAGGGTCACGGTTTTCGGTTCTGTACGGTTCTTGTTGTTGTTGTTGTTTTATCGTTAACACTCAAGAAATTTACTTCAGCATATGATATATAGCTTAATCATCCACAATTAGGATACAGTATTAAAAAATTGTTATATCACGTAGAAGTTGTTTCTTAAGTCAAGTCAAGTCAACTTTATTTATATAGCGCTTTTAACAATGTAGATTGTTTCAAAGCAGCTTTACAGTGTTAAACAGCAAAATAATGCAGCCTAATTTTATTCAGCTGTATAGCCATTTGATGTCATCAGTTCATTTCAATTTCCATACGGTGACAGTGTGGGCTTTAGATCAATAATTAGATCAGTAATTTAGTTTACATGGTTAAATTAGTTTATTAATTAGATTTATTTCGATGTTTAGTTGAAAAATATAGTGTCCCCAACTGAGCACGCCAAGCCAGAGGCAACAGTGGCAAGGAAACCAAAACCCCATTAGGTTAGGCCCCCATTAGGCTTAACTGGCTGTCTACAGAGTCCGACACATTGGCGTAACATTTTTCATGTTAATCATGTCAATTTTGATCAGAACAATGCACTGTGGCTTTAATTCAGCTGACCTGATTAACACATTTCACCATGAAGTGTTCCGTGTGTTTCACAATCACCATATGACATCCAGCGCTGTGAAAAGAAAAAAAAAATACACGAAAACACAACACTGCCAGAAGTTTTTGCCCAAACTTCAAAGGCATGTTTAAATGATTAAAACGAGAAGCATCTTAACTTTTAAATGTTACATTTATCATGTGAACTACTTGTATACAGCATGTTATATGCGTGTGTGTATGAGACAGAGGGGAACACGGTCGCATTTGCAGCAGATATATGCTGCCCATCATAAATCAAAGCATGAGACAGACAGGGGTCGGAGGAGAACACCGGAAAATGTGACAGAATGGACAATATTTGTCTGTATTTGCAATACACGAGCCACGGTTCAGCTGCGCGAGACAAACACTGCCAGTGTGTGAACGTGCGCGGCTCCCGCTCTCCATACGCACTGCATCTGCCCTGCCAGCTATACGTCGCTGGCGCATCCTCCAACTCCGGGCAGCCTTCCTTATCTCTCCCACTTGCATTTCTGAACGTGACGTGACCTGCAGCACTCCACTTTTACTTTATTTTACTGTATGTCCACACACACACACCTCTTATTTCACGCGAAAAGGACACCCACTGTCTGAGGTAACATACGGGCACGAGTATACATTGCGCATGCGTCGAAACCGTGCGACGCACACGCTCCGAAACGAGACAAGCGAACCGAACGGTTCGGTTTGTTTTCATGTACCGTCCCACCCCTACTAGTATAATATAAAAGATGGCTGACCTTTGAATTGGCTTGTTATACCATATCACAAGAGGGAGAGAAATATGGGGGAAACGTGCTATTTAAACATTTTAATTTCTAATTTATATCTTTTATTTTTGCATTGAAATATAGAGAATATAAGTGTTGTTGTTGTTGTTTTTTTTATGTCAATTTTTATATAATTTTGTTGAGTATAAAGTACAACATGTACTTCCGGCCCACACCCCTCAATCAATTGAGATTTTTGGCACTTTGTAGTAACTTTTGGGCACCACTGTACTAAATTTCAATATGGTCATTGTTGAAGGGATTTATTGCGCATTTTAGAGCTAGACTGCATTTAGACCTGGACGACATCTTTGCTTTTCATAATGCAATCAGCCATATTTGATTTCATACTACCCGCATTCAACCCTTCAGTCCTGTTGCCAACATCCATTTGTTTCTAATTATATACAATATAGACTGAGCTGTGCTCACCTCATTTAACCTTATTCTCTCACAGGACAACCCTCCATATGACAAAGGGGCGTTCAGGATCGAGATCATCTTCCCTGCAGAGTACCCATTCAAACCCCCGAAGATCACATTCAAAACGAAGATCTACCACCCCAACATTGACGAGAAGGGACAGGTCTGCCTGCCTGTCATTAGTGCAGAAAACTGGAAACCAGCCACCAAAACTGACCAAGGTGAGATGCGCTGCAGTGTTCCTGAAACCGCCATATGAGTCAGACTGCTAAAGCTCTCATACACGCTCTCTGTCTTGTCGTCATTTTATTATGTAGAAATCAGGAACAAACAGAAGGCTTTGTGATGTTGTTTGTATGCACATCTGTGTCTATAGTAGGCAACACCCTTTATTTCTTTTCTTCAACTCTGACTACCCAAACATTACGTTGATTAATCTTTTGTTTTATTCTGATTTGTTTTATAAAGATGAAGGCTATGTAGTTCTCTCAGACTAAATTATAGGGATGATTTAAAACTGATTTTATTAGTACTGTAAGAAATAAGAATGTATATAAAAAATCTTGATATACTACCGTTCAAAAATGTACCGTCAGTAAGATTTTTTTTTTTTTTTTAAATTGAACAATCAGCAAGGGCTGTGCAATAAGGACAAATTTTTTTTATTATTATAATATTTTTATGAATATTGCCATTTTTATTTGTGATTTTGTCGAATGTTTTAACTTTTTCAAACATGCAACATTCAAAATGTATTCAGTGCAGAAGAAGTGCATAACAAAACATTTCACAATGAATTAACAGTATTAACAGCTTGATAAATAAAACTGTAATAAATTGTGTCTTATAAACAGATAACATAAAACAATTCAAAACCCCAAAAAATAGATTTAAAGGCTTTTTTGCAAGAAAAACTAGAATGTCCGCCATTTCTGGTGCTATTTGTTAACAATTAATTAGCTAAAATGAACTAACAATGAGCAGTACTAATACAGCTTTTATTAATGTTAGTTAATGTTAGTTGTACATTATTAAAATCAAACATTGTCACTATTAACATTAGTATTAGTTAGTATTGTAGCTTACAGTTATTCATGTTAGTTCATGCCATGGTGCATTAACTAATGTTAACAGTGACAACGTTTGATTCATGTTTTGTTACATACTATTGATATTCAGGCATCGTGTCTTTTTGCATGGTGATTGCGTCGGTAATTTCTTTGTGCCGTTTTGATCCCCTCTCATAAGGCGGGACGATTGCAAATGCTTGAACAATGGATACTTGTTCAGGCTGGCTTTGAGGTGTTTCGATGGACTTTGTCAACATGCATTGATTACAGTTTTTATGGTGCTGTTTTAAGTTTTGAAACAGGTTTGTAGTATTGCCCCGTTTCGTTGAAATAATCATTTCACAGGTCTTGCAAATTACCTTGCTCTGTGACACATCTCTCAATACTCCTAAACGACTGGTGTTGAATTTCTCTTTGGCACCAAATCATTTTTATTCTGACCTGCAGCCATATTTTATGTTTCTCCCGCTCAGCTTCGTTGTAATTTGCACGGTGCGCTGAGTGAGCTCTGATTGGTTAACATCTTAAACATGCGCACAAGAACGTTGCCGTATTCTGAATTCAATTATAAATAAAATCGCAGCCTTATGTGGTTTAGAAATCGCATGTGCTCAAATCGCAATTGTTTTGCTATTAATGGCACAGGCCGAGCAAGGAAACTCAAAATTTTACAATATTACAGTTTTGACTGTATTTTTCAAAACAATAAATGCAGCCTTGGTAAGAATAAGAGGCTTCTTTCTTACAGACTTACACACTTTTAAATGGTAGTGAATGTGATTTGTTTTGAATCTGCTAGTCTTGCAGTTGTTAGTTATTGCAGCTTTGTAGATGAAGCATATCACAATTTTCTTCAGGAGCAGATGCATTCAAACAATCATTCAACATGTATGTGACAGCATTCTTGTAATGTGATGCATTTCTTCAGAAAGCTTTCTTAAGAAATGCATAACATTACAAGAATGCTGTAAAAAGATTACTCACAAAGTTGAGATCACGCTGTTACCCTGAGTTTTGTATTGTGGTTGTATTGATCACATTAGCGTACACTGTTCTCAAGCCAAGCTCATGCTCCACTCGTCACCATGATGTCTTTCACCTCTTCTAAATTAGCATAGCAAAACATTAAACACTACTAAATCTCCCACTTTAGGTTAATCTTGTTCAAAACTCCCTTTCGAGTGTCATGGCAAAGCATGCTGGGAAATCCCAGCCCAGTTTCAGTTAAATTTAAGTGTGTCTACATTAAAAGAAATAAGTTAATAAAACTCAAAACAATGAAACAATTCAGATTACTTAAAATGTGTCTGTTTTGTGAAAAATAAAGTTCTAAATACTCTGTGTTTAATTTAAATGTACCCTACTCAAACCAACTAATTATTTTGAGCATTAGGGTTT
The DNA here is from genome assembly GCA_023566225.1 of Romanogobio albipinnatus. Classification (NCBI taxonomy): domain Eukaryota; kingdom Metazoa; phylum Chordata; class Actinopteri; order Cypriniformes; family Gobionidae; genus Romanogobio; species Romanogobio albipinnatus. Next base: position 11,459,739 of record CM042242.1, on the reverse strand, counting down.
ACAGTTTTGTATAGTACATTATTCTTATGGAATAAACTTCTTATTTTCCTGCCTAACCAGCATTTCTGGTTTTGCCCACACATGGATATCCGTTGGTAACAATAGGAATGCTTTTTTTGTTTTGTTTTTACCATCACCAGTACACTGTAAACCCAAATAATATAATAATTGAGGTAATCAGTTGCCTCATTTTTTAAGTTAAGAAATGTAATGTTTAAATAAGCAGAACTTATTTTTATTTTTTAATCATACATTTTAATTGCTCAACTTGAAATATTTGAGTAAGCTAATTCATACATTTAACTTGCATATATCATATAATCTCACATTTTTAGTAGTGGAAACTTGACCATCTAATTCAATAAATGCCACCTTGCTAATTGGTCACAATGCTTTGGTAGTGTTAGCATAGTATAGCACTTGCTGAAGGAGGACAGCAATATAATACATTTAACATATCTGTTCTCAAACTAAGCTCATGCTCCACTCGTCACCTTGATGTAATCCTAAAAAAACCCTCTAAACTAGCATAAAACATTGTAAACTAAATCTCTCACTTGACTTTAATCTTATATAATATAACACTTAATTTTGGCATTTACTGTCCCTTTTGAGTGTCATGGCAAAGCATGTTGGGAAATAGGAATCCCAGCCCAGTTTAGGGCAAATGAAAAGAAACAAGTTCATAAAACTCAAAACAATGAAACCGTTCAGATGACTTAAAATGTGTCAGTTCTAAATACTCACAAGTTCATTTGTTTTAACTAATTTGTTATTAATTGTAATTAATAAAGGGTTTACAGTTTTGTACAGTACATGTTGGGGTTATCTCCTGCATAACCAGCATTTCTGGTTTTGCCCATACCACAAAAACACTAGCATCACCACCAGTAGCAGTCTCTAGAAATATTTTTTCATTTTCATTTTTTAGAATCAAAGATAATGTACTGTCTTTTCCCTTCTTTTCCAGTAATTCAGTCGCTCATTGCCCTGGTGAACGACCCACAGCCAGAACACCCTCTGAGGGCCGACCTAGCAGAAGAATACTCAAAAGACCGTAAAAAATTCTTTAAGAATGCAGAAGAGTTTACAAAGAAACACGGCGAAAAGCGGCCAGTGGACTAACAATACCAGACAAGTGTGTAGCCCCAGACCCCTCCTACTCCTCTGATCCTCTTCCCCTCGCTCTACTACCTTCCTCCCAACACCCAATTGCCATCCTCTATCCCTCCCTCCCGCTTTCCCTCCTTCTCCTCTCCTTTCCACGTGTCACTCTAGTCGAGCTGGAGAAGTACAGCACAGCTGCAGCCTCCGTCTTGAAGCAGGACACCGTGAGGACATCCGAGTTTCTGGTGTTAGCTTGAGGCCCTTACTAACTTTTTACTATGTTGTTTTTTTGTTTTGTTTTCCTTTCTGCAGTTTGAAAGCATCAAAATTTGGTTAGAGGTTAACTTAAGAGAAAGAAGTTGGAAAATGTACAGGGCGTTTCAGTAACGAATGCTGTTTGACCCTTTTGTAATGAGAAAATGAATCATTGCATTATTACACAAAACTTTCAGAAATTACTTTTGGAAGTGACAGTTCATTTAAAACAAGATGGATTGTAATTTATCATGTATATTATTATTATTATTATTATTATGTTGTTCCCTCTTCTTACACGTGTGTTCTTTGATTTCCACAAAACCAAACAGAGAATTTAAGGAGGAATGGAGGTTTTCAGCGAGGGCAAACGATTATTTCATATAACCCTTTTTACTTTCACTGCACTTGTTGGGTTGCACAGTATGTCTGAGGAACAGGCTACTTTCAGCCCTTTACCAAGCCTCGAATCGGCAAAACCACTGTAAAGTCAGAAACAAAGGCGGCTTAGGAGCCGACATGCTATGAAATACTTTTGTTTCGCAAATGAAAACGGAAGGATGAAAACAATGCTCTTTGTGTGAGTGAACGTAATTTTCCATGATGATGATGATCACTAATTTTAAACATCTCTCTTTTAACGTGTTTCATAGGAAATTCTTGTAAATTATTGATTATTTGGATTTAAACATGGGAATGGCCCCTAGATTTACAGAGATGTACGCCACTGAAGAAATATTATTCCTATTTTCTCGCAACACAGAATAAACGCAGTAGTTGACCGTGAGTTTTCTAGAAAATTCTCTACGTTTTCTTTAAAGTATATTATTCAATCTGTCAAATTCCAGTTTAAGAGTTTAACTTTGGTTTTGACGCCACTCTTTATAATGCAGTTATAACTGACAAGGTTCTTTGGGCTTTCTTTAGTTCAAGATATGTAAGTAATATTTGCTTATGCATTTGGGTGAAGTCCCTTGTGGTATGCCTCAAATAAGCCCCTTGCTCTCTTCACAGTGTCTTTCTCTTTAAAGCTACACTGTGTGATATTTTCCCCCATCTAGCGGTGAAAAGTTATATGACCATCCAGTGAATATTAGTTTCTGTTCCTCCCAATTCTGATTTCGTTTTAACTCCTACGGTGGCCGATTTAGTCCAAAATTAACATGGCTTCCAGTTCAATCCAGCATTCCCCCTCTTCACTACCGACACGGTGCCATCGAGTGTTAAAACGCGAAAGGCGAAGCTTGAATTTACGGGTATGTCCCTCTTTGGCTAATGTACTTTCAAGATGGAGGGGCAACATGGCGACCCCCATTCGAACCCCTTACCCGTATGTATTTTCAATGGCATATTATAAACTTACGAGAATACTTTATTACTTGAAAGAAGTAAATATACATTAATGAGCACATGTATTTTTGAAAGAACTAAGTGTTTTTAGCTAAGAATAAACTAAAAAAGTTACACAGTGTAGCTTTAAAGACTAATTTTAATGCAGACTTTAAAAACGCCCCATTTTGTGTACCTAAATAAAAGAGGAAGACCAAGCACGGAATACTGTTATACTCAAATATGAGCAAAAATATCACTTTGTTGCGTTGAGCGTGCTAATCTACAGGTTGGTCAGGGATTTCCTATTAAAACCAAACAATCAAAATGGGATGCCCCAGTTTAAAAGAGCATTACGGAGTTGTGTGATTCTAACTTAATAGTTCAGTGGTTGTTTAACCTAAATATATATTAGCATTAGTAAACTATATTTATGAAGACTACTACTCAAAGTCCGAACTGTTGCTTCAATTACAGCTTACATCTGAAATGCCATTAACGGCCTGAATTTAATATACACAGGTTATGTTAATCCTAATATGTGACAAAAGGTTGAACTCACCAAATAAAGGCTATTTTGACCTAGTTCTGAATGAGTTTTAAAGGTTGGATGATCAGTGTTCAAATACATACACATGTATTTCTATGGCGCCATTGGCTGGTCTAAAGCTTTAGTGTTAATCAGTTGCAAATTTGATGTGCTCGTACAACACGGTTTTTACTTTCAATGCTAAAGCATAATACTTGTTCCAAAGACATTTTTCAAAGTTTCAGAAAGAAATCCAGAGTAAATGGTACTTTTAATTCAAGTTCGTAAAAATATCATAAATACATTCATTAAAAACATTGGACCCGAAAAATACCATTGATTTTTAAATATATATAAAGCAATTGCTACATGTTCTATTAAGTTAAAATCTTCCTATAGTATGTTACAGTCATAAATACAGATTGCTATTTGCAATATTTGAGAAATTGCTGCTCAAATGAGGCAAAAGTTTTCAAATCCAATTCAAATGGCACCTTCCTATTATAAGGACTGGCCTGGAGCAGCTCTCCATATTAAAATGATTGGCTGCTTTAAAAAAATACAAGGTCAATCTAAAAGTAACTTGGGTTTTTGTTGAATAATTACTATGCTTGTTTTGGCTGTACTTTTAACAGGTAGCAGCTTCAATTTGTTTAGTATGGGCTTTGGAAGCAGCACAGAAACTGAAGGCTGATGTTCTGCCTTTTCCCAATCCAAGCATTCATACTCTAAAATAACTCATTCATCTTTTGAGGTATGGGTTAAGATCCTTACAGCAGATACTCTGCTCAAAGTGTTTAAAAGTCTTTAAAGGCACAGAGGTGGATCCCCTGTTGCCTGTAGTAGTGAAGCACCGAAGGGTCCCTCAAAGTATTCAGCTCGTGTAGTCGGTCTGCGGACTGTGAGAAGTCATCTGGTCCTTCTCCACATCCACCCTGGTGAGGTTGACTTGAATATCCTGGATGCACCATAAGCTCTGCTGTAACTGGTCGATAGGAGTCGGTCGCGGTGCCATCGGACTGCGTCAGTATTATTGGGGAAGTCACATCGTCATCCAGTGAAGCTTCCAGCGCAAAGCCCAAAGCACGTTTCAGGTTGGGCACAGACATGTTCTTACCCATGGTGCTTAGGCCCAGGTATACATCAGGCCACCTGAGGAGTCATACAAAAAAAGCATATAGTTGATTAGATGAATAAAAAATTGTGTTTCGACTGTGCCTGCTTATATGAAGGACAAAATTGACTAAAGATAAAATATTTTCTAAAACATTTGTGAAATCTTGAAAACCAGGGGCTGTATTCACAAAGCATCTTAAGGCTAAAAGTAGCTTCTGACTAGCAGATTTAGGAGAAACTCTTAAAAATAACGGGCGTGTTGGTACTAATTTTAGGACTCCTACATTTCTGCTCAGAGTATTTCACAAAGCAATCGTAAAAAGTCTGAAAAGTTAGTAAAATCACAAACAATCCTAAAATGGCTGTTGCTGGCAATCTGCCCAAAGACACAGAACACCAATTGAGACAATAGAGCTGTGGGTGCTGAGCCTTCTCCCCTTATGAATGCAATAAATATTTTTATTTATAGATTTTAATCTGCAAAGACATAACAAAAGTTAATTTATGTACCAGCAATATGCATTGAATGATGGAGAATAAAACTAAAGACTTGAAAGTGCAACGCCCAATATGGCGAATGAGCCCTGCCTTCTAAATGAAAGAGCCAATCGTTGATTAGTAAAGTCACGTGTCACTCCAGCCGAAGCTCCGGTTGCTATAGAAACAGGCAGCGTTCTGAGATGCATGCATTTGCTTTGTCCAGGCTGAAAAATTCAGGTTGTCGTTATGATTCGAGCATTTAGAAACAAAATTTACGAGACAGATTTCATTGGTGATTTCAAATATGAAATTTAATCGTAAGCTTGGCGAACAGTTTTAGAGAATTTGTTTCCCCATTCAAAGAGATAGGAGCTGCATTTGCATGCCCGAGAGGCGTTTCAAAGATGGCTGCCGAGTGAAATGACATGTCTTAAAGGGACTTTGATAAAACATTGTTGTCAAGTTGAAAATAAATGTCCTAACGTCTGCACTGATAGCCTTGTGGGCAGTTCCGGCTCGTGGACCTTTTCCGATCCCGCCCCTCCCTTTCTCTTTTCCACTTTGCTTCCCGTCTACTCACTGTCACATAATAAAAATGCAAAAGTAAATTAATAAATAAGAAAATAATGTCCTATTACCTGTGGCAGTTGTTTCACGAGTTTACATAAGTGAAATGGAGTAAATCGCATAGAATAAATGAGTAAAATAAGTGTATTTGGGGGAACCAAGGGGATCGAGGGCTCCGAGCTTGTTTTTTAGGGGCTGACAATTAGCTACACATTATATACTTGTTTAATTACTGACACTTAGCAAACATTTTAAAATCATTATTACAATATGGAAACATTTTTATTTTAAAACCTTTATTTGAATTTAGCAACATGATACCTCATTCTACAGATTAAATCACTGACAGAGACCCCTCCCCCATCAGCCAATCACTGTGGGCATAGTTAGTAAGTGTGCTGACATCATCATCCATAGCAACGAGGTCAACCCCACCCTTTCTCTTAGCTTAAGACTTATCTCTATTCCCTAGTAAAAGTTGGTCTCAGCAGCTTTGTCAACAGGTTTTAAGAGGAAACTCTTATCTAAGAACTTTTACTGCTATTTAGGAGAACTCTTAGTGCTAAGATGAAATGTTTTGTGAATACGGCCCCAGATGCTCGTCCTTTAAAATGTTTCCTCACAAACCTTATTCCATGGCGATGAAAGACCTCGATAGATTCAAGGGCATCTTTTTCAACCTGTGTGTTGAAGTCTCGCAGATGGGATGGGAAGAAGGTGCAAAATTTAAGACCAGGTTCCATGGGGACCCGTGTGTAGGTGATCCCAAAATCAGAGAGAACTTGGGCGAACACCTCTCGCACCTCTGAAAACAATAGGGGAGAAGTAAATATGAAAAGAAGATAATGTAACAAGGAAACGTAATACTTGTTTTCAGCAAGGGAACATTACATGTATTAAAACATGACAGTAAAAGTACATTTAAAATGTTACAAAAGTTTCTACTTCATACAAATGCTGTTTTAAACTGTCTATTCATCAATGAATTCTGAAATAAATGTATCACAGTTTCCAGAAGAATATTAAGCAGCACATCATTGATAATATTAAGAAGAAATGCTTCTTGAGCAAATCAGTATATTAGAAAGATTTCTGAAGGGTCATGTGACACTGAAGACTGGAGTAATGATGCTGAAAATTCAGCTTTGCATTTGTGATCAAATTAATGCAGTCTTGGGGTCCGTTCTTCGGATGTCGCTTAATACATCTGAGATGATTTGACAGATCCCAGATCTTTTAATCGTGATAACTGATCTCTGGCTAATTTGGTTCTTCAAACGAATTTGCGGATTGGATTACAATATCTGGATTAAGTTGTCTAAGATTACTGCGCATTCCTGTGTTTACTGTCAGCAACATAATGACATATAATTAAAAAAGCCACCTTGCAAAAAACCTGAAAAAATAAATCTATTTCTGGATCTTGATAAGGAAACAGCCAAACGACCAAACCAACATAAAAGTTATAATAAATAAATGACCTTTTTTTTTTACATGATTCCCAATTATTTATGTTCATGATGTTATAGTATTTGTACACCCTTTACATTGTTATTTCAATGCTGTAATTAGCAATTAATTTAATTTTAATTCAATTTGAAGCAGATTTGTTACGTGGCAGCGTTAATTGAAGTTTCTTAAGGGTCGAGATCAAATTATCTGCATCTCCTGCGCTGCATCAATCCACTCGCATAATGCATCTGTCACCACTGAAATTAATTTACAGAGTAACTGTACAGCATGTGTGTAAGACTGCAATAACATCCATCCATCCATCTTCTTCCGCTTTATCCGGGGCCGGGTCGCGGGAGCAGCAGTCTAAGCAGAGATGCCCAGACTTCCCTCTCCCTAGACACTTCCACTAACTCTGCCGGGGGGACACCGAGGTGTTCCCAGGCCAGCCGGGAGACATAGTCCCTCCAGCGTGTCCTTGGTCTTCCCCGGGGCCTCCTCCCGGTTGGACATGCCCGAAACACCTTCCCAAGAAGGCGTTCAGGAGGCATCCGGAACAGATGCCCGAGCCACCTCAGCTGTCCCCTCTCGATGTGGAGGAGCAGCGGCTCTACTCCGAGTTCCTCCCGAGTGACTGAGCTTCTCACCCTATCTCTAAGGGAGCGCCCAGCCACCCTGCGGAGAAAGCTCATTTCGGCCGCCTGTATCCGGGATCTTGTCCTTTCGGTCATGACCCAAAGCTCATGACCATAGGTGAGAGTAGGAACGTAGATTGACCGGTAAATCGAGAGCTTCGCCTTACGGCTTAGCTCTTTCTTCACCGCGACAGACCGGTACATCGACCGCATTACTGCAGAATCTGCACCGATCCGTCTGTCAATCTCCCGTTCCATCCTCCCCTCACTCGTGAACAAGACCCCTAGATACTTGAACTCCTCCACTTGGGGCAGGAACTCTCCACCAACCTGAAGTGGGCAAGCCACCCTTTTCCGACTGAGGGCCATGGCCTCGGATTTGGAGGTGCTGATCCCCATCCCAGCCGCTTCACACTCGGCTGCAAACCGTCCCAGTGCATGCTGAAGGTCCTGGTTAGAAGGGGCCAACACTACAAAGTCATCCGCAAAGAGCAGAGACGAAATCGTGTGGTCCCCAAACCTGACACCCTCCGGCCCTTGGCTGCGCCTAGAAATTCTGTCCATAAAAATTATGAACAGAACCGGTGACAAAGGGCAGCCCTGCCGGAGTCCAACATGCACCGGGAACAATTCTGACTTACTGCCGGCAATGCAGACCAAACTCCTGCTCCGGTCATACAGGGACCGGACAGCCCTCAGCAAAGGACCCCGGACCCCATATTCCCCGAGCACCCTCCACAGGGCGCCGCGAGGGACACAGTCGAATGCCTTCTCCAAATCCACAAAACAAATGTGGACAGGTTGGGCAAACTCCCATGAACCCTCCAGCACCCTGTAGAGAGCTGGTCCAGTGTTCAGTGAGCACGTTATTTGACGGACAGATGCATTTTTTATGGACTTTTAAAAAGCAACAGTCACTGCCATTATAAAGCTTGGATTAGCCTGGACTTTTGTAATATAACTCAGATTTTATTCGTCTGAAAGAAGAATGTCATATACACCTAGGATGACTTGAGGGTGAGTAAATCATGGGCTAATTTTCATTTTTGGGTGAACTATCCCTTTAAGAGTGTAGTGTAGGCCTACTTCAAATAAAACAGTGACGCACAGGCAGACTGATTGGCAGCCATTATAAGGTATTAATAATTATATTCAAAATCAAAGCACTGATGTTTGCCTAAAGAACAACCACTGACTCTGAAATTTCATACCTAAACTCACTACTTATGTGCCCTCCAGAAGCTTGTGTTCTGCAAATGAACGGCGTCTAATCACTTTCACTGACCTTTACTTTGTTCCATGCTGGTGGAATAACCCGTCCAACTCAACCTGAGCTACTGAATCTTTTGCCATTTTCAAGAAACAACGGTTTCACCTTGACCTGTTGATACTAATACTTACTATTCAATTTATTTTTTAAATACATTTTTTTTAAAAACCTTGCTACGTGTACTGTACTGGGGCTTGTCACAGCATTTGCATATTGTTGCCCTATTGTTGATTTAATTGCTTCTATTACTCTCCTCATTTGTAAGTCGCTCTGGATAAATGCGTCTGCTAAATGAATAAATGTAAATGTAAGGTGAAAAGGGTTGTTCAAAATGAACCCACTGTTACCTGGCAGCACGTGCACATGCTGATGGCCGTCCATATGGTAGGGCATGTGGCCGACCAGTTCACAAAAATGATTTACCTGGGCTCTGAGCTCCACCTCCACCTTATAAACAGACAAAACAACACACAGGATAAAAGAACCAGACAAACGTGTTTTAAATGGTAGTGCTGTGCTTGGCTCTGAAGTCTGAAACTTTAAAATGGTTTCATACAGCATATTTAAAAGCGGTTACATTGTGAACTTTCAATGTACTAACAGTGTAGCCTACTACTCACAAAAGTACTGAGTGGTGTAAGGTAACTCCATGGGTTAAATTAAGATTTAGAAGGTTCAGAGTTAGTACCTAGTTAGTCATTATTACAATAAGTACATGGTATGTTCATGTGAAACAGGACTGGACAAAAACTTCCTCCACAGCCCAACACCATCTATTGAACCGAAGCTTTATTAATAAAACGATTTAATAAAAAGGGTCAAAGAGAAGGTGGAAATGGGGAATAATGTAAAAGACTAACAATAGTGAAGTTCAGAATAAAAATCTAATGATGAAAATTATTAAATAACTTTATTCGTATTTATTATTCTCTCTTTTTAAAGTACCACCAATTAGAATTTACATAGTGGTAGATATTTTGCATACCTGCTGCTTTAAACTTGAGTTTGAGGAGTGCATAATGTCATAACACCTCTTATCAAGATCAAGATCTTTAATGTTCTAACTTTGAGCAACCTTTGACACTTTGACGGGTGAATCATAGCGGTCGTTTCACCCGTTCTCAATACAAGAATTCGCTTACATTTGAAAAAGAGCCCACTCCAGGGTTGGACATTATCGGGCTTGGGGCAAAACTGCCACCAAAATGAAAAAAAAAAAGCCCTCAAAATGAAATATATGAGGCAACAAATGCACTGCAATTCACAGAAACAACTGGACTCCAGGCAGCCAAACGTGGATTTGCAGTTATCATTTTGTGTCAATATGCAGAATTTTAGGGTAAAATCATACCATATTGTTATATATTGTAATGACAGCTCATCAATTAAATATTTACCGTCATATATTATGCATGATTGGATGTTTTTAAATAAGCACTGACAAAAGCTACGCAAGATTTAGGGCTGAACGATATGACGATATATGTTACATTGATATAAGTGATCACACGGATTTTGACATACAGTACCTATATTGTATTTATATAAAGCGCTCTCAGGCAAATTTGCTTTGCGTATTTCCCCGGAATCGAAATCAGGCTCATTTAAATGTAAGGAAACACGATTCCTGGCTGCATGTCAATATCCATGGATTACTGGATCTTTGGTAAGTTGTAAGTTGGAGTCCAAACTTTAGTTTAAAGGTCCCATGGCATGGCATTTTTCTATTATTTTATGTTTCCTGAGGTGTACTTATATTGTTAGTATGATTTTTACATTAAAAAATGTCATAATTTAGAAATAAAAGGCATTTTTTCTATACTGTTATTACCCCTCTGGCTGAAATGCACTTGCTGTCATTTGAACGCGACGTTATGAGATTGCTGGATAAGGATAAAGGATAAGGATAAACTTGTCTGGAGCTTTCGGAGCACTCCGTCATCAGAGAGCCAAGTTCTATTCGTATTCATATTGTATTAGTACTAATTCCTATTACATCCATTATCTAATCCCTGTGCTCTAATTTGTATTGCTCTCAATGCCTGGTCATTTCCCTGTCCAAGGTGCTCGCTGAGGGGCTAAGAGAGTGACGAAGATTTAAAGGTCCCGTTCTTCGTGTTTTTTGAAGCTTTGATTGTGTTTACAGTGTGCAATATAACATTTGTTCATGTTTCGCGTGTAAAAAAACACAGTATTTTTCACACAATTTACTTATCTGTACACCGCTGTTTTCACTGTCCTGAAAACGGCTGATGAGTTCCTTGTTCTATGAAGTCCCTCCTTCAGAAATACGTAACGAGTTCTGATTGTGCCAGCGGTTCCCGTGTTGTGATTTGACCACAGCTTAGCGAACGTGGCACGGTTCCTGTGTTGTGATTCGACAGCAGCTTAGCGCACGTAACTTGCACGGAAAGGTCACGCCTCTTAACGGGAGATATATATGCGCTTAATGATATCTACAGCATCCCTGGGAAAGCCAAACAAAGGTGATTTGACTCCGGGATGAAAATAACAGCGTCTCGACGACATGGCGACAAACACAGTCAAACGCAACAATTCCTCTTCTCCACGTGGGACAGCAACAAGACCACGCCCCCTTTTTTCGCGTATTCTTGTGGGCGGAGGTTAGTCTGTTCTACTGTTCTACTGACTGACGTCATTTATGAAGGAAGTACCAGGATGTAGTCCAAGCCGGCCGTTCGCTGTAGGCTTTGAAAGGGAACTTCTGTTAAATAAAATATCTCGCTTGGCATTGAACTTTGAGCTTTATAATTTTACAGGTATTATTTATGCTCTAACAGCAACATTACACACTAACTAAAGTTTGAACAGTGGGATCACGAAGAACGGGACCTTTAATGCCGTTTTTGTTTTCGGCCGTGATTGAGATTTCGGTAGTGATTGGCCGCGATTCTGGTTAAAGAGATATAACGCATAACATAGTTACAGAGATGATAACAATCCAACGTGCAAACAATCCTATATGCGGTGATGTAAGCAGTATCACTGTTAGATGCCCAGCTTTATGGTTTAAATTCACTCCCATGTGTCTTACGGTTGGTCTTTATGGGTGCGTGTTCCTGTGTACCTCTGACATCTTGAGCTGACCACTCTGCAAAACTTCCCTGAAGCCCATCTTCCCATGGAAGAACCCATCCTTGTTGAGGAGTGTTGAGCCCTTCAATTCCTGAGACACTGGAAGACCCTCTGAGAGATTTGCATGGAGTCCAATGGGGATGTGATGCCTGTGTGAGAGAAGCAGTGATATTTTATATCACTATTTAATTTATATTTTATTATCCATTTTTATTAATAGTTTTAGTAATTTTGTGTTTTTGTTATTTTTATTAATTATATTTTTTAATAATTGGTGCAAATACATGAAGAGTAAGATCTAACCTTTATACATCTACCCTGTCAGGGTTTATTACAAGTAGGCCTACTCTTATCTTTGACAACAGGCTCACATATCATAAGAGAGAGTGTAAAGTGTCATAATACTCAGACTTTGATGTCACATTTTTATATTTATCTGCTTCAATCAAACGTAGTGTAGCAATCAGCTGCTGTACCTTTTGGCCAGCTCTGCCGCGTGCTTCGCTGAGACTGCATTCACCAGAAGAGAGACATTGGAGATCGCACCAGCTCTGAAGCAATCCACAATTCCTTGATTTCTTCTCTCGCAGTAGCCAAAATCATCTCCTGTCACCACCAGCTTCACCTTGGGTTGAGGCATCTTCTTCTCGCCTTGCTGATGAGAAAGAAAAAAACACTAATGATCGACCAATATTGCTTTTTATGACTAATACTTTTTTTATTTAGATTTTTTTTTAACTTTTTTTTTGTTGATAATAATAATAATAACTAATCCCAGGCAGCAACATAGTGTTGAATCCGGGCCACATCTGGTACACCATACACTAGGGCTGTAACCACCATAATCATTGAGGGGGACAAGTCCCACCCAATAATTGGAAATGGCCAAATTGTTAAACTATGTTCAAAGTGCGTGCGTGCGCGGTAAGATATAAGTAACTACATATTTCATATTTAACAATTTTACGATGGATATGTTTAAAGCTGCTGTCCGTAACCTTTTTTTGTGTTCAAGATTGACAAAAATTATATAATGAGAATGATTCAGGGAAAGACAAAAACACGATTTGGACATTCTCACACTTATAATAAGTGTCTATATTGGGACTATTTCAGACCGGTCTGGTAGGAACCCCTGTGGAGGAGCACAGTCCCTGCGTGACTCGCCATAGACATAAACAGAGAGAAGTAGATCCGGCCGCAATGTTCTTCCGCAAGATGCATGCAGTTCTGTTTATTAACCGCTAGAGTGCAAAAAGTTACAGACTGCAGCTTTAACGACTCACAGTAACATATAGAGACTTTTTAACTTTATAAAATGTAATTTCAACATTTTTAATTGAAAATATGCAATCATTTAAAGGATTTCATTCATAACAATAATAACTAAAGGATAATTAAACTACATTTTATAAATATTACTAATTATCATTAACGCAATACATTTTATTTATGCTAATAATTGTTGATATTTATTTATTTAAGTCTGATCTAAGGTCACAATTGAAAATATTTTCATGTTCTCACTTGAAAATGAATTGCTGTAATTTTATTGTACTCATTTTTTATTATTAAAATGTTTAGAAATGATAGGTAAACAATGCAAGTCACTTTACCTGTAGTTTTGTGTTATTCTTTAGAGAATCATCAAACAGTGCAATCAAGGTAGAACTGATAACCGATTAAATGTTAATATCCAGAAAAAATATCTATAAAACCGATTACCGATCTTTAAATTAATTTCAACATGAACACAGACTTTAGGTGAGCCGTAAGATAAAGGTACACATCATTCACACAACAGGAATTTGTCATTTTGTTTTATTATTTATATTATTTCTAGTTTTATTTATTTCTAGTTTCATTTCTACTTTTTGGCAATAACAACTAAAGGATAATTTTATTATTTATTATTAACTAAACACATTTGATTCATGCCAATAATCGTCTGATCTAAGATCACTTTTTTTTTTTCATCTTTTCTCACTGGAAAATGAATTGCTGTAATTTCGTTGTACTCATTTTGTATTATTACAATGTTATAGGCAATCGGTGCATTAAATAACTTATCTGTTTTAAATAAATGACTTTACCTGTAGTTTTGTGTTATTCTTTAGAGACTCATCAAACGGTAGACCCCTACTAACCGATTAAATGTGAATATCCGTGGAAAAAATATCTATAAACCGATTATCGATCGCTAAATTAATTGTTCAACGCGATCACAGACAGAAAAGTCTTTAGGTGAGTCATGTGATAACCGTACACATCATTCACACAACAAGAAACAGTTCCTTAAATCAACGCGTCAAAACTCGGAACTCGGAACACACGTCATTCATTCCACCATCATCATCTGTTCAAAGACGAAACTAAACGGTCTGCTTTAAACGCGAGTTTCGCCGCGGCTTACGCTGCTTACCACCGGCTGGTGAATAACATCCATATGTCTGCCGCCTTGTGTTAACACGGACACGGACAGCTGCCACTGCCAACCGGTGAATAGCTAATCGCATCTACAGATCTACAGCCCGATAACATATCAGTCAGATTCAGCTGTCTGCTCGGTTCTTAGAAACAAACAGATGCCCTATCATTACAAAGGGACGAATTCTGTTGTGTAATATGCGCCTAGCTAGCAGTAATAATGTAGTAATCGCTTACCCATTTTATTGCGAGGTTTTTGCCATTTGTCCCTTTTTACAATGTATCCATCCAACACCGCGCGGAGCGACTGACAGACCGACTGAAGACATAAAATGCAATTTCCTTTTCCGGAGTTGCAGCGCCCTCTACCGGATGTGAATAAAACAACGCCACATGTACAAGTAGCACCATGTAGTTTCAAATCTTCCTGGTGTTTGTTGAATATCTATATCCTCCTGGGACCCAAGAATAGACTTTTGTCCTCTGTAGTGGACATTATATTTTAGTGAATTTCTCTGACATCATACATGTCACACGTCACAGTCTGGATGTCCTTTAAAGAGCACATCCGGGGCTTTGCAGGGATACCAAATGCACTGTAAAAAGTAATAAATTGACTTTACTTAGAAAAGCTGTGGAAACTGATTGCCTCCAAATGTTCAAGCTAATTAGGTCATACTTTTTGACTTAATACTACTTACTACTACTTTGTAGAGTTAACTTGTATATTTGTAGAGGTTACCATAAAACTTGAGTAAAATTAACTCAATTTCAAAAGTTCAGTCAACTTACAGATTTAAGTTGGGGTTTGTAAGCAGAACTCAAACAAAACAGTTATTTTAACATGTCTGCTTGTTCATTTTACTAGAAGAAAATGTGGAAACTGATTGCCTTACATTTCTCAAGTAAGCTGTACTCAAAATTCTAAGTTGAGAATACACAGACAGACAACAGATTTCGCACAACACTAGAATGTTTATTTGCTTTATAAAATAGTATTAAAGACATTACTTAAGGCATGCTCGTCAACATGGCCCGCTGACAACATTGTAGAAAAAAAGCACATACTGCACTTATAAAATAAAAAAATACAATAAGAAGAGCAATGTTTCTTTGTCTTTTACATGTTTACAAAGTGGCCAAAAGCAAATCTTGCAAACACTTAACAGTCTGTTAAGTACAGGTACAGAGTTTAGTATTTAGATTAGTACAGAACAAGTTAAAGGGTTAGTTCAACGCTACCTCACGTCCAATTCGTATGTATTTGTACGATGTGGCTAATTCGTACGAATTTGTACGACCTCACTCGTACGAATTTGTACGTTTTGTCTAATCCCCAGTGACGGTTAAGTTTAGGGGCGGGGTTTGAGGTAGGTCATTCGTACAAATTCGTACGAATTTGGCAACTCGTCAAATACGTACGATTTAGCAAAAATCGTATGAATTCGTACGACTGAGGTCGTACAGATTCGTACGAAGTAGCCACCTCGTAAAATATGTACGAATTGCCATGAGATCGGGTTGGTTAGTTCACCCAAAATGAAAATGATGTCATTAATTACTCACCCTCATGTCGTTCGACACCCGTAAGACATTCGTTCATCTTCGGAACACAAATGAAGATATTTTTGTTGAAAGCTGATGGCTGAGAAAGGCCTCCATTGACATTCAGTACATTTACACTCACAAGACCCATAAAAGGCACTAAAAACGTCATTACAAAGTCCATCTCACTACAGTGGCTCTACAATAATTTTACGAAGCGACGATAATCGTTTTTGTGCGAAAAAAAATCAAAATAACGACTTTATTCCACAAGTTCTTGTCTTCCATGTTGTCCTCGGCTGTGAACTCACGAAGCACCACGACGCATGCGCGAAAACATGACGTAGAGCCGGCGTTCGGGAATCCATGAAATGCACACTTTAGTCCCATTTTGAGCCCTGCGCTGAGACCTAAAGCACGATCAATGTAGAATTCAACAGCTTAGATACGGCGCGTCTTCCTCTGCTCGTTGTAAACAAATCTCCTCGCTTCTGGGTCACGTGTCCGAACGCCGGTTCTGCGTCATATTCTCGCGCATGGAGGTTTCACCAGGACAACAACTTCTTCTTGGTCTTTAAAAACGGCTGACATTAATGTTTAGCACTCTTATGGAAATATGATCATATTTTTTAATTATAATTTAAATCTGATTAATTTTCTAATTGTTTGTTATAAATCAACATCTCAGGAAAATGTTATAGGGTTTCTAATCAAAATATGACTTTCTGTTACAAAACAGGGCATTGATTTCATAAATGAGCACTGTAGTGGACACCAGGATTTAAATCATGTTTATCAGGCATTTTGGAGACATAACAAGTGAACAGGGAAAGAAATTACATAGCAATATTCCTATGAAATATTAGATATTATTATGAAAATGTTGCCAATTTTTCCTCCCATTATTACACTTCTTTTTTCATTACATGTTGCACCAAGAACACATTAATATGCAAATTAGATGCAGTGAATAGATACATTGTATTGAATGGGAAAATCCAAGTATTGTCATTTTACCCACATATTTAATAAAGTAAAATGGTATATGAATGCATTTCATTATATCTTTCATAACATAGTTCAGAATCATCTTTAAATAAAGTTTGTTTAAAAAAAAACCCTGAAACCTAAAAATTGATTGGTGAATTAAAAATAAATCCCATTGTTTTTGCCTATACATGCAATTTCATGTCATTTAATTTTTTTAACAACTCAGTCCTGCTGTCAACTACAGAGTACATATCATAACATATGCATAAAATATCATTTTTCACAAATGTTTTTTTTCCCATTTGTTTCTTATGCTCTAAACAATGTAATGACATAAAAAAATACAAATTCAAAACACTTTTTTTTTATGTAAACCAAGGCCGTGACCATGTCTTGGACATTGGGACCAAAGTTGTTGTTTTTATTGTTTGAATTTTTTTGCGAGTGGGAGGTTTTTGTAGTTATGAATTTAAACTATTTTTCAAATAATATTTTGTTTTAAATTCTACACATTCGTTCTTATTTGTAGGCTTATGTCTAATATGTCAACAATCCAAAACGATATATTGTCAAACTCAATTATGAATTACATGAATTATGTACATGATAATGCATGTTTTCAATTCAGGTCGTCAAATATTAAATGTTTAGCTTACATCTTGCCACTGCTCAAACTTACTCTTTCACTGCTCAAACTGAAGCGTCGTGTTTGAATTCACACAGTGAACAAAAAAGCTTGATTTGATTGTCCACCTCAATGTTTTTTGAAGTTTTTAAAAACTGTGTTCAAATTTAACCAAATCTTAATTTCCCATACACAAAGAATATATTATTTTAATATTTCACATTCACTACTCCTTAAAAAGATGTGGTATTTTGAGAAATAACAGAGATAAACTTTTTTATTATTATTATTATTATTATTATTATTATTTAAATGATCATCTTAAACATCATGGCATACTCACCAGAGCCAGGATGTTGCTGCTCTCAATGTTATGAATGTAAACTGAATGATCTCCTTGTACACAGACTTAAGGCAGCAGGTGTGACTCTGCTTACGTGTCTATGGAGGCTTTTGAATGTTTTCCCAAGACACATAACCTCATTTAGAAATATGGAAAACATCACAAAGATAGGGAGAATGGGGAGAGAGTATCATGTTTATGATCTTTGGTTCTTCGGCCACCTGACATAACAGCATAACAATAACACGGATGGCATCACTTATTATGTGTTAGAATAACACAAAACCGATTACTGGAAACACTGGGAGTTATATCCAGAACGTGAAGGAAATTCAGAAATGTTCCACTGAATAAACATGTGCTTAATTTCAGTTGCTTTCACAATATATAGAAGTGGAACACACCACTTTATGGAAATTGATTCTTTAAGCTGTAGTGGAGACCGGGGCTAGTTGTCAGTTTCACTGATGTTTAGAGGCTAACATCTAATTGTATAAATGCTGGTTTTGTATAGTAGTGCTTATCTAGGTTGGTTTCAAACCACTAACTCTTACATTAGGACTACACTTTACAGTCTTGGCTAAGCAAAGGGAAATACAATAAAATATATTTGGATACATTAAGCCAAGGTTAAACATGTTAACCAAATAGTTGAACTGTCAAATTGATATCAGTTTTGAAACTGAAACAAATTAAAACAATTTTAATTGCAAAATTTCTAGTACATTTCACAATTTGTTTACAAAGAAAGTGCAAGTAATACATTTAATTAAAAGTGAATTTTGAAGTAGAAAGACTGCAGTAGAATTTTTTGTATACAATTAATATAAGTAATAAAACGTATATATAGATTAGATTAGATTAGATTAGATTAGATTAGATTAAACTTTATTGTCATTACACAAGTACAAGTACAAGGCAATGAAATGCAGTTTAGGTCTAACCAGAAGTGCAATAGCAGCAAGTGCAGGATATATACAATGGTTGCATAAGAATATATATAAATATGTATAAATAGAGAGACGGTTATTACTATAAACAGAACTGAATTTACAGGTGAATATGTACAGTGAATAAATATACAGATGGCTATTACTATAAACAGAATTTACAGGTGAATATGTACTATGAATATAATATACAGATGGCTATTACTATAAACAGAATTTTACAGATAGAGGTATACAATAATATGTTAGGCTAATATGAGGAATATAGCAGTGGATTAAGGTAGTGCAATAAATTATGGACAGAGCTATCCGAAAGAAGGAAAAAAAAGTGTAAAAGTGCAGTGGAAAGTGGTTGCATATTACAGTTAGAAGTACGGTGCAAAATGCAAATGTAAACATTGGTACTATAAATACAGTCGACAGTGCAAATGAGCATAATCCAGTTAAGATATGGAAATATATAGTGTGATAATATCGGGGCTAATATCTAAACTTTAACTGTATATCTAACATTGGACATGTTAATTGAAATGTAGCAAAGACTTCAAAATCTGTGTCGGCCTACATAAATTGACAAAAATAAAAGAAAATAATAATAGCCTACATATAAGTGAGCAGTTCTTTAGGGAATAGTGTTTGTATAGGCGAATTGATTCTTGAAGCAGTTAACATAACTTTCAATAATAACTTATAATAAGTTATCTTTAAATACCCATGAATATATATTTTTTAAAAGTTTCGTGATATTTCTAGCCATTTAAATGTGAACTAATGATCTTTTAAGGAGGTCTACTGTATAATGTAACGCGTCACATCATCCTCGACCAATCACTGATTTCCGAGTGTGCGCGCGGATCACTTCCTTGTTTTCGGACTTGTCATGATGCGATTGGTTAGAAAGCGTGTCAGCGATTGAATGGGGCTCTCCGTATCCATTTTTCTGTGATGTACAGAGGCACCGGCTGTAACAATGGGACCATTAAGAGTTCTGTCTGTCTTTCTGGATTTGATTTTAGTATGTTTTATGTTTGCCCCAAGCGGCGCTCATGACTTGGACTCCAGCTACGTGACGTGTGGGTCTCTGGTCAAACTGATGAACACACGGCACGGCGTCAGACTTCACTCGCATGATGTCAAATATGGATCAGGTATGACCACTGTGAGCATCAGGTTGATGTATATGTAGCCCTCCGAGGATGCTTATGTTGTGGCGGACAATTTAATCTTTACTTTTAGCCTTTTATTCACTTGTATTGATTATATTATTGTGCTTAATGTAATACCAGCTGGTGCATGCATGCATTAGCCAGGAAGCTAATGATGACTAGTAATATCTCCCACCAGTGATCATCAGTAAAGTACGGTATCTGCCTTTCCGAAAGCCTTTTATAGACTCTCGTTCAGCTCCCAGTGGTTGTTTTATTTGTTGGTTGTGATATAATTTGTTTACCTGAAGGATGCGTGTAGCCTAATCATGACGACAGGTGCACTGCATTATTCTAAAACAAAGGTACCATGGTAATGGACATGTGCAATGGTAATTCCTTCAAGTGGCATGAGTTTCTTAAGTCTTAATGTTTTAGAATTGTACTTTTAACAAAGGATATCGTGTAACAAAAATTAACTGTAACTTTATGTAACGTTGCAAATGTTAATTCAAATTTAACTTTTAGCTAAGACTTCAAGTAGGCCTATGTGTCCATGCAGAAATTTACTAAAATAACTCTGAATATAGAAATGTATTATTATTATTATCATTTATTATTATTATTATTATTATTAATAATAATAATAAGGATGATGATGAGTGATATTAAACTCAGTGGATCCAAATATTTTAGCAGTTATTTAGGTAAAAATGTATGTATAATTATGTGTTTATACAGAAATTTACCAAAATAGCTCACCCTGAATGGTAAAGATAAATATAATAATAAAGATAACTCATTTAAATGAATAATAATACATACAATTTTACCTAAAGAACAGCTAAAATATTTGGATCCACTGAGTTAAATATCCACTTAGTATTTGAATACACACACATGCATGTATATATTTAAGAAATGTTTGCCTTATGTATATATATTTATATCACTTATATATAAATATTTAATATATAAATATAACATTTTATTCTTAAATATATACATACATGTGTGTGTATTTATACATAATAATTATTATACAGGGAGTACACGCACATATATTATGTAGACCCAAACTTTTATTTTACATGTGATTAATTGCGATTAATCGTTTGACAGCCCGAATAATAATACATATTTCACTCATTGGATCCAAATATTTTAGCAGTTCTTTAGATAAAAACATATGTATAATTATCTATGTGTCTACAAAAATTTATCCAAATAGAACAATAAAGATAAATAATATAAATTAATATGAATAATAATACATTGATATTTCACTCAATGGATCCAGATATTTTAGCAGTTCTCTAGGTAAAATGTTTGCATAATTATCTATTTGTGTGTCTACAGAAATTGACCAAAATATAGAATTTTCACCCTGAATAGTAAATAAAAATAATCCGGGACCCTCTTGCAAGAGATTTTAAATCTCAATGGTTTTATATCCAGATTAAATAAAAATAAATTGATATTTTACTCTAAATATTTTAGCAGTAGAATGTTTGTATAGTTGATTCCTGATATGATGCTGTTAATATAACGTCTAACAGTAAGTTATAATTATAACAACAATAATAACTCAATAATATATTTAAAATATTTATGAAAGGTAACATGAATAAACTGGAGAAGGTATACTTCTCGATGATATTTGATAACTATTTGTGAACTATGTTAATATCATGTGTTTATTTTTTTTAAATGTATGCTAAGAAGGTAAATGCAGTGGTAAATGAATAGGAGATGTATGCATATGTTCAGATGTAGCCAACATTGTTTACACGATATCCTGCAGGTAGTGGCCAGCAATCAGTAACGGGCGTGGATTCGGCCGATGATGCCAACAGCTACTGGCGTATCCGTGGAAAACCAGACCGCGTTTGTCAGCGCGGGGTGCCCATTCGATGCGGAGAGGCCATCCGAATTACACACATGAAGACTGGACGCAACCTGCACTCGCATCACTTCAGCTCCCCGCTGTCTAACAACCAGGTAGACCCACACAATACTCTCCTAACTTAACCTACATGTTCAGGTGGCTTGATTTCCATTATACTCGTAGCGCATAACCCAGGTTATTACAAGCTGATTTGTGTTTGCAGGAAGTGAGTGCGTTTGGCGAAAATGGAGAAGGAGATGATTTGGACGTATGGAGCGTTCAGTGCGGCGAAACATACTGGGAACGTGACGAAGCAGTGCGATTTAAACACGTCGGCACTGAGGTTTTCCTCAGTGTTACCGGAGAGCAGTACGGTCATCCAATCAGAGGCCAGCGTGAGATCCATGGAATGCCTTCAGCCAATCAGAATAACTACTGGAAGGTGATGGAGGGGGTTTTTATTCAGCCCAGCAGTGAACCCTTTCACCATGACGAGCTCTGATGATGCTGCTACATTATCGTAGTGAGCGCACTGTATGAATGAGAAGTCCACTTGCACATGCTGTGAAACCTCTATATTAATCTCTTCAAAAGTTTTACATTTATTGGTCAAACTCTTATGTGTGTTGCAATTTGGTTACTTTTACAGACCTGTTTTTGAGACAAAACTCACCCACAAAATGCACATCACAGACAAAAAAAGACGAAAAGGTTTGTTTACTAGATTTCTTATGATTGGAATTTGTCTTTTTGTATGTAAGGGCATAAAATGACATGACAAACCAGGATTTTGGGCCAAAAGATTGTGCATTTTGTATTATTTATATTTAGGTTGGATGACATATTACTAATATAACAAATTACATGAATAACGTGTACTATGAAATACTGTAGTATTTTTGCACACATATAGGAGAGTTATGAAATGACTGTTTCTGTTTTGGTTTAAGTTTTCCAACTGTAATTCCCAGTAGTTGTTTTCCCCTCATACTGTATATGACTCAATATGTACATAATTTGGTGAAAGCGTAAATAAATTTTTGAAAACATGGGTATTACAGTTTTTTTTTTATTTTAGTTAAAGCAACTAATATCATGTTTTAAAAAGCAGATGCATTGTTGTGATACATGTGAATAGTTTCCAAATCCTGTCAATTGTACAGTATTATAAATATTAAATTTATGTATATATAAATATCTAGACTGTATTTAGGATTACTCTGAAATTACCTTTCAAGGTGATGGTAAAAGTCATATTTTTGTTCTAAATGAAAGATGACACACATCATCCAGATGGGGGCAGCATTTAGCTACAGTCCTGACACTGCATGTGTGTTGATAAAGAAGGGAATATCACTAGGAAACGTGGGACGGAAATGAGCACAACAGGCTACATATTGGAATACGGTATAACCGCCATTAATAAAACGATGAATATCTATATTACCAATTTTGAAATAAATATTTGGTTAAACAGACAGGTAATTCTTATAATTTGTCAATAAAACATTCCAACAACTAGGCTAGTCTGATGCTGGATTTTTCATTTATATAAATACGTTTTAAAACGTAATCAGGTTACTTTAAATCACTACAACAACAACAAAAATCCACTATGGTGAGCATAGTTTCCGCCAAACTGTTTAAATGAAAGATTCTGAGAGCTTCATATTTGAGGTTTCTAATGGTTGTATTGTATTCTGTATAGGCCTATACTGTGAATAGGGTGAGTACAGTAAGGCTATACTTTCTAATAAGTTGTTCCAAACGATTTAGCCCCTATTCAAATAAAACGATAAATATTAAAAATAATTCGAAATGCTTCAAGCTCACAAATCTCTGTTTTCTATGAGTAACTGGCAAACTCAAACAGTAGGCTACAACATATCTAAAAATGTCCTCAATAAAACGCACAATAACCAAAATCACTTTGAAATATCTTACCATTTTATAGGATGTTTCAACAATTAGGATAACATTTTCCCTGATTGATGCAGTGGCTTATTCTTTCCTGTACATTTTACAGTTTGTACATTTTAATATTTCAGTTATGAATTGCCTCAGTAGGTTTTGTCACTTACCATTTCCCATCACTGCTGTCCATGCACGTGAGGTATTATAGATCTGTGTATATGACACGCCCCCGAATGATGTCAGGACCAAGCAGCTCTTTTATATCATCCCTTTTGTTTTTAGGATGGATTTTAGTAATGGAAGAATATGCACATAATGATCATTAAGCTGATTAGATTATTAACCATGTCCGACTCACAGAGAAAAATGGTGTCAAAATTGTAGCTACCTTTAGGGGTAGCCTAACAACTTGTCACTGGGGCAGTACCCTTAAAAGGACATCATTGTACCTTGTTTACTCCTAAAAGGTGCATGTTAGAGTAGGCTACAAATGCGTATACCTTAAGGTACTACTATGAACCTTTTTGTGGTAAAAAAAATAAAAAAACAAAGGATGCAAATAGGTACTTTTATTCTGCCCCATTGACAAACTGTTGTACCCCTAAAGGTACAATTTTGACCATTTTTTTTTTCTGTGTACCTGCATTTGACCAGAAACTGTTTACTATGCGAACTGTAATTACAAAATACGTGAAAAAGCATATAAAACATCTGGTAACACTTATAATAAAATTACGAAATATTATATGATGCCCAACATACTATATAATATATTACTTAGAAGAAGTTTCATAAAACGTGTAGATTAAATAAATACATTTAATGTTATCTAATTTAATGTTTGTTCCTGATTCATTAATGAACATACATTTAAGAGCATCTTTACTGTAGATTGGACTATTCTTTTAGTTTCATTAAACGATTAATTTCAATTTTAAGTTTCATAAATGTATAACAAGCATTTTGACTTTGAGCGGGAGGCTGTTGTGGAAGCCCACTTCCGCCACATGCTACAAAAAAACATGCTACATTAAAAGCCAAAATTATATTTTATTTCAAAATGTAGACTTTTTAATCTCATAATTATGTAGCCCTATTTTTGTGTCATATTCTTCCCCTCACGTCGCTGAAATGGGCTTCCATAGCAGGTTGAAGTTAAGCACTTTGTGACTTTCTCTTCCCAGAAGATGGCGACATACAACACAGGGTTCGAGCTAGTCAGTCACAATAGCTTTAATGGTAGCCTACCTCGCAGCTAAACTGAGCTGGATCTGTATTAAAGATCTGTATTATTCTCTTCCTATTAATGCATGGCATGTCTATTTGTATCCTTTCCACTGAATGTGACTTCATTGTCCATTCTACATTTACAGCTGTTTGTCGAGATACTGTTACTATTCAACATATTAAGAGAACCTTTTAACTGGTTGTCAATATTAGTGCTGTCATCATATCTGAGACACAATCTTGATGCAGAGCCATACTGCACCAAAGGAGCCGATAGAACCATATGATTTAAACAGCTCAAAAGCATTACTCAAGCTCTATAGCACTATTTATAATTAAATTCCTAGCTGGATTGGGCATCCACGTGGATGGGGTATCCATGAAAAGTGAAGAGCTATGAAAAAAAGACAAGCATTTAGGTTATAACATAGAGGTGATGGAGGGCTGACCGTGCGAGTGACCAGGATGTTGAAGTGTCTGAGGTCTCAATATTATGCTAAACCACTTCTGTGGGCAGAGCAACTGGACCTGAAATGTGCCTTCAGAAAGTCACATTGAATGCAGAATTATATTGAAATTTTATGACTACAGAAATGACAAAGGATATAGTTTGTTATATTAGCAGTAAATTAGGCTAATACAAATTAATTTGATAGTTTATTCCATTAATTTCACACACACACACACACACACACACACAAATGTTGGTCTACATTAGGCCATTCCATTCCATAGGCGTAATGATTTTTATACTGTACAAACTGTATATTCTATCCCCCTACATTAACCTGACCCATAAACCTACCCATCACAAACAGTTGTAATACATTATACAAATCGGTGTCCTCCCAAATCATATAAACACACACACACACACACACACACACACACGTTGTGTTATCAAGTTTTATGGGGACTTTCCATAGACAATGATTTTTTATACTGTACAAACTTTATATTTTATACCCCTTAGACTAACCCTACCCCTCACAGAAAACGTTCTGCATTTTAACATTTTCAAAATAAAATAATTTAGAAGCGGTTTTCCTCATGGGGGACTAATAAATGATCAAGTATTTTGGATATTGCCATCTTTGTGGGGACATTTTGTCACCATAATGCAGGTTTAGCAGGCCACACACACACACAGCGGCTATGCAACAAGCATTTGGAGATACAAGATCAGAATAAAACTGAATTAATAAAATGCAATATGGCCAAGCAACTATAGTATATATCATTTACCATATCTATTTATATATCATCTTACACT
Organism: Romanogobio albipinnatus; assembly: GCA_023566225.1. NCBI lineage: Eukaryota > Metazoa > Chordata > Actinopteri > Cypriniformes > Gobionidae > Romanogobio > Romanogobio albipinnatus. The sequence goes on along the minus strand of CM042242.1, from coordinate 11,433,576 downwards.
ACAATGTAAAATACTGTTCAATGCATGTAAACATGTCATGGTCTGGAATAAAATATTGTATGAATTGCTGATATACATTAAAAATAAAATAACATTTCAAAAGCAGGCAATATATTTTTGTTCAGCAGTTAACAGAGTTTAAATAAACACACACACAATTAACTTAATGCATTCTTTTCTTTTATTGAAGACTGGTTATGTACAAAGTAAATCATATAGAAACAAACACTCATGAAAGGTATGCGGACAGATTAGTGCCTTGCGGCTCAGCTCATTAAACCATGCAGGAGAAGCATGTCATTTGTGGTAAATAAGGGATAGGTGTGCGTGTGTTTGGTGGTCTGGTCCAGTGGACTGATGCCCTTTCATTATTGCACTGCTAGCTGCAGCTCCCACAGTAGTGCAACAGGGAAAGAGTGTCAGGCAACAGACAGCAAGCGCTGAAGGAAACAAGGGGATCAAAAACATGCACGGTCATAAATCACGTTCTTCTACATCATATTCAACAAACTTTTATTCAAAAGGTTTCATTTGTAAGCTATTTCAGGTGGTCTAAACTAGTTCAAAATCCTTTGAAAATGCACCCGTCAGTCTCTGACCAACACAAGAAATGCTGTCCCTTCCATAATGACCATTTTTCAGACAGCTTCCACATAATACTGCATACACGGACTCACCCAAGGTTAACCTATTGATTATGGGATCATGATGACATGAACTAAATTAAAACCACATAGAGAGCTTGACTTTCATACAAACCAGTCGCATAATGAAATGGTGCATTTAACTTGCGTCGCATTGATTTAATGTTGAACTGCATCATGTCTGACGTATTATAATAAAGGATATTCAGTTGATATGTTTAGCTGTCAATATAGTACATTTTTCACTTGCACGTGCATTTTGAAAAAAAAAAAAAATAAATAAAAAAAAATCACAGAATCTGCAAGAAAAACAGTTGTGTTGACATTAACCGTTATATATATATATATATATATATATATATATCAATAATAAATAAATAGATATGGCCTATAGAGAAGCCAATGAAATTAGAAACTGATGAAATGTATTGGAATATGAGTGTTATGTGATCAGCGCATGCATTTTGATGTAAAATGTGTAGTCAAAAACACAGATTTTGTTTCTTTCTAAAAGACATTGACCTGGCTAAAAAGCTGCTTTACAATGCACAACTATGAGTAGTCTGAATATAATAAAGTAGCCCATTACTGTTGTTTAAAATTAGTCACTTTTCAACTGCACAAGTACAGCATGTTCTCTGACATAATGATACAATTCATATTAGACAAGGTTTAAATGTAATCATTGCTAACGGTGCATGATTCACTCAAGTGCTAAAAGCTAGCAGACTAACTACAATCACAACAAAATGTTTGTGGGCCATTTTGTATTAATATTAAACAGGTGTTATTTATTGTATAGCAAAATCCCATTCGTTCTCCACAAAAAGATTGACTGAGAGATTGAGATCTTGTTGAGCCTTAGCATAAAATCATTGCACATTTTAATAAAATGACAAAAGGACAATGAAATCCTTGAATGTTCCTGAAATTGCAGATTACCCTTAAAGTCAAGACCCTATAAGCAATATTGCACTACTCCATAAACAGTGAAAAAAGCAGAGGCAATATTGATAGGGTCTCGCCTGCAAGATGCATTTATCATGATAATCACACAGCACTTTAGGGAAAAGATAGCATGGCTGTGCAAAACACAATATCTAGGGGTTTGAATCTCTACATGGCGAGACTGAAAATGGTTCCTGCTCTACAACACATGATACGCAAACCTCTTTGTGACATCTGACCCTTTACATGCAGCGAGGAACAGCCTACAAACAAACCAGCCTTTATGACGCCAAAGTGAATGGCAAAATGCTGTTCATTTCAATATTCATTTTATTTAAGCAGAATTCAATTTAGTCTATTTTCTGCTAAAGAAAACATTTAATATAAAATGTCACAGCAAAACTAATAAACTGAGGTTTTTGCGTGGTTGAGCTTTCTTTGTGTAAGGACTATTTATAATCATAATAGACAAACATGCATTCTCTGCTCATGCATGTACCATGTGACATTTTTTCCAAACACATCATTTCCAGCACATCTGGCATTTTATATGGGCTATACTTGAATGCAATCATCTTCTCAAGATAGCAATCTTCCAAAGACACGTTTGTGGACTGGAAAGCATATTGTAGGCCCTTTGGTTATCTGCGTCCAAAAGTAGTCTTGGTGCTCTGCAATTCCACGCATACCAGCTTCTGCCTTGGAGTTAACGACATGCTCCAACAGGATGCTTTTTTTCTCTCTCTCCTTTGGGAATTTCACATTGAACTCACATGCATGATCTTACTTGCCCCCCTCGGTAATAAAACACGTTAAACAATTTACCAATCAGCTTTCATGCAGTGAGGTTACAGTGGAAATGTTGAATCAAGAAAACACTGCGAGAAAACGACGAACGATTAAAGATACGAAGAGTGTTTCAGCTGACCACGTTGACCAGTGGTGGACTACAGTAGAAGAACGTTACGCGCTGTAAACGCTGTATGCATACACTATCTCGGAACTATATCGATTCTTTATCGGTTCTGCGTAATAATATAAAACGCGCAACCAAATCTTCAGGAGAGAAAAACTTACCACCAGAAGGTGCCCTCACTTGAAGCTTCAAAGGCCACTAGCTCAGAGCTGAACCAGGATCATGAGAACAGAGGAGCTGTAGGCCTCAGTATGCTATATAGTACCCTATGAGTACGCTGCGCATGCGCATAGCTGTATGTAGCGCAACATTCCTCATACACCCAGTTCAGACCGGTGAGTCTCAAGCCTACCTTCTGTTGTGGAGCCGCTATAAATGCGTCAGTGACAAATGTTCGAGCTGCTAAAAAAGGAGAAATCTAGCTTAAAACACGAGGACCAGGTTCATGCCATGCATTTACAAAACGTTTATACATTGCAATAAAAAAGACATGTCTAGCCATCAGTTTCAAAGTTTACTTGCATTTCATACTTTCCTTGTAGGCTACCGTGAATACACATGAATGTTTAAATAAATGATTAATAATACAATTCATGACATTTTTTTTATGTCATGAATATCAAAAGGTTTATTATGACTTGGGGTCAGGCCTATGTCGTTTGAACAAAGCTGAATAATAAATGCATTTTTATTAAAAAAAGATTTTAAAAATTAACCTTGACACAGTCAAGTCATGAGGGTCTACTTTAAATGGTTCTTCGCTGTGCTTCTTGTCACATGACAACAAAATGGTTCCTGCATGTTGTTTAAGACACATTATAAATAGCTTATTAATACAAAATAACAATACGAGATTGTACTTAAAACAATCGTTATTGCATTTTAAAAATAATTTCAGTCTTTCAATTAAAGACCTCTCTTTTTGTTTATTAGGCCTATTATTATCATTATCATTAATCTTTTGCAATCTCAGAAGTTACACCATAGATACAGTCCCATAAAAATATTAATCACTGAATTAAAAACGTGTTCATCATTGAAGAGACTTGCAGTATATTTGTATGCATTTAATATATTTTATTTAGAAATATGCGTCACGCCATTGACTCGTACAAAGTCTGTGTGTGCCGTTGCGCCTGTGTATTCACGTACATCGAACTGCTCATTACAGCCTATGCAACCAATATACAGGTATTACACTTCGTTTGGCCAGATGTCTATTCTGTTGATGAGACAACCAAAAAGTTAAACTTGCATAACCTTGCAGATACTGACCAAGAGTAAAATGTCACTATGGGCGACCTCCCCTCCTCACATTCCCTCCCTTTCCTCCCCTCTTGGAAAGGGACCTGCCCCCTACATTCCTTACAAATAGTCCCATCCCCCACCGATCTGGCTCAAACAAGAGAATCATCCCTTCCTTCTGCCTTCTGGAAGAGCTCCTTCATTGTAAATAAAAATCTAAATATATGGTTACACACCTACCAGCTCTGTTTAGTTGCATTATAGAGAGGTGGAAGCAAATACTTTGCATCAAACAGCTTAATTTCCACAACATTGATTCATGTATATTTAGATGTAGGCTAAGTGTAATAAATAAATAAATAAAGAAATAAATAAGCACGAATTGCTTTGGCACTGAATTTAAAATAAATTAAAAATAAATAAATAAATAAATAAAGACGAACTTTAACTTCATGAAAATGAAAAGTATATAATGAAATCCTAAAGAATAAAAATGCTGAATACAATTAGTAATTTAAATAGACCTCAGACAAAAATATATACGGTATATATATAGATATATATATATATATATATATATATATATATATATATATATATATATATATATATATATATATATATATATATATATATATATAGGCCTAGCCTAGTACTGAAAAGAAAATAAAGAAAATTCAACACGTTGCATACAGAGGATGCATATTTAAAAAAAAATGAAAACACTATTCATTACACTTTATAAGAGGACATTTTTTATTGATTTGCGTTTTGAATGCGCTCGTGACATTTACGAATCGGCAAAAACACTCAAAAGGGCGTTTTATGTTATTATTTACGTCCGCTCGTTTTATCCACTGCTTTTCTACACCTCACTGCCAGCAGGCCTCACACAGAAGTTCCCGAAATAAGCAAAAGGTTGAGAAACTCACTTCAAAGCATTGCTGGAGTGTTACTTAATCGAACACGTGGTTTTCAATGCAAACGAAGACGACCTCAGTCGTACAAAATGTTCTTTCGAAGGAGGCGTGGTCTCTGTAGGCATTTTCAAATAAGTGGAAAAACCTGGTGTCACACATACATATACCATAGGTCAAATAGCCTACTGCAGTTCACGCGTCTGGTGCATGCTCTAAAACAATGCTGTTGTGGATGAAATTAATCCAACATCGTGCACACACGTCTAGTCTAGGTGGTCTAGACTCTAGACCCTTTCGTCAGTTGAAATAGCCTCGAACGCCCTTAACCATATAGGCCTACCGCTCGCCCAGCTCTGTTTAAAGGCTCTAGTGGGTGAGTAGGCGAAAGCCGAATGCAATGACAATACTATTGCACTGCTTGAGTAGATGGTTCAGTAGTGCAACATCGTCAAAGCAACAGACCTTAGCACAACCGAAACGCATGGGCCACCTTTGAACAGGCCTTGGATCTATACAGCAGTGCCGAAATCATTCGTAACAGTTGTGAATTTATAAAAAACGAATTATATATAAAATAGGCCTAATACATGCTTTAAGTTAGTAAACATGTATGCGCTAACCATAATGGGCAACGTATGCAAATGAACGCATTTCGTTGCGCGTGCAGCATTTGTTGCCTTATAAAACGCCATTTTCACATCACAATGGGACCAATTAATTACACCTGTTATATCAATCATGAAATTCAGACGAACTGAGGGTGGGAGAACTTGAAAGCGTAGGGGAGGGGTGGAGGTTACTTTTCTTTCGTTCCTCTTTTTTTTGTGTTTTTGTCAGCCAATGCCCTTTTAATATTGCACTGCTCATCTGACTGCACAGTAGTACAACAGAAAAAGGGCCCTGGTCAACAACAGTAAACATGGTGTGTTATAAATAATGGTTTGTGCTTTAAACTGCATTTATCAAAATGACACATGCCCCGCACAGAGCGAGCCCACGAAATGACTGGGATATTTGAACAATTAAATCAGTTCGTGTTTCCTATATGCTTAAGTCTCTAAGAAAACGAAAAAAAAAGAGAGCACTGGAGGGCAAAATAATTATAATAAATGAAAAATCTCCAAACCTTCCAAATGAGAGCACGAGGAAAACCACACACGAGCAATTAAAGAAAACCAAGCAGAACGTGTGGCACAATCTCCAAATTAACATTTGCATTAAACAGCAATGGGTTCAGATATTTCTCATACAGTTTCAACAGCAAAATAACGATGAACACACTGCTTTGGAGTGAGATACGAAGGAAGAGGAAAATAGGGCAAAGAGCACATTCCGCGATACAGAACAAGGAACCTTCGTTTAATACGTATTATTCTTGTCCCCTTTGCCAAAGTGGCAATTTGAAACCCCCCTGGTTAGGGAACAAGGTGAGGGGGCGGGAGCTCCTTAAGGTTGTTATTTTCATTGCATACATTAACTGTGCTTTTGGACACTTGAAGGGGGGAAAAAACAGGGGATAATGATTTTTTTTTCCCCCAAACATAAACATTTTTATTTAGTTGAGATGTGAAGATTAATTCGAACTATACAAATGATACTTTTATGACGAGCTAAAAACACATTTATACACAACCTCGTGCAAGCCTCCATATTTTGCGCATTAATTACAGGATTTACAGAAATTGCTACACGGAATATTAATTTCCCGTAAACATTCAAAGCATTCAGGAATGTACCCATGAACACAGCATTTGCACCAAAATATGAGTATTGCAAAACAAACACAATTGTTGCCTACATTTTCAGTTTCTGTTTATATAGCCTACTTTAAACCTTCTGCTGCGATATTACAACAACAACAACAAAAAGTGCCACTTCCATATTTCAATTGAGCTCGCAAAAGATACATTGGTTCCCCATGCAAAATCTACTATTATTTTACAGTTATTGGTCTGTGTAGAAAAACACGTGGAAAATGCAGACTAGGTTTCCCAGACCCTTTTGCAAGTTAATCACTGGCTTCTTGAGAATATGCTGAAGTTGGATGCTTTACATGGATTCCTCGGACTAAATACCCAACCAGTTGGCTCCCACTGATGGCAATAGACGAGAAAGAAATGAGATTGTTTCCTCTGACTGACTGACAAGGCTGACAGGCAAGACTTCTCAAATGCGATGCCCTCTTGATAGCCTCACCATGCAGCGCGCGCTCTTCACATTTCTAACTACAGCCATGTTCGGGGGCTTCTATGGCACCCCATTCGTCGTTCTCCCCACCCAAGCCGACTCACCGTTGTCGTTTTTGCCCCTGAGCTCCCGCCATTTCCACCAAATCACCCGGATGCTACTCACAAACAGAAAGAGGACCCCCTAAATTTCATGAATGGTACCTGGCCAAGGGAGGGACAATCCTTGAAAGCAGAAGACACCGACAAAAAGAGAAAAAAGTTGGACCGAAGGGTTGCAATGCAAGAAGCGCGAATTTCTTCATAAATCTTCGCATTCCTCCTGCTTAACATAGTGGCATCTCGTCACGCTCGCGTATTCTTTCCCCTCATGGTCTAAAAAATCAAAACCGTAATTTATCCATGGCAAGCCAATGGCCCTCTTTGCTCAAGACTCCATCTTTGACTAGTTGACATTCAGCTCTTGCTGAAGCAAATTCCTCATTTGCATGCGCCTTTGCGATTGGCCCGTTTCTGCGCTAGTCTTTGCCGCTTGAAGAACCATTGGTCGAAGTCAAAGGCATTTAACTGTCTTGCGAACGCCGCGATTGGCTCCTCTGAGTGAAGCGTCATCGTATAGTTTTAGTTTAACAATGAACACTCAAATTCTGCTCTCCATTCACAAATTTCTTCTTATACTGGATTGAAAAACTACACGAATTGTAGTTCTAAAGTGGCAGATTGCATGAAAACGGTTTGTAAATGCCTCGCCACATCTACACAAGTGATAATGTAACATTTTAGAAACGTTCATGGGCTGTAGGCTACTTTAAACTATAGTCAAAAATCCTAAACGAATTCTAATGGAACTATAATCATCGTTTAGAACCAATACGAAACGGAAAGCACTGCTAAAAAAAATGGCATTTTAGTTTATTTAACAGGACTATTTAATTCATAGCCTATAGAATTCTTAAAAGATTCTTATTGATCTCCGAATTGTGATAGAAATTCCTTTAGGCCTATTCCTTTAGGATTTTTATGACTTGAATGCAAGGGAAAAGTTTCCCAATTGTTTTGCCAATCGACTTAAATATTTAATTTTTATATAGATCGATTTCTGATCGATGAAATATAATATAGACAGTCATAATAAGTCTGAAATGAAAAATCCGATTCAAGTTTTCTTTGGTGAGCCTAAAGCTTTGTAAGAATCTGACGGGCCTGCTGATTTTTGTAGCCTCTCATGAGCCGACAGCTTAGAGAAGCAACTGTGGAATGCACTGGGAAAGCTATAGGTCCCCGGGATAGATATGGTGACCCGAGAGAGAGAGAGAGAGAGAGAGAGAGAGAGAGAGAGAGAGAGAGAGAGAGAGAGAGAGAGAGAGAGAGAGAGAGAGAGAGAGAGAGAGAGAGAGAGAGAGAGAGAGAGAGAGAGAGAGGGCCCCACAGCGGAGGCCCTTTGGTTGACGCCTAGAGGAGGGCAGCGGCCTGTAAAATCCGGCATTCCTGACCAATGGAGCTTAAATAATGGCATTGTCCGGCGGAAAAGAACCGCCTCTCTCTGTCTTACTCTCCCCCGTTTACTGCGGGGACCTGATTGTGTAGCTAATCGGCAGAGAGCGTTTGATCCAAAGCAGAGCGTGAATTCAGTATGCAGCGGACGTATCAAGAGGGACACCCTCTCCCTCACCCACTCTCCCTCTCCCCTTCTATAACACACACACACACACACACACACACGAAAGGGCCTATATCATAGCTAAACCTTCTTAGTGCGCTGTGTGTTTGTTTAGAGGGGAGCAAATCGCAGACAGAAGTTTCATGCCTATTGAAATATTCTTTAAAAAATAATATACTTAAACCCTAGGTTTGAAATTAAACTAAAAAGAGCGTTCCTAGAAATATTCTAATATATCTTTAATGCAGGAACGTTATATTTGCTGGGTATAAATCATGTTGAAAACCCAAACAAACCATTTGGCCGTATACCCATTAGCAAAATAGCAAGCACAAATTTGCATACTCTTCACAATTGTCAACGAATCATTAACCCTGTTCTACGTGCTCGCATGAGCGGTTAATATATAGCCCGTGTTCTTGTTTTGTTCGATATGCACGTGCTGTCCTTTGTGTCCATGTGATCTCGAGGCGGAATACAGAACGCCACGCGAGCAAACTTTCAAAACACACACACACTCGCGCGCGCAAAAGCAAGACTTTACATTAATAACTTGGCTATTTCTAAGTATTTTTCAATTCATGAATATTTACGCGCTTCGAACAAAAACAAAAATAGGCTTAAGAAAAAACTAGACAAATATGCTAAGTATGATTTTTATTGTTAGCCTATTATTTTTTTAAATAATAAACTGATGTTGGTAAGTGGGCTATTTTATTAAAACAATTCAAATCAAATGATTTTGCGTAGCCCATTTTAACCCATGCCCGTGCAAGGTGCTAACATAGCCCATTTAAAACTTTTTTCATTTAGTTCGTTCTGTGTATATTCCAAGATGAATAAAACATTCCTATTCATCCAAACCATGTTACATCGGTCAGAGGAAGAGAGAAAAATATAGATCTCCGCCTCTTTAGTGAACATGTGACGCTTCCCAAACCGTGTTGGACACGCCCACGTCCCAGCAAAAGGAGTAAACTCTCATGTGTGTTTGATAAAGGTTTGCGCATACTTTTCGGTTCATTCACACGGCTCAATTAATTATCTTAATGTTGTATTGTCTTAAAACGTCTATACAAATACATCATTCCAATATATTTTTATACGGACAGATTTTGGCAAATTATTTTAACTATACACATATTTACTGCACTTCTGTCTAAGTACTTTTCACTCAAACATTAATGTGGAATTTCACCACAAACATAGCCAAACTAAGAAATTCTCACACGTGTTGTTTTACTCTTAAGAACAACAGTGTAAGTTTTGAAATGTGTATGTTCAAACAAACATTGAAAGCTAAATATAAATATTTGACATCAAATAAAATGTTTGTAATAAAATAATGAAAATGCACCTTAGGGGAACAACAGTTTAGCTGTTAATACAGAAAGCATTAACTGCACAGATGTTTTATGACAAATCTTGTAAATCATAACAACACTTGTGTTGTATTTTAGTGGAATTTATTACTGAGTACATGAATTATAAATATGTGTTGAATAAATCTCACAATTGTAATCAATAAATTAAATAATAGAGACTTTACAGTTCAGCACAAAAAGCGTTTGTCATAGTCCTAATGTACAGTGTTCAGAAATGTGTCAACCGCCTCATACAAATCATTATGTCTTTGTTATTATATTTTATTTTATTTACCTTAAAGAATGATGATGATAATAATAATTATAGAAAAGTAGCACTTCATTTGGTAACATTTTGTTTTACAGTGTCCTTGTTACATATTCTACATATACTTAAATGTACTTATAGTAATAACAGTAAATTACTAACCAAACCCTAACTCTTAAGTAATTAATACTACTCAGTACTTAAATATACAATTACACTGTAACACCTTAAAATAAAGTGCAACCCCTTTATTTTAAGGTGACGGAGGGACATTGTAATTACTCAAATAAGTACAGAGTAATATTAATAACTACATGTACTTGCTATGGGTTAGGGGTTGGTTTAGGGTTAGTTACATGAAACCCTAATCCTATAACCCTAAGTACATGTAGTTCATTCTTATTACTCAGCACTTAAATATATAATTACACTTTAACAATGACACCTTATTATAAAGTGTAACCATAAAGTGTTACCAAATGAAGTGCTCTTTTTCTATAATTATTATTATTATCATTATTTAAGGTAAGAGAGTTAAGGTATAGAGCTACGGTAGGTTTAGGGTTTGTTACTTGAAATTATGCATAATTTACTGTTATTACTATAGTAAGTAGGCTACATATGTCACCTTAAAATAAAGTGTCACCAAAAGAAAAATTGTGTTTTTATCCTTTGTTGCTGGATAAAAACTTTATTTCAATGTGCATGTAAGGACACCACTTTATTTATTAGAATTTGAAACGGGTTTATTAAACAACGTTTATTCTCTCTCTCTCTCTCTCTCTCTCTCTCTCTCTCTCTCTCTCTCTCTCTCTCTCTCTCTCTCTCTCTCTCTCTCTCTCTCTCTCTCTCTCTCTTCCTCTTTGATTCATACATTTCCTTCCGTTTGTTAATGTACCATGTGGCTGCTCTCTCTTCCATCCTCTCTCTCTCTCTCTCTCTCTCTCTCTCTCTCTCTCTCTCTCTCTCTCTCTCTCTCTCTCTCTCTCCACCCCTGGTTTCTCTCCTGCAAAGGGGGCTATTGACTGGGGCCCGATTCCTATTGATGAGTATTGATGACCAAGAGGGGAAGGAACTGTGAGGTTGTGAGAAGCCGATGTATTCCTCTCTTCACCTCGACTGTGTTTTTTCCCCCTCTGCCTTTATTTCCACCCCCTCTCTCTGACTCTTCAGGCAGTCTCCATGCAGCTCCTTGCCATACCCCTACCCCCAGTCCCAGCCCCAGCCCCCGTCCCATCCCGTCCCAGCCCCCCAACTCCTGCTACAATCTCTCCTAATTGCATGCATGAAATTCCAGCTGGGTGGGTGGCATAGAGCCTTCTGTACACTGTAAAGTGTTATAGCAGGAACTGGAGAGTGTTTTTAGAGTTGAGTGACGTTCAAACACAGACACATTAATGCAGGAGCATGTCATGCACTTACATCACTGCTAACTCTCATGCATGCATTTGTGCATCGTAACTTTCTTTAAATAGTAAGTATATTTTAATATGATCAATATAATAAAAACACAGGTACAGTGTCTTTGTTACATATGTACTTAAATTATGCATAATTACATACAACTAACCCTAAATCAAACCCCTATACCCTAACGAGTACATGTTGTTCATTAATATTAATCAGAACATAAATGTATAATTACACTGTAACAATGACACCTTAACATAAAATGTAAACACCTCATTTTAATATGTTGTTACTGTTAAATTGTATATTTTGTGTATAATGCTTTGGCAATATCTTATGGAAACACAATCAAAGCATACTTTACATTGAAATTGAATATTCTAAATTGGCTATTTATAGATAAATAGTCAAATATTGATGGATGCTTGCAGGAAAAAGGTCTTTATACTGTGGGTATCTAATTTAAAAGGATCATTTGATTTTGTTCTTTTTTTTAACATTTATGCAGCGCATGATTTCTTAAGCAGCACTGAAAATTAGTCTATATTATTGGTAATGAAAATTACTTTATCAAGCTCTTTTATATATATCAAGGATTGCATTGTCACAACGAAAAGTAATTTTACAGTGTCCTTGTTACATTATACCACAGCAAATGATGCATAATTACATAAACCAAACCCTAAAAAATAAAGTGTAACCAAAAAATGCCTTTTACCTAACAACAAGCTTTACATTTGTTACAGTATTTATTCATCTTTGTTAGTTGATAAAAATACAACCGAGATAACATGAACATCTAAGATGTTTCATTGATCATGTTAACTGATATGGAACATTGTTGTAAAATGTTAGTTTTATTGTTTTAAAATGCATTTACATAAAAAATATATATTGTTCGATTTATTATGGCAACTTTTCCCATCTGCCTCGTGTTTGTTGCTGTCAAAAAAATGAATCAAAACGTCACGACTGTTAAATCACCTCAGCGTTTGCTCTCAATACACACAGATGTGTGCTCTCACAGGACACTCAATCTCTCTTTTTACCAAGGTGCAGGAAATGCTTCCTTCAGTGGAAATGTAAATAATAAGAAATCCACCATTATTGCCAGATGTGCAGGCTCGGGCATCATCAACCTTTCCTCTCTTTCCTCTCTTCAGACTAGTCAATAACCCCTCTTATGGTTTCCTCACCCCCCACCCCCCCAACCTCGTTCTCTGTCTTGCTCGCTCTCCCCTTCTCAAAAAGGAAACTGGTGGACCCCCAGGTGACCTCTGACCCTTAGAGGTCAGCATCCACAGAATTCCCAGATGTCAGAGTTCAGAGCCACTGCTCAGGGTCTCAGGTTTCGTGCATATCCGTGTGGCGCCAGGCCACTGCTCTGCTCCGTACATACCACCCAGATCCCACTACATACCTGCTATTCAGCCTCCAGGCTCGCTATCAGTGTTGCTGCCTATCAGAGCGAGAATCTGAACAAAAGACGGCTGTTTGGTGACGTCACAGAAGAACTGATTGATCAATAAATGCATGGATGTTTGCTGGTTTGTCTGTTATGTTTCCTTTGTTGCATTTTTAGTAATGATTCATTTTTCATTAGCGTTTAGTGGATGGCATTATAAAAGATTTGAATAGCCTAAGCTGTCAAAGCCAAAAGCAATATGTTTCCTTTGATTATAAAGCATTCCTATTCGCTTTTAAATATTATAACTCATCATAAATTCTTATTTCCCTGTACACTGAGGAAAGATAGCTTGTTTATTTTTATATCATTGATTTAACAATTAACATTCAACAAATGTTTGCATGATTCAGTGATTAATAAATGATCAATGATAAGGATTCAACAAAAACACCTTGATATGTTCAAACACAGTCTCTACCATGTCTAAAAATGTTTCAAATTAATTTGACATGATCTATGACCGGCGGTTTTGTCATTTCCTGTCAAATATCCTTCTTTACACTCTGCTTTTAACACAAAACATCCACCCTATACATATATATATATATATATGTATAGGGTGGATGTTATTAATTTGAAACATTTTTAGACATGGTAGAGACTGTGTTTGACCATATCAAGGTGTTTTTGTATATATATATACCTCGTTTGCCATGTTTATAAGTCATTGAAACAAAGTGAAATAAATGTAGGCCTATTCAAATTTTAAATTACATTATATATAAAAACAAAACAAAACCAAAACAAATGGGCTATTCATTTGGATTGTAGGCTAATAACAAAAACGTGTTCAATTTAATATTAAGTTCCTTTATTTAGAAGTTGATGTTCACCAATTTTAATTATGCGTTTTATGAAGATCCTTATCGTTAGCCTCATAGCATAATTGCCCAGATCATATTTCAATGTTATTGGACTTAGGCAATTATGCTATGAGGCTAACGTTATGTTTGTTGCATTTGTTAACTTCCATTATGGGGTTTATGAACATCTACGTTCATAAGTTATTTCTGTTCTTTCTTTTTTAACAACTACATTTATGAATGACCCCTATTGAGACATAAAACGGCAGCTTCATTCATATAAAACTATTGGAGCTCGTCTTTAAAATCGATTAAAGGTCACAGAGAAGTCTGACGTTTCTCGGTGTGTGCGCGCGTGTGTGTGTTGGGAAGAGGCGTGTCTATGTAAAGTGTTCATTTGTTGTCACATCTTTGAAAACACGAGCGCGCTTAAGTTGCTCAACATCACATCGAAAAGCAACTGATTTTTTCGTTGATTTGTGACTATTTATTAGTTCATCCACGCGTTTTGGCGGCTGAAATACTGTTTGGGAGGGAGGGAAATGTAGGCTATGCTCTTCACGACGGAAGTTTAAAAAATAAGTGTGCTGAAAACGGAAAATCGTTTTAAATAGGACAAATAATGGTAATATCGATAAGATGTTTAAGTCCTTAATTAGACAGATATCCTCAATCTGTTGTTTACGTGTCAATCTATCCAGTGACATTGTTAAATCCATTTTTTATTGGTTTGTTACATCATTACAAAAACGAAAATAATGTTTGTGCAAGCGACAACAGTTCCATTTGATCGAATTACTAAATTTAGGGGTTTTGAAAATGATGATTAAACGAATAAAACAGAAAATTACTACTACAGAAGAGTGTTTTTCTATTTTATTTGTTGATGGCAAACCTTCTATTTGTTAATATGTTTAAATCTTAATATAGGCTATTATTTCAGATCTGTTTATTTTCCTTTAAACGTTATTTTTATGTTCAAACATTTCAAAGCCTTATGGTCTTGAATCACAATTTAAAAAGCCTAATTATAGCTTTCTTTAAAAAAAGATAAACTATTTTTAAGACATCAAAATGAGTTGCAAAGATACATTTGTTAAACATCTAGCCATTTCTGTAATGATTAAGATCTCAATAATTATTCCTTTCTTAATTTGGGTTTATTAACAATTGTAAATGTGCACAAGATTACTTTACTGTAACTTTAAACATTTTTAAAAGTCTGTTCCATGAAAAATGTATAACAAATTAAGTAACTGATATTCACCTTTTACAATAATATGATATTTTTATTTACATTTTAGTTAAATAACAATTAAAATTACAATCAATAGAAACAAAAACACATATACAACCTGCTATCACAGGAGAACTTTTTTAGTTGCACAAATCATATTTTCATTAGTTCTTTAGAAAACTATAAACCTAAAAAACTTTACACTGATCTGAATGTGACATCAATATGTTTTCAAAGCTCCAAAGAACCATATAACTCAGGAAAATATCCCAATAAAAACAGAGATCTTTGCTCAATTTCAGGTGAAAATTAGTCTTACTTTATTTTCCATGAATGCAAACACAACCTTTAATCTTCTAAAGCATCCTTGGAATATGTTTAATGTTTCTATAGAGAATATTACAGTACATTAAAGGTTTATGGAACATGTCATTTTACATAAAAAGGAAGGGGCTATCTTCATTTCTTTACTGAATGGAATATGCCTGGTTCTTCTTAAGACATATATTAGTGAGTTCTGCGACATCAAACATTATGATTTACAAACTTAAGTGTCTAAATGACAGTACAAGAAAAGCCCCTTGACAATGTGAGGATGATGAAACCCACAGTTAGAGAAACCAATGACCTGTGAGTAATTAATCATTGCCTTTATTGAAGTCTCCCATGATGGATGGACACCCGTCAGAGTTTGTCCCACTGTGGTCTCGTGTTCCTACTGAGAAAATAGTTTCTTTTTAGATCCGATCATGTATAGTGCAACAAAAACTAGTGCCCATCACAGTGTTTTTGTGTGAGGTGGTGAGTTCAGGACATGGAGGAGGTCTCTTGTTTTTCTACATGCGTGTGATGGAGAGGGTTCCTGAACGTGTTGTTTTCTACATTTTCCCGGCCCCTCGGTGGTCCTCCATGGTGTGTGTACTTCCCTTGTGTGTTAGCGCACAGGTTTGACTTCAGACGAATTCCAGCTCTTTGAGGTCTCGCTGCACATACCTAATGCAGGAGAGGTCAGAGGGCAACAGCCCCTAGCTAAAGGCATGGCCTTGATGTGAGGACCCTGTTCAAACAATAAAGGAATCCCAGGTTCCCAACTAAAACCGAGGGAAGAAGTGAGCGGGGGAGAGGAGAACAACACTCTTAAAAATAAAGGTTCTTTATTGGCATATGGCTCCACGACGAACATCCATGGAAACTTTCCATTCAGAATTTTTAAAATGTTCTTCACAGAAAAAAAGGTCCTTTGGGGAACCAAAATGGTTCTTCTATGGCATCGTTATGAAAACCCCCTTTAGTTTTAAGAGTGACATCTGAACTATGAATATAATCTTGGAAAGATAGAAGCTAACTTTGAATTCTTGCATGTACAACTCTTGAAAATATCGAAAGACTGTTTGAAAGTAAACAGAGTCCTCATTTTTCTAATCAATGTCATTTTAAAGCATTTAAAGCTCCTTCCCTTCCCTCTTCAAAATATTTAAAATGAGAAGTATGTGATTTATTGATATTGTTTATCTAAAGAGTGCCACTTTTTACCCACCTATCCCAGAAGAAGTTAACCCCAATTTGTCTGTTTATTTCTGAAAAACAAAATGATTTTGTAAGCTATATGATGATATATTTCACTGATCAGATGCTCAGCCAATATTCATCCGTTGTTCATAATAAAAACAGTAATATTTTGAAATATTATTACAATTCAAAATAACTGTTTTTTTATTTGAATATATTTTAGGATGTAATTTATTCCTGTGACGCAAAGCTGAATTTTAGCATCATTACTCCAGTCTTCAGTGACCCTTCAGAAATCCGATTTGCTGCTCAAGAAGCATTTATTATTATTAATGTTGATAATTATATAGCTGATACATTTTTCAGGATTCTTTGATGAACAAAAAGTTCAAACAAACAGCATTTATTTCAAACATAGACGTTTGTTTGTAACGTTATAAATGCCTTTGCTGTCACTTTTGATCAAATGCATCCCTGCGGAATAAAAGTATTCATTTATTTACATGTAAATACATGTAAAATGTAATACATAAAAAAACATGGTTTACATTCTTTTGAGGGTGTAAACTGAACTTAAGTCTTTTATATCTTTACATTTTACATTTCTTAAATATGTCAAAAGGAATTCCAGATGCAGCTTTCCTCTTCAAGCTCTTTCTTGTTTTCCCCCTCCTCCCTCCATCATCACACCTTGCACCACTCTTCACCTTCCTCACAGTGGAGTGCCAGAATGCTTCATACTCCCTGCATATCTCATAGATACGTGTGAAGATGAGAGTAGGAGGGAGGGAAGAAGGACACTGATAAAAGAGAGGAAAAGGACAGAAGACGAGAAAAGAAAGAGCCTGACAATAATGGCCAGACATTAGTTTGATGGTCAGTGATGATGATGATCAAGTAGAAGAGATGGGCAACTATTACCTGAATATCTGAAATTATATGTCAACGAGAGCATGCATTTTTTGATGATTATATTGCGTCTTAATCAGCTAAAAATAGCATGAGATGATCCTGTTCTAAGACTCAAACTGACTAAACAAACACAACATAACTTAAGTCACATCAGCTGTGTGTGCTTTCTTAAACATATGGACATACATTCACGCAAAACAGTCATATGTTATTAAATATATATATATATATATTTGTTTATCTGTATTGTCAATACAGCTGCTCTGTTTACTCCTCATTGATCTTAACGGTCTTATTTCAAACAGGATCCCTTCAAAAATGTAGTCCTACACTCTTTTAAAAAAAGGGTAAATGGGGTTCTTGACTGAATTTTAAAGAAACTTTTATGCCAGAAAGGTTCTACTGTATGAAGAAATACAGTATATATCTCTTAAATGATTGCATAATATGTTCATGTTTAACAGGCTGTTTCAATTTCTTCTAGTGATAAAGCATGTTTACAAGCTGATTAATTCATAAAATGTCATTAGAATAAAAAAAAATCAATGAAAGCAAAATGATTTTTATTAAAACTATCCATAAAATGATGCCATGGGAACCCCTATAGGTTCTATATATGTTTAACGCCTCACTGCACCCTTTAAGGTTCTAGAACTTTTAATGTGTTGAGGCTAAACTTTCATATTTGACCAGCTGATTCTTGGAATGATTTTAAAATCTCATAATTTTAGTTTCTTGGATCATGAAGATCCAGAGTAAAATTGTATTAGACTTTGAGACTTAGATATCTCAGACAAGTTTGTGTAAGTTTCAAGATATTTATCCCAAAATTATTATTTTACAGTGTCCTTGTTACACGTTACATGTAGTAGTTATAACTATACATTGTGCATGATTACATGCAAATAACCCTAAACCAAACCTAATAATAACCCTATAGTAAGTACATTACACTGTAATGTTGGCAACTTAAAGTAAAGGGTTACACTGTCATTGTTAGTATTACAGTAGTAATATTAATTAACTAGCTACATGTACTTACTATAGGGTTAGGGTAGGATTAAGGTTTATGTTGAGATTTAGTTGCATATAATTATTCATAATTTACTGTTATTACTATGATAAATACAAGTAACATTATGTAACAAGGACACTGTAAAATAAAGTGTTACCAAATAAAGTGTATAACCAAAAAGGTAAATGAGAAATTCATTTAGATAGCCCAGATTACGTGATTTTAGAAGAATTCTATGAGAAATACTAAGAGTTCATAAATAGTTCCCTTACATTTGATTATAGACTTTTGTATCTATACACATTGTCGATCTCATCAGAATGTTTATTTTTAATGGAACAGTTTAATGAACTCTTAGACAAAATATTTTATATTTGAGGCATCATGCTTTTTTTTGGATTTTATTATACAAAGCAAAAATATGCAATGCAATGCAATGCACCCTAAAAATGCTGGGTTAAAAACAACCCAAGTTGGGTTGAAAATGGACAAACCCAGCGATTGGGTTGTTTTAACCCAGCGGTTGTTAAATGTTTGCCCAACCTGCTGGGTAGTTTTATTTAACCCAAATATTGTTTAAGAATGACTATATGGCTGTCTTAAAATGAACCCAGAATAGGTTGGAAATTAAAAAGCATAATTACTAGAGGCAACAATAATAATCAAAAGGTGAACATTTATTAATAAGCAATTTATTATTGTTTAATTATTATTCATTGATTAAACGTATTAATTTATTAAACATATTAATAAATGTTAATTTCCAACATTCTTTGGGTTCATTTTAAGCAAGCAATACAGTAATTTTTAAACAATAGTTGAGTTAAATAAAACTACCCAGCAGGTTGGGCAAACATTTAACCCAACAGCTGGGTTAAAATAACCCATTCACTGGGTTAGAACAACCCAATTGCTGGGTTTGTCCATTTTCAATCCAACTCCCAGCATTTTTTAGAGTGTTGTAATGTAAATCAATGAGATTTTTATAGTGAGTGAAGTGACGTGTGGCCAAGTATGGTGACCCATACTTGGAATTTGTGCTCTGCATTTAACCCATCCAATTATAATAATAATTTGTTACATTTATATAGCTCTTTTCTAGGCACTCAGAGCTCTTTATATAGAATGGGGGAATCTCCTCAACCACCACCAATGTGCAGCATCCACCTGGATGATGCGACGCCAGCCATATTGCGCCAGAACGCCCACCACACACGTCTAATGTGTTTAACTCATCCGAAGGACGGTGCTTGTTACAGTATAGTGTCCCCATCACTACACTGGGGTGTTAGGACCCACACAGACAACAGGGTGAGCACCCCCTGGTGGCCTCGCTAACACCTCTACCAGCAGCAACCTAGTTTTCCCAGTTGGTCTCCCATCCAGGTACTGACCAAGCTAAGCCCTGCCAGTCTTGGTTTTCCCACTTGGCTACAGGGTGATATGGCTGCTGGTTAATCCAAGTGAACACACACACACACACACAGAGTAGTGGGCAGCTATATTGCTGTGGTGCCCGGGGAGCCGTTGGGGGTTCGGTGCCTTGCTCAAGGGTCTCACCTCAGTCGCTGGTACTGAGGGTGGAGGAGAGCGCTGGTTATTCACTCCCCCCACGACAATTCCTGCCAGACATGAGATTCGAACCCGCAATCTCATATTGCTGCATTAAAACAATACAGCAGACATAAAATGCATATAATATCAGGCGTCACTATATCTCCCAATACTGTCATATTTAAATGCTTAGTCAAAGCTATGTAGTTTTTTTTTTTGTGTGGTTATGCAATACAAAGACGACTGAGAGATGAACAAATAAACGTTCCTCAAAAGCCTGATGTATCATATTGGATACTCACATTTGAATTTTTCAGAAAAATTGTGTTTGGATAATCAACTAAACATACATAAGTTGATTGGTTCAGTGTTCATCTTGAAATGTTACTGACAAAATAAAAGTTATTCTTACATTTACATGATAAAAATTAGCATTCAAGACACCTATAGCTATGACCTGAAGGTGGACATTTTACAATTATATTAAAAGGGATTTACTTGCTAAAAAGTCTAAACTATCAATCAGGATAGAAGGCATAGAAGATTGCGAGTTTTTATTTATTTTTTTTTAGCATAATTTAGAGGCCTTAAATATGATGCACTAAGCTTCTTAGAGAGATAACATTTTATACAAAGAGATTAGCATGAAAGAAAGCACTCCAGTTTGTGTTGGTTTGATTCCAAGGAAAAGAGCATCAAAAATAATGTCAAAGAAAGAATGTCATGGAGACATCAAGTGAGATCTTCACCGTCAGCTTCACTGTTCTTCTGTTTGCTTGCTATAGTTACAACACTGGTGAGATCAAGCGGGTGAGTCACACATCTTTACTGGCAACAGTTTTAATGGTTAAGATCATTTCCCCCGTCATGCCAGTCAATTCCGCCCTCTCTCAAGCTTTCATCCATATACAGTATTGTGATGTTTATATTGTACATTTGAAAGGGAATCCATCAAAACATCTTTAAATTCATCTGTGAATGAGCACCAGAGGGAAAGAGAGAGAGAGAAACAGCAGCAAATAAGTGCTGTTTGTTCATCCATGTCTGTAATTTCATCCATCCTAGGCCCTGTAATCATTCACTTGTCTCTCTCTTTGTCTACTGCTTTACAGTCATTCTCCTTCAACATGCTGCATGTTCTCCTCGTCTTAAACACTGCTTTTCCCCTTGCTTTAAATGCTTATGTGTCTGTCCACGAGTTAAGAGAAGATGAAGGAGTGTTTGAAAGAGGCAGAGAGTGCTGATGAAAAGTGGCCAATCATAGAAACCATGACTCATCTCCCCCAATCAGTGTCACACGGATGTATGTGCACGCAGAGCTCTTTGCGGATTGATGTTCGAGTCGCTCCTTGACCGTAGGCTTTATGTTCTGTTCTTGCACAATAATGGCAAATAGGGATCCTTGTGTGTGTGCTGTGACAGTCCAGATGAGTCAATACTGGAGGAGGCAGGCATTGTGGGTTGGATATGGGTTTAATTGATCACTCCGCTGAAGGAGACAAACTCAACTCCACCCTCCCTCTGCCATCTGTGGGGTCGCAGACACAAGCTGGTTTCAGCGACTCGTCTTCCCTTCTTTTTACATTCTTTTTCTCGCTCGTTTTTATAAAACAGCAGATCAACATTGGACAGTTGACTAAGTAAACTGGCCGAACGAATTGAACTGTAATGTGCTGTATCTAATTGGCAAGATTTCACGTGAACAGTTGCAGTCAGCGATCGGAAGTCAGATGCTGCACGCCTGCAACAATCTGTTTGAGGGATCAAGAGATTATTGTAACGCGACACCGCCACCTAGTGGCCATTAAATGCGTTCGCATGCGTCAATAGTGAAGTGACGTGTGGCCAAGTATGGTGACCCATACTTGGAATTTGTGCTCTGCATTTAACCCATCCAAGTGCACACACACGGTAGTGAACACACACACCCAGAGCAGAGGGCAGCCATATTGCTGCGGCGCCCGGGGAGCAGTTGGGGGTTCGGTGCCTTGCTCAAGGGTCACCTTCTCAGTCATGGTATTGAGGGTGGAGGAGGGCGCTGGTTATTCACTCCCCCCACCGACAATTCCTGCCGGACCTGAGACTCGAACCTGCAACCTTCCAGTTACAAGTCCGACTCTCTAACCATTAGGCCACGACAATACTGCTGACGTCCGTTAATAAATAAAATAAAATAATTTATTTCTCCTAGACAGATTTTGTTTTGGTCCCCCTTTTGCTGCCAAAACAGCCCTGACCTGTCGAGGCATGGTCCTGTAAGTTGTGAGGTGGCGCCTCCATGGACTTGTTTATTCAGCACATCCCACAGATGCTCGACTGGAATTTGGAGGCCAAGTCAAGACCTCAAACTCGTTGTTTGCTCCTCAAAACCATTCCTGAACCATTTTTGCTTTGTGTCAGGGCACATTATCCTGCTGAAAGAGGCCACAGCCACCGGGGAATACCATTTATACAATGTTTTTTTTATTAATTAATTTAATTAATTTATTTATCTTGCATTTATCTTATCTTGAAATAATGGTTTAATATTTTAATATTTTACCTTGTTTTTTTTTTTGGTTTTGTTATATGAATTATTTTAATAATTAATTTTACTGTTAAAATTTGACTGAAATACCATAGCCTAGTACATTTTAACTGCAAATATGTTGTGGGTTATGCTTTTTAAACTTTAGTATTTTATATTTAAAAATTATGTTATGAAATCTGTCAAAAAATAAAACAGGTTCCAACAGGTAACAACTTATGTTAAATAAAAATCAGCATCTCTTAATGAACAGTGAAAGTGTTCAATGGTGTTTTTTTGTTGTTGTGTGGCCAAGATAGGCTATGTACTTGTTAAGTACATGTCAAAGTTATAATTGACTTTTGAAAATATACTGAGGAATATCCACCGGAGTGGAAAATGTGACGATTAGCAGTCTAAGAAAGCTGACAGCAAAATTACTACACAATCCACAAGCTCAGTTCCTATAGAAAGAGTGTGTGGAGATCACTGCTGGGATGTCATGTGGAGTTTCCTGAGATACTGTGATGTCATGACACTCAAATGAGGAAGTTACCGTTTTATAACAATAACAACAACAACAACAACAACAACAACTACTACTACTACTACTACTACTACTAGCCTACTACTAATAATAATAGGCTAATTATTATTATATCATTTAAAACTGAAATGCAAAGGTTGAGTGATGCCATCATAACATGTTCTGTTTCCTGGATTGGCATGGAAACAAATGGGCAAGGGTTATTTTAATGTCTCCCTGCTGGAGACTATGCAATAATTCACTAATTTCAATAATTCATACAAAAATGTGAGTATATAAAATGAGTGTTTTTGCCTTTTAAATAAATTATTTAAATTACTGTATCCATTTCCAGAGCTCATATCGATTTTTAAGAATGTTGTGTAGCTTATTGTTGAGTAGCCTATTTCTAAGAAAAAAATACATCTTTCACTAGCCATAACTTTCTATAATGAAATAGCCAGTAAAATAAAGGCTTTTCAAAAAGATTTTATTTTTTCCACATTCATTTGAATTCCCGACCCCAAAAAGCACCTTCAAACGTCTTATTGAACTCCATGAGCACCCTGGACTTTTTTGCCTTTTCAAGATACATAAATGTGTATGTATATATGTATATAAACACCAGGGCCGTTTCTAGCCATTCTGACGCCCTAGGCGAAATCCTTATTGGTGCCCCCAGTCAAATTGTATTGGTATTACTGGTATTAATTAACACATACATACATACCAAATTATATTTGTTAATAAGAATTCAAATGAATAGCCAGATGCCTGTACAGCCCTACGCCTAGCCTATATTTGTGCAGTCCCTTGCTAAGAAATTGTTCTCAGACATAACTACATAATTATAATGTGTTATTAGTACATTTCACATGAAAGTAATAAGAATAAATACTGATTCAGTGCGGTTTTTGTGACTCATTGATGCGTGAACTTCCCCTTTAAATAACGCGACGCTTTGCCCTCTGTGTGTACGACACTGCTTGCGTTAGCACTATTAGAACTGAATGAATCGATTCAGCATTCAACACCATCCGTAAAGATACGTTAAAATTCGTCAACGTGATTTAATAAAGGATGTATTCATGTTGTGAATTTGCACATTTTATTATACCATTTTTAAATTGGCCGCTAAAGTTTTATATGGGACAATTACAAAACACACTGATTCTTTTAACAATGCATTGGCGCAAAAACCTTTTGGAGGAGCAATAAGAGAAGAAAGCTTTACAGAGTCAAAATATAACTGATAATCATGAAATGCTGAAGTAAGTGTGCAGTTATATTTTGCCTCTAACATACACACTGAGCAATGCTATCTGCCCTTCACAGCGGGATTTCTAGACTGCCACAAATACTGCCCTAAAATACAGATTTGTACCTGTTATTTTAATTGGCCTTTAGTTTGAATTTAGCTTTATTTTATGGTTAAAAAAAGTGTTACCTTGCCAAAGCATTGACCGAGTTCATTGATCTAATGGTGTTGTTGAGGCTCCAAACGCGAACTTTTTTGACAGTAGCCTACTCTGATCTGATGGCATATAGGAATCTTCAGATTGACAGTTCTCTGATCCAATAGTGTGGGCGAACTAGAGGGGCGGCAATAACATTTTAGGGTGGCCGTGACACCCTTTACACACAAACATCAGTGCCAGATATGCGCTTAGTGGCGCCCCCTACTGATGGCGCCCTAGGCGACCGCCTAGTTTGCCTATGCCTAAAAACGGCCCTGACACACACACACACACACACACACACACACACACACACACACACACACACACACACACACACACAGGGGTGTTTTTGTGAAATGTGGGGACATTCCATAGGCGTAATGGTTTTTATACCGTACAAACCGTATTTTCTATCCCCCTACACTGCCCCTATCCCTAGACCAGTGGTCTCCAACATGGTGCCCGCGGGCACCTGGTAGCCCGCGTGGAGTCTCTGAGTCGCCCGCGCAGCACGTTCTATAAATAGCCTGAATTGTAATCTTTCTTCTTTTTTTTTTTATGATAATGGCATAAAATGAGAAAATAACTATTGGTGACATTTCATATACCATTAAAACATAATAAAATAATTAAATAATTTAAAATATTTTGAATCTGCACGTTGAGTCAACATACGTTGCCATAGGCAATTACGTTGTGCAAAAAAAAAAAAAAAAAGTCACTTCTGTGAGTTGAGTTGGTCGCGGGCAGACGGTACATACTCTACATGAGATAAATTGAACTATAAAAAAAAAAAAAAAAAGATTAATTATGGCTGATGATGCAAGTCATGCAAAAAAGAAGACATTATTTCAACGAGGAGTGGCAGTGACAGGGCTGTAGCAACGTTGTTGCGCGACATTCAGCAACTGAGACGACGTTTTGACAATATTTTTATATGGTGTATTTTGTTAGATAATTATATACTTTTTATCGTTTATTATTTATCTATATTATTTATCTATATTATTATTTAATGGGGCTATCAACACCTGCAAGTGTAGCCTACACTTTGAAGAGTAAAAATGACAGAAGCTTTCATTAATTCAACTTTATTAAAACTGCATATAATCAAATTGCACTTCCAAGTCATAAATGTAACAGTGTGAGCGATGCTACATTAATTACAGTAGAAATTAAAGTTGTAGGTTGTGTTTGATAGCTGGTAGGCTAAACGCAATACTCACGTATCCTTGCTCGATGATGAATGAGAACACAACGAACCCAACAGGTGGTTGGAATGTAATGCTGATTTTCCCGCTTCAGGGTAGTGAGGAGTACATTATGTAGTCCAGTGGTTGTCACCGTTGGCACAACCTTAAGCAATGGCCCTGAACGGTGGTTTAATGTCAACATTGTGACAACGCTGTAACAACCTTCACCACACAACATAGTTATAGCAACTTTTTGGCCATGTTGTTAAAACGTTGTTAGAAGGTTGGCTACGTTGTGCCAACGTTCTGTGTTTGCTGGGGTGTCACTATTGTATCGTATTGAATTTTGTGAACCGTTACACCCCTAATACCCGACCCTGAATATAAGATAAGAATCTCTCTCTCTCTCTCTCTCTCTCTCTCTCTCTCTCTCTCTCTCTCTCTCTCTCTCTCTCTCTCTCTCTCTCTCTCTCTCTCTCTCTCTCGCTCGCCCTGCGTCTCGTGCGCGCACCTCTCTTGTTCTCTCTGCGTCTCGCACGGCAGAGGAGCAGCGTTTTAATTTAGTTAAACACAGATATTATGTTGCTTTTCTAATTTTACATGCAAGTATAGCTAAAATCATTCAGTCACTATTTCATATTATGCCGTTGTTCTTTCTCCCTTTCCCCCCGTGATTTTGTCTATATCGCAAATATAAGACGACCCTTTTCAGCCTATTTTTTGGACAAAAAAACTCCTCTTATATTCGGGTATATACGGTAATTATAAATTCAATTGTCATAATATTTAACAATATTACTGTTTGTTGTTGTATTTTTCAAAACTTAAAACTTTGTGTGTGTGTGTGTGTGTGTGTGAGCGTCTGTCAAACAAGTAGCCCTCAAGACTTTTTTATCCCTTCAGGGAGCCCTCACTCACAAAAAGGTTGGAGACCCCTGCCCTAGACTGTGCAGTTTACTTTCTGTGAAAAAAACCGAATTCTGTGTGAAATATAAGCATTTTGAAAAGTGAGGACATGGGGAACGTCCTCATATTTCACCCTCTTTTTGTAATACCTATGTCATACCCATGTCATTATACACATTTGTGTCCTGATATTTCACAAAAACATGCCCCCCCCCCCCCACACACACACACACACACATCATATTTTATTACACTAATATTTAGTGTTTTGTTAATTTATGTATTTATTTATTTATTTATTTTGTATTTAAAATGAAAGTTAAATACTTTGCATGCGTCTCAATCAGCTCCCTGGTTCAGTAGTCAGGGCACTGATCAGGACATAAGTCAATGGGCTGACTCCCTTATCAGTGCCCTGACTACTGAACTAGGGAGCTGATTGAGCCGCACACATCAGTTGGGGCTTTTATTTTGACGAAATACGAACAACCCGGAAGTTCACATGTCTGTAGTAGTGGCTGCAGCATATACCGGTGTGTTATTATCTCGAGTTGTTGGTATATTAAGTCTAATTTTAGCTTTAGTTATTACCTTTAAAATAAGATAATCACTTTTGTTATTTCATTGCCAGGTCCCGTTGATGTTTATGACAGATAAGTACATCCAGCAGCGATGAGGACTGTGCTTATGGTGGCTGAGAAGCCCTCTCTGGCTCAGTCTATTGCCAAAATCCTCTCTAAAGGTGAGTTTGTACGATGTTTATAAATATTAAACCTACTGCAAATAATTACAGGTCCCCAAATTATAAAATGCTGGATGAATTGGTTTGTTTTTTCCGGTTTATTCAATAAAATAGCACCCTTAATGTCCTTTTTGATCTGATGACATGACAAACACCTGCAACAATATTTTCAATAGCATGTTTCTAATTATTTTATAATGATAATATATACATTTTTGGCCACATTTAAGTATTTACAGACTACATTAAATATTTCTACTTTGGTTAAACTGCAGTAGGCTACTTTTCAAGTGAGCAGGAAGAGTAGGGTGGATTTTTTAAAAGCAGTGCATTTATTTCCTGAATGAATAGAAAACTCAAATAATCCACGTTTTATTACAAAAAAGTATTTATTCACAATTACAAGCATTCAGCAACTTAAGACATCTATATATTACAGTGTATTCGTTGTGGTGGTGTTTAAGATAATAAGCATTATTATTCAGTAGACTTCGTTGTGGCTGACATTCATTTTAAATGACACAATTATAATAATCGAATCTAGTGCATGATTTTTTAGACCTAGCTCTAATTCTGTCTGGATGTTGCGCATATACAGGCGATGTTGACATCCCCGAATTCCAGTGCGTAAGTTGGGCATCTTGGGTTTTTTCGGAGAAATGGCATTTTGATTGCAATGGGGATGCTCTCCAGACTGAAAGAGCTGTCGACCCCCTTACAAGCATGACTGTTCAGGCAGTTTGCTTCATAGATGATCTGTGGCACACGGTCCAGGTCGATGTTCTCCCTGTTATTGGAGCAGAAGAACGTAATGTATTCCACATATTAGTTTCTTTCAGATTACATTGTCTGCTTTTTGATGCCAATTAGGTCAAATACAGACCATCAAATTCTCAATTGCCACAAAATGTGTAAGTAGTCCTGTATAAAATGTACCTGCGGTATACTTTCCCTGTTATTGGCCATAAATCTATATTTCAAAACATAACATCTGCTCAACTCACACGTAGCTCCATCCGGCGACACTGCGTTCGTTGATCCTGCTGGGCAGGCTGATGAGCTGTGTGTGATACTCTTTCAGCGTGGAGGAGCAGTAGGTGTGCTCCACACACTGGGCCGTGATCGGACTGCACTGGCTGGGGTCCAAGACCAGCAGAAAAATGCTCAGGAGCCCTAGAATCTGAACGAGAGACTGAGAAGTAGGCATCAAACCATCTGTACCTATTAGTTTGCACCTGTCATGTGGGCTTCTTTATTTGTGGTTGACATAATATCATGCATATTTTCAGTCCTTCTGTTTTGGACACCTTCATAGATTGTAGTCATAAATGTCAAAGTATACCGCCTACATTCGCAGATCACAAATGAAGATTTTTAACTCCCAACCGTTGCAGTGTGATAGTTGTATAATGCATGTCAATGTGGATATTTTAGAAGGAGAGCAGCGAAAGTAAAAACACATAGACATATGAATCCTTATTAAATCATGCGGCTTGTGGCGACACATTGATGTCTTAAGACACGAAACGATCGGTTTCTGCGAGAAACCAAACAGTATTTATTTTTTTGCCTCTTATCAGACGAATGTCATCTAGTTTCCCAGCACCATAACTTCCTGCGAATAAGGTCAAAATACTAGCGCGATCAAAGCTATATATATGTAGATGCCTCATTCGACCGATCCGCACCTATCCGCGCAGGCACTAATGAGGAATCGATGTATATATCTATGATCGCGCCGGTATTTTGAACTTATTCACCGGAAGTG
Source organism: Romanogobio albipinnatus (assembly GCA_023566225.1). Lineage (NCBI taxonomy): Eukaryota > Metazoa > Chordata > Actinopteri > Cypriniformes > Gobionidae > Romanogobio > Romanogobio albipinnatus. Next base: position 11,404,416 of record CM042242.1, on the reverse strand, counting down.
ATGGCGTGGGGACGGCTGATGCAGAGCCACAGAAAAAAAATGAAATTCATTTTTAAATATGGATATTTTTCTTACACAAACGCATCGATTCGCTTCAGAAGGCCTTTATTGGAGCACGTTATTTGACGGACAGATTTTTTATGGACTTCAAAAACAGAGCAACTATTACTGCTATTATAATACTTGGATTAGCCAGAACATTTTTAATATAACTCCGATTTTATTTGTCTGAAAGAAGAATGTCATATACACCTCGGATGACTTGAGGGTGAGTAAATCATGGGCTAATTTTCATTTTTGGGTGAACTGTCCCTTTAAGACCTAATGCACGGATTCTATATAATTATACATGCATCCAATTTCTTTCTCAACTGTTAGCCTTCACTACCGACTACAATACTTGCCGAGATGGGTATTTTTGACATATTTGTGTGTGTATGTATAGCCTGACAAGCCAGACCCACATCAAGATGTTGGGTCTGGGAACACACCATTGGCAGGGCTCAATCCGAGAGGCGGGATAAATGGTTGTCTTTCATATTCCCTCTGCAGGGTAGCGCTACAACCAACCAGAGTGCTATCAGTGGTGACAACAATCACAAGCGGGTTGTGGCTGAGTCCCATGCGTTTTCCTACCAGCGGAGCTAGAAAGACTCCAGTGCCTTACGTTCTTTGTTAGCAGGGAAGTAGCAGAGATTTCATGCGGAACCGTCACAACTCTGCCGTCATTGTTAAGCCCGTCCACCGACTCTATACACGATGTGATTGGCCTGACTAGAGTTTGGTATTTCAAGCTTGCAAGTCTACGGAGAGTTGCTAGATGACCCTGGCTGCAAATTACATTTACTGTCGCTAGGGTGCGTCTAGATTTCTAGGCTAGTGTATGTATCCATCCAAGTGCAAGAGACATGAGAGAGGAATCAATTCGGAGTACCCTTTGCCACTTTTAGCGCTTGAATGCTTTAAAATCTATTAAATGTGTAAACTGGCAAGACAAAACATCTTCAAATGATAAACTTTCCCTCTATGGTGGTTAAACTTGCAATTAATCTGGAATCACATCAATTACGATCCGTTTAACCCATAGTATTATTGGTGTCTATAATATTGAGACCCCAATATAGGGTGTCTATTTACACTAAGTGCAAATAGCCCGCCTTGTTCGCAGAGGCTATTTACGCTTTCTCTGGCCACTGACGTCTGGTGGTGACGTCACAACAATGCGAAAGAAGCTGGATTAAGAACAGTAGCAATAGTCTAGGGGTAAGGCGCATGGTAGAAAGTTTTGATGCAAATTGACCTGTGTTCCGCTCTACTCCCTTTTCCCATCATATATCAGATCGGAAATGCATTTATTTTCAATAACAATTCAGAAAATATTCTAAAAGTGGAAATTAAGTGTCTAACGTGCGTTTAATAATAAAGTGTTTATGATTTAGGGGTAGGTGTAAGGAGGGCTTTATTGTTCCAATAAGGCGGCATCCATTTAATAATTTAAATAAATATAATAATTTACACTCTGTTAATGTTGCATACTGTTTAACGTATACAACAGTGAGGTGCGCTTATTGCAAATACATTAGGCCTGTTTTTACATGGTGTAAATATAATCCATCCCTACTTTTACTTAAATAGCATGTCGCTAAGAAAATGCTGCTATTTGCACTTAGTGTTAATAGCATCTATTAGCCGCAAATAGCCGCTGCCATAAATGCATCGGTGATGAAGAATAAATAAATATAGTTTATGAAAACATCGTTGTGGGCTCTCGGTTCTAGCAGTTTGAGGTTTGCTGATTTTTTTATTTATTTTTTATTTAACCAATTTATAATAAAGAGGTGGCTTTATCCTAAGGTATTGGCTAGCTTTCAGGTATGAATCCCCATTTTTAGTTTAGCTATAGACTTTTGGCCAATTTAAGATTAGTGGTATTGGCCAATTATTGTGCTAGCTTGTCCCAACTACAGTTAAAATGTTAGTTCTTCCTCATTTTAAAACCAAAATCTATGAATAAATTAATACTTTTATTCTGAAAGGATGCTTTAAATTAATCAAAAGTGACAGTAAAGACATGTTGTTTGTTTGAACTTTCTGTTCATCAAGGAATCCTGAAATAAAGTATCACGGTTTCCACACATAAGCAGCATAACTGTTTTATAACATTGATAATAATAGTAAAATGTTTCTTGAGCATCAAACCAGAATATTAAACTTATTTCTGAAGGATCCTGTGACACTGAAGACTGGAGTGATGATGCTGAAAATCCAGCTTTGCCATCACAGGAATACATTTCTGCTTCATTTTAAATGATTTTTTAAATTAAAAAACAGTTTATTTAAATTGCAATAATATTGTATAAATTATTGTTTTTACTGTATTTTTGATCAAATAAATCCTTACTGACCACAAACTTTTGAATGGTAGTTTGTTTTTGGCTGTAATCGGCTGTATGAATAGTAATAATTCCAGTTTAAATCTAATAAGTTGTTCAAAATGTAGCAATTTTGAAAAATAATTGCAAAAAACCCCTGCTGTTTCCTAGTTCTGGGTCCTAGCTGAGACAAGTCTTGTGTGATTGGTGTTGGCGACTTACCTGTAGCTGTTGCATGCTGTATTGCGGAGAAACGGAGCTTGGAATGAGAGGCTGGAGGCTTGCTGTTGCCTGTAGGGGTAAAGCTGCTGGTCCAAATGTGTCCATCCCCTCCTATCGGGTCTATATTTATGTACCATTGACTCAATAGAGGACTGTAGTGTAAGCCATTGGTCAAGGAGAGAGATTGCATCATCATCATCATCATCATCATCAGTTTTCAGGCTCCTTCACAATGGACTCCTTCTGAAAATGAGAGTTCAGCATTGGGAACAATATCTCATTAGATGAAGGTGACCATTGGCGTCAGTCAGGATTGAGTCTGGTTGGGCACAAAATGGAAAAGAATGAATGAAAATGATGCATAATCAGCTCTCTGCTCTCTCATTTCACTTTATGATGGATAGCTCAATGCCAGCACTAGCTTTTTTCAGCCTGCTTTCGTCAATGTCCGCCATACATGCTTATGTAAGAACGCTTATGCATTAGTTAGGCGTACGTGGTGGTGTTTGTTGCGTTTACAGACTTTGACTTGGTTCTAGGCAGATGTGATGAATGATGAAGCGTGTATTGCTTTCAAAGCCAAGAATAAAAATGTCATTCAGGAAGAGTCTCAATGCAAATATTGTGGTATCAATGGAATAAACAAATTGTAAGGTTGTGTTTGGATGATTACTTGAATTAAAGTGTACCTAATGGTGTATCTTAAAGGTTAAGTGTAGTTTTTATGATAAAAAAACATACTTTTATTCCAGTTAAATGTATAAGTAAGCAATTCCGCTATTTGCCATTTGCAAAAGTCAACAGTTATATGAGCATTTCTTTTATTTCCTTTTGTTTATAGGTAGCTGTTCAACCCGAAAGGGCCTAAATGGAGCGTGCTCAGTCCATGAGTACACAGGAAGCTTTGTGGGCCAAAATGTGAGGTTTAAGATGACATCAGTGTGTGGACACGTCATGAGTCTGGACTTTATCGGCAAGTGTCTTGTCTTCAGTAGGGCTGCTCTATGATGCACTCAAGTCCAGATGATGCAAACTTGAGCAGAAGTGTAATATTCCCTATCCTTAATGTCTTACAGGAAAGTATAACAACTGGGATAAAGTCGATCCAGCTGAGTTGTTCAGTAAAGCTCCGACTGAGAAGAAGGAAGCAAACCCCAAACTAAATATGGTCAAATTCCTTCAGGTGGCTTTTGGTGTATCTATTGTCTAAAATATTTAAACATTCAGACAAACTGTATTTAAAGACAACACAAAAATCAAATTTGACCTTGTTTATTTTCTGTTCCAAGCATGTCAATGAAATGATTACATTTATATATTATTTATAGTGTGTATGTATGTATGTGTGTGTGTGTGTGTGTGTGTGTATATATATATATATATATATATATATATATAATGTATGTGTGTATATGTATGTAGATATGTTTGTATATGTATATATACTACAGATACATATATACAGGTGCTGGTCATATAATTAGAATATCATCAAAAGGTTGATTTATTTCACAAATTCCATTCAAAAAGTGAAAATTGTATATTATATTCATTCATTACACACAGACTGATATATTTCAAATGTTTATTTCTTTTAATTTTGATGATTATAACTGACAACTAAGGAAAATCCCAAATTCAGTATATCAGAAAATTAGAATATTACTTAAGACCAATACAAAGAAAGGATTTTTAGAAATCTTGGCCAACTGAAAAGTATGACCATGAAAGTATGAGCATGTACAGCACTCAATACTCAGTTGGGGCTCCTTTTGCCTGAATTACTGCAGCAATGCGGCGTGGCATGGGGTCGATCAGTCTGTGGCTCTGCTCAGGTGTTATGAGAGCCCAGGTTGCTCTGATAGTGGCCTTCAGCTCTTCTGCATTGTTGGGTCTGGCATATCGCATCTTCCCCTTCACAATACCTCATAGGTTTTCTATGGGGTTAAGGTCAGGCGAGTTTGCTGGCCAATTAAGAACAGGGATACCATAGAGACAGAGCATATTTAGGCCACCCCCACACCAGGGGGAAAACAATCCACTGCTCTCCATTGACTTTGTATTGCGTGAGGCAGCCTCCTTGTCATTTCGGACTTATAACAAAAAACAGAACAATGTCTAAAAGCTGATATGTGACAAGGTGTACAGCAAACAAGCTAAAAAACACAGAAACATGTTTTTATAAACTGATGACCCAAAAAAACGAGCATTTAAGGAGCCAAAAGTGGATACATGCAATAAGACGTGAAGCATCAGCAGGAAGAATGGGTACATTTTGGGATCCTGACACTAAGTATGCCTATGTGTGCAGTAAACATGTTGTCACTGTTAAGTATCCAAATGTCAGTTTTATATATTATATTTCCTGTCACTGATTACGTTCCCCTCCAGTGGGTGTAGTTCTCAGTGTAATATAACATGTCACGCTCTGTCTCAATTGCCTGCATCCACTTTTTTTGTCCTTAAACACTTGTTTTTTGGATCAACAGCTTATAAAAACTTCTGGGTTTTTTCGTTCTGGGTTGTTTAGCTTGTTTGCTGTACACCTTGTCACTTATCAGCTTTTATACATGGTTCTGTTTTGTTATAAGTCAAAAATGACAAGGAGGCCGCTTCACGCAATACAAAGACAATGGAGACAGTTTGATTGTTTTCCCCCCCGGTGGGCATGGTCTTCAGATTATGACGTGCGTCGCTCTGTCTCTATGGTCCTTAAACCAGGTACTGGTTGCTTTGGCACTGTGTGCAGGTGCCACGTCCTGTTGGAAAATGAAATCTGCATCTCCATAAAGTTGGTCAGCAGCAGGAAGCATGAAGTGCTCTAAAACTTCCTGGTATACGGATGCGTTGATCTTGGACCTCAGAAAACACAGTGGACCAACACCAGCAGATGACATGGCACCCCAAACCATCACTGACTGTGGAAACTTTACACTGGACCTCAAGCAACGTGGATTGTGTGCCTCTCCTCTCTTCCTCCAGACTCTGGGACCCTGATTTCCAAAGGAAATGCAAAATGTACTTTCATCAGAGTTAGCCCACTCAGCAGCAGTCCAGTCCTTTTTGTCTTTAGCCCAGGTGAGACGCTTCTGGCGCTGTCTGTTGTTCAAGAGTGGCTTGACACAAGGAATGCGACAGCTGAAACCCATGTCTTGCATACGTCTGTGCGTAGTGGTTCTTGAAGCACTGACTCCAGCTGCAGTCCACTCTTTGTGAATCTCCACAACATTTTTGAATGGGTTTTGTTTCACAATCCTCTCCAGGGTGCGGTTATCCCTATTGCTTGTACACATTTTTTTTCTACCACATCTTTTCCTTCCCTTCGCCTCTCTATTAATGTGCTTGGACACAGAGCTCTGTGAACAGCCAGCCTCTTTTGCAATGACCTTTTGTGTCTTGCCCTCCTTGTGCAAGGTGTCAATGGTCGTCTTTTGGACAACTGTCAAGTCAGCAGTCTTCCCCATGAGTGTGTAGCCTACAGAACTAGACTGAGAGACCATTTAAAGGCCTTTGCAGGTGTTTTGAGTAAATTAGCTGATTAGAGTGTGGCACCAGGTGTCTTCAATATTGAACCTTTTCACAATATTCTAATTTTCTGATATACTGAATTTAGGATTTTCCTTAGTTGTCAGTTATAATCATCAAAATGAAAAGAAATAAACATTTGAAATATATCAGTCTGTGTGTAATGAATGAATATAATATACAAGTTTCACTTTTTTAATGGAATTAGTGAAATAAATGATGATATTCTAATTATATATGTGTGTATGTATGTGTATGTATATATATATATATATATATATATATATATATATATATGTCTCTCTCTCTCTCTCTCTCTCTCTCTCAAATTAATGCATATGCATATATATATTAATGCATATAAACTATACATCATATATAAATATAGTTTTTACAGTATTAAAAAAGATTATAAACGGATTATCATGACCTTCATCTTCCAAAATGAATTGCTTAAATAATGTTCAATTATACATTTATTTAAATCTGTGACCCCTTCTAAAGCTTATTTTTGGAAAAAAGTTTTTTATGTTCACCAAGGCTGCATTTATTTAATAAAAGATACAGCAAAAACAGTCAAATTGTGAATTATTTTTGCAATTTAAAATAATAGTTTTCTTTTTTAATAAATTAAAAAAAAGTAATGTATTCCTTGGAGGGAGAGCTGAGTCACATGATCTTTCAGAAATGATTCTAATATGCTGATTTGATTATCATTATCAGTGTTAAAAACTGTTTTTGCTGCTCAACATTTTTGTGGAAAATGAAACCATTCAAACATTTGTGGTAAGATTAAAAAAAGAGAGATATTAATACTTTTATTTATCAAGGATGCATTCAATTACTCAAGAGTGACAGAGAACACATTTATAATGTTACAAAATATTTATATTTTATACATGCTTTAATAAATACATTTAATAAATGCAAAAAAAGCTGTTCATTGAACTTTCTATTCATCAAAGAATCTCAAAGAATTTCATAATTTCCTGAAAAACATGTTAAGCAGCACAACTGTTTTCATCATTGATGATAATAATAATAAGAAATGTTTTTTGAGCATAAAATCAGCATATTAGAATCATTTCTGATGGATCATGTGACATGGAGTAATAATGCTGAAAATTATTATAATTTGTAATAATATTTTGCAATATTACTGTTTTACTGTATTTTTTATTATATTAAGGCAGCCTTGATGAGCATAAGAGACTTCTTTTAAATACATAATAACAATTTTAAAGTTACCAAATTTTTGACAGGTATATTATATATTAAAAAGTCATATTTAAAAACCCTTCCATACATTTTAAAATAGCAAAGTTGCTGTTATTGACAGGTTGAAGGAAAAGGCTGTGACTTTGTCGTCCTGTGGTTGGACTGTGACAAAGAAGGAGAGAACATTTGCTTTGAGGTGAGTCTGAATCAACTTCAGTTATTAATCTACTGAAAGAGAATACAACTAAGTTTGTTTATATAACTGGGGCTGAGGTGTTTGGCCTTGTTTTTTGAGTGTGTGTTCTCTCCATTTGTGTGTGTTGTACCATCTCAGGTGTTGGATGCTATTCAGCCTGTGATGAATAAGTCTTTTGGTAATGAGCGTACAGTGTATCGGGCCAAGTTCAGCTCCATCACAGACACTGATATCTGTAACGCCATGAATCGACTCGGCGAACCCAACAAGAACGAGGCTCTGTCTGTCGATGCTCGTCAGGAACTGGACCTCAGGATCGGCTGTGCTTTCACACGGTATGAAAGAGGTCATTTGGGAAGAGCAGACCTGCTTTGAATGTTTATTTTTTATTTTTATACCATTACAATACAATCTTGATTTGTGCAATATACACTGTTGTTTTGAAAGAAGTCACTTGTGCTTCAATTATTTGAGCAAAAATATAGTAATATTGTGAAATATTATTACAATTTAAAATAATATTTTCCATTTTAATATATTTCAAAATGTAATTTATTCCTGTGCGTTGTGCTTCTTAATAATTTTGTGGAAACCATGATAATTTTTTTTCTGTATCTTTGATGAATATAAAGTAAAATAGAAAACTTTTGCAACATTATAAATGCCTTTACTGTCACTATTGAATCAATTTAATGCATTCTTGCTGAATCAAAGTATAAATTTTCTTTGATTTTTTTTCTTTCTTTTGAACAGTAGTGCAAACTATTCTGATGTCTGATTATTCAGTAGGTCATTCATCACACCTAACCATTGTCTCTGGATTTTAGTTTCCAAACCAAATACTTCCAGGGGAAATATGGGAATTTGGACTCCTCCTTGATCTCTTTTGGTCCCTGTCAGACTCCCACACTGGGGTTCTGTGTGGAACGTCACGACAAGATCCAGTCCTTCAAACCTGAAGCATACTGGGTTGTTCAAGCAAAGGTCAGTTCTGGTCTTTACCACTTAAATGACAAAATCTAGTTTCAGAAATGTGTTTATAGAATAGCTGTATACCATATCACATTGCATACTTGCTTTCCTGCAATTTCCATTTTTTTGGTTGGTGCGAACAGGTTTTCAAAGGGAAGGACAGCCCACTTAACTTGGACTGGGACCGCGTTCGAGTTTTCGACCGAGATGTTGGTCAAATGTTTGTCAACATGGCAAAGACTGCTAAAGAGGCTAAAGTATATACTTTTTTTCTCAATTATTTACATGAAATTTCCTATTTCAGTAATGGTAAATGTGCTAAATCATTTCAAGTGCATGAGTTATTATGTGTCTTTTCTTTGCAGGTTGACTCTGTGACGAAAAAAGAGAAAGCCAAGCAGAGACCTCTCGCGTTGAATACAGTGGAGATGTTAAGAGTGGCCAGCTCTGCTTTAGGTGGGCTGCTTCCCTTGTTATATTAAATGTGAATTTATAAATCAAAAAGCATAATAAATAGGGTTTCAATGAGGAAAGAGACCAAGATTTATAAAGACTGCTTAAAGGGATAGTTCACGCAAAAATGTCAATTCTGTCATCATTTACTTACCGTGAATTTGTTCCAAACCTGTATGAATTTCTTTCATTTGCTGAACACAAAAGAAGATATTTTGAAGAATGTTGAAAATCAAATTGACCATTGACTTCCATGGTAGGAAAAAAAAATACTATGGAAGTCAATGGCTACCGTCAACCGTCTGGTTACCAGCATTCTTCAAAATACCTTCTTTTGTGTTCAGCAGAAGAAAGAAACTAATACTGGTTGGGAACAATTTGAGGGCGAGTAAATTATGACAATTTTAATTTTGGGGTGAACTATCCCTTTAAGAGTACAAATCCAAGGAGGCAATAAAACCAAACAATAACTTTTGGCAAGTAGTGACGGGTCATGAATTTTAATTATGGTGGTCAAGAACCTTATATGGTTCACTTTTTGGCAAATAATTACTGCAATGTTATAGCATTGTAGTATTATTCACAAATGAATAATTAGACTGAGGGTCTCACCAAGGCTGCATTTTTTTAAATCAAAAATACAGTAAAAACTGTAATATTGTGAAATATTATTACAATTTACTGTTTTCTATTTGAATATATTTTAAATGTAATTTAATAATGTGTTGGCAATCATTACTCCAGTCTTCAGTGTCACATGATCCTTCAAAAATCATTCTAATATGCTGATTTAGTGCTCAAGAAACATTATTATCAATGTTAACCATTTGAGCTGCTTAATATTTTTGTGGAAACTGATCAATTTGTTTCGGGATTCTTTAATGAAAAAAAAATCTTACTGACAGTAATATATGTATGATTTTAAATGGGCATTTCTCAGGAATGGGTCCCCAGCATACCATGCAGATAGCAGAGCGTCTCTACACACAGGGTTATATCAGCTATCCTCGCACAGAGACGACACATTACCCTGAAAACTTTGACCTGAAGGACACCCTCAAACAACAGGCCAACAGCTCCTTCTGGGGTGAAACTGTGAGCATGGGCCCTTTCCTCCGCCCTGATGAGATCATTGTTTTTACACCTATTTGATGCTTTGTTTTGTGTCTTTAAAAAAAACTCTTTAATGAGTAATTAATATTATATAGTATGTTAAACTTAAAGATTTCATGTAGGCATTATTGTATTTGTCTAAAAAGTTGAATTGTTGTATTTGTTTGTTTTTTTATTATATGTATTATTTATAGAGTGTTTAATCCTGATATTGCATTAAAATGATGTAAAGTGATTAATATTGTCTTATGAAAAATGCTTATGTGTGTTTGTGTATACAGGTAAAAGCTCTTCTCTCTGAGGGCATTAATAGGCCAAGAAAAGGAGCGGATGCGGGAGACCATCCGCCAATCACTCCCATGAGAGCAGCCTCTGAGAGCGAGCTGGGTACGACTGTCATACTGCATATTTTCACATTTAATGTGTTACATATGTGATTATTGAAAGGTCAAGCGAAGAGATACAGTTGCAAGAAAAAGTATGTGAATCGCTTGCAGAATCTGTGAAAATGTGAATAATTTTAACTAAATAAGAGAGATCATACACAATGAATGTTATTTTTGATTTGGTACTGTCCTGAATAAGACATTTTACATAAAAAATGTTTACATATAGTGCACAAGACAAAAAAAAACAGCTGAATTTATTAAAATGACCCAATTCAAAAGTTTATGAACCATTGATTCTTAATACCGTGTGTCGTTCCCTGGATGATTCACGGCTGTGTGTGTTTTGTGATGGTTCTTCTTGAGTCCCTAGTTTGTCCTCAGCAGTTAAACTGGCCAATGTACTTCAGAAAAATCCTCCAGGTCCGGCACATTCTTCAGTTTTCCAGCATCTTTTGCATATTTGAACCCTCTCCAGCAGGGACTGTATGATTTTGAGATCCATCTTTTCACGCTGAGGACAATTGAGGGACTCAAACACAACTATTAAAAAAGGTTCAAACATTCACTGATGCCCCAGAAGAAAACCCAATGTATTAAGAGCCGGTGGGTGAAAACTTATAGAATTTGAAGATCAAGGTAAATTATACTTAATTTGTCTTCCGGGAAACATGCAAGTATCTTCTGAAGGGCAGTACTAAATGAAAAAAATTGATATTTAAACAAAGTAAGAAAAGTTTGGACCTCTTCATCCTGTTCAAAGGTTTTCACCCCCCGGCTCTTAATGTGTTGTGTTTCCCTCTGGAGCATCAGTGAATGTTTCAACCTTTTTTAATAGTTGGGACTCAAGAACAACCATCACAAAACAAAAAAAACAGCTGTGGATCATCCAGGGAATGACACACAGTATTGAGAATCAATAGTTCATAAACCTTTGATCGGGGTCATTTTAATAAATTCAGCTGTTTTTTTGTCTTGTGAATTATATGTAAACAAATATGTAAAATATCTTATCCAGGACAGTACTAAATAACAAATAACGCATTTTGTATGATCCCTCTTATGTTGTTAAAATTATTCGCATTTTCACAGATTCTGCAAGCAGTTCAGATACTTTTTCTTGCAACTGTATTATGGAACACACCCAGGTCATTCTATGATTCATATCTGGCGTCACAAGATCCATGATCCTGTTTCTAATTATTGAATGAAAGAAGAGAAAATATACTTACCTTTTTATTTTTTATTTGAGCTTAATTAAACTAATATACAGTATACACTACTGTTCGAAAGTTTGGGGTCAGTAATATTTTTTTTGAATGATTTTAATACTTTTTAGGATGCATTAAATTGCTCAAAAGTGACAATACATTTTTTTATAACATTACATAGATTTCTATTTTAAATAAATGTTGTTATTTTAAACACTCTAGACATCAAATAATCCAAAAAAGAATCTAACACAAACATTCCCACTAAACCTTTAAGCAGCACATCTCTTTTCAACATTGATAATAATCAAAAATGTTTCTTGAGCAGCAAATCAGCCTCAAATACCTCAAATAAATGCAGTAAATTTAACCCTAACCTAACCCTAACCCAGACCCCAAACTTTTTAACGGTAGCGTAACTATGGCTGCGTTTTGAGTAAGTAATAACTTTACGACTGCTAAAAAATGTATGCTCTATATCAGGGGTGGGCAATTCCAGTCCTCTATCCGGGCCACTATCCTGCAGAGTTTAGCTCCAACCCTGTAATAAAACTCCCCTGCCTGTAGCCTTCTAGTAATCCTGAAGACTTTGATTAGCTGGTTCAGGTGAGTTTGATTAAGGTCGGAGCTAAATTCTGCAGGATAGTGGCCCTCGAGGACTGGAATTGCCCACCCCTGCTCTATATAGTATATAGTATAGTATGTAATCTGGATATACTACATTTGCTATGCTTTTATTATCATGTGACCTACCAACGTCAGATGTCACATCAGTGTCATTCACAAATCCTCTCCCGTGGCCTCATGGGATAGTAAAGAGTCCACCATATGTACACTTCGGAGTCTTGCCAGAAGAAGCAGGTCATCCGGATACTTTTTGCCTACTCTTTTATGAGTACACTGAATTCGGGCATACTTATTTTGTCACACACTGTTTTTTGGCTACTATATAGTAGGGAATTATGCGATTTCGGATGCAGCCTATGAACCAAATAGAGTTCAGGGGCCATATTGCAGGATCATCCTAACTCGAGAATCCAATCTTTAAAAGATCTAAGACAACAGAGCTATAAAAGGCCATCTATTTTTTTCTCTCTGCAGGCAGCGATGGCTGGCGTTTGTATGATTACATCACACGGCACTTCATAGCGACAGTCAGCCCCGACTGTAAATACCTGCAGACCACGATTTCCTTCAGCATCGCCACAGAGAACTTCACATGCAGCGGGAAGACGCTCATCTCCACTGGTATGTACCCTAACCCTAACTATTTTTTTGTTTGTTTGACTTTTGCCATTTTTTAAAATTATATTCTAGTTGAGAGGTCATGATATTAATATTTTTCTCTATCTCAGGTTACACTGAAGTAATGCCCTGGCAGGGTATTCCACTGGAAGAGGCCTTGCCGGTGTGTGAGAGAGGAGACATATTCACAGTGGATGAGATCAAACTACTGGAGAAACAGACCAATCCACCAGACTACCTCACTGAGGCCGAGCTCATCACACTCATGGAGAAACACGGCATTGGTAAGATCTGTTTCATTAATGCTTACAACCGTAACAGATTTTTTAGAACACAAGTTCACAGAATTAGAATCATGAGAATAATGCACTTTATTATATTCGTTGGTCCGTTTATAGCCACTGTACACTTTTGGGTAACTTTATGCATGCAGTATCATAAAACACTGCTAAATTAATTACAATTTCAAATGCATGAAGAAGTTTCATGCATAATTCATTTTATGCCATCATTTCAGGAGCTCAGGTTTTCACATCATAGACTATTTTCACATTTCTTTTTTGTATCAATAGGCTATTTTATATGTTGATACAAGTTTTAGTGCTCATAATTATATCATGATATTATTAAAGCTGCACTATGTAAATTTCTTTCAGTAAAATATCCAAAAACCACTAGGCCAGTGTTATATATTTTGTTCAGTTGAGTACTTACAATATCCCAAATGTTTCCAACTATTTGTAAATGGTGAGAAATTGCTATTTTAACCAAGGAACCGGGACGTGTGAGGGAGTCGCCTGTCAATGGCCTCATATCTACGTTACCCTCGGTTTCCGGTGTTATTTTGCAGAAACGCTTTACTCTTACTGCAGTGTGCAACAAGTGTCATAGCAGCTGCTGAGCGAATGCACAGAGTAACGTCATAACATCATTTTCAACACACTCAGATGTATCTGATATGATCAACAGAGCTGCGTTACCTCATACTCATGACCGGAAAAGCGGAAAGCTGTGAGGTGAAGACCACATGTCCCAAGATTCCGCGCTCAAACGTGGCGTCATCAAACTACGCCTGTGTTTTGAATAGGCGACCTCTAGCGGACAGAAAAGTTACATAGTGCAGCTTTAAACAATATCACACGAGAAACGAGTGCAAAATCACACGAGTGCTGTTTTTGTCCCAAATAGCATGGGTGCAAATGTGATATTGATTTTATACAACCGTTCAATAAATAAGGTAATATTGTGTTATATTTTAGACACACTATTGTCTGCTTTTGCTCAATTTTGCCAACGGAAATATTACATGTAAAACCAAAGCAGAGCTGTTGTGCGTCTCCGAGCAACACACAGCGGTGCTTAGTTTCTGAATGAATCCACGTTTTGAGCTAATCAAGAGCCATTTACTAGCCTGACGTCGTCATACTCAATTCTAGTCAGAATTTGAGTCTGATACTGCTCCGTTGGGCTGTGATTATGGGGCGTGTTTAAACCGAACCAGGAAAGACCTCAATTGGATAGACCTACAACCAATCAGAGCAACGGAGCGACGCATAACGTTAGTTGTCAAATGTCAACAGAACTCAACTGCACTGTTGCCAAGTCCGCGGGTTGAAGCGACCCCAATTATGTGATATACAGACCCAGGAATGCGAAATTTAGCAGGCAGTCCAGCCAAAATAACACATATTTTACCCCCAAAATGCCATTTTTCCCGGAGAACCCCCCCACCCGGAAAGCTATTGGGCTTGTTTTTAGCTAGTTTTGAGTAGCAATTGGGCGGGTTTTGCTGTAAAAACTTGGCAACCCTGTCTGCACGCACGCTAGAATAAATCACGTTAGAAGAAAAGATGAGTGTAAACGATCTTTGCCAGTGTTGTAAAAAAATAATTTAAGGATACACAGAGTACTTACCAACACGATCATCATTTCTGAGAGAAATAGTAAAGGTGAATGCATATACGAACAAGTTCTCCGTTTAGGATTAGAACAAATTCAACCCAAGCGCCTTTGATGACGTGGATGATTACGTTACTGTTTATCATCTGTCCATCATCGTCTAAAGCCCGCCCTGGCAATTTCATTGGTCCGAACAGTTTCTGTTCGGGCATAATTACTTCTCTATGGATCAAGTCCAGACCGAACTGCCCGTGCAAAAAAATTTGTGGGCGGGGCTAAGTTAGTCTGGCATCCAGGCTAGCCATTTACTTCATTCCTGAATGAATCAGACCTTTGAACGATTCAAATGAATGAATTACTTACTCATTTAGACATTTACTGCCACCTACTGGAAGTTTTAGTTTCTTATTTAGAGTATCATTTAATTTCCATATTAATAAAATCTAATTTAAGGTAGTTCACCCAAAAATGAAAATTGTCATCATTCACAGTTTATGTGAAATAAATTTTTAAAAAAATTCGAAATCATTTTTTTTTTTTGTAATGATGCTTTTCTCATTTAACACAATAATGACTTTACATGATCTTTTTGGGTAGCCTGACAAGCCAGACCCACATCAAGATGTTGGGTCTGGAAACTCACCATTGACAGGGCTCAATCCTAGGGGCGGTATAAACGGTTGTCTTTCAAATTCCCTCTGCACGCCATTGGATAGCGCCATGAGCGCCACAACCAACCAGAGCGAAGAAGAAGGTGAAGCCGAGCTAACGTTAGTTGATAGACTTTCGCCGTATTCAGTTGGCAAAACTTCGAACATATCTTCCTTTCTTAAGAATGACTTCAGTGCCGTTCTGTATTCTTTTCTCAAAGAAAAGCTTAACTCCAAGTCTTCCAGAGTCGCGGCCAAAGCCGATTCGAAAGACCGCTGTTCGCCGCCAGCTTCTTTGTTTACGAGTAGCACGCGGAACCACCGCAACTCTGCCGTGACGTGCCGTCATTATGTTAAGCCCGCCCACCGACTCTACACACACTGTGATTGGCCTGACCAGAGTTTAGTTTTTCCAGCTCTCAGGTCTACCGAAAGTTGCTAGACTACACTCGCAGCAAAATAAATTTTCTGCCGCTAGGGTGCGTCTAGATTTCTAGGCTACTTTTTGGGATTAATTAATCACAACATTGTGTAATTAATTAGATTAATATAAATTGCTTGACAGCCCTAGAAATATTATTACCGGTACATCTTAAAATACAATGTTTGTTACAGTTTGACATGTTTGAGGCATTTTGCTATTTTGGTTGGTCATTTATTCAGATTAAAGTGGAGTAAAATTGTTATTTTTTTACTTTTTTTATAATTTTTTTTTTTACTCTTTAGTTATTATTATGTGAACTGCATTACAAATGGTTCTTTAACTAGGTACGGATGCCAGCATCCCTGTCCACATTAACAACATCTGCCTGAGGAACTATGTGACGGTTGAAAGTGGCCGCAAACTCAAACCCACCAACCTGGGGATTGTTCTGGTTCACGGTTACTATAAGATTGGTAAGGGGAAAAATTTCAACCACTTCAGTTTAATTGGTTGTGTAGTGTCTATGGGGTCAATAGCCGAGTAGTTAAAAATGTGGCCTGGTAACTGAAAGTTTGTTGGTTCAAACCCCAAAAGAGGCTGTTCATGAACTATAGGCACTTTACAAAGCTGAATCTGTAACAGGTGTGCAATAAGTTATTTTGAAACAAAGTGTTGGATAAATGACTTATTTGTATAATTTGTATATGCTTATCATTCTTCTTATGCATCTGTGTGTACGTTAGATGCAGATTTGGTTCTGCCCACAATCCGGACTGCTGTGGAAAAGCAGCTCACTCTGATAGCTTTAGGCAAGGCAAACTTCCAGCAGGTCTTGGATCATACTCTGGACATCTTCAAGAGGAAGTTCCACTACTTTGTGGACTCCATTGCAGGTAATGTCACATACAGCAAACCTATGAAGATCATTTAATTAATTTTTTATTTCTGTGCCAAACTGAAAATCTAATATTGTATCTAATATAAGATAATATTGTATATAATTTGCAGGGATCAGGGAGCCGCTATCAATATGTGGCGTATTGAAATCATTTTTGAATGCACGCTCGCTTTTTACTTTCGTTTTCTAATTTGCAATTACGCGTACTGTGTGTATAGGGAGTGGCGGTACTGACCACACATTTTACAAGAAAAGATATTTGTCATTGTTCATGTTCTGTTTCACACCAAATCCTCTGACATTGTGCTGTCAGTCATTTCTCCTTACTATCTTCACATGAAAAGTGAAATCAGGATTTAATGCAATGTAACCGACTACCACAAGTCTAAAGGTCCTTGCACACTGAGTCCGACATTCTCGTCCGAAATTTTCTTGCGTTAAAAAAATAAATACGACCTCGCGTTGTGACAATCACATTTACACACTGCCTCCGAAACTTTCGTCCGTCATAAAAAAAAAAAAACCTTAACCAAGTCACCTTCAAGTTACGAGTCGGACTTGTAACCGGAAGGTTGCGGGTTCGAGTCTCACGTCCGACAGGAATTGTCGGTGTGGGGAGTGAATAACCAGCGCCCTCCTCCATCTTCAGTACCACGACTGAGGTGAGACCCTTGAGCAAGGCACCGAACCCCCAACTGCTCCCCGGGCGCCGCAGCAATATGGCTGCCCTCTGCTCTGGGTGTGTGTTCACGGTGTGTGTTCACTACTGTGTATGCAGAGCACAAATTCCAAGTATGGGTCACCATACTTGGCCACACGTCACTTCACTATTTATTTTTTCACACTATTCATTTATATAGTCCTTTTTACAACACATTGCTTCAAAGAAGCTTTACAGTGATAATAGGAAATTCATTTTTATTAATTTCTGTTGTAAAAACTGATTAGTTATTTAATTTGGTGCCATTTAAACAACACAATCTTCAATTAAAAATGATGTCCCTTTAGTTATTAATTTTCCATGCCTTTCTGAATTCGGATTTAGGCTTCGGGCACATTCCTAATTTATAGTTTTTATTAATATTTTGAATTCATTGTTACAGTGTAATTATACATTTGAGTACTGAGTAATATTCATAACTATATGTACTTACTATAGGGTTAGGAATAGCATGTAATTATGCACAATTTATAGTTATTGCTACAGTAACTACATGTAACATGTCTAACAAGGACACTGTAAAATAAAGTGTTACTAATCATTTTAATTTTTATGCTTTCAGTTGAAGTTAACTAATAACCCTCGTCTTGAACTGTTTTTGATGCATTAAGACGCATTTGATAAGGGATTGGCTTAAACTGTGTCTGCAGTCTAGTTAGCCAAGTTAAGGCTGCTCTGTGCCTTCTTAATTTAGTTTATATATGCAGTTTTGCCTAAATTATGTTTGCTCTGACCCACCTCAGCCCCAAATGTTTAAGTATACAGTTGTAAATAATTGCTGTGTAAATACATTTGTCATCTTTGAGCAGCAGTAAACAACTGAATGCCATAAGTGCTTGGTTTTGGTTTCATTTTGGTTTTGCTAATTATTCACTCTTAAAAAATTCTGTAAATGTTTATTTAACAGGCATGGATGAACTGATGGAGGTGTCCTTCTCTCCCATCGCTGCTACTGGGAAACCACTGTCCCGCTGCGGAAAATGCCGTCGCTTCATGAAGTACATTCAGGTGTGTAAGGAGGACTCATATTGCCCTAACAGTCTAGAGATGCTGGCTTTCTTATTCTAGAAATGTTAACATGTAAATGGATTAAATTGATCAAAAGTAACAGTAAGTAATATTATAAAATATATTTCTTGAGCATCAAATCATCATATGATTTCTGAAGGATCATGTGACACTGAAGACTGGAGTAATGATGCTCAAAATTCAGCTTTGAATCACAGGAATAAATTACATTTTAAGATATATTCTAATAGACAGTTATTTTAAATTATTATTTTTCACAATATCACTGTTTTACTGTTTTTGATCAAATAAATGCAGCCTTGATGAGAAGGGACTTCTTTCAAAAACACTTAACAATAAGGTTTCATTAGTTAACATTGGTTAATTTGAACATTTACTAATACATTATTAAAATCAAAAGTTGTATTTGTTAACATTTGTTAATGCACTGTGAACTAACATGCAAAACAAACAATTATTATTTTATTATTATTTATTTTTTAGTTTTAGCATTAACAACAATACATTACATTACATTTATGCATTTAGCAGACGCTTTTATTCAAAGCGACTTACAACTTGGGGGTACATGAAGCAAAGGTTAATAATACTGGTTAACAAAGGTTAATAATACTGTAACAAATGTATTGCTCATTGTTTGTTCATTTTAGTTAATACATTAACTAATGAGACCTTATTGTAAAGACCGTATTGTTACCAAAAACCTTACTGACTCCAAACGTTTGAATATTAGTGTCAGTAAGCTATAAAAACCATAGTGCATCAAACTCTTTTGATTCAGAAGATCAAGGAAAAGTCCATTTCTCTTTGCATGACTCTTCTATAGTTTCATCTCTTTGTTTCTCTTGTCACAGTAGACAGATCATAACTAACATGTACAAACATTGTGTTAGCTATACTTTTTTTGTCAACACTGACACTTACTTAGTTTGAACTGATGACCGTAGGATTATATGGAGGAATGTTAGATATTTACCCAAACACGCTTGTCTGAATGTGTGCAAAGTTCAGTTCTGCACACTCGAGTCAAAGGATTGCAACACTATGCCTTGAGCTTTGACCCATGACCCTGACCCAACCTGATCTACATGTGTTAGGATTGTGACACATCATAGAGGGCTTTGGCCTTCTGATTACAAGCCTAAAAGTTTGAGTCTTATTTTTTTATAGGATAAGTCTCTTATCCTCACCTAGGATAAAATAAATGCAGTAAATATTGTGAATTCTTTTTATAATAAAAAAAAAACTGTTTTCTGTTATAATATATTTTAAGTGTAATTTATTCCTGTGATGCAAAGCTGCATTTTCAGCATCACTACTCCAGTCTTCAGTGGCACATGATCCTTCAGAAATCATTCTAATATGATTTGATGCTTTGAAATCATGATACATTTTTTCAGGATTCTTTAAATAGAAAGTTCAAAAGAACAGAATTTATTTGAAATAGAAATGTATAAATTATAAATGTCTTTACAGTCACTTTTGATCAATTTAATGCATTCTGGCTGATTAAAGGGTAACTCAACCCCTGATCAGAGCCTAACTCCACCCACTGGCAATATTTGAAAAATGCTGGAAAAGTGGGCAGAGCCCAGAGGGGACGAACTGAAGCCTCCGCGCCTCGAGTCCTAGTATAGCTCCTAAACCCCACCTCTCCATGTATTAGAATGGACGCGAGACACACTAAACTATTAAATTACACTTCAAATAATTGTTTCCTAAAGATGGTTTCTGTCATTTTAAGCAGTTTTTAATCACGATGATATCATTTTAAGTGTTTGTTTTTTAAATAAGTTTGGTTTTAGTAAGTTATTTGATACTATAAAAACGGGAAGGGGGGGGAGCCAACACACCTCATGATGGCAAACAACGTCCAATAGAAAAATTCAACTGCAGTAGCCACCGTTCAACCTTAAGAGGGCAGCACTCATACGTTTTTACACCATATATTGTAGAATTAAAACACATTATACCCAAATGTCAAAACATTTACTCAAATCAATGAACAGCACTAATAACCCCCAGTCTTGCAGATCATTAACTAAAAAAAGTTGTTTTAGGGTTTAGGTACCCTTTAAAGGTCCCGTTCTTCGTGATCCCACTGTTCAAACTTTAGTTAGTGTGTAATGTTGCTGTTAGAGCATAAATAATACCTGTAAAATTATAAAGCTCAAAGTTCAATGCCAAGCGAGATATTTTATTTAACAGAAGTTCCCTTTCAAAGCCTACAGCGAACGGCCGGCTTGGACTACATCCTGGTACTTCCTACATTAATTACGTCAGTCAGTAGAACAGACTAACCTCCGCCCACAAGAAACGTGAAAAAGGGGGCGTGGTCTTGTTGCTGTCCCACGTGGAGAAGAGGACGGTCGCGTGGAGAAAAGGAACTGTAGCTTGAGTGTGTTTGTCGCCATGTCGTCGAGACGCTGTTATTTTCATCCCGGAGTCAAATCACCTTTGTTTGGCTTTCCCAGGGACGCTGTAGAGATCATTGAGCGTATACATCTCCCGTTAAGAGGTGTGACCTTTCTGTACAACTTGCGCTAAGCTGCTGTCGAATCACAACACCGGAACCGTGCAACGAGCGCTAAGCTGCGGTCAAATCACAACACGGGAACCGCTGGCACAATCAGAACTCGTTACGTATTTCTGAAGGAGGGACTTCATAGAACAAGGAACTCATCAGGCCGTTTTTAGGACAGTGAAAACAGCGGTATACAGATAAGTAAATTGTGTGAAAAATACTGTGTTTTTTTACACGCGAAACATGAACACATGTTATATTGCACACTGTAAACACAATCAAAGCTTCAAAAAAACATGAAGAACGGGACCTTTAAAAGTATTTCTTTCGAAAAAAAAAAAAAAAGTCTCAATGCTTTGTACATCAAAAATACCTTGTTTAAAAATCTGACGTCAGGTGTAGAGGTCAGTGATGTTGATTATGCACAGTGAGTAATGCAGCCAGACTTCAAGCTTTTGCGTCCCAGAGCACTTACATTTACACACTAACTTTGATCCTAATTACCATCCGTATGGCCATGATGCACTCTAGGCTTTTAGACAGACTCTCATCTCTCTCTTGTTCTCTCCGCCTGTACTTGTGCACCTGAAAATGACCTTCAGCGAGGAAGCTTTTACCTGAATGTTCTCCTGTGTCCATCTGAATATGATATAACTCACAAATTATTCATCAATGTCCCTCATCATTCAATTACTACCTTAGGCTTTTGGTCTAATGTTCCTGTTAAATGGGCTAAAATGTCCAATGCTAATGCTGATTTTCTCAATCCAAGTGTACTGAGTGAAGTCTTTACACATTATAGAGATCTTTGCTGTGAAAATTAAGTTAGAAAAACTTAAATACACTGCTTGGCCAAAAACAAAGTTACTGTTTAGATTTAAATTGGCAAATGCTAAAGTCTATGATTGGATCATTATTGCAGTGATGATTATGTTTCTAGTATGTTCTATGTTTGGCAACAGTCCTTTAACCATAATTGATGGAGTGTGTAGCTTTTCATTTCTTAAACAACCATGTAGAAAGACACGACATGACCATATTGCAGGATGACAATGTCAAGATCCATCAGATTCAAAATGTGAACGAATGGTTGTGAGGGAGCATGAAGGATCATTTTCACACATGAATTGGCACCTCTGAGTCCAGACCTTAAATTCATTGAAAGTCTTTGGGATGTGCTGGAGGAGACTTTAAAGAGTGCTGGACTCCTGTAGCCTGACAAGCCAGACCCGCATTAGGGCTGCATGATTAATCGAAATCGAACTGCAATCGTGATTTGACTTGTGTGCGATTATGAAAGCGCAAAGGTTGCGATTTTTAATAAAATAAATAAATGCCCAGTGTGTTAGTGAAGAGCGGCTCTGTGATCAGGAGTAAACGCTACTCAATCTCTGAAAGCACTGCGGGTTTGAGTCGCTTATTATAACGTGCGTTTGAAAAAGCAACATGTGTCAAACATCTTCACAAACATCTAGTAATGTGAAGCGTTCATAAACCTGTTGTCCAACAAAATACATTTAATAACATGTTTTAACTCACTTCATATCGTCAGTCGAGCTGATGTGGTTTCTTATCACAGAATGTCAAACAGCACTGCATACTTTATTATTATGAAAATACTCGAGAAGACTTGAAGAACTCAAATACACCATATCTTGTCGCTATAGTATTATCTTCATGTTTAATCAGTCAAAATGTTTCTATCTTCGTTTTATTCAGCTTACACATTAGGGATTTCCTGAAAACGATTACTTCTCTGAGGAAAATGTGGAGTTTCTGCTCGGGATCGCCCTCTGGTTTCAGTATGAATGAAACTTTTGGTTATAAAATAAGAAAATTAATACTTCTATATAAATTTATATGACAATCCATATGTTTTTCTTCAATATACAGGAGTTTTAATCCCCACAGTGGATGCATTATATATACAGGTCCTTCTCAATAAATTAGCATATTGTGATAGTTCATTATTTTCCATAATGTAATGATAAAAATTAAACTTTCATATATTTTAGATTCATTGCACACCAACTGAAATATTTCAGGTCTTTTATTGTTTTAATACTGATGATTTTGGCATACAGCTCATGAAAACCCAAAATTCCTATCTCAATAAATTAGCATATTTCATCCGACCAATAAAAGAAAAGTGTTTTTAATACAAAAAAAGTCAACCTTCAAATAATTATGTTCAGTTATGCACTCAATACTTGGTCGGGAATCCTTTTGCAGAAATGACTGCTTCAATGCGGCGTGGCATGGAGGCAATCAGCCTGTGGCACTGCTGAGGTGTTATGGAGGCCCAGGATGCTTCGATAGCGGCCTTAAGCTCATCCAGAGTGTTGGGTCTTGCGTCTCTCAACTTTCTCTTCACGATATACCACAGATTCTCTATGGGGTTCAGGTCAGGATAGTTGGCAGGCCAATTGAGCACAGTAATACCATGGTCAGTAAACCATTTACCAGTGGTTTTGGCACTGTGAGCAGGTGCCAGGTCGTGCTGAAAAATGAAATCATCTCCATAAAGCTTTTCAGCAGATGGAAGCATGAAGTGCTCCAAAATCTCCTGATAGCTAGCTGCATTGACCCTACCCTTGATAAAACACAGTGGACCAACACCAGCAGCTGACATGGCACCCCAGACCATCACTGACTGTGGGTTCTTGACACTGGACTTCAGGCATTTCCTTCTCCCCAGTCTTCCTCCAGACTCTGACACCTTGATTTCCGAATGACATGCAAAATTTGCTTTCATCCGAAAAAAGTACTTTGGACCGCTGAGCAACAATCCACTGCTGCTTCTCTGTAGTCCAGGTCAGGCGCTTCTGCCGCTGTTTCTGGGTCAAAAGTGGCTTGACCTGGGAAATGTGGCACCTTTAGCTCATTTCCTTCACACGCCTGTGCACGGTGGCTCTGGATGTTTCTACTCCAGACTCAGTCCGCTGCTTCCGCAGGTCCCCCAAGGTCTGGAATCGGTCCTTCTCCACAATCTTCCTCAGGGTCCGGTCACCTCTTCTCGTTGTGCAGCGTTTTTTGCCACACTTTTTCCTTCCCACAGACTTCCCACTGAGGTGCCTTGATACAGCACTCTGGGAACAGCCTATTCGTTCAGAAATTTCTTTCTGTGTCTTACCCTCTTGCTTGAGGGTGTCAATGATGGCCTTCTGGACAGCAGTCAGGTCGGCAGTCTTACCCATGATTGCGGTTTTGAGTAATGAACCAGGCTGGGAGTTTTTAAAAGCCTCAGGAATCTTTTGCAGGTGTAATTTTGATTCAGATGATTAGGTTAATAGCTCGTTTAGAGAACCTTTTCATGATATGCTAATTTATTGAGATAGGAATTTTGGGTTTTCATGAGCTGTATGCCAAAATCATCAGTATTAAAACAATAAAAGACCTGAAATATTTCAGTTGGTGTGCAATGAATCTAAAATATATGAAAGTTTAATTTTTATCATTACATTATGGAAAATAATGAACTTTATCACAATATGCTAATTTATTGAGAAGGACCTGTATATATATACTGAGGAAAATAAGTATTTGAACACCCTGCTATTTTGCAAGTCCTCCCACTTGGAAATCATGGAATGGTCTGAAATTGTCATCGTAGGTGCATGTCCACTGTGAGAGACATAATCTTTAAAAAAAAATCCAGAAATCACAATATATGATTTTTTTACTATTTATTTGTATGATACAGCTGCAAATAAGTATTTGAACACCTGTCTATCAGCTAGAATTCTGACCCTCAAAGACCTGTTAGTCTGCCTTTAAAATGTCCACCTCCACTCCATTTATTATCCTAAATTAGATGCACCTGTTTGAGGTCGTTAGCTGCATAAAGACACCTGTCCACCCCATACAATCAGTAAGAATCCAACTACTAACATGGCCAAGACCAAAGAGCTGTCCAAAGACACTAGAGACAAAATTGTACACCTCCACAAGGCTGGAAAGGGCTACGGGAAAAAAGCCAAGCAGCTTGGTGAAAAAAGGTCCACTGTTGGAGCAATCATTAGAAAATGGAAGAAGCTAAACATGACTGTCAATCTCCCTCGGACTGGGGCTCCATGCAAGATCTCACCTCGTGGGGTCTCAATGATCCTATGAAAGGTGAGAAATCTACAGAACTACACGGGAGGAGCTGGTCAATGACCTGAAAAGAGCTGGGACCACCGTTTCCAAGGTTACTGTTGGTTTGAAATCATGCATAGCACGGAAGGTTCCCCTGCTTAAACCAGCACATGTCAAGGCCCGTCTTAAGTTTGCCAATGACCATTTGGATGATCCAGAGGAGTCATGGGAGAAAGTCATGTGGTCAGATGAGACCAAAATAGAACTTTTTGGTCATAATTCCACTAAACGTGTTTGGAGGAAGAAGAATGATGAGTACCATCCCAAAACACCATCCCTACTGTGAAGCATGGGGGTGGTAGCATCATGCTTTGGGGGTGTTTTTCTGCACATGGGACAGGGCGACTGCACTGTATTAAGGAGAGGATGACCGGGGCCATGTATTGCGAGATTTTGGGGAACAACGTCCTTCCCTCAGTTAGAGCATTGAAGATGGGTCGAGGCTGGGTCTTCCAACATGACAATGACCCGAAGCACACAGCCAGGATAACCAAGGAGTGGCTCTGTAAGAAGCATATCAAGGTTCTGGCGTGGCCTAGCCAGTCTCCAGACCTAAACCCAATAGAGAATCTTTGGAGGGAGCTCAAACTCTGTGTTTCTCAGCGACCGGCCAGAAACCTGACTGATCTAGAGAAGATCTGTGTGGAGGAGTGGGCCAAAATCCCTCCTGCAGTGTGTGCAAACCTGGTGAAAAACTACAGGAAACGTTTGACCTCTGTAATTGCAAACAAAGGCTACTGTACCAAATATTAACATTGATTTTATCAGGTGTTCAAATACTTATTTGCAGCTGTATCATACAAATAAATAGTTAAAAAATCATACATTGTGATTTCTGGATTTTTTTTTTAGATTATGTCTCTCACAGTGGACATGCACCTACGATGACAATTTCAGACCCCTCCATGATTTCTAAGTGGGAGAACTTGCAAAATAGCAGGGTGTTCAAATACTTATTTTCCTCACTGTATAAATAAATATAAATATAATTTTTTTTATACAATAAATCCTTAGACCTTTCTAATGATTTTTAGTCATAGGCTGTCTGCATACTAACAGGTAACCCATAATTTATAATAATAATAATATTATTAATAATAAATGTATAATAATAATTATTCATGTTTCTTGAGCAGCAAATCATCATATTAGAATGATTTCTGAAGGATCATATGACACTGAAGACAGGAGTAATAATGAAAAAAAAAAAAATTCAGCTTCGAGTCACAGAAATAAATTACATCCTAAAATATATTAAAATAGAAAAGTTATTTTTAATTGTAAAAATATTTCACAATATTACTGTTTTTCCTGTATTTTGGATCAAATAAATGCAGCCCTGGTGAGCAGAAGAGACTTCTTTCAAAAACAATCAAAATAGTACGGTTTCCAAACTTTTGATTGGTAGTGTATATAAAAAGCATTAATAGTATTATTGTTATTTAAATATTTTTTAAATATTAAATGTTATGTTCCATTAAAGGCACCTAAAATTTGTTCTACAACTACAAAAAGTTGACTCCGACTGCTTTTTACAGCTTGCTCATGATGTAGTGTATGGACATTGATGTATGGTCTCTAAACTGTCATTTCTAATCACCCCCAGGCTAAACCCAGTCGTCTGCACTGCTCTCACTGTGACGAGACGTACAGTTTACCTCAGAACGGAGCCATAAAGCTGTACAAAGAGCTCAAGTGTCCTCTGGATGAGTTTGAGCTGGTGCTCTGGACCTCAGGGTCTCGTGGCAAAAGCTACCCTGTGTGTCCATACTGCTTTGGCAACCCTCCCTTCAGAGACATGAAGAAAGGTAGGAGAGACTAAAAAGCTCTGTTTCTCAAATCTACTTGATTTTGGCTGGTTCTTCAGTTAGGAATCTTTCAAACTGTTTCATATATGTTAACATTTTCCCACAAATTCAGTAATCGTGATCTGATTATGCTATTAATAGTTTTTTTTATACTGATTGGATAAACTATCTTTTAAGTGTATTAAAATAAAAAGGGAATTTAGACGTTGCCTCAGTTCTTCTGATTTAGTCTGTGTTAGTTTTTTCTGTTTCTCAATGTAATAACAGACAGATAAAAAAAAAGTAAAATAAAAAATTATATAATATATATATATATATATATATATATTATACACACACACACACACACACACACACACACACACACACACACACACACACACACACACACACACACACACACACACACACACACACACACACACACACACACACACACACACACACACACACACACACACACACACACACACACACACACACACACACACACACACACACACACACAAACAAACACAAACATACATACATACATACATACACTCAACTAAAGGATTATTAGGAACACCATACTAATACTGTGTTTGACCCCCTTTCGCCTTCAGAACTGCCTTAATTCTACGTGGCATTGATTCAACAAGGTGCTGAAAGCATTCTTTAGAAATGTTGGCCCATATTGATAGGATAGCATCTTGCAGTTGATGGAGATTTGTGGGATGCACATCCAGGGCACTCCCGTTCCACCACATCCCAAAGATGCTCTGTTGGGTTGAGATCTGGTGACTGTGGGGGCCATTTTAGTACAGTGAACTCATTGTCATGTTCAAGAAACCAATTTGAAATGATTCCAACTTTGTGACATGGTGCATTATCCTGCTGGAAGTAGCCATCAGAGGATGGGTACATGGTGGTCATAAAGGGACGGACATGGTCAGAAACAATGCTCAGGTAGGCCGTGGCATTTAAACGATGCCCAATTTGCACTAAGGGGCCTAATGTGTGCCAAGAAAACATCCCCCACACCATTACACCACCACCACCAGCCTGCACAGTGGTCACAAGGCATGATGGATCCATGTTCTCATTCTGTTTACGCCAAATTCTGACTCTACCATCTGAATGTCTCAACAGAAATCGAGACTCATCAGACCAGGCAACATTTTTCGAATCTTCAACTGTCCAATTTTGGTGAGCTCGTGCAAATTGTAGCCTCTTTTTCCTATTTGTAGTGGAGATGAGTGGTACCCGGTGGGGTCTTCTGCTGTTGTAGCCCATCCGCCTCAAGGTTGTGCGTGTTGTGGCTTCACAAATGCTTTGCTGCATACCTCGGTTGTAACAAGGTATGATGTTTTACCCTTTTCACACCATTCTTTGTAAACCCTAGAAATGGTTGTGCGTGAAAATCCCTGTAACTGAGTTGATTGTGAAATAATCAGACCGGCCCGTCTGGCACCAACAACCATGCCACGCTCAAAATTGCTTAAATCACCTTTCTTTCCCATTCTGACATTCAGTTTGGAGTTCAGGAGATTGTCTTGACCAGGACCACACCCCTAAATGCATTGAAGCAACTGCCATGTGATTGATTGATTAGATAATTGCATTAATGAGAAATTGAACAGGTGTTCCTAATAATCCTTTAGGTGAGTGTACATGTAAGCTTTTTTAATGCATTTAATTTAGAGGTGAAGTAAAACATCTGGGTGGGGGAAATTCTGGCAAATGTAACCTTACTTGTTGAAACCGGAACAACACTTAAAAACAAGAAGGAAAAAAAAAGAAGTAAAAGTTCTCCTAAAAGAATAACCCTTATGTAATTTCTCTTTTTCTTTCCCTCAGGGATGGGCTGCAACGAGTGCACCCACCCTTCCTGTCAGCACTCCCTCAACTCTCTTGGGATCGGTCAGTGCGTCGAATGTGAGACGGGCGTCCTGGTCTTCGATCCCACCTCAGGTCCAAAGTGGCGCATGGCCTGCAACAAATGCAACGTGGTGGTGCATTTCTTCGAGCACGCCCATAAAGTGCAGGTGTCCCAGGAAAGCTGTGATTCCTGCGAAGCCTCTCTGGTTGTAGTGGACTTCAACAAGACACGCTCGCCTTTGCCTGATGGTGAAACACAACACACTGGCTGTGTGTTTTGCGATTCTGTGTTCCAGGATCTCGTGGAACTGAAACATGCGACCATGCGGCATCCCATGCACCGGGCCGGAGGAGCCCGTAGAGGGAGAGGGAAGGGAAGAGGGAGGAGGCCCATGGGGCGAGGGAATCCTAAAAAGCCTAAAGACAAAATGGCAGCCCTGGCAGCTTATTTTGTATAAAATGTTTTGTAAAGCTGATTTGTCTTGTAGTAGAAAATTAAATCCAGTTTAAATAGTCTCAATGTGCAAAATAAAAGGATGAAAATGGCAATAAAGTTTTAGTTAAACAGAGTCTGTGCTGTGCTTTTGTATTTTATTTTTTTGTTTTTTTGCTTGTCTGCTTATACATTTACATTTATTTATTAAGCAGACGCTTTTATCCAAAGAAATCAAAACTGACAAATCTTGTTTTATTTTTAGTTTTTTTCCGGAATACTCTAAAAGTGTGTGCCCTGATAATCTTTAATCAAAATAACTTCCCCTCCTACTTACTGGTGTGAGGGCGGGACAACCTGTCACTCACATGAGATCGACCAATAGCAAACCACAACCATCCAATCAATACATTATGGACAAAATCAAGTCCCGCTACAGATTTTTTGTTTGTTTGTTTCACACCGATATGTCACAATAGATAAGAAAAGACTATCGCAGATTCCGTTGTATGCCGACTTGACAAATAAAGTTGCATCATTTTTTTTTCAATGCATCATTTGAAAAATTAAATCATATTTAGACACCTTTCTCTGAATAATATACATGTGGCTTCTTATTTAGGCCAAAACACATATAAATATATGCAACAATATACAACATTAATTTAATAAATACAGTATAAATCACTACATAAACTTCACTGAAACACAAACATGATCCGAAATAAACAAATGCCTAAAATGGCAAACTAATAAATTACTATACACGTACCATCGTATTACCATTATTATTATCCTTTTTAAAAAATAGTTTTTTGTTGTTGTTGGTCATAGTGTCTGACACTGTTAAAAAACACATTTTAAGTTACATCCATGTTATGATTAACACTTTTGTTATGATTATATGCATTTTACCATAATATCAAAAGAAATGTTAATTCAGAGTATATAATGACCAACATTTTACAATGTTTAACTGATCACATTATGCAAACCATAAGTACAGAAAATGTTTCAAACAAAAAGGTGCCACTTCACTTGTCTATCAATAGCATGTTTAATAATAATACTACATGTTTGAATAGCCTTTTTGATTTTACATTTATACAAAACACTACAGTATCGAGTCATTTGTCATATGTTTAGGGACAGGCCATTTTATTTTTGAATATTTTGAGATTGCCCAATAATATTGATATTGTATAATATGTATTTTATTTTTCTATCCAATGGCATTTGTCCATCTTAGTGCATCATTCGTATACAAAGAAAAAAATGAAAAACATGTCAGAAATCACTACGTAACCTTGGCTTGTGAATATTAACTACGTACATGAATGACTGGACGCTCATTAGCTAACACATGACAAGTAATGTATTAATATTCATAAGATAGGTCTAGCTCCGCCCAGGCAGCAAACTCGATCTGACAACCAAACGGATTGACTTCATCCAGTTCTGGCATTTCTATTCCGCGCCTCACACGTTTATTCTTATGGCTTGTGCATCGTTATGTTTGTACTTCCTTTCTGTCACAGTGACTTCCGCAGATGGATTGGCTTTTGTTGTGTAGTGACTGAAAGGGCGTGCGTTCATGCACGAGCACTTCAAACCGCACTCGTCAGGAAAAAAGGGAGTGTCGGCATAAAGCAACACCAACCATCCGCTAAGGTATATAAATCACGTTTATGCATGTCTATGTTCTCTTTTATGTTGGTAATTAAACTAACCAGTTGCTATTTGTAGTTGAAGGCCCGGTTGTTCTGCTTTCAAATGGCGACAGTGCGTGCAATGTTATTCGTAAGAAGTCATGCTTAAGTTACACCATGAATCCTTGCAGTTATAAACTAACCAAAGTTACCTGTATGCAATGCACTGCAGTTTGAAAAAAGTTCAGTTTTGCTGGGTTAGTAATGTTCTTTCGAAAGCGTGTAAATATGAAGGTAGTATGTCTAGTGTACTGCATTCTAGATACATATTTGCATTTTGCAACAGAGAAAGAGTTCCTCACCTCAACCGTATTAAATGGATATCTTTGCGGATAATATGGTAATAATATCACAATGCATCTGTTTTCTTTTGTTATAGTTAAATAATCATCAAGCGTAAAATCCATAGTTGTGTCCCCAATGACGCACTATACACTTTGCATGTATACACTATGTATTTATGCACTATGTACTCAACCGTGGCGTGTAGTGTATGAGCTTTACATGGTAATTGTCAATCAACATCGGTTTTTCAACATTAATATGAGTTCCCCTAGCCTGAATATTGTCATGTCTGGCTGTCTTTCTCTGCCTTTGAGAAAATGACAGCACAGACGAGCTGATCTTGAATTTTCCTGATATGACGTCATAACAGGAACAGAGAATTTGGCACGCCCATGCGAGCGCCATATTTGTTTGTCCTCGAGAGATCATGGCTTGTGAACGAGTGAATGCTGGCAGTTTCTCAGTGTTTGGATGTACAAATGAAAACAGAAGTCTTTCTGATCTGTGATCAGTGATTTCTGATGTGTAGCTAATTATTCAAGTTCACACAGAACTTTATTATTCGTGCTGCGGCTTCTCTCTCTCCTGACAGAACAGTGTTTTCTATCTTGTGAGTCAGTGTTTTTGTACGTCCTCGTCGCGTCTATCCATGGGCGTCGGAAGCAAAAAAAATGTGGGTGGGTCCTCAGAATTTTTTTTACTGGAGTAGATGCCAATAAGTACAAATATACCACTTTGCTTGCTAAGCGAATAGGTCGGAAAGACAAAATTACGGGAATCGCCATTTCATTGAGAGCGTCAGTAGTGTAGGGGTAAGACGCACAGCATCTAGTTTTGACACAAATTGAATCACGGTTCGAATCCGCCTAACGCCGAGTTCAATCTTCTCCCTTTTCCCATCACATATCAGATCGGAAAGGCATTTATTTTCAATAAAAATTACGAAAATATTAGAAAAGTTGAAATAAAGCGTCTAACATGTGTTTAATAATAAGTGTTTCTCGATTAGGGGTAGGTAAACAGACATGTGCTGAATGTTAGAGACGATAAAAGTGAGTGGGTCCAATATCATTGATCGTAAAAAGTGGGTGGGTCTTGTCCCACCCGCAAACAATGGTTCCGACGCCCATGCGTCTATCTGTTCTAAAATGTGCATACAGTCGTGAGTTTCTGCTCAACATCGGCAGAGCCACATCTTTAGAGATAAACCTCACGCACACCGAAGCTCGGGCTGCACTGACCGGTTGGCCTTCAACATCACCGACCCCCAGTACTGCATCTGGCCCAGAGCGGAGGCACCAAAAGCGGCGCGAGATTAAGCAGAAGGGGGGTAAGCGTGAGGGTCTCCGGGTTAGGCTAGCCAGCTATCCCCACAATAAACTGGATTACAGTCGATTACTGCTCTGTTGTGTCTTTGTTTGCGCTGTGTACTCAATGTGCGTCACTGACGCTTTTCATATGATAGCATAATTTTTAGATATTTTCCTATAATCAACACTTACTAGTAACTCGTTTATCTCCTGTAATGGTACATTACATGTGTTACAAAGTTGGTAATAAGGAGGAAGACGGGCTCAGTGTGACTGAGACTCGTGCTTATTCAGGACTCTAAGATACAAACACAAACTCGCGCTGACAGCGCTCTCACAACTCAGTACAATATCATTTTGTTAGCAATCGCTCTGTCTGGTACTCTAGTGATGTCCAGTTAGCGAACGAATCGTTCTTTTGAACCGGTTCTTTTTAGTGAACCGGTCGAACCAGTTTACCAAATCGGACTGAATCGTTCTAAATAGTTCGCGTCGCGAGTCAGCGCTGATCCATAATTTACTAAAGTTACTAACTTTCTGACATGAGTGACAGTCCCTCCGACTAGAAGTAAACTAATAACCTGAAGTATATGCTAGTAACTACAACAGTTCACTGAACTGAGACGTGCTGAGAGAACTGATGAGAAGTGACATCCGTCTCTCTGGCACAGCCTTGTGCCTTGTAGACCTCGTTAAACCACGCCCCCTCCGCTCATTTCAAATGCAAAGATGTCAGCCAATCACAACAGTGGGCGTTTTCACTGAAGTCTCACAGCAGACATGCCCCTTGAAACAGGGCATTCAGCCAGAGGGCAAACATCAGTATAGAAAAAATGCCTTTTATTTCTAAATTATGACATTTTCTGATGTAAAAGTCATACTTACAATACAAGTACACCTCAGAATACATTATAAAATAAAATAAAAAATCCATGCCATGGGACCTTTAAAAACGTCATAGAATAGTGCATAAGTATGCGAATTGGGACTCACCTCCTGTCTTTAATAGTTCGGACCATAGGCCGTAAAAAAATATGGACGACGCGACTTCATTCTCTTCTGCTGAAGAAAAGTGAAGCCTCCGGAGGGCCAAATATGGACCGGATTTGGGACCAAGTAGAGTGGAGAGCAGGAAGTAGAACCGCGATTTATCACAAAAGCCCGCCCACACTCTCGCAGATGCAGAACAATTAATTATGTCGGTGTGAAATAAACAGTTATAGAAATGTAGAAATTTAAGCTAAAGCTCCGATCTCCTCCCGAAAATCCTGAAAGAAGTCAGTTGGTGCCTCAGTGACAACTTCACTCAGAGAAGCCGTCAATCTCCGCTGTCAATCATGACGTCACACCCCCCGTTTTTATAGCATCAAATAACTTACTAAAACCAAACTTATTTTAAAACAACAACACTTGAAATGAAATCAGCGTGATCAAAATTGCCTAAAATGACACAAACCAACTTTGGTAAAAAAATTATATGAAGTGTAATTTAATTGTTTAGTTTGTCTCGTGTACATTAGAATACACGGAGGGGTGGGGGTTATGACCTATACTGGGACCAACCACCTGGGAGCGATCGAGGCGCGGATGCTTTAGTTTTTAACACGAGTGCTGCAGGCTTGGTATGGACCCAAGCGGCAACCTCCCGCAGTTTCTCTTGAAGCCGATACAGAAGTGACTTAAGCTGCAATTCATCGACTGGCTGCTAGGGAAAGGCTCCAGAAGGGAGCAGAATCTCATTGAGCTCCATGTTAAAATACCCAACTTTACAGCAGAATAAAACATGTTTACAGCCTAGTACAAATTGTGGTTTTGGTTTGTATGGCTAATTTTGCCCTTCATGACAACTGTGAGGGGGGTGAATTTTTTTATAACTCATTCGTTTACATTATATAAAGCATTATAGTTCCGCATAATTATGGGCGTGGCCACTTCGAATGACAGGTCGACCCTACTTTACGCTTCAAAACTGCTCCAGAAACAGAATCCTATGGGTGACGTCACGGACACTACGTCCATATTTTTTTACAGTCTATGGTTTGAACAAACAGGTAGCCCCACCCCCAAACGCACGCCATTGGATGTTGACAGAGGGTCACCTCCGATTGTTCTGATTGGCCAACACTGTCATAGGCCGAGAAAAATGTATAGCAACATAATTGCTTTTTGAACTGATATAGGCAAGTACTTTTACAAGTAGACAGGTTCTGGTGAAGGTGGTTATGCATGAAGTTATATTGTATTCATTTTATTTGATTTATTTTATGTGTAGAGTCAAACATCCAAGTTTGTTTTGGACATCACTGACATCCTACCTTGGTAGAGGTCCATACGATGACTTGTGCGGAGCAAGGCGATGCTGCAAAGTTTCTCAAGAGTTTTCTGGAGGAGTTTCCAAACCCACTTGGCACAGAGGATCCGCTTCCCGTCAGTCCACTTAGCCGTAAAGTCTCCCTGCAGGAGGTGACGGGAGAGAGTCTGGATCTTGGCCTCCGCCTGCTCTCAGCCAGGTTTGTTACGTGCATAATCTGCATATCTAGTTTTTATTTTAAAGGTGCACTGTGTAAATGTTAGCAGCGTCTTGCGGTGAGACCCTTTGAGAAGCACATAGAGAAGCTACGGTGGCCGACACAGGACAAAGATGTCGTCTGAGACAGCAGAGAGTAGCTAGCGCTCTGTAGAGCAGTTTGTCCGATTAGGGCTACTGTAGAAACATGGCGGCGCAAAATGTTGACTTCACTGTAAGGGGACCCGCGGTGTATGTAGATAGAAACGGCTCGTTCTAATGTAATAAAAACATAACGGTTCATTATGTAAGGTCGTTATACACCACTGAAAACATAGTTATGTATATTATATTGCATTTCTGTCAATAGATCCTCATGAGTATTACACACTGCACCTTTAATACATTTTTATAGACACATTTTTTATTGATTTAATAAAACAATCTATTTATATATTTAGTTAGTTAGATCTTATGTTTTATTTATTATTATTATTTTAAATGACTGTTTTTCCTCTAAACCCTTCCGGGCTCCTGAGGTTTCCCTCAGTTATTATTTATTTATTTACTTATATTTTTTTAATTATTAAAAAATATTATTTTTAATCTATTTAGTTTTTTAGTTATTTAGTTAGTTATATCTTCTAATTATCTTGTTTAACATAAAAATTTTTTAAATGAATATTTTATTTCAATTAACTTATTTATTTTTATCATATTTTATTTATTTTAATAATTTTAATCAATTTATTTAGTTAGATAGACCTTATGTTTTATTATGTATGTATTTATTTATTTTTTACACTGTTTTTCTCTAAATATTTCTACAAACTCCCTAGCTCTCCCTTGTGGGCCCCTGATGTAGTTTTTTGCAGAAGAGAAAATGCGTTTATACAGTGGGGCAAAAAAGTATTTAGTCAGCCACCAATTGTGCAAGTTCTCCCAATTAAAAAGATGAGAGAGGCCTGTAATTTCCATCATAGGTACACTTCAACTATGAGAGACAGAATGAGAAAAAAAATCCAGAAAATCACATTGTCTGATTTTTAAAGAATTGATTTGCAAATTATGGTGGAAAATAAGCATTTGGTCAAAAACAAAAGTTCATCTCAATACTTTGTATACCCTTTGTTGGCAATGACAGAGGTCAAACGTTGTCTGTAAGTCTCCACAAGGTTTCTACACACTGTTGCTGGTAGTTTGGCCCATTCCTCCATGCAGATCTCCTCTAGAGCAGTGAAGTTTTGGGGCTGTCGTTGGGCAATAGTGGTGTGGTCAAGACCACCTAAACCCAGACCAAGACTAAGACTTTGAAGGGTCGAGACCGAGTCAAGACCAAGACTTTGAAAGGTCGAGACCAAGTCAAGACCAAGACCAAGACTGGCCGAGACCGAGTCAAGACCAAGACTATAGTGCAAGTCCCCACACTGCATGACACACTTATGATAAAATGTGGAATATGCAGATAACTGGCACTTCTCTCGTGTTTGTGTGGGTGTGTAAATGTACCATGAGAGAAGTTTTGATAAAATAATCAATGAGGTATTAATCTAGACACAGTCCATTGTGTCTAAATGAATGTGAGTAACAGGAAGTGGAATATGTATCATACAGATCCATGGATTAGTATGCTTAGTTGGCAAATTATTTTATATAGGCCTAGGTATATTTTTTATTTACATTTTGGTAATGTTATTGTACAGCTTTATTTTGCAACGGGGAAGGAAACCCTGTTTTTGCATTTTATTTTTATTAACTACAGTATGTTTTTACAAATATTTCACATGTGGTTTGACGTACATGTTTGGTTAATATTGCCAGCAGTACTGTGGGGAGGGGTGAATATGAGTTTTGGTACAGCAAAATTTGCTAACATCACTTGCACTTAGTTTACCTTTCTTTTATGCTTCCTTTCTAAATGTTGATAAAAGTCCCAGCCGTCTCACGCCCATTTCACACATACTCCATCTGTGGTGCTTATGCGTAGTATTGTGGTGCGTAGCTATGCGATGCAGGAGCAGCAGGAGCTTTTGTGCTTTCACAAATGCTGCGTTTGTTTACCACAAAAAGCCATGTGTTGACTTTGAGTAGACTTTAAGTTGTATGCATCTGTGGTGAAATTACTAGATTTTCTAGTAATTCTGCTCTGTCACTTTAATTCAGCGCGTGCAGAATAGCAAAAAGTAGACTCGGTGCGGAAACGATCGCAGCACTGCTGCAGACGCGCTCCTGGAACGCGTTACAGAACACACTGTTGTATGTTTTCTTCTGGGTGCTTTTTTGCAGATAAACTGTTTGTTTAGGTAGCCAATTTGGCTGACATCTTCCCGACAGCCACTGTCAATCACGGTGATGGCACAGCTTGCTCTCTTGTCTCCAGCATTCACGTGTGTGTGTGTGTGTGAGATATGCGATGTGGGTGGTGGCAGCGCGTGGAGGGAAGGGGTAAATGGCACCATAAAGCAAAGAGTAAAAACTAAAAACATTTCAAATTAGACACGAGTCAAGTTCTTGGTCGGAAGTTTAATGTCTAATCACAGTAATGATGTTAACAAATAATGTTGTGATATGCCATCAGTTGTGGTCTTGATAGGTCTTGAAATAAAATCCTGAGTCCTCTTTGTCCGAGACCGAGACGAGACAGAGTAAAAATGCAGTCGATTCTGAGACGAGACCAAGACCTTTAAAAAGTAGTCTCGAGACCAAGACCGATCTCGAGTACTACAACATTACTGGGCAACACAGATTTTTAACTCCCTGCAAAGATTTTCTTTGGGGTTGAGATCTGGAGACTGGTTAGGCCACTCCAGGACCTTGAAATGCTTCTTACGAAGCCACTCCTTCATTGCCTGGGCAGTGTGTTTGGGATCATTGTCATGCTGAAAGACCCAGCCATGTTTCATCTTCAATGCCCTTGCTGATGGAAGGAGGTTTTTACTCGAAATCTCACGATACATGGCCCCATTCATTCTTTCCTTTACACGAATCAGTCGTCCTGGTCCCTTTGCAGAAAACAGCCACAAAGCATGATGTTTCCACCCCCATGCTTCACAGTAGGTATGGTGTTCTTTGGATGCAACTCAGCATTCGTTCTCCTCAAAACACGACAAGTTGAGTTTTTACCAAAAAGTTCTATTTTGGCTATATCTGACCATATGACATTCTCCCAATCCTCTTCTGGATCATCCAAATGCTCTCTAGCAAACTTCAGACGGGCCCGGACATTGCTGTGCTAGAAGTAAGAACCGATTACGTCAGGCGCTCTTGGCCATAGTGGAGTTTGGAGTCTGACTGTTTGAGGTTGTGGACAGGTGTCTTTTATGCTGATAAAGAGTTAAAACAGGTGCAGTTAAAGGGATAGTTCACCCAAAAATGAAAATTAGCCCATGATTTACTCACCCTCAAGTCATCCTAGGTGTATATGACTATATAAAGTAAAGTTTCTGCCGACCGCCTTCCGTGTTCAATTTATGAAAAAAGTGTTGAAAGTTCCCCTGCCGATCGAAAGACTAACGCGACCAGGTCCGCTCGTCATGACGTCACGTACGCATCTTGAGTTTCACTTTCAACATTCAACACTTTTTTCCATGGAAGGCAATCGGCTGGAACTTTACTTGATAAAGTTTTAAATATGGATATTTTTCTTACACAAACGCATCGATTCGCTTCATAAGGCCTTTATTAACACCCCGGAGCCGCGTGGAGCACGTTATTTGATGGACAGGTGCGTTTTTTATGGACTTAAAAAACAGAGCAACTATTACTGCAATTCTAATGCTTGGATTAGCCTGGACTTTTGTAATATAACTCTGATTGTATTCGTCTGAAAGAAGAATGTCATATACACCTAGGATGACTTGAGGGTGAGTAAATCATGGGCTAATTTTCATTTTTGGATGAACTATCCCTTTAATACAGGTAACGAGTGGAGGACAGAGGAGCCTCTTAAAGAAGAAGTTACAGGTCTGTGAGAGACAGAAATCTTGCTTTTTTTGTAGGTGACCAAATACTTATTTTCCACCATAATTTGAAAATAAATTCTTTAAAAATCAGACAATGTGATTTTCTGGATTTTTTTTCCCTTCTCATTCTGTCTCTCATAGTTGAAGTGTACCTATGATGAAAATTACATTTATTTTCTAAAAACATGTACGGGATTTTTAATAGGCCCACAAGTGGGACTGAAACGTTGTGGCACGCCTGTCCTCTTTAACCAGAGGAGGAGCGTTCTTTCATTCCTGTCATTCCTGCTTCTCTCTCCCATTTGCTTTCTCTCTGTATTTGCAGACAGTATTTGGCCCAGGCCAGCATGTTGCAATATGCATGAGCTGATTAAGACATTTGATGCTTTTTTCCCCAGTCACTATCAGTGGCAATCCAAGCATTGGAAAGCAATGGTGCAGAATTTAAAGTTTAAATTAACAATGGAGTTTTTGTTTTATCTTTTTCTGTATCCTTTTCTCCCTCTCCCCTGACGCATTTCTCAGGGCAGACTTCCTGTCTATGGAATCACTATTGTTATACCCACTTCCTGACATTTAGACTTCATTTCCTCTTTGTTGGAAGCTGTGCCGAATGCAAATGTCTGCACAGTGCAGATTTGTCAGGTTTAACCCCTTACGTGATATGATATAGGTCAGAGATGCATGACGTTACCACAGCTCTTGACAAGTAGGACAAAAGGGGGTTTCTTTTCTGACATCTTGCTGTCATGTCATTAGATAACATCTCTGCAGCCAAATGCTCCTTTTAAATAGATGTGTTGTTATGAGTGGGTGGGTGGGCCATTTGCCACTTGTTGCTCCAGCAGGCAAAGTGCTAATATAAATCTAATATAAAAACAGAGCAAATTCACTAGTGCAAGATGTGCTTTTTACTCCAAAGTTTGTGAGAGGAAAAACAAACATATCATCATAAATGTATTTACATTTGTCAACCAAATTTTTACTTGAACATGCACTATGTACACTTTTTTTCCCTCAAAGAAATTAATAATTTTATTCAGCAAGGACACATTAAATTGATTAAAATGTTACAAATTATTCATTTCTATTTCAAACATATGTTCTTTTGTACAAAAAACTAAATATTTGGCAGCACAGCTGTTTTCAACATTGATAATAATAAATGTTTCATGAGTATCAAATCAGCATATTAAAATAATTTTTGAAGGATCTTGTGACAGAAAAT
Source organism: Romanogobio albipinnatus (assembly GCA_023566225.1). Classification (NCBI taxonomy): domain Eukaryota; kingdom Metazoa; phylum Chordata; class Actinopteri; order Cypriniformes; family Gobionidae; genus Romanogobio; species Romanogobio albipinnatus. The sequence goes on along the minus strand of CM042242.1, from coordinate 11,364,120 downwards.
TCAGTTTTGCCATCAGAGGAAAACATTTAATTTGAAAATGTATTCAAATAGCATTTTGTTACTTTTAAATTGTAATAATATTCCACAATATTACTGTTTGTACTTTGATGAAATAAATGCAGCCTTGGTGAGCAGAAGAGACTTCTTTTTAAAAACATATAAAAAATTGTAATGACCCTGAAACTTTGGAACTGTAATATAAGTTATTTGAGATGTATTTTATTATATTTTGTTTAAAGAAATGCCCCATCCTGGCTGGGTGCAGCGATGTGCAATGCTGCTGTCACTGAATTGCTTAAAGATGACCTTTCATCTCACTACTGCCCCAAAGATCCTGAACAGCAACCGGAGGATGAACAAGGAATTGTGTGTGAGTGATTCTGTTGATTTGATTCTTATTCTTTTCTGTTTATGACATTTTGTGTTGTAATGTATGTTTTGTGTGTGTGTGTGTGTGTTTGTGTATATGTGTGTATATATATATATATATATATGTATATGTATATGTATATGTATATGTATATATGTATATGTATATGTATATGTATATATGTATATATACACAGTGAGGAAAAGAACACCCTGCTATTTTGCAAGTTCTCCCACTTGGAAATCATGGAGGGGTCTGAAATTGCCATCGTAGGTGCATGAGAGACATGATCTAAAATAAAAAAATCCAGAAATCACAATGTATGATTTTATAACTATTTATTTGTATGATACAGCTGCAAATAAGTATTTGAACACCTGTCTATCAGCTAGAATTCTGACCCTCAAAGACCTGTTAGTCTGCCTTTAAAATGTCCACCTCCACTCCATTTATTATCCTAAATTAGATGCACCTGTTTGAGGTCGTTAGCTGCATAAAGACACCTGTCCACCCCATACAATCAGTAAGAATCCAACTACTAACATGGCCAAGACCAAAGAGCTGTCCAAAGACACTAGAGACAAAATTGTACACCTCCACAAGGCTGGAAAGGGCTACGGGGAAATTGCCAAGCAGCTTGGTGAAAAAAGGTCCACTGTTGGAGCAATCATTAGAAAATGGAAGAAGCTAAACATGACTGTCAATCTCCCTCAGACTGGGGCTCCATGCAAGATCTCACCTCGTGGGATCTCAATGATCCTAAGAAAGGTGAGAAATCAGCCCAGAACTACACGGGAGGAGCTGGTCAATGACCTGAAAAGAGCTGGGACCACCGTTTCCAAGGTTACTGTTGGTAATACACTAAGACGTCATGGTTTGAAATCATGCATGGCATGGAAGGTTCCCCTGCTTAAACCAGCACATGTCAAGGCCCGTCTTAAGTTTGCCAATGACCATTTGGATGATCCAGAGGAGTCATGGGAGAAAGTCATGTGGTCAGATGAGACCAAAATAGAACTTTTTGGTCATAATTCCACTAAATGAGTACCATCCCAAGAACACCAACCCCAATGTGAAGCATGGGGGTGGTAGCATCATGCTTTGGGGGTGTTTTTCTGCACATGGGACAAGGCGACTGCACAGTATTAAGGAGAGGATGACCGGGGCCATGTATTGTGAGATTTTGGGGAACAACCTCCTTCTCTCATTTAGAGCATTGAAGATGGGTCGAGGCTGGGTCTTCCAACATGACAATGACCCGAAGCACACAGCCAGGATAACTCAAGGAGTGGCTCTGTAAGAAGCATATCAAGGTTCTGGCGTGGCCTAGCCAGTCTCCAGACCTAAACCCAATAGAGAATCTTTGGAGGGAGCTCAAACTCTGTTTCTCAGCGACAGGCCAGAAACCTGACTGATCTAGAGAAGATCTGTGTGGAGGAGTGGGCCAAAATCCCTCCTGCAGTGTGTGCAAACCTGGTGAAAAACTACAGGAAACGTTTGACCTCTGTAATTGCAAACAAAGGCTACTGTACCAAATATTAACATTGATTTTCTCAGGTGTTCAAATACTTATTTGCAGCTGTATCATACAAATAAATAGTTAAAAAATCATACATTGTGATTTCTGAATGTTTTTTTTTTTTAATTATGTCTCTCACAGTGGACATGCACCTGCGATGACAATTTCAGACCCCTCCATGATTTCTAAGTGGGAGAACTTGCAAAATAGCAGGGTGTTCAAATACTTATTTTCCTCACTGTATGTGTATATATATATATATATATATATATATATATATATAAGTGCACTATACTATATAGTGTGTGTGTATATATAGTACATGCCCTCTGAAGACTTCAGTTAGGGGCAAAATAGCAACATATATTTTTATTTGTGTGTATTTTTTATATATATATATATATATATATATATATATATATATACATTTTTTTATTTTTTATTTTTATTATTATTATATAATCATGCACAATTATTTTTTATTTGAAGTTATCTTTAGAAAATAAGACTTTGGGCCTGTCGATCATAAACATCAGTGACTAACAGGCAGAAAATCCTAATTAATTAATAAATATCAGTAATATATAATGAAGATTTTATGGTGGCTATCACCAGACCACGCTCAATTTAAGATTGAACATTGGTCTGGGGAGTCTGCTCTGTATTTTCTACTGCACAAGAGGTGTGATAAACTAGCATAAATTAAATGACTCTGTACGCAATTGGATAGTCCTTCAACTAATCAGACCACAAGAGGCGTGATAAACGAGCATAATTCAAATGACTCTGTATGCAATTGGATAGTCTTTCAACCAGTCAGACCACAAGAGGTATGATCATCAACGACCCATCGCTTCTCTATCCGTCATCGTGTTAAACCCGCCAATAGGGCGCCAGGTGGAAAAGCCAGTCTGTGATTGGTTCCCGCAAAAGTGTAACATAAGCAGTAGAAATTAATGCACAGGTTTCCAGACTGAGTTGCAGGGCGAAATCAAATCGGCAGCAGATCAGGCTGGGTTTACCCAGTCTAGTCAGTTGCTCTTACCATTGGAGAAACTCTAAAAATAGATCAATCCAAAACAAATGTTTAAGAGAAAACTGTTGAAGATTAGCCAATGGGTTGTCGATTCATTAAATTATAAAATTAAGCTATTTCTACACAAAAGAGGTTTATTCAGTGTAGTGAAGCCTCTCCTCTATTGACATCCATTAAAAAAAAGTAAGCTTGCATTAAGCTTTTTTTCGGCTAAGGTTGTAGGCTTGCCTTCAAGTGGCTTTGCTTGGTTTGCTTGCCTATCCACTTTCAACAGCGTTTTTCAGAAATCACTTACTGCACCTTTAATTCGCTGTGTGGCAGCACCCTCTAGTGTTCAAACAACAGCAGTACATGAAGATACAGTTTTTACATTGTTTGAAAACCTGGAAAAAGTTAATGCCTGTGTTGTTGACTCTTTACATTATTTCAGTCAGTATGACTTCTAAGAACTTCTATTCAAACAATGTAGCATCATGATGAGTGTATGTGTCTGTGTGACCCTTCAGTGTTACAGTCTGAGCCACTGCAGCGCCTCTTTATAAATAAATTGAGAGAGGTGGGTGTGGCCTGGCAGAAACAGCTGCCCAGTCCTGGTTCTTCCTCTTCACGGACACACAGCTGCTCTGTTCACGCCATTAGAAACACTCGCAGGAAGATGGAGGATCGTCACATGATCTTGAAAGAGTTTAACCAGCTTCTGGGATTGAAGGTGAGGCAGCCACATATTTCCTCTAGCCTTGAATAAAGACCATGTGCATACCATACCATACCAATAAGCAACCAATGAGCATATTTCACTCTTTTATTTATATATATATATATATATATATATATATATATATATATATATATATATATATATATATATATATATATATATATATATACAGTGGGGAGAACAAGTGTATTTGATACACTGCCGATTTTGCAGGTTTGCCCACGTGTAGAAGTCTGTAATTTTTATCATAGGTACTCTTCAACTGTGAGTGACGGAAACAAAAACAAAAATCCAGAAAATCACATTGTATGATTTTTTAATAATTAATTAGCTTTTTATTGCATGACATAAATATTTGATACATCAGAAAAGCAGAACTTAATGTTTGGTACAGAAACCTTTGTTTGCGATTACAGAGATCATACGTTTCCTGTAGTTCTTGACCAGGTTTGCTCACACTGCAGCAGGGATTTTGGCCCAATCCTCTATACAGACCTTCTCCAGATCCTTCAGGTTTCGGAGCTGTCGCTGGGCAATACGGACTTTCAGCTCCCTCCAAATATTTTCTATTGGGTTCAGGTCTGGAGACTGGCTAGGCCACTCCAGGACCTTGAGATGCTTCTTACGGAGCCACTCCTTAGTTGCCCTGGCTGTGTGTTTCGGGTCATTGTCGTGCTGGAAGACCCAGCCACGACCCATCTTCAACGCTCTTATTGAGGGAAGGAGGTTGTTGGCCAAGATCTCGCGATACATGGCCCCATCCATCCTCCCCTCAACGGTGCAGTCGTCCTGTCCCCATGCAGAAAAGCATCCCCAAAGAATGATGTTTCCACCTCCATGCTTCACGGTTGGGATGGTGTTCTTGTTGTTGTACTCATCCTTCTTCTTCCTCCAAACACGGCGAGTGGAGTTTAGACCAAAAAGCTCTATTTTTGTCTCATCAGACCATGTGACCTTCTCCCATTCCTCCTCTGGATCATCGAGATGGTCATTGGCAAACTTCAGACGGGCCTGGACATGCGCTGGCTTGAGCAGGGGGACCTTGCGTGCGCTGCAGGATTTTAATCCATGACGGCGTAGTGTGTTACTAATGGTTTTCTTTGAGACTGTGGTCCCAGCTCTCTTCAGGTCATTGACCAGGTCCTGCCATGTAGTTCTGGGCTGATCCCTCACCTTCCTCATGATCATTGATGCCCCACGAGGTGAGATCTTGCAGGGTGCCCCAGACCGAGGGTGATTGACTGTCATCTTGAACTTCTTCCATTTTCTAAATATTTACACCAATAGTTCTTGCCTTCTCACCAAGCTGCTTGCCTATTGTCCCGTAGCCCATCCCAGCCTTGTGCAGGTCTACAATTTTATCCCTGATGTCCTTACAAAGCTCTCTGGTCTTGGCCATTGTGGAGAGGTTGGAGCCTGTTTGATTGAGTGCGTGGACAGGAGTCTTTTATACAGGTAACGAGTTCAAACAGCTGCAGTTAATACAGGTAATGAGTGGAGAACTGGAGGGCTTCTTAAAGAAAAATTAACTGGTCTGTGAGAGCCGGAATTCTTACTGGTTGGTAGGTGATCAAATACTTATGTCATGCAATAAAATGCTAATTAATTATTTAAAAATCATACAATGTGATTTTCTGGATTTTTGACGTCTCTCACAGTTGAAGTGTACCTATGATAAAAATTACAGACCAGTAATTGCTTCGTAAGTACGAAATCCTGCAAAATCGGCAGTGTATCAAATACTTGTTCTCCCCACTGTAGCTCTGTATGTATATCCGAATATGCAATATTCATGAGCTGAACACTACCGGGATAATATTGGTAGTTGAAATGTTTTGTGACATTTAAAGGTGCAGTGTGTATTATTTATGAAGATCTATTGACATGCAGAAATGTAATATAATATACATAACTGTGTTTTCAGTGCTGTTTAAAATTTACACAGTGCACCTTTAAATTAAATAAAAAGGTCAAAATAAATGGAGTCAATTTATATTTAAAGGGATAGTTCACCAAAAAATGTAAATTCTGCCATTATTTACTCATCTTTTGTTCCAAACCTGCTTGAAGTTCTTTCTTCTGCTAAACACAAAAGATATTTTGAAAAATGTTGGTAACCAAACAGTTGATGGACCCCATATGACTTCCATAGTATAGAATACAAATATTGGTTTGGTGACCAACATTCTTCAAAATATCTTCTTTTTTTGTTCAGCATAATAAGGAAATCAATACAGGCTTGGAACAACTTGTGGGTGAGTAAATGATGACAGAATTTTCCCTATCCCTATGTGTTTGTTTCTGTCTTTAAATACTTTTCTGCTTGGACCAAAATTGTGTCTAAGGCGTGATTCTGATTTCCGTTTCTCTTCTATAGGATGGTGTGGATCGAGAGTATTACGCAGTGTTTGATGGACATGGAGGGGTGGATGCTGCCACATATTGTGCCACTCACCTGCATATCATACTGAGCCAGCAGGAGGTGCTAAAAAGCGATGCTGCCACAGCCTTCAAAAGCAGCTTCACACAAACAGATGACATGTTCAAGATCAAAGCCAAGAGAGAGGTAAGAACAACCAAAAGAGATGCAAATGCTTACATTTTTCTAATTTATTCAATTTTGTCAAATTAAATATTATATTGTCAGCATATCAATTTGAGTGCTAGAACAATGTATGTACAGATGGATGCATGTAAACCTATTGTATGAGACCTTCAAAACAAAATGAGACAAAATATCATAGCAGACTGTATGTGCAACATATAAATAAAGCAACAAAACCACTTTTAAACATGCACTACTTAAAGGTCCCGTTCTTCGTGTTTTTTTGAAGATTTGATTGTGTTTACAGTGTGCAATATAACATGTATTCATGTTTCGCGTGTAAAAAAACACAGTATTTTACACACAATTTACTTATCTGTATACCGCTGTTTTCCCTGTCCTAAAAACGGCTGATGAGTTCCTTGTTCTATGAAGTCCCTCCTTCAGAAATACGTAACGAGTTCTGATTGTGCCAGCGGTTCCCGTGTTGTGATTTGACCGCAGCTTAGCGCACGTGGCACGGTTCCTGTGTTGTGATTCGACAGCAGCTTAGCGCACGTAACTTGCATGGAAAGGTCACGCCTCTTAACGGGGAGATGTATGCGCTCAATGATCTCTACAGCGTCCCTGGGAAAGCCAAACAAAAGTGATTTGACTCCGGGATGAAAATAACAGCTTCTCGACGACATGGCGACAAACACACTGAAACGCAACACTTCCTTTTCTCCACGTGGGAGAGCAGCAAGACCACGCCCTCTTTTTTGCGTATTCTTGTGGGCGCAGGTTAGTCTGTTCTACTGACGTAATTAAAGAAGGAAGTACCAGGATGTAGTCCAAGCCGGCCGTTCGCTGTAGGCTTTGAAAGGGAACTTCTGTTAAATAAAATATCTCGCTTGGCATTGAACTTTGAGCTTTATAATTTTACAGGTATTATTTATGCTCTAACAGCAACATTACACACTAACTAAAGTTTGAACAGTGGGATCGCGAAGAACGGGACCTTTAAAAACATCATTGAATGAGCTGAGATTCGTGTTGACTTTCTTCGAAGAGTACACTTGTTTTCCTTTAAACAGGTTTTTTTTTTATCAGCCTATCTGCTTTGAAAAAACTGCACAATCAGTTTCAGCAGTTAGATTATCTCTCCCCTTATTTGTCAAGCTGGTGCATTCTGTGGAAATTCACGATGGAAAGAAATCTTTTCACACCTCTCCCACTTCTTAAGATGCAACCGTTTTGTGTATCTAATGTTCCTACATTGTAATAAATACAGATAAATATAGTCCATGTTCCCCCTGTGGTTTAAATTTATGGTAAGAAAACAAGTAAGCTTGCAAGCTTGCTGCAAGTCTCTGTCTGCCTCCACAGGTACAGATATGAGTAAGCACTTTGTTTCGTTGACACAGACGGTGCAAGTAAAAAATAATTAATTTTACTGATAATAATTGACATGCACTTGACGGTTTATATGGACCAGTTAATACCACTTAATAAAACGAGTAATTATCTATTTTTTATGAAAATGTTTAATTTTTGTAAGCCTTAAATTATACCAAATTAGTTGAATGAAGTGTCATTTTAAATGGTAAAAACATTTAGTTGAGTAATTACCTTTTTTTTGTCACGTTTTTTTTGCATTGTGAATTTTTCAAGCAATTAATACTTGCCAAACTATTTAGTTAGTTAGAATATGAAAAATGTGTATTTTATTTTTATAAAAATATTACATTATAAAAATTACATTTATTATGTTATTTAGTGCAATTCATTTTGAATAAAATATTGCTTTTTTTTATTAGTTTGCTAATTATTTTATTTGCATTTTAATGGAAAACTTATTTCATTTTAGTGCAGTACATTTTTAACTTAATTGCACAATTGAAAAAATATTTGATGAGCAAATATTTGATAATATAAATGAGTACATCATTTTTTTTTAACCATTAACATATTTTTGCATAGTGAAAATATTTACATGACAATTAAGCCCCCACTGCAAAAATAGTGTTATGTGAATTTATTATTTTATTGCTTATTCAATTCATTATTTAATTTAGTTCAGTTCATTTTGAACATAGCTCAATAAAAATGAACAAAAGTTCAGTTTATGCTAATTTAAAAAAAAAAAAATCAGTGTTGACAGTTAACAGTGTTGTTTTAATGTTATTGTTAACTATTTTACTGTATTACAGTAATGATAACCATAATTATTACTCCCAGTGACCACAGGATGGCAAACTAAACACTCTTTTGTTTCTGTCGTCTTTAGCGTCTGCGCAGCGGCAGCACTGGTGTGGCCATCTTACTGACCTCTGATCGCCTGACTGTCTCCTGGCTGGGCGACTCTCAAGCTATGCTGGTCCGACAGGGAGAACCAGTGACCCTAATGGACCCACACAAACCGGAGAGAGAGGTACGAGACACTATAAGCCACTGCTGACCAGTAGAGACGGAACCACAAGACCGTATCAGATGCTCCTCTGTTCTCCGTGAGCAGCTGAAATGTGAGACAGAGGAACTGACTGCTGACCACATGCTGAATCAATATTAGCGCTGTATGCTGCATACTTACTACAGCGACTGAATGCCAGAAGAATTCGAATGGTCCTTAGAGAGGCACTGATTGACAAACTTGTGTTTCTGCATGCAAAATATTTCTACAAAAGATTAAGAGATTTGTAATTAGGATAATACAGGGGTTTTCATTATAGGATGTAAAAGCTCCAGTATTTTGACTGCATCCTGAAAGATTGTGCTTCCGTGCAGGATGAGAAGAAAAGGATTGAAGATCTGGGTGGATGCATCGCTTTCATGGGTTGTTGGCGGGTAAATGGTACCTACGCCGTTTCCAGAGCAATAGGTGAATTAAAACAACAGCAAACCAAAAAAACATTATTTTTTCATTTTTCCATTCCAGTGCACTACTTGTTCATTGTTTTTCACTGTAAGCACGCGCTAGTTGAGCGTCTTTAACCGCTGTGTTCACCAACATCTCGCATGACACATGGCACTCACATTTAAAGTAGTTCAACTTTGAAAACAACACGTCTCTAGACCTTGCACTTCTTTTTTTCTTTCTACTGCCCCGCCTCTTGCATTTTTAAGTATTTACAAGTTTGGCTGGCCGATATTTTTAAAAATTCACAAGATATTTGAATATTCATCAATGTGAATATTTCAGTGATTTTAATGTGCTTTTTATTTGTTGTTTAGTTTACCTAATATGGACGTTTTTATGGTGTCTCTGATTTAAATTTCAGTAGCGGAAAAGAAGATTTACGTTCATGAATTAGTTCAAACTGTCCTATCCATTTCAGATTCAATTTCTCAGAAATGTTCCAGGAAATGGTCTTTTTCATTTACTTAAATTTGTTAAAATATATGTAGGTAAATATTGCTGATTATTATGATGCTATATTGGTGCATATAATGTAATTTTTATTTGTTCGTGTAGCGAAAAACAGTGTGGGAAACTAGATTCTTACATGCATTAACATTTTGAATCTATAATTTAAAACATAATTCAGGGCAAATATATACATATCAGGATAAATGTTGAAAAATATTGAGATGTATTTGTTTTATATATCATATTGTAAAATGTGTTTTATTCCTGTGATGGCAAAGCTGAATTTTTAGCATCATTTCTCCAGTCAGTGTCACATGATCCTTCAGAAATCATTCTAATATGCTGATTTGATACTCAAGAAACATTTATTATTATTATTATTATTAATGTTTAATTATTAATATTATTAAAACAGTTTGTGCTGCTTAATTATTTTGTGAAAACTTATACGTTTTTTTCAGGATTCTTTGATGAATAGAAAGCTCAAAAGTACAGCATTTATATGAAATATAAATATTTTATACCATTATGAATATCTTTACTGTAACTTTTTTAATGAATTTAATTACATTTTAATTTTTACTGATGTTTTGTACTGACCCCTTTGAATAGTAGTGTATTGTATATATGTATAATATATATATTTAGTTGCATTTTTATATTATATATGTGTATGTTTTATCTTTGAACGGTAGTGTATTGTGTATATATTTGTAATGTATAATTTTAGTTATATTACCCAGCTCTATTTATAGCTAAATTGGTTAATTTGCTGCTATTCTAAAAAAAAAAAAATTTTTATTGTAGTAATTATTTAAAGTAGTTATAGTGCAAGTTAGTAAAATACATTTTATATACAGATTTTTTTCTAATCCTCAAAAGGTGATTTTGATCAGAAGCCGTATGTCTCTAATGAAGCTGACAGCTCATCGGTCCAGCTGAACGGGGATGAAGATTACATCCTCCTTGCCTGTGACGGCTTCTTTGACGTGGTTCGGCCTGGGGACGTCCCGGGGCTGGTCCTGGAAGCTCTGAGGGAGGGCAGAGGCTCGGGTGAGGACGTGGCCCAAAGTCTGGTGGCCCAGGCGAAAGCTGCTGGATCCAGTGATAACATCACAGTTCTTCTGGTGTTCCTGAAGGAGCCGCAGCAACTTTTGACCCACGAGACGAGCTCCAGAACAGAGGAAGTAGGAGCTACAGCTGCAGCCACAGTGATCTGAAAGGGGAATAGTAGCCGATTGGTCTTTTTTTTAACCATTTCAAATGATATGAGTTGTTGAATTTGAAAAGAATATGCGATTGTTGAGGTCATCCAAAACGAGTCCATTCATGCATTCAGAAGAAAGCATTGAACGCCAGTGAAAGGCGTTTCCTTGTTTTTTTTTGCCAAGAATGTCTGATCCTTGGTCATTTATTTACTCTCTTTGTTGCTAAGTCTGAACTTGCCTTCATTTTTAAACAAGATGTTTCCATCTTTTAAGTATTTGCCTTGTTATTACCAGCTTATTTTTACATTTACTGGTGCTTAATATCTCATAAACTATGTATTACCTTTGAGACATGTGTAATGTGCGATCAGAGCTATTTGTTGGTTGCACTCCCTATTTGATACGACTGTTACAACGGAGAGAAAACTAATGTGAATAGTCTTAACGGATACAGTATTGCATTGCGTTTCAGACCACGTCGGCTTCAATAATGAAATAATCGCCCCCGTAAGGCCTTTAGCTCTTGTCAGCAGATGTACTTCTCCAGTATTGTAGGTGGTTAGTATATAAGACTGTTATTTATTTGAAAAAATATATATTTATGGCTGGACTTTACTGTGTAAACACTCTTTCATGTGCCAAAACTGTATTCACAAGTCTGACTTTGCCAAGATCGTCTCTCGGTTGCTGAACGCCACTGCAGTTTTGTGGAAGTGTACAGCAAACCTTTATTTATGCATATCATTTTCTTGTTTGTTTTGTTGCAGTGCCTTTTTTCCCTAAATATCAGTGTTAATATTCGGTGTGTGTGTGTGTGTTGTATTATCTATCATAGCCAGACTTTGCAAACCACACGTCCTGCATGCTGCAAGTCGTCTCACATTACATTCGCTCAATATTTTGAAAGCCTTGTGACGAGTAGCTGATATAGTAGCACAGTCACTATAATGTGATAAGGCCAAGAATATCGCTAACCTAATGGATACCATATGAGGAAGGTGAAGACAGAGTGATGTGTTGATTTGGTGTTTGTATGGGAAAAATGTCTTGTTTGTCCCTGGTAGGTTCAGTCCTATGCAGTCCCTTCTATATTTAAATAAAAAAAAGAGTGCTTGAGATTACCTTACAATGCACGTTGAGTATATTTTCCAAGATATACAGTGGCATCCTAACTGAGACCACAATGAAAATCTGTGATTTAAAATATTTACACAACCATTCAAAAGTTTGGGGTCGAAATATATATATATATTTTTTTGCTTGTTTGATCAAAAATACAATAAAACCGTGATTTGTGAAATATTATTACAGTTTAAAAAAACTTTAAAATATTTTAAAGTATTCCTGCAATGGCAAAGCTGAATTTTTCAGCATCATTTGTGCTGCTTAATATATTTGTGGAAACCATGAAACATTTATTTTTATTTTTAAAAGAACAGCATTTATTAAAAATTAAATTTTTTGTAACATTATAAAAGTCTTGACTGATGCTTTTGATCAATTTATGCATCCTTCCTGAATACAAATATAATTTTTTTTTAACCCCATATATTCTTTTCATTTTAAACAAAAATGTAATGATGTAAAAGCTTTTTTGCTTGTGGTCTCAGACTTTTGGACCTCACTGTATATTGCAAATATGGTCTAATTTCCCCTATATTGACAAACACAACAATTGCTCTTCCAGTTTAGATGTGGGATGGTAATTCTGCAATATGTGAATTATTATTATTTTATTTTTTTTATTTATTTTTTTGTATCTGTTTTGCAATTGTCAATGACTGTAAAGGCCAAATATCTATGCACCGGATCGGCACTGAGTTATTAGGAAATGGGATTGGGAAATTTGTGATCTCACAGTAGTTAATTATAGTTTTCCCTGTTTAAATGCGCAATGCCTTAATGTCATAGTTCTGTCATCATTTACTCAGCATAATTCCAGCCCTTTTTTCTGTGGCACACAAAAGAAGATATTTTGAAAAATGTTGTTTTGGACCCCATTGACTTTCATTGCATGGGCAGTTGAAACATTCTTCACATCTAGACAGTGATGTAAATTATGTCAGAATTTCCATTTTGAACTATTCCTTTTATGTTCACAGCAGTGCCAAATGAAATTGTTCATTCAAAATGTGCTTTGATCTTGACCTCTAATGCATTTAGTATTCTTAATGTTGAATCTTTTTAAGAGTTTGAGCTCTGAACTACATGTTTTGTCTAGTAAAAGGAAAGATAAAGAAATCTTGAACGTATGCATCAGATATTTATGACGGTGTGCAATTTTATACAGACTTTTTGCCTGCATTTTTTTTTTCACAGGACATTTTGTAATGGTTGCTGTTTGTATTTCTAAAAAGTGAACACTGCTCTCACAGTACATGATAAAGTGCCTTATCTCAATGTACTTTTTCAGAATCAGCTTTGAATCATTTTTGACAGTCAACTTAACTGATAAACCTAAGGGATCAGACTCTTTTTGGACCTAACGTTGTCTCCTTACTGGCTGATGTTGTGTGCAAGTAATGTTTCGTGAAGTTTTATACTGGATAAAATAACTCCAATTCCACACTGGGTATACATAGTGAACTGTGTACCTAAATGTTCTCGCACGTGGTAATGCTGATGTCAGCGACTTATTTTATGTCTGTTAAAACATAATAGTTGAATGTGAGTGCTGTCCTGTGGTATTTCCCAGCAATTCTGGGAAGCATTTCTTATGCATCTTTTCATGGACATGGAACCAAACATTGGGCTTTAATCTCATATAATGTGAATAAAGTACTTTTCACATCAGTTCGGCGTTTTTTTTCTTCTTCAATACTTTCTTCTGTGACTGCACTAGTGGTTTACACACTTGCCAGTTTATGTTTAGCTGCCTCTAACGTGGTTAGCGCAAGTAAACCACTAAACTATGTACTTCAATTTACCATGGTCTCCTTTCACAAGAGCTTACACTCTCATGAGAACTTTTCAGACTGATTTAAGATTTGCAGATGAAGCAAATCTAGTACACAGAGAAAAGTGAACAGGCATGATTGTATAAATATATACAGGTGCTGGTCATATAATTAGAATATCATCAAAAAGTTGATTTATTTCCCTAATTCCATTCAAAAAGTGAAACTTGTATATTATATTCATTCATTACACACAGACTGATATATTTCAAATGTTTATTTCTTTTAATTTTGATGATTATAACTGACAACTAAGGAAAATCCCAAATTCAGTATCTCAGAAAATTTGAATATTGTGAAAAGGTTCAATATTGAAGACACCTGGTGCCAAACTCTAATCAGCTAATTAACTCAAAACACCTGCAAAGGCCTTTAAATGGTCTCTCAGTCTAGTTCTGTAGGCTACACAATCATGGGGAAGACTGCTGACTTGACAGTTGTCCAAAAGTCGACCATTGACACCTTGCACAAGGAGGGCAAGAGACAAAAGGTCATTGCAAAAGAGGCTGGCTGTTCACAGAGCTCTGTGTCCAAGCACATTAATAGAGAGGCGAAGGGAAGGAAAAGATGTGGTAGAAAAAATTGTACAAGCAATAGGGTTAACCCCACCCTGGAGAGGATTGTGAAACAAAACCCATTCAAAAATGTGAGGGAGATTCACAAAGAGTGGACTGGAGCTGGAGTCAGTGCTTCAAGAACCACTACGCACAGACATATGCAAGACATGGGTTTCAGCTGTCGCATTCCTTGTGTAAAGCCACTCTTGAACAGACAGCGTCAGAAGCGTCTCACCTGGGCTAAAGACAAAAAGGAAAAAAAGTGGTCCAAAGTTATGTCCTCTTATGAAAGTAAATTTTGCATTTCCTTTGGAAATCAGGGTCCCAGAGTCTGGAGGAAGAGAGGAGAGACACACAATCCACGTTGCTTGAGGTCCAGTGTAAAGTTTCCACAGTCAGTGATGGTTTGGGGTGCCATGTCATCTGCAGTTGTTGGTCCACTGTGTTATCTGAGGTCCAAGGTCAACGCAGCCGTATACCAGGAGTTTTAGAGCACTTCATGCTTCCTGCTGCTGACCAACTTTATGGAGATGCAGATTTCATTTCCCAACAGGACTTGGCAACCAGTACCTGGTTTAAGGACCATGGTATCCCTGTTCTTAATTGGCCAGCAAACTCGCCTGAGAAGAGGAAGATGTGATATGCCAGACTCAACAATTCATAAGAGATGAAGGCCACTATCAGAGCAACCTGGGCTCTCATAACACCTGAGCAGAGCCACAGACTGATCGACCCCATGCCACGCCGCATTGCTGCAGTAATTAAGGCAAAAAGAACCCCAACTGAGTATTGAGTGCTGTACATGCTCATACTTTTCATGCTCATACTTTTCAGTTGGCCAAGATTTCTAAAAATCCTTTCTTTGTATTGGTCTTAAGTAATATTCTAATTTTCTGAGATACTGAATTTGGGATTTTCCTTAGTTGTCTGTTATAATCATCAAAATTAAAAGAAATAAACATTTGAAATATATCAGCCTGTGTGTAATGAATGAATATAATATACAAGTTTCACTTTTTGAATGGAATTAGTGAAATAAATAAACTTTTTGATGATATTCTAATTATATGACCAGCACCTGTATATGTATATGTATGTATATATCGCATCTAACCTAAAAGTTTGTGTTTATATGATATATGTGTGTGTACGGTCTATATATGTAGGCCTGTGTGTGTATATATTAAGAAAATATATACCCAGACACACACACACACACACACACATATATATATATGCAGAACATATTTTTAACTATAGTTACACCTCTACTGCCCGCATTTTGAAATAAATCAGGAGAAGGTATATTTCATTCAGCATTCAATTTATTCATTTCACTTTTGGTAAGTTTTTTAGGTTGTAAAGCAATATTGTAACATTACTTTAAAAAGTAACTTTCCCCAACACTGTTTATAAGTGGTTAAACTGAACTCAATCCGTGTTACAAATAGCCCTCCCCAACATGAAAGATCTGTTTAAATTTCCTAATTATTATATCCATAATTTAGTAAAATCAGGATGACCTACCCAGCATAAATCCCGATTTATCAACAGATTATCGTCGTCTGACTTTGTAAATTGAGGCATCTTTAAACCTCTTGAGAACTGAAGTGTAACTTCTATCTCTATGGTAACCACTCTCCGCTCCCTGCCCACGTGATCTGCTCCGTTACTTCCTGCGGCAACACTCTCGCTCGCGCTACCGCTGCTGCCTGCAGTCAGTCACTCTCACCACGCGCAGATTACTATCACTATATATATATATATGCCAGTCAACAACGTTCCAGTCGTCCTTTCCCTCTCACTCTGACGCGAAGTCTTCGGTTTCGTTTAAACACGTCCCTTATACCGCCTCTTGCCGTCTTTTATTCAACCTAGAAGCTTTTTCCTGGTCTTTATAATCTGCTTTGGGTAAGAAAAGCGCGTTTGTTGTGCGTGTAAAGGCAGCCCAGTTTCTCAGCAATGGCGACAGCTGCGGTATCTGCCCCTGCTGGCGGCGGCCCGAACCCCGGATCCGGTGCCGAGATGGTCCGCGGTCAGGCTTTCGATGTCGGGCCGCGCTACAGCAACCTCTCGTACATCGGAGAAGGTGCATACGGCATGGTTTGGTAAGACTGGTTTTTATACTTGTAAACATGTTACCGTTGTTTTTCCAAGTATTGTAATTTATGTTTCCTTTTGTTGCTTGGATTTGTTCATTCAATCACAGCGCTATGCACCCACCCCACTTCTTCTCTCTTTAACATGGACGTGCTGCTTTTGATTGAAACCAGTTGCATGCACTTTTCTTTTTTTTATGCTGGACTTTAACGCCTTTTTCTCTTGAGTTTTCGATTTGCATTGACTGAAAGAGACAAGTTCACACAGAGTCTGACATCTGTCAGAGCAGTTATGATCATGCTGCTATTGGAAGTTCATTATTCAATCATTTTGCATTGCAAATGAACTTTTTAGGCTATGCATTTTTTTTTCTCTGTCAATTTTTTTGTTGTTGTATGAGGTTTCCTTGTTGAACTATCAACTTGATGGCATTGTAATTAAATGAAGTTGATGTACTTCCCACTAGATTTAATATCACATTTGCATTGCACTGATTTGCAGAAACGTGCATGTTATTTTATGCGTGATCTGTGGGGTACTTCCAGTCTAAATATAACAATATTGTACTGTTAGCTAAGATCAGACATCAGGCATGGATTAAAACCTTATGGACGTATAGATGTGAAATTTGCGCAGTGCTTTTTCCAGGAATGTCAAGGTGGCAGGGCTCTCCAGGGCGGCGTGGGCGCAGGCTCCCCAAGGTTGTGTGAAACTGGTTGGAACAAGAGGCACTTGGATGCATTTCACTGTTGGATCTGCCCACGAAAAACTGTTGAAATTGATAGTCCTTGAGTTGGACCTACACCTCTAACTTTAAACGTTGGCTATGTATACTAGAGTGGATGAGCATAATTTTTTCCAGGAATAAATGTTTCACCAAGTTCCCAAGAGTTGGTGAATGTTCCCTAATTTGTAAATCAACCATGTATGCAGCTCGATTTATACAGTGGTGTTGAAATTGTATGACAAAGGAGAATTGTTGTGGTTAAGTTTCAAGCTAGCTTTGTTACAATTGAGAGACTGCTGGCTCAAATTTGCAGTCTGATCGCCCATCTGTTCTGGTGAGAGGAGTCCGTTGGCTAAACGAATGAGCTCATCGCTGGCAGGCCTAGTTTTGCTCTTCTCGCACGGATGAATGAATGGTTCACACCCACTCCCAACAGCTACAGAGTAGAACAAGCCACCCTGGGTTGACTGTCATATGGACGTGTAGGCCTGTAACATGTTGTGCGGAACAGGCTGTAACAGTACTAAAGCTTTTAATGCAGCCTTGCTTTTGACTCACAACAGCCTTTGCAAAAGAATTTGAGCAAAGAAGAATGTTGATTGATAAGTTAATCCAATGCGCTGTTATACTGGAGGGAAAAGCATGCATGTTAGGCTTGCTGTCATTTATTAAAGGGCTAGTTCAACCAAAAATGAACATTCTGTCATTAATTACTCACCCTCATGTCGTTCCAAACCCGTAAGACCTCGTTCATCTTCGGAACACAAATGAAGATATTTTTGATGAAATCCGAGAACTCTCTGACCCCTCCATAAACAGCAATTCAATTACCACTTTCGTGGCCCAGAAAGGTAGGAAAGACATCGATAAAATAGTCCATGTGACTCCAGTGGTTCAACTTTAATTTTATGAAGCGAAACTTTTTGTGCGCAAAAAACAAACAAAAATAACGACTTTATTTAACAATTTCTTCTTGTCTGTGTCAGATTTCTACTCAGTTTACATTGGCCAGCTCCTGCGTCAGCATCACACGCATGCGTCGTGGTGCTCTCGTGAACAACTTCGGCCAATGGTAAGCCGACATTCTGGCATAGCTCTGCCGTAACTCTATTTACTATGTCAACAGAGTAGGAGACTGACACAGACGTGAAGAAATTGTTTAATAAAGTCGTTATTTTTGTTTGGGTTTTCTTGTGCACAAAAAGTATTCTCAACGCTTCATAAAGTTAAGGTTGAACCACTGGAGTCACATGGACTATTTTTACGATGTCTTTCCTACCTTTCTGGGCCTTGAAAGTGATAATTAAATTGCTGTCTATGGAGGGGTCAGAAACATCGGATTTCATCAAAAATATCTTAATTTGTGTTCCGAAGATGAACGATGGTTTTACGGATTTGGAACGACATGAGGGTGAGTAATTAATGACAGAATTTGCATTTTTGGTTGAACTAGCCCTTTAATAAATGACAGCAAGCCCATTGTTGTACCCTTGCAAAAAAGTTGTGATCCAGAAATGGTTTCAAATATAGTACTACTTTTGTGTGTACATATGTGTAAACAAAAGAGTTTGGTGAGTACATTTGTGTTGTCTCTTATACACACCCAGGCTGCATTTATTTGCTAAAAATACAGAAAAAACTGTAATATTGTGAATTATATTTCGGGGCTGTTAAATGCTTGAATTAGGGATGGGCGATATGGACTTAAAAATGTATCCCGATATTTTCTAGTATTTATTGCGATAACGATATCAATGACGATAAATGTAGTATCATTCCCCATGTTTTTGGATACAAGTGAAAGCTGCATGCATTCTTGCGAGTTTCAGAAAAACAAACAATCATCTAAAGGAAAACGTACATGTCATCAAATAGGCTCCTATAATACATAAAAAAAAAAAAAAAAAAAAAAAAATGATTTATATATATATATATATAAATTAATTAATTATTTTTTTTATGTAAAATTCCACACCAGCCTTTTCAGAAATGGAAGGGTTGCAGATATAATTGTCTTCTGTAAAAGTGCAGGTAATGTTTAAATAGTGCAACTGTGCTAAAAAACATCACACAATACAAACAATAATAATTCAAATCAATGACAAGTTTTACATGTAAACCGATTCTGTATTTATTCATACACTCATGGTGCAAACAGTGGTAAAAATAGCAGAAACAGCTAAAGTAATTATCCCAAAAATGTCTTCAGATTACAGATTCCCGTTTGTGCATTCGTTTTTTCCTGTTCATGAAAGGCTGAATAATTCCAAATAAACGCCATTATTTTACAGGAAAATACAACACAGGATATTGTTTACATGTAGCACATCAATTCTGTGTGGTATAAGACTCTCTCGCTCTCTCTTTGAGTGTGTGTGAAACACAGAGCGCTCTCAGTCGCGCGCCTCACACTAGTGTTTACTGTGCGTCAAATACACTGCGCATTCATTGAGATCAACTGAAATAGTATGCTTTACCGATCGATTGAGAAGGACTGAGCGCTTAAGATATTCGCTCTAAGTGCTCAGCGAGTGAAAATACATCTGTATGGTTCAGATTGCCCTCAGGTAGCCCCTCGTTTAGCTATGAACTCTTCCGCAGCTTCCACTATAGTTGTTTTCGCTCTGCACGTGAGATGCGGATTCAGTGCCGCCGCTCCCATTGCGCTTAGGGCACCGAGTGCTGCGAGGGCACTACAAGAAAATTCTCTCCAACCCCCGTTCAGCTATACAAATTGACGAACGCAGCCACCGCGGCCATCATAAAGTAAACGCTTTAAGCATCAAGAGACGGCCAGCGGCGGCACTGCGGATGGGTGGCGCTATCAACTAGGCTTTATCGTTATTATCGCGGGAAGACAAATTCTTATCGTGGGGAGAATTTGTACCGGTATATCGCAAACGATAAGATATCGCCCATCCCTAGCGTTTGACGAACATTCTAAGGCGTGTAATTATTTTCAGGGAAACGCACTGCCAAAGTAGTTCTAGGCAGACCGCATTACAGTTCCATATCACTTCGCCAAATTTCAAGATTCAAGAGATTTATTTGTCACATACACAATTATATAGAGCATATATACCGGTAACCAGCAGTGAAATGAAAGTCAGGTCCGCTCCAAGGACAGTGCAATATTAAAGAAAATATACATAGAAGTACAATAAACACAGATAAAAAAATAATAAAAAAAATGATTTCAGTTATTTCAAATGTCTTTACAGGCGACAACAGCAAAAATAAAAACGACAAATTATTTCCATGTTTTTTTCCACAAAATTGATTTGCCACAAAAAGACACACACTTGCACAGAAATGTGTTGTCAGCGTGGCTCTGATGATTTTATCAGTAAAATAGTTTAGCAACTTAAAAGCTACCTGACATTTAGTGAGGTAATAACAGCGCTGTTCTTACAGTTTCGTATTCGTAGATGCTGCTGCTGAACACTGTTGAAAGAGACGCATAGACTGAGGTAATTCTCACTCACTCACTCTCTCGTTACTAGCTCTAAAATTACGTTTTGGAATTGGCAACAGAGGCTTGGGTTTAGTTGAGTATGAAATTAGTCCTGCACACAAGAACGTTTTAAGGACAAAACCTGACAAATGTCTTGAAATACAACATCTGAACAATTGTTTGAGGTGTGGTATCCGCAGTATAAGCAGAATAATTGACTCCGGGTCATTGAATTATTGAAAGATAATGCACACCCTAGATGTAACTGACTAACCGACTGAATTACCTCCTCGGGTGTGCATTATTTTTCTAATAATTCAGTGGCCCGTTGTCAATTATTCCTTGCATATTATTAAAAAAAAAAGATATATATTTATAGTTTCATTTATTTTTGGTGCAAAGCTGTTTTTCAGCATCGTTACTCCAGTCTTCAGTGTCACATGATCCTTCAGAAATCATTCCATGTGCATAAAAAGCATTTTTTGGATTTTATTTTGTTTGTTTGTTACTGACATCTGTTTTGGAGTACCATTATGGAGAGCTGCTTATGTGTACTCCGGTATAGACCTTAGTCAGATCAGATGCCATACTGAATTTAACGCAGTTGAAAATGAGGCTGTGAGGGATAGACGTACAATGGAACACATTGTATGAAAGGTCCTAAATCACAATTTTCACAGCTCACAACTTTTAAAAATGTTTTATGGAGTTTTTGTCTACTGATTTAAACAACAGTACAATCTATTGAACACACTGTTTTCATTCCTGTCAAAAAATTAAATAAGGCACTGCCCTGATCTATAGGAGTCATAATAATATTCTTTGATTCCCACTGAGAGTGAATTTTACCTAATAGTTCCTTTTATTTCAGTTTGTCAATTGCTTTAATCCCATTTTTGGTGTATACTAGAGATGCGGACTGTCCTTAAATGCTGCACTGCCGCTTGGGAGTTCTGAATGTTCTATTGGATTTTGTTTTATGCATTACACTCCTCTGTCCATGAGGAAGCGTTTTGGGCGACCGTCATCCTGTCCTGTATTATGCAAAACACGACATGCTGTTACCAGTCGTTTTGTGAAACCAGTAATGTAAGTCATAAACAATCGGCTGTTTGATCGCAGACAGCGATTTCTTTGAATCCTAGAATATGCATGTTCACAGTTGCCGGAGCATTGCAGCAGATATTCGAAACTGATGACGTCCATGATCTTGGATCTGCTTTGTATACCAGACTCCTTTGTAAACACAAAACCGTTCCAGTAACTGCATCTGCGGGTCAGTTTCCTGCAATACCTTCCACCGGCCTGGCGTTCGTTGAGAGGCCCCCTGTGATGTAATGGCTGGAGAATGTGGAGTTTAGCTGTGTTGTTGAGGGAGGTTGGGAACAGGCAGGGTTTCAATTTTAAACCAGAGAGCGAGTGAATGAGCGGAGTGAGAGCAGGAAATGGAAGGGAAGGGGCGGGTAAGTGGATTTAGGAATGGAGAAAGTGAGGCAAAAGGCTGCAGTCCATTTTGTTGTTCTGCTGCACTGAAGCGGTGTTTCCCGTAAACGTGTGTGTGTGTGTACAAGCACTTGCGCCCATTGTGTAACAGCGTCTAATTATGGGAGGTGACGTCCTCTGTAGATTCACATGGCAAGTGTAATTAAGCTGTATTATCGAGACTTAAATACAGCTTTTAGTGTTTTAGGTATAAATGAACGAGATGTTAAATATATTCTTGATATTGAAAGCATGTTGTCACACTTGCAGATTGAGTATATCGCTTCCACTAAGAAAAATGAAAAGGGCATAATGTGTATGTGCCTAAATAGCTGGAGCTTGTAAACGTTTTGCAGATCTTCAGTGTCCATGAAAGGGCTCATAGATGCTTTGATATGTGGGATATTGCATAATCAAGTTCAAAGCATCACCAAATCATTTGATTGTGCATGCGCTAGACCTTGCGTTCATAAGTAATAGATACTTAAAAAACAATTATCTGGTAACACTTTACAATAAGGTCTCATTTGTTAGCATTAGTAGATCCATTAGCTAACATGAACTAACAACAAGCAATACATTTTTCACAAAATGTTTTTGTCTTTGTTCTTTTGTTCCCTAATTCCCAATGGACAAATTCAAGTTCTTCCCTACATTTGTTTTGTTTTTCTCATTCGAGAAGCCATTTCCATTTCCATGCTGAATTTAATGTTAACATAAAACGTTTTAAACTCTTTTTGCATTTTAAAAATTTATTAGTAAATGTTGATATTAACATTTTTAAATGAATAATTACTGTAGAATTATTGTTCATTGTTAGTTCATGTTAATGAATGAGACCTTATTGTGACTTTGTGTTACCAGCAGTGATGGGAATAACGGCGTTATGGATAAACGGCGTTACTAACGGAATTATTTTTTTCAGTAACGAGTAATCAAACAAATTACTGTTTCTCCCGTTACAACGGCGTTAGCGTTACCGAGAATAAAATGCGGTGTTACTATAAATGCGGTTTTCATCTGAACAGGCTCTCTGTCAGTCGGACCTGCAACGTGTGTGTGTGTGTGCGTACGGGCGTGCCATGCCATGTGTGTTGGGGGGTGGGTGGGGTGGTACACAATACTGATGATGATTGGTGGGTGGGAGACAAGGTTGAGGTTGATAGGTTGAGTTCACACACACACACGCACACGCATATGCAAAGTCACACACGACCAGGAGGAGTCAGAGCGATGGCAAGTCCAACAACTTCAAAGGTAGCTTTTGCAAACTGGAAGTATAAGCGCTACTTTTCCCTCGTTGAAGGGGAAAGGTAAGAATGTTTATGTAACGTGCAACTTATGCCCAGGAAGAAAGAGTCTCTCCATGCCTGTGGCAAGTAATTCTAATCTAATGAATCCTCACATCATCACATCCCGCCATAAAATGAGTGGCTAAAAACCCAGGTGATAACATGAGCTCCACTACCAAAGGAGTAGTATAGTACTGATAATATTTACACAATATTTACACTATAGTAGGTCTACAGATAATATTTACAATAATGTATTGAATTTGATAGGTGTCTCACATTGTCCCACAGCAATAGTGTAGCCTACATTAATGTACAATGTTTTATTATAATAATTTATTCTATTTAGTGTCCAATTCCTTCATTTAACATATTTAATATTGGGGGCATCCAAGTTACTTTTATAATGATGTAACTCAGTTACTAACTAAGTTACTATTTGTAAGAAGTAACTATAACTAATTACTTTTTTAAAGTAACGTGCCCAACACTGGTTACCAATTATCTTCTGTTAAAGGTTTTCTGGTTTGATCACATATTCCAGAGACAGTAAATGTAGGTTGTTTTTGCCTTTGACTCAAGTTTATGATTTGATTAAAAGTTTGTTTTGAGAAATATATTTGCATTTTTCACCTAGATGACCATTGAATTGTAAAAGCAAAACAGTGTCCCTCAAATCAGATGTACAAATGATCCTATGTTATT
The DNA here is from genome assembly GCA_023566225.1 of Romanogobio albipinnatus. NCBI lineage: Eukaryota > Metazoa > Chordata > Actinopteri > Cypriniformes > Gobionidae > Romanogobio > Romanogobio albipinnatus. The sequence goes on along the minus strand of CM042242.1, from coordinate 11,340,101 downwards.
TTATGTTTATGTTCTGTTTAACTGCTTTTAAGTTCACCTGACCATGATCGGATGCATTTATTTATTAATAGGGGGCATTCAAATAATACACAATATTTGTTGGCTGTTGGCTCTGAAGACTGCAGATATTGTGTGCGTTTTAATCCATTGACTACAATATGTTTTTACTTGCTGGATTAATTCTCAAGTGTTGGGACACTTACGTGGTGTGCTGCTATTGCAGAAGTGGCTCTGTGGGTAGTGGCTCTAAACCATAAGGAGGAATACTGCAGGATTGACTACAAGTTCCAGTTCCTCAGGGCATGACCCTGTCTCTGTACTTCATAGTTTGTCTCGGTGCCATGGTCATAACAGTAGGGCTGCATATCCGCGATAGTCACATTGTAAAATGTGAGATGTCAAGTATAGGGATCACAGTTGATCCGTACAGACCAGGCACCACGGTTTGAAAAGCACATGATGCTCAGATGAATTGCAAACTTTAACCATCTTAGAGTAGAGCAGCACCGATTGCAATAGCCTTATTTTTGTTGTTGTTGTTGTTGTTGTTGTTTTTTTGCCGATTCCGATTTTCTTTCAGAGACCTATTATTGACAGCATATACGAACAAAAATCTTCAATGCAAAATTTTATTTCAATAAAAAAAAGTAATAAAATAAGAACAAATAAACAAATTTCAAACAACAGCACAAATAAATGTAATAGAATAAAGAGAGATATTAAATAAACATGGCTTTATGTTTTTCAGGTGGGTATACAGTATATTCAGGTAAGATGTACTACAGAAATTAAAGTAATCAAATGTAAAATAACACTGGATAGTCTTCATGGTAAAAAATTTAATGCAGATTAATGCTTACAATTAGTTACAAAAGTTATTCAGTCAAGAGCAGAGAGTGATTTTCTTAGTTTTTTTGTTCTTTTATTAATGTAACAAGACAGACAGCAGAAATATTAGAATATTAATATTAAGAAATATTATGCTGTCACTTTAAGAGTTTATGCACAGAACCAATATACTGTTACACAACTTGCATTATCTTTCTCAACTAATTAGGTTCCAAAACTGACTGTGTTTATCTTAGTACTCGCCAAGACGGGCATTTTAACATCATTTTGTGTGTATTTGACTGTTTAAGCGCGAGTACTCGTTTTTATTACTAAAATTATGAATTACTAAAATGATGCGCAATACAATTGCTACTTAACTGAAACGAGTGAGTGAGAGGAGGCGGGTGTGTGTCACTTCGCCATCTGAGAGAAGAAAGCGTCTGGGCTGATTAGGCAAAAAAATCGTCCGATTCTGGTCCCTGGCAGGACGATCGGTGCATCTCTATATTACAGTGATTGTTTATCATTTGCACGTGTTTTAGGTCCTGTCAGTTTAAACATTCAAGCAATTTTAAACCATTTGCAAGAAGATGCAAAAGAGAAGTAAATTCGGAAATCATGCACCGTTTACTGTGCGCACACATAGTGCCGCACAGATGGCATGCGAATACAGAATTCTGTTCTTTTCCGTGTGTATTTGTGCTTGAACGGACACAAAATTATGTCAAAATGCCCGTCTCTGTGAATATCCTCATAAACACAGCCGCTTATGGCTTACGTGAGCGTAAACAATTGGGAAAAATATATATACCCCTCAATTAAATAGCCTACATTTTGAAAATATAAACGAGGCTCTCAAACATCCATTTAAGCATGCGTGTTTATTTTAGTACTTCTGTCAGTGAAACAACATACTACAGCCTGTAAAACATTTAAATAAATATCACAAAATAATGGTAATATAACTAATATAAGAAAGTTACATTTTAGTTAGCTTCGCTTTTCTAATATCTTCGTTTTCTCAAATTCTCCTAATGTTCCAAAACTAGATTAGAAAATGGGTTGTAGTAAAAGGTGTGAAGAGCGAATTTATCTTCCGCAGGGTCAAGAACTTTAGGCTTTGTTTGATTATGCGCTGCGAGAGAAAGCGAAACTAAAAATCTCCGGCATGTATGAAATGCGCAGATAAACTTTACGCACCTTTAGTGATTTAGCATTAAGCTTTTTATCAGTAGAAACCCCGTAGTATATTTGAATTATGGTATTTTCCCCCCTCATGTCCCCCTGAGACGAGAGAATTATGCATTTTATTTCTGGAAAAAATCCTCCGATGATGCAAATATCGTCATTTTGCGTCATCTGAGGATTTTTTTGGCCAGAGGCTAAAAACTACAGCCAGTCGAGGGAGCTATTGCGCATGTTTTCAACCCGCCCACAGGGGAGAGATCAAAGTGAGTGTTTCAACTTTTCAATGAATTCCTATGAAAGTTTAGCTTCCATATGCGATCAAAAAACGCGCCAGACCTGTGACTTTCGTTCGGCTCACTCACACTTTATTGAAAAGACACGTTCAGTTTTTAATTGTAGTGTTTATTCTCTAACTGAACGAAATTATTGTATTATTATGAAGATCAAAACGACACTGGGGGCGGTGTAGGGAGTGGCCTCGTAGGGCAGCGAAGCAAGTGCATTCTGGGAGTTGTCTTTCATCCACGTGAGACAAAAATAAATTTTCTGTCTTTTCTCAGTCTAGAAGGCACCAATTTCTACTACATAAATAACAACGTTTAAATACACATTCATCTTCCCAGCGCTGAAGTGCCCCTTTAAGTCTAATAACAAGCACAAACGGTGTTAAAAAGTGCTGAAGTAAAATGTATCTGTCCTACACCGTTTTCTACTTTACCGCAGTACAGAATACAAACTCCTAATTAAACTAAAGGAAGAAACGTTTAATCCCCTGTGAGAGATGTAAATTAAGATTTGGGAAAATAAATAAGAGATTGCATGTCCAGTAGAATAAAATGGAGTAAGCCTATTGTTAAATTTGTGGAAAATCAGGTGACCAGATTGCAAAACGCAAAGCTTAAATTTGGCTCCGCTCACAAAGCCTACCTCGTTCGGCATGAATCCATACGTTTCCATGGCTGCGATGTAACATTTAATTGCGAACCTATTATTTATTTAGTAAATTAAGCTTTGTGCTTCACTCGTGTCATAATATTCACGTAAAACAGCATTTCACATACAAATAAAGAGTTTTGGCTAACCACCGCCGGTGCTACTCAGCCACCGCGGTGGTGCGGTTGTCACGTTTACCGGCACAGCCCTAGATTTAATTTATATAGTTAAGACCATGCCTTATTTTACATTTGATTCAATTTCTATACCTGAATACTGTTAAGTCATCTGTTGAAATTTTCATATCGCAATATACTGTATATCATAGATAAACTAAATATCACAATTAGGGATGCATCGAATCCAGATTTTTGGGGTTCAGCCGAATAACGAATCCACTGTAGCCTGGCGTCGTCATACTCAATTCTAGTCAGAATATGAGTCTGATACTGCTCCGTTGGGCTGTGATTATGGGGCGTGTCGAACCAGGAAAGACCTCAATTGGATAGACCTACAACCAATCAGAGCAACGGAGCGACGCATAACGTTAGTTGTCAAATGTCAACAGAACTCAACTGCACTGTGTTGCCAAGTCCGCGGGTTGAAGCGACTCCAATTATGTGATATACAGACCCAGGAATGCGAAATTTAGCAGGCAGTCCAGCCAAAATAACACATATTTTACCCCCCAAATGCCATTTTCCCGGAGAACAAGTGCATATACGAACAAGTTCTCCGTTTAGGATTAGAACAAATTCAACCCAAGCGCCTTTGATGACGTGGATGATTACGTTACTGTTTATCATCTGTCCATCATCGTCTAAAGCCCGCCCTGACAATTTAATTGATCCGAACAGTTTCTGTTCGGGCATAATTACTTCTCTATGGATCAAGTCCAGACCGAACTGCCCGTGCAAATTGTTTTGTGGGCGGGGCTAAATTCGTCTGGCATCCAGGCTAAATCCACTGGTTAAGATTCGGCCGAATCCGAAACCGAATACCGAATCCTACTCCCATCCTCATCCATTATCACAGTAAACACATTAACGAAGTAAACAACGTCCACAGCAGTGTTGGGATACTATTGACCATTTAACCGTTAAACGAAAGTAAGAACTTTGACCGATTAATACTATCAGTTAAACGGTTTAAATGTTTTTAACGCTTTTTTGTTTTTGTTTTTTGATGCATGGTTAAGAAAAATATGCTGTATAGCGTTATTTGTTCACTCACGGAACGCGTCGTCCACTGTTGTTTCAAAGAACAACACGCGCGCGCACGCGCTGTCATTGGAGGCTCGCACGCTGCGGAGACAGAAGGATTGAGGTTGTTTTCTGCCACGTTTTCTGTTTAACTGTCAAAAGGCTGCGCTCCAGACTAACCCACATCACTTGGACATGTTGCTTAAAAAACAAACAACAAACATACAAGGTGTGGATTGAGGTAGCCTAGGCCCTCACGATTCCGGTTCTTCAAAGCTTACGGATTCAGTGCATTTTCGTTTTGTCATCTTAATTTGATAATTATTTAAGTGAAAAATATTTAGTGTAGGTCTATGTATTTTATTATTTTTATTTATATTTTATTTGGTCTATATGCGGCTGTTTGCACAGTAAAATAAAAAAAATTTTGGCTGCTGTCTGTAGGTTCCTTCATGCACAGCTCGTATTCTTTCGGATGTTTCATACGCAGATTTTTTAACAGCGGCTATTGTTTAGGGTCCTTGTCATCACGAGACAAATCGGCATTGCAAATTGAACATGTAGCTCGACTTGAATCGCCTTCTTTTGACTTAAAGTAGCATACTGCCACGTTTTACTGTTCATGAGTTTCATTTTCACTTTCAATGTCGGCATCATTACGTTCGACCAGCGGGGCACACGTAGTGCAAACCTAGGGTTCGGCTTCGGTGGAAAAAAATTCTGTCAAACCGAACCCTGTCAAAAAGCCCAATATTCGTCCGAATCCGTACCTAATCACAATGTCATTTTTTTCCCAATGCCATGCAGCTCTACATAACTCTGAAGGAAAAGTGAATGTATGTGTAAATTACTTCACAAAGTATGCAGACATCTGTGGGAAATACTGGAGCTCATAGACGTGTTGTTGCTAATTGTATCAGCAGCTATTTTATGTCGATTGTTAATTGCTACTTTAGGTTAAAAACATTTTCCAAGCATTATCTTCCGTTAGATACAGAACATAATGCTCTGGTCTCAGTTTCAATCTGCACTGAGTTCACAGCATTTTTTTTTCTTTATTTTCTACAAAATGCTTTCACTAAGCTTGATACCAGTCATCTCAGTTATATTGTGCTTTTAGTAATATAACCACAGTTAGTTTTTCTGCTTATTAGGTAATTATTCACATTTCATACATTGTTTGAGGGTAAGTTTCCTGTAGCTGCGACCATTAAACGCGTCACATGTCTGGTGTAAATGCTTATCTCTCTATGGCTGTTTGCTTTAGCAGGTTGACTCACTCATTCAGAGGCATGTATCTATAGCTGTAGTTAATTGAGGTCTTCTGTGCCCTCGTTCCAAATAGCACCTCTTTTATTATTTTTCCAATTACGTTTAATAATTACTATAATGACTGTTTGTCCACTTGAGCTTGAGTTGAGTAAATTCAGTCTATTTGTGCAGGTCGAATTTCCTGTGATGAGAATTATACGTTTCTCTTTTTCTTTTTGCATTATAGTTAAGAATTGTATATTAGATTTTAGCTGAGACGGGTCAAGGCTTTTTTTTCTGAAGCACTTGATTTTTGGTCTGCCAACACTAAATATTGTATTATATTATATAATATATATTATATTATATAAGAAATATATTTCCTTAGGTCTGCACAATTAATCAGATTTTAATTGTGACTACCATTTCTGCTTCTCTAGATTATTCAAGCATTATCTGTGATATTTGTATGGCATGAATATCGACTATATTGTTTGCGATTGTGGTTGCTAAATAAATGCACTTACACAAACTTTGTGCTACAAAATAAAATATTTTTTGTTGTTGCGGTTTTAAAATAAAACCATTAACATGATTTAAATGACTACAAATAATATTAGGAATTTCAGTTTTCGTGAAAAATAAAGCAAAGGTGAAGAACAATAAGTGAACATGCAGTACACAAGAGTATATACAAGCAAGAGTTGGTTGTCAGTAGGGCTGGGTATTGACACAATTTTCACAATTCGATTTGATTTCGACTCACAAGCTTGCAATTCAATTTCGATTCCATATCGATTATTTTGGATATATATCAGGTACAATACATAGCAAATTTTCTCAAGGAAAACCAATCTCTTAACTAATGCTGTAAACTATATGGAAGTCAGTTCTAGCATAGCCTTGGTAAAAAATAACTAATTTGTATACAAACACTTAAATTACACTCAATTATGTTTTTTTTTTATATAATAGTTATAATATTAACTTTACAATTACATAATCATATTTCTACTTCAAATCGTTTTTTGAAATATAACATTTAAATGGTCGCTGTCATAACTTGCCAGAATTATTCATACATGCATTCAATATTGAAAAATATTTAAAATTATAATGAATATGTAATGGTGCATATATTTAGCAAAATGCTTCCCTCTAGAGTTAAAGGATTAGTTCACTTCAAAATGAACATTTCCTGATAATTTACTCACCCCCATCTCATCCAAGGTGTTTATGTCTTTCTTCAGTCGAAAAGAAATTAAGTTTTTGAGGAAAACATTCCAGGATTTTTCTCCCCATCATAGCCTTCCATGGCAACCAAAATGTTTAAGGTCCAAATCAATGCAGTTACAAAAGGCTTCAGATGCTCTGCAGGATCCCAGCCGAGGATTCTTATCTAGCGAAACCATCTGCCATTTAAAAAAAAAAAGTATATTCTTTTTAACCTAAATTGCTCATCTTGCGCAGATCTGCGACGTGCCACAGATTGCGCATAGGGGTTTCTAATTTTAGTCTTAAAGAGTCTTTTTAGTGTTAAAGAGTAATAAGCCATGAATTAAGTCAATCAGCTACGAGGTGAATCTTTTTCTCATTCTGTCTCTCATAGTTGAAGTGTACCTATGATGAAAATCACAGGCCTCTCTCTCATATTTTTAAATGGGAGAACTTGCACAATTGGTGGCTGACTAAATACTTTTTTGCCCCACTGTAACATTTCAGTATTTTGAGAGTGTGGTGAGATTGACGCAATTTGCAGTACTTAATGAGACTGGGCGGAGCTAAAGAGCTATTTTGGAACGTTATACGTTTTTTCGGCTCTCTGATTGGTGTAATTTTCTGTACTGCGTCATGGGTAATTTTTTTACCAGGAATTCCACTGTTAAACACAATTATTTTAAAAATAAGATGAAATAATGTGAGCTGACAGCTTTAACAGAAGCAAATATCATGGATTAACAACCTCTTAGCTCACAGTTGGGCTCTGTCTAAAGGTTTCGAAGTTATCGTATAAAATCAATGTCCTTATGGAGAAAATGATGGAGAAACTCCATAAGAAATTGATAGATTTCGTATGCAAATCTTCCAGGCCAGTTCCTGTTTGTAAAATGAGCACCATTTGTCTTTAATGGCCCTTGGAGCCCATGAGTGATTGGATTAGCATCTATGCATTTGAATGTCACTGTTATGCTGATTGGATCAGGATTGATGGCAGGAACGTTTGGGGTGTGTAAGAACGATCTCCTGTGGGAGGTCCTAACAATTTTCCTTTGTCTGAAGGCCTTTGTCTTCCCTGTATAAAGTTCTGTCTCAGAACACAGAACGTTGGGTTAAGATGTTGAAGGGTGGCATGATAACATCGATGCTGAAAGACTGCTACACTACAAACCTTCAATAAATTCTTCTCCCCACAAGAACTCTGATCAAGCTTACTTATTTTATGTATTGGAGAAATCTAATACATTGGCGAGCCACCCAAACGACTGCTCGGCCAAATACACCAAAATCTAACAAAATGTTTAAAGAGTTTTTACTTCCGGAACCCAACTTTTGCACACTGTTGTATGTGCAGTGAGGGATGTAGTCACTTAATTACACTTTCTTTTATGCACCCTTGTGTGTGCACAGACAAATATATTAGCCAATGCATGTACAAGCTCACACACGCCTGCGTTTACACACACACACACACACACTCTTTGAATGCAGACTGTGTGGCTACTGCCTGGGCTGTGCCTCCATGCCAAACTCTGCCACGGTGCCAGTCTCCATGGCAACCCTTCTGCCAAGGACGTCAATCCGCTGTCACACGAACCAGCCTGACTGGGAGGAGTGTCAGAACGAGCAGGCAACTGAGGGAAACGAAAGAAAGCAGTGGAAAGAGAGAGTGCTTAATTTAGTTTTTATTTGCGTGGTTGGTCATTTTTGCAGGCTTTGACAAGGCATGTCAAGAATGTCCATATAATGGTGGAAAGAACTAGTTTTGGGTTAGTAAAAGATGGTTGCAATTCAAGATGGTTAATTTATTATTAGTGGTGTTTGCTCAATTTCTAAGGCAATCTTCACTATTGGTACAGCCATTAATAACCTTCTAATATAAAACATTTCATACCTTTTCACATCCCATTGCCTTAAACCATGTCCTAACTACACGCGACGTGGTAAGATTCCAGCGACAAGCTATGGAAAGCCAAGAGGGCTAAAAACGTGAATTTTAACACGTATTTAACGCTTATTTCATGTTAAATACACATGAAATGTGCGTTAAATACGTGTTGTGTGCGCGTGACTTATCACGTATTTCATGTGTATTTGTCATGCGTAAACAACACGTATTTAACACTTATTTAACATGTTTTTTAGGGGTGGGAATCTTAAGGCACTTAACGATTCGATCCGATTCTGATTCTGGAAGTAACGATCCGATTCCCAAAACGATTCTTAACATACTTTTTTGGTACTTATTATCCTGCTGTGCAAATGCATGAACTTTACATTTTAACCAAAATTGGAGCTAATATGTTTTTTGTTTATAGTTAGAATATCTGTTTGACAGTATTGCCATATTAAAAATGATTATAAAGATTTATTTCAATAATTGTATTTTATTAACAAAGTTATATTTAAGAATAACAAGCTTTAATGAAACAAAGTAAGCCATACAATTGCAAAGAACAACCGTTAAGAATAAACCGTTCTCAATTTACAACTTAGTGTGACAATTTTTCAGTTTCTTTAAAACATTTTAACAAAAAATGTCTTTAAAGCAAAAAAAAAGTTTACTTTGGTTAGAGCCACAAAAAAAATCTTAAAAACTTAGGCTAATGCAGAAGAAAAACAACTTTAGCACTCGCTGAGAAGCCAAATTCAGTGTGTGCGAATAACATCTCACATGAGAAGCCGAGCAGCAACAGTCATGTTAGAGACGTTTAACGAATCACTCGCCAAAACGAAGTCTTTGTTCAGAGTTTTCCATTCGTTTGAAACATTGTGCAGTAGTTCAGCAATATTCGATAAGTCATTCCAAAAATTATGCCATGGATGTTGGTAGGTTTATGTATATCCCGGCCACCGGGACAGGAGTGTTATTAAGCATTAATGGCAAGGAAAGCGCCTTATAGCCTACTTGAGCACCACTTCGTTATTTTGGCTCAGAATTTCGTTTGTTGGAAATATGAACTTAATTTAGAAATGCTTTTGAAATTAAAAACTTTGCATCTAATAGGCAAAATACATTTTTGAAATGGGGAGGCAGCCGCAGCGAGCGCAGACACAGAGCGGCCAGAGAAACGGAGGAGCGACTGCTGTAAGGCGTTTGTGCAAAACTGTGGGAAAACTGCATTAAACGTGCGGGTGTTGAACCCTCTCACCGGGAAAAGTGTCCCCACGGGTGCGACGCCCCTGAGCAGGTCGTAGTTTGTCCATTTTATCTTAAACGAAGCCAATTCACCAGCATACGAACGTTCGCCTATCAACGGATTGTTCTGTTTGGCCGGTGACCGCGTGCACAATGGTGAAGTGGCCGTTTGAATTGAACACAGAATCGATTCTGAATCGTTGGATAAGCGTTGGATAAGCGATGCATCAACCTTTTCTCCCACAATCAAAAGCCACAGCCAATCATAACAGCGTGTGCGTGGGCTCTCGCGGAAAGTGTACGGCACCAGAGATTAATCTTGACGGCACTCGCAAGAAAATGGATAAGTACATAATCAAATTCACAAATATTACACCATTTAAACATTACTAAAAAAAAAGCATACTGAGTTACTAAAACAATCTTTGTCATAGAATATACTTGTTTGTTCACAGTTTGGATGTTCTTGTTTCAATTTGTTTAATTTCAAGATCTGAAGTGAATTATCCATTGTTGCTTTTAGTACAACTAAGCTGGGAGCACTAAATGATATTCAAAGTCACATTACACGCTTTTAACATAAACATTACCTGAGATCATCATTGCCATGTTTTGTGTTGTTGTTCCAGGTCGCATACAACTAGAAACCGTTTCTAAGATTTGCGTGTTGCGGCTGGTTGGGACAAAAACTAATTAACATGGAAAAAATACCTTTTTATCGCGTGTCGTGTGTAGTTAGGATACAGTGTTATATAGAATTTTTTTGGCATAAAGAGTTCTTTGAAATTGAGTTAAGAACCCTAGGGTTCTTGTAGCATCGTGGTGATGACTTTTGCCCTGGCAAACTCCCATCACATTTCCTCCTTCAAATGTAAAAAGCTAGTTTTGTGAAATAAGGCCTTTTTTTATCCGCTTGTTCAGTCTCCAAAGAATGGTGAAACCGTTCAACCTAGTAAATGTCTTTAAGATTTTCTGGTTTATAGAATGCGAAAAGCTTCTTATTGGCACAGCTGTAAATGTGCAGGCGTTCTTAGGAACAGAAAAGAGAGGATTATCCAGCTTGTGGTGTCCCGGCCCCATTTCGACGAGCCTTTAGAAGCGCCTTCACCCTCAGAAGGTGCATTGAAATAGAAGCATCTCTGTTTTCTTTAAGCATTTGGAGAAGCATGCTAAAAGGGATCTTATGACGCACAAATAGGCATGTTAAACCCATATATAATGCCATATTGCATAACCCATCTAAATGGGGGAATCTTATGAAGCCGAGAATCTGTTATATTTCATCCCAAAACCAAATGAAAGTCATTTTTAGGATTCAGTATTCACTATTATGACTTTTTATGACAGTTCTCATTAATGTAATGCAAATTATTCTCCTTACTGTAAGAAATAACTACATTTAAATTAGCAAGAATTTATGCATTGTATGTAATGTATGCTTATTTTAATACAGTATGGTCCAAAAAAAAAACATTTTGGGGCAAAAAGTGTGCTTGGTTATTAATGTTGTTTTTATGATTATTGATATTAATTAATTTATCTATTTTGTTTTATTTTTATGTTAAATAAAGCATTTCTCCCAGTTCTCATTACCGTAATGCAACTTATCTCAGTCTCTTTACTCTGTGGGAAAAAAAAACCCACATTAAATTGATATATTTATGCATTGTAATATTTGCCTTTAACGTCTGCTCATTTTATTAGAATAAAATATGGTTTAAAAAAAAAAACCTAACAAACAAAAAAACTTCTGGGCCCGTTATGGTAATGAGAATTTGGGGTGAAAAAATTAATGAAAATTTCACAATGCAAAACATTTTAATGGCCTATATATTTGTTTAATTGCTTAAATATTCATTAAATGATTAATGTTGTCGTTATTTATTTATTTATTTATTTATTTATTTATTTTAATTTGCAAATGAAATTAAGCACATTCCTCCCAGTTCTCAATACTGTAATGTAACTTATCTCATTCTCATTACTCTAATGTGAAAAAACCCACATTAAATTATGAATTATTAATGCAATATTTGCTGTACTGCCTTTAACATCATCTGGTTTTATTAGAATAAAATATGGTTTAAGAAACTATATATTTTTGGAACCATTATGGTAATATAATTGCTTAAATATTCATTAAATTATTAATATTGTCTTTTTAATTTGGAAATTAAATAAGCACATTCCTCCCAGAAAAAAAAATACATTAAATTAAGTATTTATGCATTGTAATATCTGTTGTGCTGCCTTTAATGTCTGCTGATTTTATTAGAATAAAATATGGTTAGAAAACTTCAACTTCTGGACCCATTATGGTAATGAGAATTTGGGGTGAAAAAAATGTGCTTAATAGTTTTGAAAATGTTGCAATGCAAAACATTTTAATGGCCTATATATTTATTTAATAAATATATAAATCTTGAATTTTCTTATGACGTCATAACAGGAACGGTTACCTCCCTTTCCTCCGCCCAGAGAATTTGGCACGCCCATGCAAGCGCCATATTTGTTTGTCCTCGAGAGATCATGGCTTGTGAACGAGTGAATGCTGGCAGTTTCTCAGTGTTTGGATGTACAAATGAAAACAGAAGTCTTTCTGATCTGTGATCAGTGATTTCTGATGTGTAGCTAATTATTCAAGTTCACACAGAACTTTATTATTCGTGCTGCGGCTTCTCTCTCTCCTGACAGAACAGTGTTTTCTATCTTGTGAGTCAGTGTTTTTGTACGTCCTCGTCGCGTCTATCAGTTCTAAAATGTGCATACAGTCGTGAGTTTCTGCTCAACATCGGCAGAGCCACATCTTTAGAGATAAACCTCACGCACGCCAAAGCTCGGGCTGCACTGACCGGTCGGCCTTCAACATCACCGACCCCCAGTACTGCATCTGGCCCAAAGTGGAGGCACCAAAAGCGGCGCGAGATTAAGCAGAAGGGGGGTAAGCGTGAGGGTCTCCGGGCTAGGCTAGCCAGCTATTCCCACAATAAACTGGATTACAGTCGATTACTGCTCTGTTGTGTCTTTGTTTGCGCTGTGTACTCAATGTGCGTCACTGACGCTTTTCATATGATAGCATAATTTTTAGATATTTTCCTATAATCAACACTTACTCGTAACTCGTTTATCTCCTGTAATGGTACATTACATGTGTTACAAAGTTGGTAGAATAAGGAGGAAGACAGGCTCGGCGTGACTGGGACTCGTGCTTATTCAGAACTCTCAGATACAAACACAAACTCGCGCTGACAGCGCTCTCACAACTCAGTAGTTACAATATCACTTTGTTAGCAATCGCTCTGTCTCTGGTTCTCTAGTGATGTCCGGTTCGCGAACGAATCGTTCTTTTGAACCGGTTCTTTTTAGTGAACCGGTCGAATCAGTTTACCAAATCGGACTGAATCGTTCTAAATGGTTCGCGTCTCGAGTCAGCGCTGATCCATCATTTACTAAAGTTACTAACTTTCTGACATGAGTGACAGTCCCTCCGACTAGAAGTAAACTAATATCCTGAAGTATATGCTAGTAACTACAACAGTTCACCCTGAACTGAGACGTGCTGAGAGAACTGATGAGAAGTGAACTCCGGTCCATCCGTCTCTCTGGCAGGCTCGTACCTCGTAGACCTCGCTAAACCACGCCCCCTCCGCTACAAGATCTGATACTCATTTCAAATGCAAAGATGTCAGCCAATCACAACAGTGGGCGTTTTTACTGAAGTCTCACAGCAGACACTCCCCTTGAAACGGGGCATTCAGCCAGAGGGAAAACATCAGTATAGAAAAAGTGCCTTTTATTTCTAAATTGACATTTTATGATGAAAAAAATCCTACTAACAATATAAGTACACCTCAGAATACATTATAAAATAAAATAAAAAATCAATGCCATGGGACCTTTTAATTATTATTTAATTGCCTAAATATCTATTAAATTATGAATTTTATTATTCATTTTAATTTGGAAATGAAATAAGCACATTCCTCCCAGTTCTCATTCTCATGAACAATAAAAGTATTTATGCATTGTTTGTTGTACTGCCTTTTTAACGTCTGCTAATGAAAAAAAATCAATAATATAATATAATATTTTGGACCCATTATATTAATAGAGGCAAAGAAATGTGCTTGCTTAATAATCATGATGAAGTCACGATGCAAATAATTGAAATTGTCTAATTAAATAAATAATGAAATGATTTTTTTTAACCTGAGCCTGAAATGAGCTTTACCCAAATCTCACAGTGTTCAGAAGTTAAATCCCTTATACTTAAAGTCTTTTTTGAGTGGCTTTGCTTTGCCTTCTTGTCCAGTTGCGTTTCAAACAGACCTGCTTCACCACACCGAGGGTTTACACACAAGTAACACTTAAATAGGGAGTTTTTGTTGTGTTTTACAATACATCTGTGCTGATTTTCAGTCTTCAAGATGTTCACATGCAGCAGTCATTCCCCTCAACAGTTTCCACGCAGACCCAGCTTTATTTATAGACATCTTTATTATTTGGTGGCATGACAGCACGCCATTGGAGCGTCTTTTTCCCCCTCCTCTTTCGCACCAAGGGTATCTGGCATTGTCAGAGCATTGTGTAAATTCACTATGAACGTTCTGCCTGTCTCCGCCCCCCTCCTTCACATTACCATGGCAACAGCCTGTTGCATAACTCCTAACCACAAAGTCTCGCCTGTCCGTCTCCGTGGAAACCATGCCCCTCTCCTTTTCTCTTTTTTCCCTGCTATCTTGCCATGTCTCTCCATCTCTGCTTCTCTCTCTCTTTTGTGGTCTTTCTTAACCTCTGCGTAATTTCTCCACTTTCTGCCCTTTAGAGTGTGGTGTACAGTGCCAGCCAGATGCTTGATCCGTGAACTTTACACTTGTCAAGATCGAAATCTGCGTCAGCAACGACGACAAAAAAAGACATATTGAGCCATGATGTGAAAAATGCAAGTTTAAATACAGCCGTTCTGTCATAATTTGTGACCTGCTTGACCATGTTTCTGCTGTGCAAGAGCAAATGGTGCGAATGTTGCATTATCTGTGCACCTGACACAGATTTGGCATTAACGATGTGTCAGCAGTGCAGAGAGTTCAGGGAAACCATTTAAATCAGGTCATGGTTACGATGAAGAAGAGATGGCATCAAGTTCTTTGCAGTGCCATGCAGAGCCATGTTTAGCTTAAGGTTAGGGGTGATTGACTGGAAACAGAATTATTTATTAGTTATTTGTTTATTTAATAACTTTAAATACTGAAATAACTGTTTATTTTATATAAATGTCTCCTTCAAAATGTTCTTAAAAAATATAAAAATTTGAAAACCCATCATTAAAATGATTATTATTATTCCTTTTGAAAACTTGTTAGTTAACTTAATGTTTTTAATTTCATTTGTTTTTTGCGACTTCTCAAATGCCCCAAAAATGTATGTCCGTCATTAAAATTATTATTCCAGTTATTAATATTCATAATTATTATTCCTTTTGAAAAGTTAGTTAGTTGGTTAACATATTTAAAGGTCACATTAAAACTTGGAAATGTTTTTTGGAACTTCTCAAATGCTTAAAATATATATAATTTTAAAATTCCTTTTTGAAAAAGGTATATTTATTTATTTAGTTATGTTTTTCTTTTATATGAAGGTCACATTTATGTTTTTGCAACTTTTCAAATGATTAAAATATGAATCATAATATTTGTACTTTTAAAAAATAATCTATGATATATATATAATATATATATATATCTAAACAGCGTGAAATAATCATAAGCCATTGTGGTGACACTTAGCAATAAGGTTTCATTAGTTAAAATTAGTTTACTACTTTAGTTAACATAAAATAAGAATGAACAATACTTCTACACCATTTTATTAATATTAGTTAATTTCAATTTTTACTAATACTAATACATAAACTAATGTTAATGAGTACAACTTTTAATAATGCACTGTAAACTAACATGAACAAACAATGACGGCATTTTTGTTAACTAACGTTAACAAAGATGAATAAATATTGTAACATGTATTGCTCATGGTTAGTTCATGTTAGTTAATACATTAAGTAATGTTAACAAATGAAACGAGTGTTAATGCATTTTTTATGTGTTGCGTGAAAGTGATTTTATATAATTTTATACACGTTTTGACCATTCTTCAGTCCTTCAAGCATCATTCATTTCCACCACGACCTTTTGTCCACATTTACATTTTTGTTCGCCAATTTTGGGCACTTTTGCTTCTGTGGACTTTTAGAGTGCTTTCATACTTGGTTCGATTGACTGGACCGAACCCGAGTTCGATTGCTCCCCCCTCCCCCTGCCCTGCTGGACTGTGTTCATATTATATTATTTGGGTCCGAACCAGGGTGCGTTTGCGTCATCAAAGCAGCAGCTATTTACCCGGTTGCATGGTAACGACAGCGAGCGTGAAGGCAGCAAAATGCACAGCGTTGCTCACCTCAATTTTATATTATTGTTTTGTTTCTAAAGCTTCAGTACGTAATGGCACTTGCGTCTATCTGCAGCTAATGTACTGCAATGCTCTAAAGAAGGTCAATCGAACCCGGGGTGCGCACCAAAACTGCTAGTGTGAAAGCACCCTTATAAAAGTCCATCTACATTCACATTGTATTTTCCAGTGTATTACACTTCTATTATGTTTTGTAACTAAAGCCTGGTTCACACTGTACGATTTGGCTGCCTGAGTCAAATGTTGAGAATCTTTAAAGATTACTCGGGTCCTAGGCCGAAATCTAAAGTCTTTGATCGTTAGTTTGACAGCCGATTACTGACCATTGCGATCAAATTTGACCTCTGATGAAATTCTGGCAAAAGTATTGGCGCGCAATCCTGTAGTGTGACTTCGACGACAGTGTCAAATCAATAACCAGTAGGAACACAGAATCTAACGATGCAATTAGTGAAATAACAAAAAACACCACTTTCTCCCCACACATCATCTGTTTTTTTGTTTTTGTTTTTAAGACAAGCCATGGTCAAAATCAACGCTAGAGATCGTTTTTGTTTGATAGCCACAATTTCTATGCCGTATGTAAATGCAGCTCAGTCACTGAACGTGTCATGGATTGATGGAAAACTCCAGATTAGGGGTGTAACGGTACACGTATTCGTACCGAACCGTTTCGGTACAGGGCTCTCGGTTCGGTGCGCGTGTGTACCGAACGGTTCCGAATGCAATCTTTTAACAGGTAACAGTTGGCTTGTTTAAAGCGCGGAACACTTCAATTCTAGTTCCCACTCGAACATATGAGTATTCAGTCTATTTTATCACGAAATTCAAATGATAAATGCCGTTTTGACGCTCTTTAATGTGACGACTGATCACTGTATAGGCACGTCAATTCAAGCGGCAATTCAAGCGGCGCGCTAGTGAACGCGATCATCTCTCCCAGAAGAATAAACATGAATTAATATCTTAAAGGGTTAGTTCACCCAAAAATGAAAATCATGTCATTAATTACTCACCCTCATGTCGTTCGACACCCGTGAGACCTCCGTTCATCTTCGGAACACAAATTAAGATATTTTTGTTGAAAGCTGATGGCTGAGAAAGGCCTCAGATAGGCCTCCATTGGCATTCAGTACATTCACACTCCCAAGACCCATAAAAGGCACTAAAAATGTCGTTACAAAGTCCATCTCACTACAGTGGCTCTACAATAATTTTACGAAGCGACGACTAGTTTTTGTGCAAAAAAAAAAAAAACGACTTTATCCAACTTGTTCTTGTCTTCCGTGTATGCCTCGGACATGAACTCACGAAGCACCACGACGCATGCGCGAGAATATTACGCAGATCCGGCGTTCGGACACATGACCCAAAAGCGAGGAGAAGATTTGTTTACAAGCAGAGGAAGACGCGCCGTATCTAAGCTGTTGAATTCTACATTGATCGTGCTTTAGGTCTCGGCGTAGTGCTCAAAATGCTCAAAGTGTGCATTTCATGGATTCCCGAACGTTGGCGCTACGTCATATTCTCGCGCATACGTCGTGGTGCTTCGTGAGTTCACGGCAGAGGCCAAAACGGAAGACAAGAACAAGTTGAATAAAGTCGTTAATTAGATTTTTTTTTGCACAAAAACTATTGTCGTCGCTTCGTAAAATTATTGTAGAGCCACTGTAAGGCTCCCTATATAGTGTACAGCATTATCTTTAAGAAACTTTTAGTTATAATTTAATTCATTTAAGGACAGACACATTTTTTTCAGTAAACCACTGTTTAATAAAAAATGTATAAAAAGCCATTTTTGTAAAACTGCTGTACCGAACTCGTACCGAACCGTGACTTCAAAACCGAGGTACGTACCGAACCATCACCCCTACTCCGGATGAGTGTTTTTAATGAGTCTTGACTGCCATATAGTCTGACATTGACAACTGAGATCCTACAGTGTGACATGGCTTACAGCGGGGATCATGTTCGTACAGTCTGACAAGCAACAGTCATTAAGGACTATTATAACTCATACAGTGTGTGCCTGGTTTAAGAAAAAAGATGCTTGATCTTATGATGTCTCCTCTTTTGCTTCTTTTCAGCTCAGCGTATGATCGTGATAATAAAGTGCGTGTGGCGATAAAGAAGATCAGTCCGTTTGAGCACCAGACGTACTGTCAGCGCACACTCCGTGAGATTAAAATCCTGCTCCGCTTCAAGCACGAGAACATCATCGGCATCAATGACATCATCCGCACACCCACCATCGACCAGATGAAAGACGTGTATCCTTTTTATTTTAACCTATTTTGAAACATTTAAACAGAAAAGTTATGACATTTAAATATGAAATTATACACTCAGCTCCTCTTTTTCATGCTGGAGAACATTATCATCAGATTTTATGTTTATCAGTTCAAGTGTTGCCATCATTAAAGCAAAAAGAGAGATATTAAGATGCATTTAAATTCATTCAATTTTTCAGTTCAGCTTTTTAAATATACACATGTTCAGGCTGAAAATACGGCCTCTGGCACATACAACGATTTTTTCCAACTGTGTAGGATGAGACGATGCAAAAATCTCTAGTAAAGAGTTAATTTTAGGACTGAAATCAATAGTCGGTAGGCGGGTGGATAGTGAGAGTAGTTTTGTATGATCTAATCGCTGTGTTGTTCTAGTTTGATTAGCATCATGCCAGAGCTGCTGTTGAAGGGAGTAGAAACACAAGATTTAAAAGACCACAATTTTCTTTCTTGTGCTTCTGTATTTCCTGCTGAAATTTAATACAGAACATATCAAAAGGCTTTGTGTTGTTGTTGTTGTTTTAAATAGCCATGTGCTTTTTTTAGTTTGTCACAGCCTGAAATAAGCAAAGATTTACTACTTACCATTGTTGGTAGGCATAGGAATTATGAGCTGTCTAACTAATTCTGATTCTGTTCTGTAAGAATGTTCCAGTTCTATAGTGATTCCATTTACATTTTTGTACTTTCGAGGAATAAATCATATATAAAAAGGCCAGTTTTTAGGATTAACTAGCAAATGCACTAACATTCAAAAGTTTGGGATTAGTACGATTTTTGAAAGTCTCATGCTCACCAAGAAGGCATTTATTTGATTAAAAAATAATATAAATATAATATAGTAACATAAATAAAATATATTCCTGTGAGGGCAAAGTTGAATTTTCTGCATCATTACTCCAGTCTTCCGTGTCACATGATCCTTCAGAAATTATTCTAATATGCGGATTTGATGCTCAAGAAACATTTCTTATTTTTATTATCAATGCTGAAATCTGTCACTATTCATCAATTTAATGCATTGTTGCTCAAATCTATTCATTTGTTTAAAAAAGAAAAGAAAAAAAGACTGAACCCAAACTTTTGAAAAGTAGTGAGTTGAATAAAAACTCTTTTGAATAACATTTAGACCCTGTTTACACCTGGTATTAAGATGTGTTTTATTAGTTGGTTGATCGGATCACAAGTGAACGACACTAAATACAAGTGTAAACGGGGTCTAAAAGGTTTTGAGCTTGTCCACTTTAGACCACTTCCAGAGGTAGTTGAAAACTCATTAAACGGCAAATGCTTTCGTAGTGTAAACGTTCATGTGGGTGAATGTGTTCGAACTTGTCATTTGTTCAAAATGAGTAAAATAATGTGCAATCCCACGCTGAAATTCAAGCCCTGTAACACCAACCATGTTCATCCGGAGCAAATTAAATGAGAACATCTACTCTCCGCTTACTGACCTAATGTGTGATATTATGGTAAGCGCACTAGCCAGGCCAGGATTAAAACTTTCTGTCCCAAGTTTGGCTTGAAGACAAAAAACGTACCAAGCACAATCTTCTCTCACCATTCTTGATTCCTTTCAAAAGCTCTCTGTATGCTTTTCCATCTCTG
This sequence comes from Romanogobio albipinnatus, assembly GCA_023566225.1. Lineage (NCBI taxonomy): Eukaryota > Metazoa > Chordata > Actinopteri > Cypriniformes > Gobionidae > Romanogobio > Romanogobio albipinnatus. The sequence goes on along the minus strand of CM042242.1, from coordinate 11,319,972 downwards.
GGCGCGTTCATACGCACATTGCATGAGCTTTTGTCCATTAGATCGAAAGTTACATTTACCCACCCATAGACCCTCCCCTCAAAGAAATCAGGGCAGAAGTGGTTGAAAGTGGACAAAAGAGACAGATTACAATACTAGGTGTAAACGGGTATGTGTCTGCCTCGTCCACTTGTGATCCAGGTGTAAATAGAGCCTTAGATGGATAATTTCAGACTGTGTTGTAGTTGCGTATGGTGAAAGTAAGAACATGGATTATTTTGAAATCTGATTTAAAGTACAAAAAGTGTTCAGAAGATTCTCACATTAAATGAAATGTTTCTTCAACTGGCTGCACATGCTAAGATCTCCGGTCTGAGTGTGTGAATATAGCATGAACTTAAAGCTTTTATCAGTTCTTATATGAAACCTTTCTTAACCCCAAGCTTTGTTTTTGACCTTGACATTGACAAACCATAGCTACATTGTACAGGATCTGATGGAGACAGACTTATACAAGCTGTTGAAGACGCAGCACTTGAGCAATGATCACATCTGTTACTTCCTGTACCAGATCTTGCGCGGCCTGAAGTACATCCACTCGGCAAACGTTCTCCACCGAGACCTGAAGCCATCTAACCTGTTGCTCAACACTACTTGCGACCTCAAGGTGAAGCACATTGTGGATCTATGCCATCATGTCATTTTTAAACGCAATGAACTGTGATTTTCTGCATCACCCAATGGAATTGAAAAGATGTTTTCAGAACCCTGCACCCATCGGTTGTCCAAAAAAAGCACACAACTTCCATTTAACTAATATTATTTTCTATAAATGTTAAATATGAAGCTATTCCATTTCACAAAAACAGCTCGTCTTGACAAAATTCAAAAATGTAAATGAAATTAAGTAAAATGATCAAATATTTGATACATTTAAATGAAATGAAATATGGATTCCAAAAATTTGGATCATATATTTGTATAATTAATTTAGGCTTAGCACTTAAGTCACTTTTTTTTTCAACATTATTAATAATTTAGTCATTTTAGACTGTTCTGTGGTTTTAGAGAATCGTATTGTATGGGAAAGTACTTTAACAAAGGAAAAATCACTTTAAGACTGAACACACAGATCCATTATACTGTTACACATGCGTTTTCTTTCTCAATTGTTTATGCTCACTTAAAATATATAACTGACTGTGAGAACTTGCCAAGACCAGACATTTATTTTGTGTGTATTTGACTGTTTAAGCGCAATAAGCTGCGAATTTAGTACTGAGAGGCGGCTTTGTGCGCGTACTTTGGGCATGAGCACAAAATCTACAGGCAGGAATGAGTAAAATAATGTGCAATCCCTCTCTGAAATTCAAGCCCTGAAATGCCAACAATATTCATCCGGAGCTAAAGAAATGAGGGGGGAGGGTTTGTGTGTCAACTCGCTGTCAGAGAGATAAGGGAGCGAGAAAACGAAGCTGCAAATGATTATTGGAAGCGTTTCAGATATCTCACTATTGATATGCATTTCAAAATATATATTTTTGACAACTCTACATTGCACTTAGTTTATTTTTTCAGATGGCTTAAAAAAAATACAATTGAAAAATGTATATATTATATATAAATTTCAACCCGTGTTACACGCCACTGCTGAAATCAACCCGCATTTGGCAGGTTCTGCCCTTAAACCTTCATTTTCACCATTATTGAATTAAAGTCATAGCAGGCCCAGCTAGGATTACGCTGGATACTCGCATATGTCTGTAACCTCTGTGTTATTGCTTTTCATCTTAGATCTGTGATTTTGGGCTCGCCCGGGTGGCCGATCCAGACCATGACCACACCGGCTTCCTGACGGAGTACGTAGCCACACGTTGGTACCGCGCACCAGAGATTATGCTCAATTCTAAGGTGAGAAATCACTGATCTTTCAAACTTTTGTTGGACTGATCATTCAAACACAGATTTGGTTTAGTCTGGTTAACAGCGTTTATTTGGTAGCTTTGTGCGACAGTTTGGTGTTCGGCCATTGTATTCAGGTTTCTGGCAATGTCTGCGTATTAATGCCATGTCTGTGTTCTCTCTCCTGAAGTATTACTCAGTGTTCAAATGCTTAGAAGACATGTAAAAACATGTTTATGCTGAATTTAAACTGTTCTTTTAGGATCGTTATTGTTAGCTTTTATCTCTATATTTTTATATTTCATTTTAATTTAGGTTTAATGTTTCATAATTTTATCATGTGCTTTGTCATTTATTAGTACTATTTAGGTTTAACTTATTTTTTCAGTTTTATTTGTTTTAATTTTTTCCAGTTAGTAATTTTAGTGCTTGAAGAACGTATTACAGTTACTTTGCCAAAGCAACATTTCTATGATTGGTTGTCATCTAATATTTATATTTTGCAATAAAGTTTAATTTGTTAACGTTAGTTCACAATAAACACTAATACTTCTACAGCATATCTTAGCATGATCTTAGCATTACTGATACATTTTAAAGATAAAAAGTTGTATTTGTTAATGTTAGTTAATGCACTGTGAACTAACATGAACATTTTTATTAACTAACATAAAGAAAGGTTAATAAATTCTGTGGAAATATTTTGTCCGTTGTTAGTTAATGCATTAACTAATGTTAACATAATGAGCCTGAATAGTGTTTCCATTTTAACTAACAAAAAAAGTTAACGATAAAAATGCTTTTTTTCTTATAAGAATAGTTCGCACAAAAATGAAAATTGTCATCATTTACCATGGCACCTTGATATGGTACCATGGTACTTCTAAGATTGCCATATCACTATTATATGCTATAATTGCATGATAAAAACACTTTTTTTGTTAAATGTTTAAAGCAATATTCTTATATCTATGTCTTTCTCTCAGGGTTACACTAAGTCCATTGATATATGGTCGGTTGGTTGTATTCTGGCTGAGATGCTTTCGAATAGACCCATCTTCCCTGGGAAACACTATCTGGATCAGCTTAACCACATCTTAGGTAAACAACCCTGTGGACTTTATATTTCCCTGCCTGCAGCCTTTGACGTCACAGCTCAGGGTAGCCAATAGTGAAGGTTTTCGGTTTATGATGTCATTTTCCTGTAAGTATAGTGTCTTTAGTCACACATTTATAGCTGATTAGAACTCAAAAAGCTGTAGATTTCAAGTCACGCATTTCCAGAGCTGCATTGAGATGAATAGGAATGCTAATGGATATCTTTCCTGGGTATTATAGCATTTATAAACCTGTTGACAACAGAGGAGATGCTTAACGGGCTCCCTTTGGAAGAAGAAATGAAGACTAAATATTAGTTTAATAAAAATTTTATTTAATAAAAGCAATAATAATTATTATTATATTTGTCCTATTTTTTATTTAATAAACATAAATAATAATATATTTTTTTAGTCATATTGGTACTTTTTTTTTTAACCGTCAAGCACAGCAACCCTGGAGCTTTTTATAATATTTTTTTATTATAAATATATATTTTTAAATAAATTATAATATATTTTTCTTATTTTTTATTTAATAAAAATAAATCATAATTTTTTTTTTTAAGTCATATTGATACATTTTTTGCCAAATTTTGCAGCCCTACAGACAAGCACAGCAAGCCTGGAGTTGCATTTTAAATCACGATTTTTATCTGAAAAATCGCAATTACATTGTAATTTGAAATCAAACTAGATACTTGAGATTTTTCCCCATAGTTTTCATAAAGCTGTCCATCTGTAATGGAAACATGCTCACTGCCTCTGAATAATTGATGTACATTGCGCGCTCTTCAAAAGCTCAGCATAGGCCATTCATCTCTGGGTTGAAATATGATGCATTTGTGGTCAGTTTTGCATCGTTTAAGCATTTGATAGTTATCGCCAAAAAGGCTTAATCATCATTTCCCTTGCAAGCTGAAGCACATCAGATGTCAGTCACTTTTCTTCTCTTTATTTTTCCTTTCTCCGTCTGTTGCATGAGGTAAAAATTCAGTGTTTCCTGTCGGAGATGCTGTTGATTTTGACCCTGCAACAAGCTGATAACGTTGTCCATGCTGCTACGTGTGTTTGAGGGTGTGTGAAGAGACAATCTGTGTAGTAACACTTTCTTCCATTAACACGTGTGTTTGAACCCATCTGGCCTGTGCGAGCAGATGTTTCCCTGTTGATAACGCTACTTATTTCCTCATTTAGATTGAGCGTGCACATCATTAGCTTGGCACACTGGGTTATTGTTGTACCGTCTTTCATTCTCTGAGCACTTCTTTTCTTGCATATATTAAATTTGGTGTCCACAGCAACCAAAAATAAGTGTCACCTCGTAATTAGGTTATTAAATGTGCCATATTCTACAATTGTTTTTCTTACTGTACTTCAAAGATTTCCAAATGGCATCCTTTTTGCAGCAGAGTTTTCATAAATGGTCTGAGTGGGTTTTGGAAGCAGTTTTTTGTGTTGGGTTGTTTACATAGTACACTTTTTTTTTGGAAAATTCAGCTTTTGCAGCACAGCAATAAATTACATTTTAAAATATATTAAGAAAAATGTATTCTTTTAAATTGTAGTAATATTTCACAATATTACTGCTTTTACTGTATTTTTGATCAAATAAATGTAGTCTTGGTGAGTAAAATACACTTCTTACAAAAACATAATTACCAACCCCAAACTTTTGAATGGTAGTGTATATCAAACTCTTGTTTTTAAGTGACAAAGTATAATCTTTTAAAGGAACACTCATTTTCTAACTCCCCTAGAGTTAAAACAGTTGAGTTTTACCGTTTTCGATCTCCGGGTCTGGCGGTAGCACTTTTAGCATAGCTTAGCATAGATCATTGAATCTGATTAGACCGTTAGCATCTTGGTCCAAAATGACCAAAGAGTTTCGATATTTATCTTATTTTAAACTTGACTCTTCTGTAGTTACATCGTGTACTAAGACAGACTAACGGTCTAATCAGATTCAATGATCTATGGATTCGAATTTGATTCGGCTGAATGGATTCGAAAACTTTAAAACTCAACTGTTTAAAGGAACACGCTGACTTTTTGGGACTTTATCTTATTCCCCATATCCACCAGAGTTAAATAAGTACATAAAAAACATTCTCATCTCCGTGTGTGCCATAACTCTGTCTGACGCACCCACCACTAGCACTAGTCTTACCACAAAGACTGGAGGTAAATGGCTCCAGCTAGCCTACTGCTCAATAATTGTCAAAATAACACCAACATTTTCCTATTTACATGTTGTGATGTGTATAGTTACATTGTGTACTAAGACCGATGGAAAATTTAAAAGTTGTGATTTTAATGATCAAGGAATTTTACTGCTGTCCCATGAGTGCAGCGGCGCAATGATATTATGCAGCACCTGAAAATAGGCTAACTTCCATCAACATATCCAACGTGTAACAGACTTCATTGTGATTTATCTTATAATTAGTTTTTTTGTGTAAATTTTTGACATTTCTGTGTGTTTAAATAGGTTTAAGGTCTGCATTATCTGTCTTAATAAGTAGGGAGGTCTGCATTATCTGTCTTAATAAGTAAGTACTTTTATTTTGATGGATGTTGTAGTCTACGGAAAGATAGTGAGAGCTTGCGGTTCATCAGAGTGGTTAGGCAGATTTAAAGTTTGCAGTTTGTTAAGCACCCCCCGAAAAGACATAAGGTGTGTATGTTCTTGTTTACTGTCATCTGTAATGATTATTTTTGTGTATTTCGCTGTATGTTAATGATAATTGCTATGAAGAGAGAGAGTTTGTGTACGAGGTGTTAATGCGCACTTCTTTGCCTTATTTGTTTAGCTCTTACGATGATTTTTTGGAGATCAAACGGTTTCAATAAACTTCATGAAACATCAGTAAAGTCTGGCCATCATTCGGACAGGGTCCTCTACACAACGTAACAACCTGCTTGCACAAAGAGAGCTGGGGACTATTATCAGGTGCTGCATAATATCATTGCGCCGCTGCCCTGATGGTACGGCTCAAAGTTCCTTGATCATTACACAGGAATGAGAGTATAGTTCCTAGCCATATCAGTCTAGAAAATCGCAACTTTTCATTTTCTGTCGGTCTTAGTACACAACATGAAAATAGGAAAATGTTGGCGTTTATTTTGTCTTATTGAGCAGTAGGCTAGCTGGAGCCATTTACCTCCAGTCTTTGTGCTAAGCTAGGCTAGTGGTGGGTGCGTCAGACGGAGTTATGGCACGCACGAAGATGAGAATGGTATGTATGGACTTATCTAACTCTGGGGGATATGGTGAATAAGCAGAGGTGTAAAAAGTACTCAAAAATGTTACTCAAGTGAAAGTACAAGTACTGAATGAAATTTTTACTCAATTAAAAGTAAAAGTATCTGGCCAGAATCATGCTTGAGTAAAAGTAAAAAAGTACCACATTAAAATTGTACTTGAGTATTAAAAAAGTAAAAGTAGCAGCAAGAATGAAAACTAGAGATTCTTCTTTAAGCTTTTAATCTCTAAAAACAAGTGAATGAACCACATACAAGGTTTTATCCTGCTTTAGAACTGTTTGAATTTAATGGTATTTAATTATCAAACTATGAGACTACTACCTAATGCCAGTATGCAACATGCTACTCAAAGTTGTAAAACCCCGGATTTAACTTAAAGGGATAGTACACCCAAAAATAGAAATTTGATGTTTATCTGCTCATCTCCAGGGCATCCAAGATGTAGGTGTCTTTGTTTCTTCAATAGAACACAAATGAAGATTTTTAACTCCAACAGTTGCAGTCTGTTAGTCGTATAATGTATGTGAATGGAAACAAAATCTGAGAGTAAAAAAAACAAACATGCACAGACAAATCCTTGACGCAGCTCGTGACGACACATTGATGTCCTAAGACACGAAACGATCGGTTTGTGTGAGAAAATGAACAGTATTTGTAAAAAGGTTTTACCTCGAATACGTTCTATGTACGACACCCCTTCAGCGTGCCATCACTTCCGGTAAGTGAGGTCAATGTACACAATCTGGCATAGAGATGCGTGCGAGAGATCACTTCCCGCACTCTGTCTGATCATTTGCCAGCAGCCATATCACCCTTTTGCCCAAGACTTGTTTCCCACTGAAGCTAAGCAGGGCTGAGCATGGTCAGTACCCGGATGGGAGACCTCCTGGGAAAACCAGGTGTCTGCTGGTAGATGTGTTAGTGAGGCAAGCAGGAGGTGCTCACCCTGGGGTCTGTATGGGTCCTAATGCCCCAGTAGGGGACACTATACTGTCAAAGAGCACCGTCCTTCAGATGAGATGTTAAACCGAGGTCCTGACTCTCTGTGGTCTTAAAAAAATTCTAGGATGTCCTTCAAAAAAAGAGTAAGGGTGTAACCCCGGCATCCTGGCCAAATTGGCCTCTGTCCATTATGGCCTCCTAATCATCCCCATATTCCGATTTGCTTCATCACTCCGTCTCCTCTCCACCATAAGCTGGTGTTAGACCGTAAGGTGAAGACGTTTTTCGTTTAATCCCGTTCCCATGTATGGGGCACTAAATTATTTTCATTCCAATAAAAATATCTATTGGTTTTGAGCGAGAAAATAAAAGTTCTCCATATGTATTTTTTATCAGTGTTTAAAGTCGGCAATAGTTCCTCCCTCGCGTAATCGGCTTCGCGGAACATTCGTTACGTGCTTCCCGCTAGACCAATAAGGTGGCTGCTTTTAGGAACGACGTTTAAATGTCAGTCGAAGATGTCGTCAATATCGAGCAGCGAAGATGATGAAATTACGGCCAGACCTCCTTTTAAACTCCGTAAAAAGCGTTATAAACAATGCTATATGCATCTCACGTCCATAAAGAAAGAACAAACAAAGGATTATACACACGTTCACACGTTTGGGATACGTTCAGAAACAGCGTCAAACGGTGGCTTGGCTTGCAGGGTGAAAATCTGAGAATAGCAGAAACATACAAACATTGTCTAGAAATCGAGTTTGACAATGTTCCCGAAGACGCTGGGTTTCACTCCACTTGCTACAGGCGTTTCATTGATGTATGTGGTGGGCGTTCTGGCGCTAAATGGCTGCTGTCGCATCATCCAGGTGGTGCTGCACATTGGTGTTGGTTGAGGAGATTTCCCCCTTCTATATGTAAAGCGATTTGAGTACCCAAAAAAGCACTATATAAATGTAACAAATTATTATTATGTTCATTGACCACACTTACCGGAAGTGATGGCGCGCTGAACGGATGTCGGACATAGACCATTTTTGAGGTAAAAATATTATATAAATACTGTTCGGTTTCTCGCACAAACCGATCGTTTCATGTCTTGGGACATCAATGTGTTGTCACGAGCTGCAGAGTTTAATATGGATTTGTCTGTGCAGGTTTTTTTTACTCTCATAGATGATGCTAGTAGTCATGTACCATTCACATGCATTATACGACTGATAGACTGCAACGGTTGGAGTTAAAAATCTTCATTTGTGTTCTACTGAAGAAACAAAGACACCCACATGTAAGCAGATAAACATCACATTTCATTTTTGGGTCAACTATCCCTTTAAGCAGAAGCTGATTTTCAAAATGTATGAGTATCAAGCGTCTTTTGGAGCTGAAAAGCGCCTCACTTTATTTTCCAGGGCTGCTTTTCCCAAAACCATCGTAAGCTTAAGTTGATCGTAGAACAATTGCTACCAATGGTCTCTACGATCAACTTAGGCTAAAGATGGTTTTGGGAAACGCAGCCCAGGTCAAGGTGCTGCATTGTGGTAATTGATCACTTCCAAAGGACCAATTAACATGTCTGACCAATTTCATGGAATGTGAAAATGAGTCTCATTGGCAGAATAAATACATTTAAATTAAACTGGGCATCAGCGCAATTCAATTGGTTTGGTAATAGCAAGGGAAAATAGAATGAAGTGATCTCCAAAAAAAAAGTACTTTTTGACTGTAAATAAAGTTGTAAGGAGTAAAAAGTACTTTTTTTTTTTTTTCTTAAAAAATTTAAGTAAAAGTATTGATTTTTATTTGTACTCAAGTAAAGTAAAAATCCCCCAAAATAATACTTAAGTACAGTAATCAAGTAAAATTACTCAAGTACTTTACACCTCTGCTAAAGTCCCAAAAAGTCGGCGTGTTCCTTCAACTCTAGGGGAGTTGGAAAATGAGCCTATATTCAAAAATAGTGGCGTGTTCCTTTAAGAGTGATGCTGTAAAGTATGAAACTTGAGAAAGTTGCAGTTGTTTTAGCTGGCCAGGATGGCAAAGAATGATGCAACAAAACTAAGCACATCTGAAAGGAAGGAGTTCTTCCCCTTTTCTCTTTTGGTTTTATTCCCAATTCATAATTTATATACTCCTTATTGCACTTCTTCTTCTGTCTTTCTCCCTCTATACTCTAATCGGTTTTATTTCTTTTCTTTCTCCTGTAGGTATTTTGGGCTCTCCCTCTCAGGAGGATCTCAACTGCATCATCAACATTAAGGCAAGGAATTACCTGCTGTCACTTCCTCTCCGCTGCAAAGTCCCCTGGAATCGCTTGTTTCCTAACGCAGATCCTAAAGGTCAGAGTTCAACTTCACACACCTTAATAAAAGGAACTTAGTCCTCGTAATTTGGAGGCAAAGCCCCCTTAAATGCCAGTATGCATACTTGCAATTGACTTGCAAGCAATTTTGCAACTAATATTTGAATATCTGGTTATAACAATTAAAAACTTAGCAGAAGTGTACTTGGTAACATCTATTAAAAATAAGTAGTGTCCACTAAGTTTGTATTTAATGAACTGGTGTGATATTTGGGTTTGAGTGCTGTGTATATATTTGGCTCTGTTTTCTTGTAGCGTTGGACCTGTTGGATAAGATGTTGACCTTTAACCCTCATAAGAGGATTGAGGTGGAGGAGGCACTTGCTCACCCATACCTGGAACAGTACTATGACCCCACAGATGAGGTCAGTTCACTACTACTTTTCTTTCTTAATTCCGGCAGGATAACTTTTGATAATAGCATCTTTGTAGTATGTAGGAAAAAATACATAACTAAAAATAAAAACTGCACTAAGAAACAATAAGAGCAAAAAGACAAAAAATGCAAGAAATAATAATATAAACAATAATCTTAATCTTCCATTCACATGCTAAATAATAATAATAATTGTTGTTGTTATAAGATAAATATGCACTAAGAAACCAATAAGTTCAGCAAGACAAACATTGCAGTAATAGTAATATTCCATTCACATGCTTAATAATAATAATAATAATAATAATTATTATTATTATAAGATAATACACTAAGAAACTAGAGTAACAAGACAAACATTGCAATATAATAATAACCTTTATAACTATATTCACATGGTAAATAATAATAATTATTACAGAGTAAAAATGCACAATGAAACAATAAGAGCAACGAGACAAATTGCAACAGCTACAACAACAATTATTATTATTATCATTATTATTATAATTATTAATAGCTTAGTGGTCATTATACCAAAGATTTGACCAGAATTAGGCATTCTAGTGCAATTTCAATTTAAAGAAATCAGTCATCATAATGAAATAAACCCTGGCATGGATTATCTTGTACGGTGACTTGAGTTTGGTTCATTTTGTTTTGTCATGGCCACAACATATTAACTCTTGGGAACGTGATATGTCATGTGATCATTTTGTCAAGGTAACGACAGCCTAATGTTATGGCCGCGCTATATAATATATTATATTGAGCGCAATGTTTTTTGTTGTTTGAACGTCCTAGTCACGTCAGTGCTGCGTGTTTGTATTGTACATTTTACCAACGACTGTTTTGAGTCGCAATATGATACTGGCTTTGGCCAAAAACTTTTGCTCAAAGATCAGCAATGTATTTTATATGTAAATCGGTAATGACGATTAAATTCATAATGAATAATCCTAGTATTTTTACTTCAAAGAACGCTCTCTTTATAATGGCTGAATCTGTCGATCACGCAGTGCGAGATTTTCTCTGGACACTTGCTAAGACTCCCGTTATAGTGACACTCTTACACAATGAATCTCTTACTGTATTTGTATATCTCTTACCGTGTATGCAAAGATGTCAGCCAATCACACCAGTGGGTGTTTGCACTGAAGTGTCACAGCAGACACGCCCCTTAAAACAGACCATTCAAATCAGAGGGCTAAAATCAGAATGGAAAATAGATATTTATTTCTAAATGTTTTATGTAAAAATCATATTAAAATTAATATAATAAAATTATATTATTAAAAAGAGAAAATATTTTAAAATCCAGTTTATGACCCCTTTTAAACTCGTGGCCATGAGAAATAGATGTCGTTCCCTCAACATAAGACCTCGAGGACATAAGGATGTTACCTCAACAAAATTGTGGCCACAAGTTAATATGATGTTCCCACAAATGAATAAATCGTGGCCACGACATATCACGTTCCCACAAGTTATGTTGTGGCCATGACAAAACTATGTGAACCGAACATGTCCCCTCCCGGTCACCGTCATTTTGTGATTCTGGGTGACTGACTTTAATAAAGCAAAGGATAAATATAAAAAATATTCTGCTGTCCCCTGCTTTCAAGAAGACTAGCTTCATCATGTTCTCTTGCTTATCTTAGAGTTTATAGTGATCAAAGGTTGAGCATTTCAAACGAGCACTATGAAGTGCACTTTATTAGCCACATGACCACAATAACCTTTGACTATTTATAGAGTGTCTTTTAAGATGCGATTGATGCTTTTAGCATGAATGCAAGATTACTGGTGCTACCATGTCACATTTTCTGTATTTTTGTTGTTGTTGTGCCTTTTTTCAAAAACAGCAGTTTTGTTGATGCTTATTGTATCTATAACATACAAAAATGACATTACATTGTTGCATGGTTTAGCACCCGTCCTATTGCACAAATGACTCCACTGAACACTTAATGAATATCATTTGCGATTTGTATGTAGGACTTCATCTACCAACACTGAAAAACAGCTTTAGTGGTTAATATTGTTGTACACAGGTATAGGCAAAGGAAATGTGGTTAAAGAATTTTATCCCATGATCCCATGCTTTATTTCTTCTTCGCAGCCTGTTGCTGAGGCTCCGTTTAAGTTTGAGATGGAGCTGGATGACTTGCCCAAAGAGACTTTGAAAGAGCTGATCTTTGAAGAAACTTCACGCTTTCAAATAGCCTTCAGACCATAGCCCGTCACTCAGGTAAACTGCAGACTGAAGCCAAATGCTTGGGTTAAATGGACAAAAGATTCAATCACATGATCAAAGAAAAAAGGATGACAGTTTATTTTGCTAAATAACCATTAAAGGTCCTGTTCTTCGTGATCCCATTTTTCAAACTTTAGTTAGTGTGTAATGTTGCTGTTAGAGCATAAATAATACCTGTAAAATTATAAAGCTCAAAGTTCAATGCCAAGCGAGATATTTTATTTAACAGAGGTCCCCTTTCAACAAAGCTTACAGCGAACGGCCGATTAGGACTACATCCCTCTACTTCCTTCTTTAATAACGTCACTCGAACACTGAGCGCATGCATCTCGTAAATTGTGTGAAAAATACTGTGTTTTTTTACACGCGAAACATGAACACATGTTATATTGCATTTGCACACTGTAAACACAATCAAAGCTTCAAAAAAAACAGGAAAAACGGGACCTTTAACCATGAGCAAGTGCAAACGATCAAGTCATTTTGAGCTCTTTAAAGGGATAGTTCACCCAAAAATGAAAATTAGCCCATGATTTACTCACCCTCAAGCCATCCCAGGTTCTTCTTTCAGACGAATACAATCAGAGTTATATTAAAAAATGTCCAAGCTTTATAATGGCAGTGAATGGCTGTTTCTGTTTTGAAGTCCATAAAGTGCATCTATCCATCATATAACTGCTCCACACGGCTCCGGAGGTTAATTAAGGCATTCTGAAGTGAAGCCATGCGTTTGTGTAAGAAAAATATCCATATTTAAAACTTTACAAACTGTAATCTCTAACTTCGTACTGTTGTACGCACGTTCACGAGATACTGACGTAGAACGCTCTGGTGAGAATATGCTAGTTCTCACGAGAAACAAGTTTTGTTTTGCTGCTCGATCCTCTGCACTTCCGCGTTTGTCACTGGGAACTTATGCTACGCCTGCGTCCTATGTCATACGCTGGAACGCCAGTCTCTTGTGAACGTGTGTACGACAGTTAGATTTATTTTAAATGCAAATGAGCTGGTGCTCCCTGCCTGTTCTTTCAAGAAGAGGGCAGAGCTTCAATAGCTTGTGCAACAACAACAGAACATGTCAGAAACTAACTGTGTTCAGTTCGACCCAGACTCACACAATAATGCCTACAGAGCTAGAGAATAAATGCTGCATGGAGATAGAACAGGTATAGTTTAGTTTAATTCCGGGTTTAACTTATGTTGCCATCTTGCTTTTATCCACTATTAGTACAAGCATGTTGTAGTGGACCCTGTCTGAATGATGGCCAAAGCTTTACTGATGAATTTTATGAAGTTTATTGTTCATCACACAAAAGATGACACGTCTGTTTTCACTCAAGGAAATCACTGTACAGCTGAATAAAACACAGCACAAGTGCTCATTTAAGTCGTCCATAAACACTCTCGAACCCTTGCATTATTAATCAGCATACACAGTGAATGACACAAAAACACTCCTTACAACTAACAGTAAACAAATATATTCAGACCTTATGCCTTTTCAGGGGGTGCTTGATAAATGGGTCAACTTTATATCAGTAAAACAACTCCGATAAACTATTATAAAGTGCGCGCTCTCCCTTTCATTACTGCCGTGACCAGTGTCACTCCGCAGACTATAAGCTGGATCACGAAAAGTTGGTACTGATTCATCCTTGAGCTTTAACTTAACAAAACATGCCTTGAATTGTCCCTCTTTCAGGCAATGCACCTGCTTTGCTTACAAGACATTGTCGCTATAGCTGCTCGAGTGCAGAGAGAATGGCGGACAGTGTACAATTTTCAGAGGGCAAAAAACTATGCTAATACAGAACATTCTGCATATTTAAAGGGAGCATATGTTTTGTTTCACGCTGTGGGTGGAAACGCGCAGATTAAGGGACGGTAATATTATATAATAGATCCCCTTCCTGCGTCAGAAGGGGAGAGAAATCTGAGTGGCTCGTTTTTTCACATGCTTGCAGAAAAAGGCTTACTAAAACAAAGTTACTGGGTTGTCCTTTTTCACGTTTTCTGGGTTGGTAGATGCACCGCCGACAGACTTTCATGATATGCTCCCTTTAAATATAAAAAATATTTTTTCACCATGTAAAATTTGTAAATGTATTAATTTCTAACTGAAAAAACAACAACTTAATGACCCCAAAATGTGATTCAAATAAAGAATGAAATGTGTCTGTCAGGAGCGTAAAGACATGCAATGCTTCCGGATGATTCTATGGAGGGAGCAGCTCTTCCTTTTACACTTCCTGGATTACAAAACAGTGCCAAGAACATTATTAATATGGCTACTTGCATACCGACCCTTAAACTTTTGAATACTAGTGTACCTGCTAATGTGTTTTATTTACTCTGCAAAGCCTATTTTTACTCTCATTTGGCACTTTGCAAACATCAATTTTGGACCCCAGATGGAATTTGGGTAACGCTTTATTTTACAGTGTCTTTGTTACATGTTTCTGTAGTAATAACTATAAATTGGGCATAATTACATGCAACTAACCTTAAAGTGAGTACATGTTTTTTAATATTACTCAGTACTTAAATATATATTTACACTGTTACACGACACATTAAAATAAAGTGTAACCGGAATTAGATTTTTATTTGCATTGTGTTCCGTTTCGACCATAACTAAACCTTTTTTCTTCTTCTTCTGTCTGTAGGTTTTGGTCTGGATTCGATCATGCTGATGTTTCTGTCTCCACACCACTGTGCGCTGTGGTCCTCTTTTGGTCTTCATCGCCATTGCCATCATCATCATCGTTATCTCCTCCTTTTCCTGAACCCTAAAACTACAGCCCTCAAAGTTCATCTGACCCCATTTAAAAACATGGACTCCTGCATCCTCCGGCTCTTTTGAAACCTCATTACAATGGAAGAAAAGTGTAGAGCTTCTCTCACACTCTTCCTCTGCATCTCATCCTTCTCTCTTCTTGCTTATCTGTGCGAAAGTGTGCCTGCGTGTGTTTGTGGACCCATCTCGTTTCCGATTAACCCTTTTTTCCCCCTCTTGGTCCTGATACACTTAAGTAAAAAGAAACGTCTATGATTGTGTTAGTGTCGTGCTTCTCTTTAGCCTCCTGTTAATATTTCCTACAAGCTGCTTTTCTAAGGTGTCTGTAAGCCATTTTGAAGTCCCACAGAGGTCAAACGGTGAGAGAAACGAGGGCTCAGATCTCCTCTATTAATATATATATATATGCAGTGGACAAGCATTTATCCACATTGTGCATCGCCAATCTCCTCAAAGTGCACAGAGCTCGAAATTTGCCACGGTGTCTTTTTAAGGATTTAATATATTTCCATAAATGCAAATATGTATTTACTAATGACCCCTTAAAATTGCTTAAATCTTTAATTTATCAAATAATTTTTTTGTACTCCTCCAATCCCCCTCTATGTGCCTTTAGGCAATCTTATGTAGAATATAGAAATATATAAAATATATAAATTTGTACATTGATTCTCAATCATTAACTTTTAGAAAAGAGACTAAATTTGCTTAAGCACCAAAGAAAATCCGTTTTTAAGATGTTACAACACCACTCGTGTCCAAAAGTTGACCTAAGCCCTCACATTACCTGCAAAAAAAAAGGCAAGTGCTATGCGGGTGAATGTATTTCCCAAAATTCAGGTGTTTTTGAATCTAAAGATGCATGTAGGTCCATTTAGGAACTGGACTTTATCAATTTAGAGGAACTGCTGGCATGGGACAAAGAACAATCTCAAGTTTTTTCAGTCATAACTGGTGAATTTCGAATCGATGTCTATTATAAACGTACAGTGCCTGCTGATCTGTATATTCATTCTTTCTTTTTGTATATTTCTTTCTCTTTTTGCTTTCCCTGTCCACCCCCCAGCCGCCTTGTATCAATAAGACTGTGCCCTTGCATGACTGTTAAAAAGCTTTCTATACAAAGAAAATGGAAGTGCCACACTGCTGGGGATTCCGCTATTGGACTCTCAGGTTTTTGTTACAACCTACCTTTTGTGGTCTCATATTTCCTATTTAGAGTATTATGCGTTCAAAAAAGAAGGAAAGAAAAAAAATATATTTTTTGCTTGTACTTTTGTGTTGCACTTCTTTCAAAATCCAGGTTCCTTTTCAGTGTTTGAAGGGGAAAAAACTATAATCGAGAGTAGCTTTTTAGATGAACTAAATCAGCCAGCTCAACCAGAACGTCAGGTTTAATTCCACATGGAAATTAGGAGTCTCTAGCCATGGAAATGCACCTTTTATTAATCCATTTCAATCATAAGATATTTTCTGTTGGTGAATGAATAATGTGGTGCGTAGAGACCCAGGCGAAATGAAAGAGAACGTCTACCTGGAACTGTACGTGCTATTTGTGCAATTAGTAAGCGAAATGGCACTTGGAACATTTGTGAAAATGGAGCTCAGTCGACGTCTAAGATATTAAGTTATTGATACTGATGTGCGCACATGTGCATGGCTTCTGCGAAGTGTTTCTTTTCCACACTTGCTTCCTCTTTGGTTTACTAACTCCACATCCACGTTGCTTTCGCCTGTAAGTAAAGCGCCACCTAGTGGTGGTATCAGATGTGGGTTGATCAAGGAGAGAACAGGCTATTATCTTACATGCATAATAAAATAAAATAAAAACAAAACTCTGTAAGATAGCTTCTGCCGAATCAGTGTGCAGCCTGTCTGTTTCTGTGTGCCTTTATGCATAACGAATACATTTATCGTGCAGCTTTGTTTTGTTGGGGATCAGTTGTGACTTTTTTTGAGGTATACTCTTGAAATTATATATATATATATATATATATATATATATATATATATATATATATATATATATATATATATATATATATATATATATATATATATATATATAATCTCAACACAATGTAATTGTAAGTCCTATTTGTCACAGCTTATGTGATTTTGTTTGAGGAAGTATAAAGAAAAATAAATACGCCTTTTATTTTTTTCCCTACTTGGTTTGATCCTGTTGCATTTTGCCTTCAGTTCTTGGAAGTTTTGTGCAGAACTGTTTTTATTGTAAAAATGAATGTCTAGTGATTTATTATTAATCTTGTAAAAAAAAAAAAAAAAGTATCATGTATTAATCTCCTCTTTGTTAGCAATGGCCAACTTTTGTTGTGAATTTCACTTACAAGCTTCAAAACTCCCAGGTTTTGGACCCTCGGATGTGTTTCAGAGAGTGTCGGTAAAGTCACTTGGGAAACTTGTGATTTACAAACATTTTTAAAATATATTAAAATCTTTTGAATCTATTGGGGAAAAAAAGTGGCATTTTGTCTCAAAGGCTTGTTTTTACTGCTCAAAAAGACAGCCAATGTGTGTTAAGGATATTGATCTCTGCATCTGCCAAGTCATGTAACCTAGAAACAGCAGAATAAAACAAATTGTATTATAATTCTGCCTCATGTCTCCTTGATATTAGTGCTAGTATTTCATGTGTATGGACGCATCTTAAAGCCTACAACAAATGTGTTGAACATAGCAGACACTGTTCACTGAACATGTCTTCTGTAAAGCTGCAAACAGCCTTGACATGAAAAAAATCTAATATTCTGTAGAAAACCGAAATGCTACCAATGTTTTTTTTTTTTTTTTTTTAATCTGATTTGTTTTAACTTTAGTACAATGTCAAATAAAAGCAAATAATTTCGGAAACAACATACCTATATAGTATTTTTCTTGCGCATTAAGTGGTGTATATATACACGTGAAAATATATATTAACTCTCACAAGGCAAATCTTTACTACACAGGGCAGCCTTAAAGGGATAGACAGAATTTTCATTTTTGGGTGAACTATCATTTACTCACCCCTCGTGTTGTTCCAAACCCGTAAGACTTTCGTTCATCTTTGGAACACAGTAATTTCTGCCCATCCATTGACAGCTACGCAACCACCACTTTTGACACTTTTAAAAAGTTCATAAAGAGATTGCGAAACGAATCCATATGAATTGAGCGGTTTAGTCCAAATTTTCTGAAAAGACTTGTTCGACTTGTATATGAACACATATAAACATTTATCAGCAAGCATATGTAACCCCTCCTGTTCAAGCCTGCCTCTCTAAGCGGGACTCGGGTCCACCGTCATGAGAGTCTGACGCTCTAACAAGGAGGCTAAAGGCTGCAACCTCTAGCATCAGTCGCTAGAGTGTCTCTTGAGATCAGAGGAGTGAGGTTTTCTCGCACAGCAACTACTAGCCGGCCTCCGTTACACATAAACAGAAGCTCAAATGTGCAGCGTAACATTAGATTAGATTAGATTAGATTCAACTTTATTGTCATTACACAAGTACAAGTACAAGGCAACGAAATGCAGTTTCGGTCTAACCAGAAGTGCAATAGCAGCAAGTGCAGGATATACAGTGGTTGCGTAAGTGCAGGACATGGAAATGTACTGTATATATATAAATATGTATAAATAGAGAGACGGTTATTACTATAAACAGAACTGAATTTACAGGTGAATATGTACAGTGAATAAATATACAGATGGCTATTACTATAAACAGAATTTACAGGTGAATATGTACTATGAATATAATATACAGATGGCTATTACTATAAACAGAATTTTACAGATAGAGGTATACAATAATATGTTAGGCTAATATGAGGAATATAGCAGTGGATTAAGGTAGTGCAATAAATTATGGACAGAGCTATCCGAAAAAAAGTGTAAAAGTGCAGTGGAAAGTGGTTGCATATTGCAGTTAGAAGTACGGTGCAAAATGCAAATGTAAACATTGGTACTATAAATACAGTCGACAGTGCAAATGAGCATAATCCAGTTAAGATATGGTAGTGCAGAATGCATAAGTAAACAGTTGTTACTGTAATAAACAGTCGGTAGTGCAAATAACAAAGTGAAGGCAGATGTGAGGTAGGAGAGTTAGCAGTTTATGAGGGAAGTGGATCAACGGGGGTTTGAGTTCAATAAAGAGACCGCTCTGGGGAAAAAACTGTTCTTTAGTCTACTGGTCCTGGTCCGGAGGATCCTGAAACGCCTGCCGGAGGGCAGGAGAGAAAACAGTCTGTGGGCTGGGTGAGAGGAGTCCTTGAGGATGCTGCGAGCTCGATGCAGACAGCGTTTCCTCTGGGTGTGCTCGATGGCAGGTAATGGAGTCCCTGTGATCCGCTGGGCAGTTTTCACCACCCGCTGCAGTGCCTTGCGCTCTGCAACAGAGCAGCTCCCATACCATACTGCCACACAGTTGGTCAGGATGCTTTCTATTGCGCAGCGATAGAAGTTCACCAGGATAGCCGAGGAGAGCTGATTCTTCCTCAGTGTCCTCAGGAAGAAGAGGCGCTGGTGAGCCTTCTTGACCAGGCTGGAGGTGTTGGTCGTCCACGACATGTCCGCCGAGATGTGGATCCCCAGGAACTTGAAACTGGAGACACGCTCAACAGCCATTCCATTGATGTGGATGGTGTCGTGTGTGCCTCTTGACTCTTTCCTGAAGTCCACGATGAGCTCCTTCGTTTTGGTGGTGTTGAGGAGCAGGTTATTATCAGCGCACCATGTGGCCAGGTGCTGGATCTCCTCCCTGTAGGCAGTCTCATTGTTGTTGCTGATGAGACCAATCACCGTAGTGTCGTCCGCAAACTTGACGATGGAATTAGATCCATACACAGGCTTGCAGTCGGAGGTGAAGAGGGAGTAGAGAAATGGACTTAGCACACAGCCCTGTGGTACACCAGTGTTGAGTGTGATGGACGTGGAGCAGGTGGATCCTGATCGAACATTCTGTGGTCTGTCAGTTAGGAAGTCCAAAATCCAGTTACACATTGAAGTGTTGATGCCCAGGTCTCCAAGTTTGGCTATTAACTTGGATGGGATGACAGTGTTGAATGCTGAGCTGAAGTCAACAAACAGCATGCGTGCATAAGTGTTCTTATGGTCCAGATGGGTGAGCACAGAGTGCAGTGCCATGGAAACTGCATCCTCTGTGCTCCTATTGCTGCGGTAGGCAAACTGGTGTGAGTCCAATGTGGATGGTAGAGAGTCTTTTAGGTGTTCCAGGACCAGCCGCTCAAAGCACTTCATAATGATGGGTGTGAGTGCTACAGGGCAGTAGTCATTAGGGCACCTCGGGCTAGAGTGTTTCGGCACTGGCACAATGGAAGTGCGTTTAAAGCATGTCGGTACAGCTGCTTGGGCAAGAGACAGGTTGAAAATGTCTGTAAAAACCCCAGCGAGCTGCTCCGCACATGCCCTGAGAACACGTCCAGGGATGTTGTCTTGTCCAGCAGCCTTGTGCGCGCTGATCCGGCTCAGTGCCTTGCAGACTTCTGTGGAGGAGAGTGTGATTGGTGGGTGGTCATCTGAGGGTTTGAGCTTGGTGGCAGTTTCTCTGTTGTCTCTTTCAAAACGAGCATAAAAGTAATTTAGCTCGTTCAGGAAGTTGACATCAGTGGCTGTGGGGGTGGAGTGGGTGGGTTTATAATCACTGATGGCCTGAATGCCCTGCCACATGCGTCGAGGGTCAGAGTTGGAAAAGTGTCCCTCTATCTTTAGCTTGTAGCAGTGCTTGGCCTTTTTGATGCCCCTCTTCAGGTTTGCTCTGGATGTGCTGTAGGCTTGTGCATCACCTGATCTGAAGGCAGTATTGCGTGACTTCAGCAGGAGTCGCACTTCCCTGTTCATCCAAGGCTTCTGATTTGGGTATGTGGTGATCTGTTTCTGGGTTGTAACACTGTCAATGGTGGTATTGATATGATCCAATACAGAGGAGGTGAATGAGTCAATGTCCGTGTGAGCGCCACTGGTGGCTTGAGAAGCAAACATACTCCAGTCTGTGTTTAGAAACCTTTCCTGGAGTGTGGAATCTGCCCCCGCAGGCCACACCTTGATGATCTTCACTGATGGCTTCACACGGTTGATGAGGGGTGCATATTTGGGGCTGAGGAACAAAGAGAGGTGGTCTGACTGTCCCAGGTGGGGGAGGGGTGTTGCAACGTAAGCTCCAGCCATGTTTGTGTAGACATGGTCTAAGGTTTTGTTTCCTCTGGTGTGGCAGGAAACATGCTGGTGAAACTTGGGTAGCACTGACTTTAAGTTTGAATGATTAAAGTCACCTGCAACAATAAAAGCAGCTTCCGGGTGAACATGAGAATGAACCAAGCAAACATGCTTGAGCTTCCATTTACCACAACTGATGTGTACGTTGATGAAAAGCTTAAATTCAATCTGTTCTTCATATGAAGAGATCGTGTCTCTTCAGAACATTTTGATTAAACCACTCAATTCATATGGATTAGTTGTACGAATTCTTTATGAACTTTTTTAAGCTTCAATTGCATGGACTGTTAATGGAGGAACAGAAAGAGCTCAGATTTCATTAAAAACATCTTTATTTGTGTTAGAAGATGAACAAAAGTCTTACAGCTTTGGAACTATCCCTTTAACTCTGTTTTGTAAAGAAGCCTTTAACTAGTTGCTCTTAAAGGGATAGTTAACCCAAAAATGTACTCACCCTCAAGTCATCCTAGGTGTATATGACATTCTTCTTTCAGACGAATAAATTCTGAGTTATATTACAAAAGTCCAGGCTAATCCTAGCTGTCTGAAAGCCTATTTGTTCAGCGCTGAGGTTTTCTAAGTGCGTTTGAACGCTCCATCACGTGAACTGCGCCTGTACAGGAAATGCAGTGCGCTGCTCAGTCGTTCGTGTTCAGGGATGATGAGAGAAGATTCAGAGACCCCTTTTCTTTACTTTTGTGTGCGTTTTATGAAAAACCACATACACTTGAACTTGTATTTTGGCCTCCTGATCTTGAAATAAAGCTGATAAAGGATTCTCTGGCCGGAATCTTTCTGTAGTGCTCCCATCCTAAAACGAACCACTATTCCATACTTTACACTAGCATTAGAATTGGATTCATAGTAGCTCTGTTTTTGAAGTCCATAAAAAGTGCATCTGTCCGTCAAATAACGTGCTCCACACGGCTCCAGGGGGTTAATAAAGGCCTTCTGAAGCGAATCGACACGTTTGTGTAAGGAAAATATTCATATTTAAAACTTTATAAAGTAAACTTTCGGCTGACCGCCTTCCCTGTTCAATTTATGGAAAAATTGTTGAAAGTTCCCCTGCCGATCGAAAGACTAACGCGACCAGGTAGGCTCGTCATGACGTCACGTACGCATCTTGACTTTCACTTTCAACATTCAACACTTTTCCATTGCAGGCGGTCGGTCGAAAGTTTACTTGATAAAGTTTTAAATATGAATATTTTTCTTACACAAACGTGTCGATTCGTTTCAGAAGGCCTTTATTAACACCCCGGTGCCGTGTGGAGCACGTTATTTGATGGACAGATGCACTTTTTATGGACTTCAAAAAAAGAGCAAAGTTAATCAAATTCTAATGCTTGGATTAGCCTGGACTTTTGTAATATAACTCCGATTTTATTCGTCTGAAAGAAGAATGTCATATACACCTAGGATGACTTGGGGGTGAGTAAATTATGGGCTAATTTTCATTTTTGGGTGAACTATCCCTTTAAAGTTTTTTGAAGGTAAGGTATAGGCAATTGCTGAGCGGCTAGCAATAGCAAGTTAGCTTTGAAAACATAAGATCCCACCAAAGACTGAATGTATCCAAAGCCACGCCTTCTTCAAAACACATGAGCTGCATCCGAAATCGAATACTTCTCTACTATATAGTATGCGAAAAACAGTACGCCAACATAGTATGTCCGAATTCAAAGTATTCGTAACACAGTAGGCGAAAAGGACCCGGATGACCTACTACTTTCGGCGAGATTCTGAAGTGCTCATTACCATGGACACTTTACTATCCCATGAGGCCACGATTGAGTGTTTATGAACGGAGGTGATGGGAGGCAACTTGATGCTGGTAGTTCACATGATAATGACAACATGGCAGATGTAGTATGTCCGGATTCTACATTCATTCATACTATATAGAACATACTTTTTTAATGGTCACGAAGTTCTTTCAAATTCAAATGTAGTACTTACTCACAAAGTATGCGATTTTGGACGCAGTCATGAACACACAGCAGAGTCTGCAAAGCCTCACAAGAGACGGTGTTAAATTACCTCAAGTCTCAAAGCACATAATAATAATGAATGTAAATAATGTACAGAGCTCTTACTTGTTGTATCACCTGCCTGCTGTGCATTTAGGTGTTGATAGCGTTGCATAGAAAAGCATTAATCCAAGTCTGAGGAAGTGAAGAAATGCAGGTAGAACGTCACGGGTTGCCATCTTGGTTTTGCCAATTATGGTTATGACATGGCATAAACGCAGCATGGGTTGTTTTGGCTCAGGAGGAACTATAAAAGGTGGCTGTTGTTTGTTTTTGGCGCTCGGTGACTGTCTGTCTACTACCATGGTAGCCTTTCGGAAGGCACTGATGACGTGTGATGACTGCGCGAGCAGCTGCGCGGACGCATGGAAATGTATATGTTGACAAACAGGTAGGACATTGTATCACTGTATTGGGCGAACATTTTTTAGTCCTAGGACTTACACAGAAGACATAGGGTAAACGTACCTAAGCTCAAGTACCCATTACTACTATCTTTTAGCTCAGATTATAAAAAGAAGAAAATAATTGATCATCCTACTTGATGTCTTAACCAATTGATGTGTTTGTTATATACCTCCTGTCATTTCAAGCTAATCAGACCATTGCACAGATGCACACTGAGATCTAAATGTGTTCACACTGTCTGGTGGCCATTTTGAAAGCGGTCTGAAAACTTTCACCAGAAGAGGATCCCCTTAAATGTGCTTTTATTTCTTCTTTTTTTTTTTTTGGATATGTAAGCCTTTGTTTTGTATAAGTATAACTTGTTACTGCAAAATTAAGAGATTAATGTTTAGACTTTTGCATATTATAACCTGAAACCTGGATGTGGGAAATAATTACATTTAGATCCAAAAGATAGTTTTAGCAACATAGCATAGATGCTACAGAACATTGTTAGCTTACTAGCTGAATAAGATTGTGTGCTACACTAATATATGACTTCATAGGCATTACTGGCTTATACTTTTAAATCCATTATATTATAAATGTACAGTTTATTGATGTTCTGTGGTTTTACACTGCTGTATTTTTTAAAGACTAGTATTGTAAGGTGAGCTTAAAGGGTGCACTACTATTCAATAATAGTTGTTTTCATATTAAAATATGCATTAACTTAATACATGACCTAGATTATTTATTTAGCAAAAGTGTCCTTTTTAATTTAATAATATTTATTAATTTTAAAAAATGTTGCTGTTCCAATTAAACTCAGTGTGCAACCTTTAAGCTCATCCACATTGAACTATGTAAATACTTCATAAACAGACTTTAAATATTAACTCATGGTTGTCACTTCAAGTTAATCTTTATAAAATTATTCTTTAAAGATGTTGTTTAAAATAAACAAGAATTTCTCCCAAAAAAACATGATGTGAGCTTAATGGCAACAGGGGTGTAAAGGGTACAAACATGTACCCATGAAGCACAGCCAGACTTTTTACATTTAATGATGTACATCTTAATTTAAATGCTTTTGTCATTTAAAATAAAATGTGATATTATTGTGTGAGAGATTAATATTTTATTTTAACATAACTTCTTGTACTGAAACCAATACCCTGGCCTGTGCACTAAAATGTCTCAACGTATAGACTTTGGTGAGCTTAATGGGTACGTTTACCTTAAATACGCCCAAATACTTCGACCACTTCTATCATTGATTGATTTCAGGATGTGAAATGAGTTTCAATCAGCATAACAAAAAGTATTTATAAAACAAATGGCCTACCCTGCCTCTAAAGCAGTGCTGTTAGCTAAAATCGTGCTATATTAAAATAACAACAATAATTATTATTATTAGTGCTAGTATTTCATGTGTTGGCCAGAACAAACAAGTCTATCTGAGTTCAGATGTGCCGGTGTATTGTTCAGTTTGGCTTTAGTGTAGCGACATAATACTCTGATTTCATTGTGTCGTCTTGGTTGGCACGGCAACAGAAGGTGCTCCTCTTTGCACTCTTGATTGAGTGAATAAGAAAAGGTAAAGTGCAGTAATGTAATAAAGCAAGCATGAGCCTGATTTGGTTCCTGTGAGAGCCTGCCATCCATGACAACCAGTGGCAGCATCTGCAGCTTGATGAGAACTATTTAGACATTCAATAAAAATAAACTAGGCTCTGCGCTAACCCTCAGAGTTAGAAGAGAAATAGCTAACACTAGTGACAAGCACACTACAGGATACAACCTTTCCTGTGAGAATGTGACATGCATTATTACATAATAATTCATCAAAAATGCTTCTATCCTTATCCAACACTAATGCATGATGGCAGGGTCTTTATTTTAACCCCTAACCGTCAGTAGGCAATTACAAATAGGGGAGACTAGTTGTCACATTTTACTTTGTTTTGAGGGTCCATTTTTGTTTAGACAAATCTTGACTACAAAAAGACATGTTGAACATTTCAGCCAGGAAAAAAAAAGATACTGTTATCACAATGGGAATGTATTCTGTAGAAAACAAATAAACAAAAATAGGCTACTATCAGTTAAAACAATCTGTTTTGGCAAATAAAATGTATATTATATTATTTTTCTCACACATTATAAGCAGGAGGTATATAGCTATACATGAAAATATATAGCTTATATATTTTATGAATGGTGTCCCTTACAAGGGGATCTTTATTTGTGAGTTTTTTTGGAATTAATTAGTCTAAAAATTATTATTAAAAAGTCCCTGCTTGAACTGACGTGTCTGTCTAGTTGCCCTTAACCAGTTCTTCACGTAATGCTGTAAGCTAAAATAGTGCTATATTATTATTACTATTATTATATGATGTTTATGAATAGAACTGTAATACGTTGCGGTTTGGCACAGCATTTCTGTCATAATGAAACTGCCTGTAGCGTTTGGAGCAAGTGCAGTGTTGGTACATAAGATGGCGACAGAGTTTAACTATATTTATGATGGAGATTTTTTCTCTTTCATTTTCCTTAAATTGTACGTAGCTATTATTATAATTGACAGTAGTTTATGAAAAACAACTGCTGATGGAGAATGTGAGTTAGATTGGGTGAGAGGACTGCTTATTTTACAAATCGTTTATATTGCTTATTATTTGAGTCTGTTTCCGTTTCGCCAAACAGGTTTATTTATTTATTATTATTAATAATAATAACAACCACAATGGCTGTATTATAATTATAGTTTACAACGAATATTTCCATTATAACAGATGGAATTGTTGTTGTCTAATTCAAACGATGAAGATCGCACCAACATCCGGGTATTTTGCGCTGTTTACCTGAACCACGTGTTATGGCTATAAGGACTGGAGCGCGCTGCCGTGCGAGTTGGCACGTGTCTCTTCTGTGAACGCGCATTATCGAAAACAAGCGAGAGGCTGTGAGCGCGGGCTCTGTGTTTGTCTGAACCACGGAGGCTGCGGCGATTGGCTTTGTGAGCGATCTGCCTCTGCATCTGATTGGGTTGACACAAATAATCCTAAACCTGATTGGTTGTCACGTCTGCGGAAGAGAATGCCGTCATAATAAAACGATACATTCTCAAATATCTTTGAGGAAACGCTCAAAATCAAACGTATGTTATAAAAACAACCGAGGTGTCTTTTATAGTTCACAGTAAATTCTATAAGTCAGTAAGTTTAAAAATAAAGAAATAATTAAAGATTGAAATACTTAAATGTAATGAGTAACATTAAGGCCAGTTGAATAATTTTTTCAATTATCTTTAAAGAAATCACTCTTATTATAATTTTGCCTTATTCCAACACACATAGGCTACATGTAGGCTACTATCAACAACCCCGAATTCTAACAGTTACAGTATTTCTCTTTAAGTAAAAAATAAATAAATAAAAATAAATCACGATCAGAAATCAGAAATGATCAAGATGCGAAATAAATAGTGAGCTTAACAAAGTAATTATTTTTCATTAGGCCTATTTTATGTAATTTATTTTATATTTTATTTTCCTTTTCACTTTTATGCATAATGTATGTAGCTAATTATAAATTTAAGTAAACCACAAAATGCTTAAACTGATTATTTTTGAGTAAATGTTATCATTTTCAATGAATCATAATGATAATGGCATAATCACCTACAGCTTGTGGGAAAAACTAGGCTACATTTGTTATATTCTGTAAAATTGCAACTGCAACTTTAAATTTCTTTTTTTTTTCTTTTTTATTCCCATGCAGCTTTGTGTGTGTGTGTGGGTGCATTTTATAAAAGGGTCGCGTGCTTGTTTGCGAACAAAATATTTGTGAATGAAGATGGGACAGATGTAAATGTTAGTGAGCGTGGAGCGCACACGAATAGCGACCTCCGCCTCGTACGTGACCGCACCACAGTCTTATTCAACACACACACACAAAACAAAGAAAGACAAATCCGTAGAGAAGATTTTCAGAGCGGAGGAAATATGAACAATATTCTCTAAACAACAACAACATCAGCAGCAGCATCATCTTGGACCGTCGTGACACATGCGGACACCTCAGCAGTGCTCGTGAATGAGAAACCCTGCAGTGGGGAGAACAACTGATCCACTTCCACCAAAAAGGTATCGCATTCTGCATCGTTTAACGTCTGGCTTGTTTTCTTTTTTAGATTTGATTTCCAGTGCAAACACCCAAACGTGAGAGTCGCTTTAGGAGGACTCCATCCTAAGTGCCTCAGCGAAGGTCACATTGGAGTGCTGTGTTTTTATATTCCCACAGCAGGCAGCAAGTTCAAACACGACGCTGTCAAGCATAACACTCTGTATTTTGATTTTATTTGCTGAGCTACGCGGGTAATAATTGTTTTCTGTGGGTTGCCATGGCGCGGAGTTATAAAATGGGACGCAGAATGAAAACATATGACATCATCAGGACAGTGGTGGCGACGCGGCAGGCTTCCTTATTTATCCGAGGACTTGAGAATATTCCACGAATTCACGCTTACTGCTCTCTTTTGAAACTATTGATCAATGCTGATAATCGTCGGAGCACTGTCTGTCTGCCTGCCTATGTCAATAATGGGTTATTTATCTTTGAACAACGCAGTGAATATGATTACAATGACATTCATGCTGAGTTTATGTTATGCATCGCATCTGCTGTTATAGTTGTGCACTGGGGTTACCATCATTTATTTTAGGCAGTCTCTTCACTTATTATTTATAAGGCGTAGCAGATGCTCCCTGACGCATAAGAGGGGGCCATTTATTTAATGCTGTCAGGCTGTGAATCGCACCCGTACACAAGTCCCAACCCATTTATAATATTGCTCTATGATTATGTCTTGAGGTGTTGACATGAATTGCATGTTTCCCATGTGGTCTTTGTGGGTGTATCATAATACAAAGGTATCATAATATACCTTAATGTATCATACTGTATCATAATAAAAAGGAATCAGTGGCATTAGGGCTTAAAGTAGCTAGTTATGGTTATAATAACTAGCTACAAATCATGCAGGACTATTCTAAGAACTATTCAATCTTAACTTTAAAAAAAATCTAAACATTTAAATCCATTACACATTTTGACATAATGCAAAACATCGATCCGATGAAGTCATCTTAACCTATATGTTATCGTTGAGATGCGTTGTTTTTATTTACACATCCGGGATTATTTTCGCTTCTCCGATAGCCACGCCCTCGCAGCCCAGCTATTGGATGCGTTACACGCCAGTAATGCGACGCCCCGCCCACCCTCAAAGCAGCATCATAAACACAAAGAGTGCAACAAAGACGAGTGAAATGTACAGCCTAACCGACACAGAAAACTGTCAGATAGTCTCAGTTTGAGATCTAAGGCGGAATTTGCACCGAGACAAGACAACCAAAACCAAATACAAATATTATAAAGCATAGCCTACTTTGAGGGGGAAAATATCTATTGAGCTTCCCTAGAACATCTATGCCAAACTTCGCATTGAGATCCAGTTTAAGTGGTAAGTTGATTAGTTTCTGCTCATTTCAAACTAATACACCTTTATGTTTGATATGATTATTGTTTTAGGGTGCTTATTAGTAAATGTACACAAGCTCAAACCCTTTCCTGTCTAAATTGCTCGTCTGCCATTGATAAAATGTGCAGCTGGACGCATGCACGCGATCTGTAAGTTAATTACACGGTATAAAAACACAAATGTGGTATTTTGTTTGCATAAGGAATGACAATTTAACGTTGGCATTTGTGTTTGCACGTATCGAGACTCAAATGCTGTCTCTGTGTCACTGCGCTTCCTGGTTTTGTCAAAGCACGAGCCTTTGTTTTGTATCCACGTTGGTCTCACGGTTTCTTTGTTGTTTGCTCTAAAGATCCCGCTGACAACAATCAATTTGCACCTTTTGTAACTGGTTGCCTATTGTTGGTGCACTGAACGGCTTCTATGAACATCTTGCTTTAGTTGTTTGTCACTTTGCAGGGAAGCAAAACAAAAGAAACAAATAAATGCTTATGCGGAATAAGTTGCACTGAATAAGTAACTTGCTTAGATTTGTAAGTGATTAGTGGCTTATCGTGCCCTTAAATGGTTAGATTTGTTATAGCTACTATTATTGTTTTTCTTAAGCCATAATGCTCATGATTAGCCTTATCCTGTCAGGTTAACACGCGCGCATGAGCCTCCTTTGTTTGTCTGCTGTTGATCTTCCTTCAGATCGACCGTCCTTTGGTTTTATTTCATGACTTCAGCGCTTTTACAGATTGAACAGTTATAAACATATTATAAATGAACGTTATTTTCCACACATTTTACAATATTATAGATGTTTGTGTTGTTTCCAAATAACTTGTCTTTTAAAAGCACGCTTGACGGAATTTGCGCGAGCACGTTATGTGCTTATTTTTGTTTTTACATTAGGCTATAATTCGTGTTTTTATATAAACATGAAGTAGGTATCGGTAATAATATCGAGCTATTTTCGGGCATATTTATGTCATTAATAGATTTGTAAAAATGAAGGGGGAAAAAAGAGCAATCACATCGTACATATTGAATATCTATAGATATAACGTTTACATGTAAAGTTCTCATTTCCACCGAGAAGCGTGCCACATCGCGCGCTGCGCGACCCCTATAGTTCATGCACGCGCGACAGAGTTGCCATCTCCGCTTATTATAAGCGATTGTTTTGTTTACGTAAAGTCGCTTATAATAACGGGCCGTTTCGAGGGCTTGTTGGCATAATACAGTTGCATTTGATACTGATAAGTAAGCTACTTGGTCTTCACATCACAATGACGTACGTACAATCGACCGACCACTAATAGCCGCAGATGTCAAATATTCCCACCTGCTGTAGGCTATGCATCCCATGATTGTATTATGTAATTATTGGACGCAGGAGCCCCGTTCCTCTTTTGTCATCCGTTTCTGCTTTTCTCAGATTCTCTGTGTGCATGAGTGAGATTTATTTAATGACTTAGAGAGTCAGTTACATTTATGCATTTGGCAGACGCTTTTATCCAAAGCGACTTACAGTGCCCTTAGGGACAATCCCCCTGGAGCAACATGGAGTAAAGTGCCTTGCTCAAGGACACACTGGTGGTGACCGCTGGGATCGAACCAGCAACCTTCTGCGTATCATTTCCATGGTTTAACCCACTGGACCACCATCTCACATCTCACAGTTGTAACGTATGAAACATTTCAATTATTGAGGAAAATGATATTATTATAAAAAATAATAATAATTTTAGCGTCAAGATTAATTTAGCATTGATTAATATACGTTTTAAGCTAAACAAAATCAGCATGGGGCTGCTTCTTCAGACTTATTTTGGTTAGGTAAGAGTGTGTTGCTTGTTTTTAGCGAGATCTGGCAACAGCGGCGCCACAGGAGCAGAGCCAGTCTATGAGCAGAGCTTGCGCGCTTTGTTGGTCGGCATGGTCGGAGCTTCCTGTGCTATTGCGGAAGTGGCTGTTTTTCTTTTGCATACAGTGTTGTTGCCCCCTCATTAGCACATAACACAGAGTTTCCTGTTATTTTCTGATTGTCTATGTGAACTATGGAATGATGAATGTCTAAAAATAGATGGTGTTTAGAAAAGCCACATGTTAAAATCTGCCAGTGCTAATAGGAATAGTTCACCCAAAAATTAAAATTCTGTCATCATTTACTCAAACATGTATGAATTTCTTTGTTCTGCTCTACATAAAATAAGATATTTTGAAGCATGTTGGTATAACCAAACAGTTGATGGGCCCCATTAACTTCCATAGTATTTTTCTCCCTATGGAGGTCATCAACTGTTTAGTTCCCCATCATTTTCAAAATATCATATTTTCTGTTCAGCAGAAGAACGAAATGTATGCAACTTTGGAACAACTTGAGGGTGAGTAAATGATGACAGAATTTTCCCTTTAAAACTTTCATCTGCAAGTGTGAAATGCCTGTAATTATTATTATTCCCTGTAAATGCCTCTTCCCCTGCAGAAAAGTTCCATGATACAGTGGCATCATGGAACCATGTTCATGATCAATGGTTTTGCATGATAATCAAAGAAAGCGCTGTAGCTAAAATAACTGATTTAAGTGCAACCTTTCGCAATCAATTCACTGCTTTAGTGCTATTTGGGCTCTGTAAAAAGGGGGCAGTCTGGTCTGGTAAAGCAAGATGATGTGGATGTTATTGTGTAATAGACCATGCGTTTCCCACAGTAGCAATAGAGCTTATCTTGGTCCTCTTGGTGCACAGGGCAACTAGCTGCCATTTGTGACATGCTTAAACAACTTGTCTAAAAGTGAATGT
Source organism: Romanogobio albipinnatus (assembly GCA_023566225.1). Classification (NCBI taxonomy): domain Eukaryota; kingdom Metazoa; phylum Chordata; class Actinopteri; order Cypriniformes; family Gobionidae; genus Romanogobio; species Romanogobio albipinnatus. The sequence continues at coordinate 11,287,995 of CM042242.1, read as the reverse complement.
TAAATATGTGGTATTCCCTAGAGGGAAAATCATTATTACTCACACTTCATCAGTCTCAGAGGATGATCAGGCTTACGCTGTCACGGGTGGAGAGGAAATTCTTTTCTTTTTCTTTTATCTGATTTGGGCTGCTTATTTGCACATGTTTTGCCATTTTAGGATTAATTGTTCATGCTTAAAAAATACATTTAAAAAAAGTTAGTAAATACAAGTTGAGCAATGCGTTAGCAACACCAAGGACATGGGATTGATTCCCAGGGAATGCATTGTTTGCATAAGTCGCTTTGGATAAAAGTATCTGCTGAATGCATATATGCAAATGTAAGTTCAACCTGGAAAACTTTGTCATCATTTAATGGTTACTCTTTCCATGCAATGTTAAGCTTCAAAAATAATGCAAGACTACCATAAAAGTAGACCATATAACTTGTGCATTATATACAAAGTCATCTGAAGTTTTGTTATCTGCAATGGATCATTGAGTCTAAATCAAGGGAATTTGGATCAGTCCAATCCATTAGAGATTCCCTCAGACTGGTTTTGTGAACGGTTTCACTTGAGAACCAACTCAAAAGAATGTTTTTGTGAAGCTTACAGTCATATGGATTACTTCTGTGGTGCTTTTGCTCTGTTTCCCATTCATCGTAATTGTGTGGAAAAAGTAACCAGTGCAATTTCTCATTTTGTGTTCCACAGCAGAAAGACAGTCATAGGGTTTTGGAATGACATGAGTTGAGTAAATGATGAAAATCATGAGGATTTTTGGGTGAACTAAGTCCTAAAGGTCAGTTTCAGGTTACCCTATCTTTTATAGCTTGGTTGAAGCCAATGAATAATGAGTTTCTCCATCCTCCTTTTCTTGCCTTCTTTTTCCAGGTCGTATTTTCTCCTGTGGTGTCTGTGTGGAGCGTGCCACACACCCACTCCACAACAACGACGGCTTTTGCTTGCATCTTCCAGTGTTTCTTCTGTCAGCAAGTTCAGCAGAGCTGCAACTCGTCTAGTGCCAGCCCAGAGGAACCCAGTGAAGAGAACCACGACTGTGAGATGGTCAAAATGACAAAGTCTAAAACCTTCCAGGCTTACCTGCCCAACTGTCACCGCACCTACAGCTGCATCCACTGCCGGGCACATCTCGCCAATCACGATGAGCTCATCTCAAAGGTCAGTGGATTACAGGCAGTGTTGGGGAGAAACTTTAGCCTAGAAATCTAACTTGCAGCCAGGGTCGTCTAGCAACTCTCCGTTGGCTTGCGAGCTGGAAAAACCAAACTCTGGCCAGGCCAATCACATCGTGTATAGAGTCGGTGGGCGGGCTTAACATAATGACGGCAGAGTTGCAGCGGTTTCGCGTGCTACTCGTAAACAAAGAAGCTGGCGAACAGCGGTCTTTCGAATCGGCTTTGGCCGCGACTCTGGAGACTTGGAAAAAGAACAAAGAATGGCACTGAAGTCATTCTTAAAAAAGGAAGATGTGTTCGGAGTTTTGCCGACTGGATACAGCAAAAGTTTAATCAACTAGCTCCGCTTCATCTTCTGCGTTTCTCTGGTTGGTTGTAGCGCTATCCTATTGCGTGCAGAGGGAATTTGAAAGACAACCGTTTATCCCGCCAGAGTCCTGCACGGGTCCATTTTTGGAGACCCCGTCCCCGCCCGTACCCGCAAAGTTCAGCACCAGATCCGACCCGTCACCCGTGATAATATCAAAATAAAATCCGCACCCGCCCAGACCCGTTAATATTTGGCCCGTTACCCGATCCGTGCCCGCGATAAATGACACACGCTAAAATCATTCCAATTAAAGTGCTTTATTTTTTTATCTTGCACCTCTCTCTCACAACATCACAACAGCGTCATGAATGGACTATGAAACAGGCTAAAGTGCGTTTTGTTTTTCGCCATTCAAGTAGCCTACAAACCTAAATAGGCTATGGAAACTGATAACTATAGCCTACCTACGCAAATAGACCTGTTAATGAAGAAAAAGAAAAAAAAACCACGAAGAAAAAAAACCCTGAGCCTGTCGCTCACAAACAGTATATTATAGGCTATAGCCCATATAGGCCTATGCTTATACTTTCCCTTAAGGTTACTGTGCAGGAAAAGGATATCGTCCACAGTCCCAGGTTTAAGTTGCGTTCTCCGTTCTTGGATTACAAAACCAGCTGTGGAAGTCTCTCACTCGCAGCGCTTGATGCTGGGATGGAGAGAACATTCCGCGCAATCATTGCCAGGTTGGGAAATGTTTTCGCATGCTCCTTCCACCACAACAAAACATCGAAAGGATCCCCCTTGGGTGGCTTGAACTCGATGTATGCAGAGACCTCGTCCTCGGGCAGCACAGTGTCTTCGCTGGAGTCCTCTACGTCTGACAAACAATAAACTGTTGAAACCAAACAAACTCTCTTCGCAGCTGGGCTACGGGAAGCATCAACAAAAGTCTCACTGTCGCAGTGGTGGTGACGTGATGGGTCAAATGTCATATCGTTTTTGCATATGTGTAATGGTAATTTAGACATACAAATATTGCACATATTTTTCATCCGCTCTACTACCCGCCCGCAAGGAGTTAATTATCCGCCCGCATCCCCGCCCGTGAATTTTAGGAATGTCACAAAAGGAAACCCACGGGTACCCGACCCGTTGCAGGACTCTGTATCCCACCACTTGGATTGAGCCCTGCCAATGGTGTGTTCCCGGACCCAACATCTTGATGTGGGTCAGGCTAGAGTAACTTACTAAAAGTAGCGATGCTACTAAATTAACTGCATTATTCCGTACTATGATCGTAGCTCAGGTTCTTTCAAGGTATTGTAGCTTTTGCAGTAACCACAGGACACTTGCGTGTTTTCAAGCATGCGTTGTTTCGAGAAGAACGATCCTCACATAAAAATATTGATACCAATTGATATACTAAGTAAATTCACTTAATTTTAAAAGATGTTAATGCGCAAAATAAACTTTGTTCGGGGGTATGTGTGTTTAATAAACTAGATAACATTTGTCTGGGTTACACTTTATTTTAAGGTATCCATGTTACATTGTATTTAAACATTTAAGTATACTGAGTAATAATAATGAACTACATGTACTTACTATGGGTTAGGATTAGGTTTAGGGTTAGTTCCATGTAATTAAGCACAATTTATAGTAATTACTATACATGTACCATGTGTAACTAAGACACTGTAAAATAAAGTGTTACCTTGCAGCATGCTATAAGTCACGTCTCTGCTGTGCTTAGACTCTTATTGTGTCTCCTGACTGAACCCATAATAGGTTTACCAGCCTAACTGACGTACGGTTTTGTGTATGGTATACTGTGATACCACAGCAGACACTTTGCATCTTGTTTGGTGGATTTAGCAGGATATGTTCGCACAGGAGGCACGTGCCACTCTCCCAGATGGCTAAGCTGTTAACGCTACTGCAAGAGATGATCCATTTCCCAGTATGCACAGCACCTGTCAGGATCAGTCAGACCCTCTTGTAGTTCAGACACGATCTAGGAACAGGTGGTTTGGTAAACCTGTTTTATTTCTTTTTTTCCAGGCTAAAGGGATTCGAAAATTAGATTCTTAAGAATACAATTCTTCTTAAAGGGATAGTACACCTAAAAATAAAACTGGTCATCATTTACTCACCCTCAAGTTATTAGGGTGAGTAAATGATGACAGTATTTTTTTTATAATTGGGTGAACTCTCCCTTTAAGAAAATATTTGATAATAACTTTATTTTTCTGTAATTGCTCTTTGGAACATTCTTATGAACTTAGAATTTATCTTAAAAAAACTCTTAGAAGAATATCATGAATCCAGTTAATCCAGTTAGTTGTTTAGTTTTCTCATACTTGTTTTTTTTATAGTAAAGGAAAAGGTCTAATTAAAATTCTCACAAACAAAAAGAAGCCACGTCATAGCTGCTTTATGGGTCTTAAATCTGAAGCTGTCCTTTGAAGTTTTCATGGGTTGCTAAGTGATTCAGCAACGTTTCAATGATGATTTTGACCTGAGGAATGGAATGTTGTTTAACTTGTAATTCCATTACATATTTAGATACTGTTGTTGTTGTTGTTGTTTTAAAGTCATAGATTATGTTGATAATATGCAGTTGTGCAATCCTGTATTGTAGTATTGTATACAGATTACAAAGAAGTCAAGGCTAAATGTACTCATATCCCACAGGAGGGGGCTGTGGGGGCTGGACCTCTGTCCTTCTAGGGAAACCGGGGGCATGGCTCCTCGTAAGGAAATGTTGTACATTTTTAAATTAAATTCATCCATCTGGTGCACTTTGAGAGTTCAAAATGAAGAGCTTCAACCCATGTTCAGTGTGCAAAATATTTAACACAAAAAAAAGGGTGTACATTGACTTTAACTTTAAAGGGGACTCTTTTTTTAGTCATGGTATAGTGTCTCAGTCAATGACATTCACACTGGTGTTGTAAGAAGCTAAACAATTACAATCTAACAATAATAATAATAATGTATTATTATTCCTATGACAGTATTAGCCTATATTGTGAAACAAATGCAAATGATTTTTAATAATAATAATTATATGTTATTATTATTCCTATAACAGTATTAGCCTATATATTGTAAAACAAATGCAAATTAATACTGTATTTTATTTTACGTTATGCTACAGTAGGGAAATTACAATAATGTTGTCCTAACTTCTTTACTTGATAGGCCCTTGATTTAATTTTGACGGGAACTGCAAGTGAAATTCTATAAACATCTGCCCACAAAAATGTTGGAAATTATGCAAATGTGAAAATAGTGCGTAACTGTTGCCCGCTACATTCCCAAATACACGCTAAACTGTGAACTGAGCCGTTTGGAGACACGGAAAGGCCTTCTGAAGTGAATCAATGCGTTTGTTTAAGAGAAATATCCATATTTAACACTTTATTAAGTAAAGTTATGGAAAAAGGGTTGAAAGTGCCTCTGGCGATCAAAGGCTCACGCGACCAGTTACGCTCGTCAGACGTCGCGGGCGCATCTTGAATTGCGAGAAGGCACTTTCAACACTTTTCCACGGAAGGCGATCGGCCGAGATTTGACTTTATAAAGTTTTAAATATGGATATTTTTCTAACAGGCCTTTATTAACCCTCCAGAGCTGTGTGGAGTATGTTATTTGATGGACAGATTTTTTTTATGGACTCCATAAACAGAGCAACTATTACTGCCATTATAATGCTTGGATTAAACAGGACTTTTTTAATATAACTCCAATTTTATTTGTCTGAAAGAAGAATGTCACATACACCAAGGATGACTTTAGGGTGAGTAAATCATGGGCTAATTTTCATTTTTGGGTGAACTATCCCTTTAAATCAGTCTTTTGTGATATTAAGTAATGCATTTCCAAATATCTAAAATATACTGTAGAAATGTGTGAAATCTGTTACCACCAAGTTATGGCTTGTTAATACTTTATGGTGATGATGCATTGCAATCTGTATATAAATACACACAGAATCTAAAATAAGATCTGTGGAGAGCAGCAGTAATATCATGCCCTCCTTACACACAGATTAATTGACTGACTGTATGCGCCCATGCCAGTTAGATAATCTTTTTTTGGACATAAAGGTAGACCAGGGTCAAACTTCAGGACCAAAAATGTAATTTCACAGTAAGCGAAGCAAAATGTATTTGAATCGGCTACAGCTCAAGCTCCAGTGCATTCATCCTGCAGAATCTTTTAGAGAGTCTCTTTTCCTTCAGCCAGAAAGCACAGATTATTGTGTGTCCAAATAAAAGCATTAATGCTCTTAGCACTGGAAAAACACCACATGCTCTGGGGAGGTGTGTCGCTCTGGGTGAAAAGAGGTTTTGCTATACGACTGCATTGGACTCGCCTGCAACTTCCTTTCTCCATCTCATCTCCTCAGTGCCAAGAATGACCTCTAAGATGATTATGTAATTTCGGTGAGTGTGATAGTCTGGGTTCAGCACCTTTCTCTCCTGTAGATACTGCAAACCTACAGGCTCTTTTCATGGCACGCATCTTCATTTCATTAACAAATGGACCTGCTCGGTGGCAGTCGTATATTATGAAGGGTACATTGTTTCTGCGCTGTCATCTGTGAGGAGATTTTAAGGGCAAGAATAGACATTACACAATGAAAAGCTCAACAGATGCTCCTTACATATCCTGACATTTAGCTGATGCCTAAAGATGGCTTTGTTAAAGATGACCCACTTTATTGCAGAATGGAGGCCTTTGTTAGCACTTGAAGGTGGAAAATGGCTGTAACTTTTTTGACAGTTAAAGCAGGACAATTTGTTTATGACAAACTTTCAATCTTCCAGCATGGTCACCATAGATGAGGCTTGCCATGTCAGATATTTTTCTCAGTCTTCTCGTTGTTATCTTTCATATAATGCAGTTATTCTTGCTATATTAATTGTGGTGAATCTCCCATTGAAAGGATGCATATCGTCCTACTAATGCATTCTTTTATAAGGAGGTGAGGTATCATGATATCTTGCATTATGCTGTCACAAACCTGCCAAGAATTGGATCAACATTAGAAAGGATTAGCATGCATGGTGCTAGCCAACAAAAAGCAGGCATTGCATGCTGAACTATTGGATCGGCATCAAACATCACTGACGGAATCCGGACAGTATTGTGGAAAGGCTAAGCTAAAGGCTTTGCTGCAGTAAGTCATCGTCAGGCACCCTTCTGGCTCACAGACAGACACCCCATCTGCTCCAGAGATGGGACATTGGGTCATATATCACTACATCAAGGATCTTTTTACTTTAAGCAATCTAGTCTAAGTCTAAGTGGGGAAATCCTTATACTGGGTGTCTCGGATAGTCCTTGGAAGTTCTTGGAAGATGTGCATATTAAATGCTCCAAAACCTAGTTGGCAGATTTATAATGCACCATGGGCACATTTCTTTCTTGAAAAATGCTTCAAAACGTTGGCAGCATTATTATTTTACCTTCTAAGATATTTGGGCCAATTTTTAAAACTGCAGTGATTCAGCAAAGCAAATATTAATGGCTCATTTCCTATAAGTGTGTGTGCGTGTATACACCACCAGTCAAAAGTTTGGAAACTGTACTACCGGTACTTTGATTGTTTTTGAAGTAAGTCTCTTCTGCTCACCAAGGCTGCATTTATTTGATCCAAAATACAGCAAGAACATTATTATTGTGAAATATTTTTACAGTTTAAAATGACTGTTTTCTATTTCAATAGATTTTAAAATGCTATTCATTTCTGTGATTCAAAGCTGAATTTTCAGCATCATTCCTCCAGTCTTCAGTGTCACATGATCCTTCAGAAATCATTCTAATATGCTGATTTGCTGCTCAAGAACATTTATTATTATTATCAATGTTGAAAACAGTTGTGTACAAATTTTTTTTCTGGATTATTTAATGAATAGAAAGTTCAAAAGAACAGCATTTATCTTAAATATAAAGCAACATTATAAATGTCTATACTGTCACTTGATCAATTTAATGCATCCTTGCTGAATAAATGTATTAAAGGTCCCGTTTTTCCTGATTTTTTTAAGCTTTGATTGTGTTTACAGTGTGCAATACAACATGTGTTCATGTTTCGCGTGTAAAAAAGTATTTTTCACACAATTTACTTATCTGTATACCGCTGTTTTCACTGTCCTAAAAACGGCTGATGAGTTCCTTTATTCTATGAAGTCCTTCCTTCAGAAACACGTAACGAGTTCTGATTGTGCCAGCGGTTCCCGTGATCATAGGTTGTGATTCGACAGCAGCTTAGCGCAAGTTGCCCGGTAAGGTCACGCCTCTTACCAGAGATGCATGCGCTCAGTGTTCGAGTGACGTTATTAAAGAAGTAAGTAGAGGGATGTAGTCAAGCCGTTCGCTGTAGGCTTTGAAAGGGAACTTCTGTTAAATAAAATATCTCGCTTGGCATTGAACTTTGAGCTTTATAATTTTACAGGTATTATTTATGCTCTAACAGCAACATTACACACTAACTAAAGTTTGAAAAATGGGATCACGAAGAACAGGACCTTTAATTCTTCCCCCCAAAATCTTTTGTACCAAAAAAAATTCTTACCGCCCCAAAACTTTTGAACGGTAGTACAATGTTACAAAAGCTCTCCATTTCAGACAAATACTGTTCTTTTGAACTTTCTTAGCCTGACGTTGTCATACTCAATTCTAGTCAGAATTTGAGTCTGATACTGCTCCGTTGGGCTGTGATTATGGGGCGTGTTTCAACCGAACCAGGAAAGACCTCAATTAGATAGACCTACAACCAATCAGAGCAACGGAGCGACGCATAACGTTAGTTGTCAAATGTCAACAGAACTCAACTGCACTGTGTTGCCAAGTCCGCGGGTTGAAGCGACTCCAATTATGTGATATACAGACCCAGGAATGCGAAATTTAGCAGGCAGTCCAGCCAAAATAACACATTTTACCCCCCAAATGCCATTTTTCCCGGAGAACCCCCCCACCCGGAAAGCTATTGGGCTTGTTTTTGGTTAGTTTTGAGTAGCAATTGGGCGGGTTTTGCTGTAAAAACTTGGCAACCCTGTCTGCACGCACGCTAGAATAAGTCACGTTAGAAGAAGAAGATGAGTGTAAACGATCTTTGCCGGTGTTGTAAAAAATAATTTAAGGATACACAGAGTACTTACCAACACGATCATCATTTCTGAGAGAAATAGTGAAGGTGAATGCATATACGAACAAGTTCTCCGTTTAGGATTAGAACAAATTCAACCCAAGCGCCTTTGATGACGTGGATGATTACGTTACTGTTTATAATCTGTCCATCATCGTCTAAAGCCCGCCCTGACAATTTCATTGGTCCGAACAGTTTCTGTTCGGGCATAATTACTTCTCTATGGATCAAGTCCAGACCAAACTGCCTGTGCAAAAGATTTTGTGGGCGGGGCTAAGTTCGTCTGGCATCCAGGCTAGAACTTTCTATTAATCAAAGAATTAAAAAAAAAAATGTTTTACACAACATGTTTTCAACATTGATAATAATCATAAATGTCTCTTGAGCAGCGAATCATCAGCATATTAGAATGATTTCTGAAGGATCATGTGACACTGAAGACTGGAGTAATGATGCTGAAAATTCAGCTTTGCATCACAGGAATAAATGACATTCTAATTTCTAAAATATATTCAAATAGAAAACAGTTATTTTACACTTGAATAATATTTCACAATATCACAGCTTTTTTCGTATTTTCAATAACATAAATGCAGCCTGGTGAGCAGAAGAGACTTCTTTCAAAAACAATCAAAATAGTACAGTTTACAAACTTTTAACTGGTAGTGTACACACACACTTATATTTTATATTTATTTATATATCCAAAATTCACTAATATTTGAAAATAGAAAAAGTATACCATATATTGACATTGATTTTGTAAGTAACACCAGGTTGAACGATTTTTTCGAAAACTGACCAAAAATCGTCCAATTAATTGACCTGACCAACACATTGCTCTATCTTTTGTATTAAGTGATAAGATGTAGAAAGCGATGCAGAAATGAACAAATCTAATTACTGCCAAAATATGATCCCAAAATCCAACTATGTCAAATTTAGTGAAAAAGTAAAACCGAAATGATGGATGAAGCGAGAGAAATGTTGATAACAAATGTATTTCTATTAATACTGAAAAGTATTTACTATTTTTAATATCTAATTAAACCATTTCTATTTTAGTGTGTCATGTATTTTTATATAAGTATTGTTTGTTTGGAGACATGCTTATAGCTAACAATACAACTTTCCCATAGAATACTTTTTTGTATGGACTTGCTGTCTGTGTAGCTTTATGAAGTTCCATCTAGGTTAGGATGCTGCCCATGTGTTCGTTGATGGGTTGCAGGTTCTGATCCCATTTCTGTAAATCTCTCCATTTCTCCTCCTCTGTATTTAAAGTGGATTACCAAACCCCTACGATCAGATGTGCCTCATAACTGCTCCCACAATCAGGTAGTGATTGAAAAGAATTAGAACAAACCAAGCATTGACTGCAGTTTGTCTCTGAGCCAGGTGCCTTTGATGAGAACAGTAAATGACCCACTTGTTCTGTTTTAACAACAGTAATCTCAGGTTACGTTAGCAGAAGAGTTTAAGGCCAGTGAGAGAGGCAGGAAAGTCAGCCAGTCGGTGCTGAGTAGATCTTCAGCCAACAGATAAATGAGGGCAGGAAAGAATGGGTGGTTTTGTTTTCAAGCCAGGTGGAAAGTTTTAGCCTCACAATCAAAATCAGCCTGCGTTGGAAGAATCGCAGACATTTTGCATAAAGACCTGAGAGACGTCTGTTCTTTGATGTTCTATGGTGGTGGACCAAATATATGAAAGTGTGTGGCTGATACTGGTAAAAGTTTATGGTGTGAGCATGAATCAGTGAATTGATGGCATAAATCTAATGATTGGTATTTGAAGTGATGATACAAAGCCACATGCTTCACTGATTAGAATGCAGTGGTTCAGAGATTTTCAAGTATGTGCTGAATGAAGTAAACATTCCTGGGGCTTAATATTGTGTGTCATTGCAAACTGAAGCATATATTTTAAGTATGCACAAATGGCTTTATTGCATATCATTTTTTGTTTACATACAATACCATTCAAAAGTTTGCTATCAGTAAGATGTTTTAAGACAAGGGTCTCTTGTGCTCACCAAGTCTGCTTTCTTTTCAGTAAAACATGCTGTGTTATTATTACAGTTTTTACTTTTTCTATTTGAATATGTTTTAAAATGTCATTTATTCCTGTGATATGGTAAAGCTGAATTTTTAGCATCATTACTCCTGTCTTCAGTGTCACACGATCCTTCAGAAATCATTCTAATCATGCAGATTTGGTTCTCAAGTTTAGTAAATGTATTTACTGTCACCTTTGATCAATTTAACGCGTTTTAGCAGAGTAAATTAAAATCTTATATAAAAAAACAAACTTTTAAATGGTAGCCGTGTTTCCACTGAAATTACCCGGAACAATTTGACCCAGGAACTTTCCAGCTCTGGTAAAGCCTGCAGCTCGACATTGGTCCATCAGTCGTATTTTTTAAACTCCATTGTTGATTCAAATACACTCTAAAAAAAAAAGGTTCTATATGGCACCAAAAATGGTTCTTCGTCGTAATCATAGAGGAACCACTTTTGGTGCTATATAGCACCATATCTTAACATGTTATGTATATTGTAGCGGTGCTATATAGCACCTTAGTTAGCGGTGCTATATAGCACCTTAGTCAAAGAACCGGTGAAGAACCTCTGAAGAACCGCTGAAGAACCACTGAAGCACCAAAATTGGTGCTATATAGCACTTAAAAAGGTTCCCCTATGATTACGAGCCAAGAACCATTTTTGGTGCCATATAGAACCTTTTTTTTTTAGAGTGTAGCAAACAACTCTTCCTGCACGTGAACTCAACCAATCAGCATGTTTAGCACCTAAGTCCCAACCCCAAAAGTTCTTTAACTTTGAAAAAGTACTACCTCGTAAGCAGGGACTTTCTGAGGGGGAAATTTGTATCTGGAACTTCATTTAGACCCTGGTCCCTGCGATAGAAACACACCGAGTACCACCCCAAACCCTAGTTCCTGGGGAAAAGTTCCTGCGGTGGAAACGTTCCTGGGACAGATTGTTTCGTGTAGTTTGAGTGGAAAAGCAGCTTATGTTTTATGGATTATTCCCTGTCTATATTCTAAATTGGCACACAGCTTTTCTTGCCATTTGATGTCTTAATATAGCTAGTTGGCACAGTTCAGATCATTGCTTAGAGATTGTTTAAAATCCATGTGAATTGTCAATGTGGCTACTAGTTCAAATGTAGTTATCGACTACTTTGGCCAAAGGCAATCACAGTTTGACAGCTGACAGTCGATTATGCCAAAGATATTTGTAAAATGAACAATGGCTTTGAAATGACTGTTGAATTCAGCTAAAGTTAATTCTGTAATCTTTTTGTGCAGTTTGCTTATTGACCACTGAATTCTAAAACGAGAACACCAGGAAGTGTAGCTACATAATATTGGTAGAACTTTTTTTTTTTTTGTGTAAATCCTGATGACGGAAAATGTATTAACTCTTGTAAAAGCCCCCTTTTTTTGAATGCAGCTTTTATTCGTTAGGCCCCACGGCCCAAACCACCTACACTTCATTGCATCTGCAGGTTAACCTAAATAGCCTTGGCCTTTGTCATGGGGAAAAAGCATTAAAGTGTTCATTAATCACTTTAAAAGAGAAATTTACCGCCGGCAAATATGAGCGAGTTGTCGAATCCCAGGGATCCCTTCTGTGTGGCCTGCTGTTATGGTTACAGTAGTTGAAAACCAAGCAACACTTACCAAGATATCCTCAAGGCATGTCACTTGGAACACCACATGTTCATTTCTGCTGCGAAAAAGTCACTGTAATGAATTAATTGTGAAGAGAAGCCAAAGAGTAAGTCTTAAACATTTCATACTCTGAAATGGAAGTGTGTTTAAAACACTTTCTGTTAACAGCTGCTAATGTTTTTCTGCTCTGAATGTTTCCCAGGACTGTAGCATACGTCTTTTGTAATTATGATTATAATAATGGAGGCAGATCTGTAATTAAATCTCACTGATCTGGCTTGAATGCATTCTCTTCCTCCTAAATGCACAGTTTTTGCCCCTCCTCTCATTCCCATGTGCATTATGCACATGCCGCCATTGTAACCACAGCCAGATTTACTTGTCCCACAATGTTAAACGACACAGTCGGGGGCCTTTCATTGTGTCAACGTGCCTATAAAATTTCCCGTTTGCCTTCAGCTCGAGCTGGTTAGACACTCCTCTTAGAAGAGCACAGACAGCCGCTGTGGGCTTTAACAGTCTTTATTAGGCTCGTAGCTATACTCGGGTCACCGGCAGTGGAAAAGTAAAGCCGATTCGCCCATGCCCCGGCTCCTGCGTCCGAGGATGACAGCTGGTTACCAGGAGCACACTGGCCTAAATCCAACCACCTACACCAATAACAAGCATGTCCTGCATTTGTAGAAAACCCATGGATGTATATACAAACGTGTATAGTTTGAAAAATCATGGACGTATTGTTTTTTGTTGTTGATGAAATGCATTGGTGGTGCATTATTTGAACATTTTTAAGTTTCCCCAGAAAGCTTTCCTGATCTGAAAAGCACTGCACATGTTCTTGGTAATCCATATTTTTAGCTGGTTTGTCAGAGCACTCAGTGCTCCATCCATGAATATGTCTGCGTAACCTTTGCACACGACTTTCTACTGCACTATAATATACACACTGACTGCACTAAGTGCCATTATTAGTGGTGTTTACAAAGGAAAGCGTCACTTTAACTGTTGCTCATTCTGAATGTGAAATATGCTAAAGAAGTGTTTTGAAGTGTCTTGTAAAGTTGTTAAAATACCTTTCAAAACTTTGTCTCATAACGTTTCTAGTCTATTTAACATAAGTAATATCTAAAACACAGTACCGGTCAAAAGTTTGGAAACATTAAGGTTTTTTAATGTTTTTGAAAGTAGTCTCTTAATCTCACCAAGGCTTTTGTAAAAATTGTATATTTGGGGGTACAACAGCTTGCCACTGGGGCAGTACCCTTAAAGGGACATCTTTGTACCTTTGTTACACCTATACAAGGTTCATAGTAGTACCTTAAGGTGCATATTATTGCTACTCTAAGGTACTAATATGCACTTTAACGGTGAAAATATTAAATGTTGAAAAAAAGCTCAAACTGTTTTCAACATTTATAATAATAAGACATTATTAAACATTAGATCGTGACACTGAAGACTGAAGTAATGGCTGGTGAAAATTTTGACTGGTACTGTATGTTTGTATTATTATACATACATAATTGATCATTTTTATATATATATATATATATATATATATATATATATATATATATATATATATATATATATATATATATATATATAATTTCACTTAGCATTTTTTAAATTAAAATCAATGTTATATCGGCCATCAAATCCATACCAGTCGACCACTAATAATAATAATAAACAAAATAATATTTAAAGAAAGTTGTTCCAAACTTTATAGTATATAAACACGATATATATTTAATTTCTATGCTGTTCATTGATGCTTTTGCAATGCTGTTTGGGTACGTGGCTGTAGTATGCTTGCCCTCATAATACTTGCTTGTCCAGGTTGTTTGGACTAAACTCTGTTATCTGTGTTAATAGGGTGTGGTAGATGCTAAACAGGTTAATGCTTTTAAAACTATCAATAGAGAGAAGAAAGTGGCCAGAGGAGAGATTAAGGAGCCAGAGATACTGACAGAGAAGAAAGAAGGACACAGACAGCTTTAAAAACTTGTGACACTTATGATTAGAAAGACACGTAGGGGATTAGCTCAACCAAAAATGAAAGTTCTGTCATCATTTATTTACAATCATGTTTCCTTTTTTCTGTGGAGCACAAAAAAAGCTTCAAGTCATAAAGTAGTCCCTATGACTTGTGCGCTATTTACATTTTTTTTGTATCATAGTTTTGATTTCCGAGGTGTAATATACCTATTCAAATTGAGGCACGTGCCCCCTCAGATTTTTTAGCCAAATGGATTTCAATGCAGCTTCCAAAAGACAAAAAAAGTAATATTTTTTACAATTGATAGTTAACCATTTGAAACGTACGATCACACCGGTGTGATTAGAACGCACAGTGCGTCACGTGATCAACTGCTAAATTCAAATCTGCATTGGAGTTTGGCTGCTGAACCCGAGACCGACGTGCTCAGAGCTAGTCATATAATACAACTCTTCAGTGTTTTCAAAAAACATAATATTTGTTTTATGTTTCTGCCATTTAAATACAGATAAGTACTAGCTAAAAACCTTTATAGTTTGTAAAATATTACTGATGTCTATGGAAGTGGCAATAATCCTTTCAAATATAATTCGATATTCTACACATTGTGTAGGTAACTATAACGTTTACTCTAATCTTATTGTAGGTACAAAATGAGTAGTGTCCCAAAGTCGGCGTCTTTTGGTGAATTACTTAGCTTTGAAGTTAAACTATGTCACACAGCCTTGATGATTGTTTTTTTCACGTTATATTTGACAAAATATACATTTCTAGCTCTCTGTTAAAATGACTTTTAAATGCATCATTATGCAAATTGCAAACACATGCGGAGAGTTCACGGCATGAAAGACCAACGACTGGCAGATCAACGTGCTTCTAAATTTCTCTCCGAAACAGTAAGAAATGAAATTAAGTAGAATGTGGAGGATTTTAACTGTGACAAGATGATTGACAGGGCAGTTTAAACGGGGACAGGATCCAAGCAACTAAGCGACAGAGCTGTCCGTTAAAGAACCAATTATGATAGAGTAGTATGTCCCAAAGCTTGCCTTGCCTACTATTCTGCTAAAAAAAGTATGCAAGTATTGCTTACAAAAATGTCTTGCGTACTTTTAGGGCATATTATAAGTAGGCGAATTGGGACAGAGCATTAGTAATCTTGAAGACATTGATTAGCTTGTTTAGGTGTGTTGATGGGTTGGAGCTTAACTCTGCAGGACAGGGTCACTCCAGGACCAAAGTTGCCTATCTCTGAACTAGATGAACTGATTCATTGAAAAGATCTGACTAAAAGAGATTTGTGTTCACAAATTGCACATGACTACTTCTCTTATAAACTGTTATGAACATGCTAAGGAGAAGTACAGCAGATTTCAAGGTTTTTAAAATGTTCCTTTGTTTGTATTAATTATCTATTTATTTAATTTCATTTATTTATTTGCCATTTTGGGACCGAAAAAAGAAAGCCATACAGGTTTGGACCAACATGAGTAAATGATGACAGACTTTTCATTTTTGGGTGAACTATCTCATTAAACACTGAATAGAAACCCAACACATGACTCCACTCAGTGTTCAGCTTTATCTCCATTTTTATGATGATGAATAAAAGCACCTCTGTTCCTTCATTCTCTGCTAGCCAGCTCAATGTGTGGAGCTTATTATGTACTGTGTCATAAACCCACATACACACACATTTTCTAAAGAGAAACACTGTTTCATACTTCATACTGTTTCATACTACACACACATATGCTAAAACCCATTTATGAAATACACATGTTGGCCTGTGACCAGAGCTTGGCTGACAGAACAGTTTTTTTTCAGACAGACTTTCCATGAACGTCTACACACACACACACACACGCACATAAACAAACATGGAGAGAGCACCATAATGCCCACACGCACTCTTTTACTGCCTTTTAGTGAGTCTTTCATGGAAAACCATATGCGAGTCCAATTCATCTGTGAGTGTGCGAGAACTCTGATCTTAACATCATAAGTCATACATAACATTATATTTCTCTTTTTGTCTCTCTAGTCATTCCAAGGCAGCCAGGGACGAGCCTACCTCTTTAATTCAGTGTAAGTAATTATCTCATTCACATCAACAATTTATAGCATTTTCTTGTTGTGAATTAAGACGATACACTAATGTTTAAAAGCTTGGGGTCAGTCATTTTAAAAATTACTACTATTATTCATCAATGCATCAAAAATGATAAAAAAGTGACCGTAACGACATTCATAAAGGCACAAATGATTTCTATTTTAAATAATAGCTGTTTTTTTGGATCCTAATAAAAAAATTAATAAAAAACATCATTGATAATTCTGAAGGATCATGTGACACTGAAGACTGGAGTAATAATGCTGAAAATTCAGCTTTGCGTCACATAAATAAATAAAAAATTGAAATATATTAAAGTCGAAAACAGTCATTTTAAACTGTAATAATATTACAAAATATTAAATTTTTTACTATATTTCCAATCGCATAGATGCATCCTTGGTGAACATAAGAGACTTCTTTCAAAAACATAACAAAAACACACTGATCCCAAACTTTTGAACAGTAGTGTATATAAGGGATAATGCAAAGCAGAGGGGTCTTGCAACACCCTGAAGGGGTTTATTTTGCGATAATGACCTGTTGACTGCACATTATCCCTTATATCTCTGTCTGAGACTCATAGAGGAATGGCTATAGCTGTTTTGCATATTACAAGAGCTGTAGGCCTAAACATAGCACTGCTATCTAATGATGCGAGTTGATGATTCATCATATTTAAGCATTGTGCTACCAGTGTGTTTAAGCTAGCGCTCTGGTGTGTGTGAGATATTACGATGATAAAGTCGAGGTTGAATGTCTGTGTTAGTGAACTGTGACATTCCTCAGGCAATTCACAGACTGCACAGCAGTGCACGAATGTTAAGCACAAAATATAGAGACGGCTGTCATCAGATGTGGAAGTTTCGGCTTCAAATTGTAAACGCAAGAAAGATTCTTTTGCTAAGAGAGTTTTGGTGTCCCTTGAAATATTCTGAATACTGAAATGAACTGAATAATACAATATTTACCAGTACAGGTTTTATGAAAGTGTATATGAGAATTGCATTGCAACAAAATTTGATCACTCGTGTTATAAATGCACTGGAAAAGCCTGTTTATGCATGCAACATTATTTATAGATATATCATACACTACTGTTCAAAAGTATGGGGTCGGTAAGATTTTTTTTCTTTCAAGAAAGTAGTACTTTTATTCAGCAAAGATGGATAAAATTGATCAGAAGTGACAGTAAAGACAAGACATTTTATAATGTTACAAAATCGTTCTACTTCAAATAAATGCTGTTCTTTGGACTTTCTATTCATCAATGCTCAAGAAATGTTTAATGAGCATCAAATCAGCATCACAGGAATAAATTACATTCAATATATAAAAAATATCAATGTTATTTTAAATTGTAAAATTTCACAATATTACTGTTTTTACTGTATTTTTGATCAAATAAATGCAGCCTTGGTGAACATAAAAAAAAAAAAAAATCTTACCAACCCTACACGTTTGAATGGTAATTATGTATTTAAATAAGTTTTGACTATTATATCAAAGCCTGCTCGTTATGCTTCTGATCTTTGCCCACTAATTTGAATAATCTTTTGCTTCTAATTTCATGTATACTCGCTGATTGAGTCCCATTAAAGACAAGCAGAAATAACTCACATGTCAATTACATTTAATTGAATGCTGCAGTTTGTGTATGTATAGTTTTGCAAACTACTGGTTCTAAAATCATATTTTTATGCCAGTGTATTTATGTTATGTGGCAAAGTTATCCCATAGCTGTATCCAAGTCTGCATGGCCGTTGGTCGCTTCCAGTGTTAGCAATCACATCTGCTGTAGTACTGCTTCTGACCTACTTAGTGGTCATCCAGTAAAGGTTACCCACAATGACTTTCAGAAAACAGGTCAGTCACATGAATCACATGAATTTTTGACCACTGATTAACTTCTTTTCCCTCAGTGTGAATGTCGGTTGTGGTCCAGCAGAGGAGAGGGTTCTCCTAACAGGTTTACATGCTGTGGCAGACATCTACTGTGAAAATTGTAAAACCACTCTGGGCTGGAAATACGTAAGTTAACTCTCCTTCCATTACACTCAAATGATAGACTATTATTTTAAACTCTGGCATGTCTTCTCCTTGCATCACAATACAAGCTGCTTTCTGTTTCGAGGTGTTGCACTTTGCTGATATGTGCTTGTCAGAGTGCATGTTCGGCAATTGCAGTGACAGCAGTTGGCTAATCTGAGCTGTGTGGGTTTCTTTATTTTTGTCTACTGATATCCTGTTACTTTGCCTAGCTGGGCTCCAGTGACCAGAATTAACATCCCCTTGCATTGACTTCCCACTGCAGTCCAGCTCAGATATAGCTCTATACTGTATATGTCTTTAATCACAGTTCAATTACAGCCCATTTTGATGCTGTAAGTGTTCATGCTGTTGTGTTTTCTTATGCAATCCTAACTACTTAGTAGATCAGTACCAGTCCAGTAATACTTCATAATAACGTTCACAAGCGCGTCCTTAAAACAAACACCATCTCATTATATAATGCTTAACAGATCTGTTATGTGCATTTAAAATAGTTTGAAATATCATGAAAATAATACTTTTATTCAGCAAGGTCACATTGCATTAATCAAACAGTAAAGACATGTATATAATACATTACTTTTTAAAATGTATATTTTAAAATAGAAAACCACTCATTTAAATTAATATTAGAGGTGCACCCATCCCTTTTCGAAGCACATGGAGAAGCTACGGTGGCCGACACAGGACAAAGATGTCGTCTGAGACAGCAGAGAGTAGCTAGCCCTCTGTAGAGCAGTTTGTCCGTTTAGGGCTACTGTAGAAACATGGCGACACAAAATGGTGACTTCACTGTAAGGGGACCCGCGGTGCATGTAGATAGAAGTGGCTCATTCTAATAAAAACATAACGGTTCTTTATATAAAGACTTATACACCACCGAAAACATAGTTATGTATATTATATTGCATTTCTGTCAATAGATCCTCATAAATATTACATACTGCACCTTTAAGTATAATATTTCACAATATTAGTGTTTGTTCTAAAAAAATATCAACCCCAAACTTTTGAAAGGTCTTGTAAATAATAATTACGAAATATGGTTTAATATTGATTAAATGTACATTTGGATCATTAATGAGCTACTTAAAATAAATGCAAAATGTCTTTGTCATATATATTCCAACCTATCCAAAATGACTTGTTAATTGGAGGAGAGCAAAGTTTAATGCATCTCTGCTTTGGAAAGCATTGGTATATAATGTTAATAAATGATTCAAGAAGCTTTTTTTGTAATCTATTAATCATTTCACCTAAAACTAATAATAAAAGAAAGCTCAGTTTTTGTAGGTGGCAGTTATTGAGACTATTTCTCTTCTTGATTAAACAGGAGCTCTAATTGTGTCTCAGAATTGGTTCAGAGGGATTTTACATCATGCCTCAATCTTGTTAGTCTTCAGGTTAGCTTTCAGATTGAAGTCATTCTGGAACACTGATCACAGACCAGTTTCCCGGAGTTCTTTTCAGCATCATCATCATCATCTGATGTGATGAGAAACTCTCTGAAGCAGCTCCTATTTCAGGCCGACTGAGTTGAAGCTGGAAGTGTAGCTTAACATCCTGAGGCCCGATGACACACCACTGCTCTAGTGGGCCGATTTAAGGATGAGTAATGGACAGGTGTGAGAGGAGGTTCAGACAGCCTAAAGGGGTTAAAAAGACTATATCAATTCAGCATGCTATGTTTTGTAATAGGGGAGTCCAGAAAGCATTAAAATGCTTATACCATTGTATTTCCCCCCTATTTATTATTATTTTATATTGACATACAGTGAGGAAAATAAGTATTTGAACACCCTGCTATTTTGCAAGTTCTCCCACTTGGAAATCATGGAGGGGTCTGAAATTTTCATCGTAGGTGCATGTCCACTGTGAGAGACATAATCTAAAAAAGAAAATCCAGAAATCACAATGTATGATTTTTTAACTATTTATTTGTATGATACAGCCACAAATAATTATTTGAACACCTGAGAAAATCAATGTTAATATTTGGTACAGTAGCCTTTGTTTGCAATTACAGAGGTCAAACGTTTCCTGTAGTTTTTCACCAGGTTTGCACACACTGCAGGAGGGATTTTGGCCCACTCCTCCACACAGATCTTCTCTAGATCAGTCAGGTTTCTGGCCTGTCGCTGAGAAACACGGAGTTTGAGCTCCCTCCAAAGATTCTCTATTGGGTTTAGGTCTGGAGACTAGCTAGGCCACGCCAGAACCTTGATATGCTTCTTACAGAGCCACTCCTTGGTTATCCTGGCTGTGTGCTTCATGTTGGAAGACCCAGCCTCAACCCATCTTCAATGCTCTAACTGAGGGAAGGAGATTGTTCCCTAAAATCTTGCAATACATGGCCCAGTCATCCTCTCCTTAATAAAGTGCAGTCGCCCTGTCCCATGTGCAGAAAAACACCCCCAAAGCATGATGCTACCACCCCCATGCTTCACAGTAGGGATGGTGTTCTTGGGATGGTACTCATCATTCTTCTTCCTCCAAACACGTTTAGTGGAATTATGACCAAAAAGTTATATTTTGGTCTCATCTGACCACATGACTTTCTCCCATGACTCCTCTAGATCATCCAAATGGTCATTGGCAAACTTAAGACGGGCCTTGACATGTGCTGGTTTAAGCAGGGGAACCTTCCGTGCCATACATGATTTCAAACCATGACGTCTTGGTGTATTACCAACAGTAACCTTGGAAACGGTGGTTCCAGCTCTTTTCAGGTCATTGACCAGCTCCTCTCGTGTAGTTCTGGGCTGATTTCTCACCTTTCTTAGGATCATTGAGACCCCACGAGGTGAGATCTTGCATGGAGCCCCAGTCCGAGGGAGATTGACAGTCATGTTTAGCTTCTTCCATTTTCTAATGATTGCTCCAACAGTGGACCTTTTTTCACCAAGCTGCTTGGCAATTTCCCCGTAGCCCTTTCCAGCCTTGTGGAGGTGTACAATTTTGTCTCTAGTGTCTTTGAACAGCTCTTTGGTCTTGGCCATGTTAGTAGTTGGATTCTTACTGATTGTATGGGGTGGACAGGTGTCTTTATGCAGCTAAACAGGTGCATCTAATTTAGGATAATAAATGGAGTGGAGGTGGACATTTTAAAGGCAGACTAACAGGTCTTTGAGGGTCAGAATTCTAGCTGATAGACAGGTGGTCAAATACTTATTTGCAGCTGTATCATACAAATAAATGGTTAAAAAATCATACATTGTGATTTCTAGATTTTTTTTTTTTAGATTATGTCTCTCACATGGACATGCACCTACGATGACAATTTCAGACCCCTCCATGATTTCCAAGTGGGAGAACTTGCAAAATAGCAGGGTGTTCAAATACTTATTTTCCTCACTGTATATGCTCAGAAAATATTTGGCCAAATTGTGTAGCTTTACAAACAAGCACATCTTAAAAATGGCTGTTTCTAAATGGTCTATTTTTGTAGCTTAACTTAAGTACATGGTCTGAATGGATTAGTGAAGGAGCTTGTTGTCTTGATTATAACCTTTCAACTCTTTCCCCGGCATTATCAAATGTTGCCAGCCTTTTTTCATAATTTTCTCAAAACTTTCAAGGCCCCCAGAATATCTGAAAATATGACCTATCAAAAGAAAGAACAGAGCTTCATGCATTTTTAATTGCATTAGTTAGTTTCGTTAAAAAGCAACATTTTGAACAAAAAGCTGAGAAAATCAAGTTTTTGTCAAAGATTCAGAACGATAATCAAAACATAATCACTTCCATCAATACAAACAAAGCTTGCACCTCTTCGTGGGGTGGCTGTTTTAATTTATATGCTGCTTAATGTTTGATGATCGAATTAGCTTACATATGCATAAGCAATGCTTCTACCGCTTGTTTCTGCTTCTTCCTTTGCTTGTTTTTGTATCCCGAGATTCTCAACGCTTTCAGAAGATGCGTAATAGCGCCCCCTACTGTATAAAAGTGAAAACATGGATTGCCGAAAAATTCCGTCAATGGTGGGGAAAGAGTTGAGCATGAAAAATATTTTCTGATTTCAGTAGTCAACACTGCTTTGTGTGTGTGTGTGTTTGTTTGTTTTTTTGGTTGTAACATTTGTCTGTTTTTGTCTCTGTTACAGGAGCATGCATTTGAGAGCAGTCAGAAATACAAAGAAGGAAAGTTCATCATCGAGCTGGCTCATATGATCAAAGATAATGGCTGGGAGTGACCTTGGCCTACATCCTCTCTGCTCAGTGACCTTTGGGCTGCTCTGTTGTGGACTTTGCCGAGTGACACCACCACATGCACACGTACACAAACAAAAATAAAACGCGCGCACACACACGCCAACGTCAACCATGACACATCCAGACATGTCTACTGGGTCATCACAAAACTCAAAGGCAGATTGACGGAAAGCGTATCAAAGACATCTACGGTCACTGAAAGACTCTGGAGGACCTTTTCAGAGATGTACATGTCAACACTTTGGGATCCGAACCTTCTCCCTTCCTGTTCGACTCAGTTTCCGCCCCATTAACTGGTTTCGGTGTGCTTGACCCTCCTCATGTGTAACCGCTCCTCGTAAGCTGTTAACAGTATCAAGAAGACAGTCTCACTTTTTTCCGTTTCACATCCTCCGCTCTTTTTGTGAATAAGCGGGAGGCGTGCGTTTTTAGTGTGTGTACTTTCTTTTCGACGGGAATCTCGAGTCCTTCCTGGTGGACTGATGTTACTGGTTAGCATTTTTCTCCTTCTCTGAGTCCGGCCAATTCTGATTTTCTTTCCGTTCAGGTTGGGGTAGCGACCAACATGATTGACATACGTTAGAGACTATGTAGCAGTATATTTTGGATGGGGTGGGCGTTCAGCATTGCAGTGGCATAGCATTATTTTGTATTTATGATCTCCCTTGCGTTTTAACCATTTTATTTCCGATCGAATGTTTTTTTCTTCCTCGGATGACTTCACTGTGCAATTCGTGGGACACTCTGGTACAGCAGTAGCGTCTGACCCCTACAGGAGCTTTAGTTGCCTCTGGTGCTTTTGGCGAGATTACACAAACACACGTCTTTGAGTTGGCATTTGTGGCAGGCTCCATTTTTGCAACCGTACTATAGGCGAGAGAAAAACACAAGACAAGCGACAGCCGGTTGGATGCACTGGACATTAAGGGAAAACTGAAACTAGTGTCCTCCTCGGAACAATGTTTGCATTACGTTTTCATCCCCCTTCACGCCAAATGATTTTACAAAACTATTGTTGTTGATATTACAATCATGTGTATGTTCATTGCTATGTGTAATTTATGTGTTAAACCACATGTTAGGACATGCACACGCATGTTAGCTCTGTGTGTTTTAACGCATCGTGTTTATGGCATACTTGAATGCAGTTACTTTGTTTGCACTTTGCAGAGGCCTTGTTCATGGGTTTAGAGGCAAAAGTCTGTCCATTGTATGGCCTTTTTTCATTGAGAATAATCGAATGATTGTATTGGATGCTTTGAATGATTTGCAGGGTTGGGTGGTTGCTGGCTTGATCATCTCCCTCTAGTTTCGAAACACACAAAATCTGCTGCTTTGCTTTCTTCCGCAGGCTGGCAGACCTGTTCGCTACGCTCGTAATTCGCTCAATTGGATGCGCGCATCAGAAACAGGTCTCAAATTTTACAATCAGACACCATTCAAAGTGGCGTTACGTGATTCTTTTGCTGCTAATAGAGATAAATGCAATCCAGAGCTTTCACTTTTAAACCTTCTGCACTTTACCCCGGACTGTCTGAGAGCATGCGAGCCGATGCGTTCCTTTCGTAGCTTTTCTCCACATCTTTGCCTCTAAGCAGCATGAATCTTGTGCCTCTTCAAAAGATTAAAAAACAGAAATCTCCCTCTCCTTTGTTGTGCGGCGCACGACTCCGAGAACCCAGCACATCTACAAGAAGCTCTGCGAGAACCTCACAGAACCTCCATCCACTCGAAAGTCTATACCGAAGCATAATATAATCCAGTATTTTTTCATAGTTCTATGTCAAAGCTAGAGATGTTATGAAACGGTGGTTGTATTCTGCAAAGTATATAAAAGGGGGCGGGGTGGTTGGAGCGGGAGGGGCGGAGCTTGCTTCCTGTAGAGGGGCATTTAATGTAGAGTTCAAGTATAAATATATATAATTAATGATACGAATAAATATAGAGGTTTTGTCGTGCTTAAGGGCGGGTGGGACGGCGGGCAATAGTAGAACGAGTGGCGAACCCTCAGTCAGAGTTCGTCACTGATAAGGTCAGTCAGGTCACTTGACCTTTGAATCAGTCAAAGACAATGCAAACAAAATAGTTGTAGATATATCTTACTTGAAAGATGATACAGAGTTACAGACAATACATTGTCCCTCTCACACAGTTTTGTACATAAAGTAACATATTTAAGGTTTTATACATATTTCTACTGGGTTAGTTTCTCTACTTCCCCGACTTGAAGCACTTTTGTTCACTGTACCTCTGGCTTTATATGTGTGTGTGAATGACGACAGAGAGACTGAGTGAGTGTGAGTGTATGCATGTATACGTGTTCCCTTACTTTCCTCACTTTATTTGTAGCCGTTTTTGCTGTTGTTCACTAGTTCCTCTGTGTTGTTTCCTTTACGACACTTCTTTTGCTGTCTCACAGCGTGTTTTGATGTGTGCTCTCTTAGCTTGATGATAATGAGCTTTGTTTTTTTGTTTTGTTTTTTAATATTAAAGTTGATTTTCATTCTTCAATAGTTTCCTGTTGAGAGCCTAATAGCAGAATGTCTGCTGGTCGTGTTTTGGCATCATGGTCAGCGGTGAGCTGGATTCACCCTCTCGGAATTTCACAATAGAAACACAGACCCAGACCATTTAACAAAAAAGCAGCTTTCCCTAGGAAGCAGAACTAGATCGAAGCCAGTGTCACTGTAGGTGTGCGCCAAAAACATGACATCGCTCAAACGAAAGCTTTCGGCCGAGAGCGTTGTTTTTAACATGTATTACCAATCTGGAAACTGAATCACTTGGTCAAACCAAAAAGTGAGTTTGTGGCCTCTCTTAATACCAAGTGGGAAAGTAATATTTGTTATTTTAATTGTTATTTGTCTTTTACAGCAACATATTGAGTTGTTGGCGGTAGAAAAGTTTGTTTACTTCCCTTTTTTCCTTTTGGTGACACTGGTTTCAAACATTTCTAGAGCTGTTAAGCTGAGATTCGACATTCAGACGACATCTAGTTTAGGTGACGGAGGTGTGCAAAGGAAACGATTGTATAAGTTTGCAGAGTTCTTTTCTTAGGACTGTTAAAATATAAGGTCTAAAGCATGTTGTGTTTATAATGGCTATATTAAGTCGTGCCTGGTTTTCTTTTTTTTCTTCTTCAATGCAAAAAAAAAGCTTTTTTTCTTCTTTTTACTTGATTACATTGCTTTGCATTCTGTCCTAGTAAAGAAAAGTCACATTTGTCTGTTTTCACTCTATTGTAAACTATCAGATATCACAATAAAGCTTAAATGGTACTGTGGCTTTGTTGGAATAGTTTTTTTTAAATAGTATCCTTCAGCTGTCCTTTGAAAAACTGATCAAAAAGCAGTTTTTCATTACATTTCTAGTCTAATACTACTGTCTGTATTAATTTCTGTTGTAGGACTTTATTTTTCTGTTGCTCAAACATCTTTTTGGTCTTTTGACACTCACCCACTGTGCACGCTGGCTTAAAATTCAAAAGTCGTGACATCATTAAAGCCATGAGTTGTCAGAAACGTTTGGAAATGCTTTTATCACTTCTCAATCTCGTTGCCAATTGGCATCTGACTATTGCTGACATAATAATAACTGATATCACAAAGGTCTAGATTTATATCATAAACTATCTTGCAGGCTATTACATTTTTTTTTTTTTTTACTTGGAATATTCCATCAATAGCATAAATTCAGTTTGTAAGTGCATTTAAAAGGTCTATGGGTGATAACCTAGTGAACAGATTTAATTTTTCATGTATTATAATTTAAAAAAATTAGTGCTGTATGCATAGTTATGCCACTTATTGTAATACTTGCACATTTGAAGTGAAAGGTTCCATGTTTAATATATTTCTTGGGTGTGTGTGCCATGGCATGAATTTAAGGACTGGATTCTATCACACAATTCTCATACTAACAAATGTTTTATTGCTACACTCTTAGAAAACAATGGTTGAATGTGGTTCTACATAGAACCCTAGGCTTCTTGACCCTTTATAGTAAACCAAAAGGTTCTATATAAGAAACATCTTCAAGGTGCACTGTGTAAATTTTAGCGACATCTAGCGATGATGTTGCAAATTGCAACCACCCACCGCTCACCCCTCCCTTTGAGAAGCACATAGAGAAACTACAGTGGTCGACTCAGGACAAAGATGTCGTCGTCTGAGACAGCAGAGAGTAGCTCTGTAGAGCAGTTTGTCCGTTTAGGGCTACTGTAGAAACATGGCGGTGCAAAATGGTGACTTCACTGTAAGGGGACCCGCGGTGTATGTAGATAGAAATGTCCATCCATCCATCCATCTTCTTCCGCTTTATCCGGGGCCAGGTCGCGGGGGCAGCAGTCTAAGCAGAGATGCCCAGACTTCCCTCTCCCTAGACACTTCCTCTAGCTCTTCCGGGGGGACACCGAGGCGTTCCAAGGCCAGCCGGGAGACATAGTCCCTCCAGCGTGTCCTTAGTCTTCCCCGGGGCCTCCTCCCAGTTGGACATGCCCGAAACACCTTCCCGGGAAGGCGTTCAGGAGGCATCCGGAACAGATGCCCGAGCCACCTCAGCTGTCCCCTCTCGATGTGGAGGAGCAGCGGCTCTACTCCGAGTTCCTCCCGAGTGACTGAGCTTCTCACCCTATCTCTAAGGGAGCGCCCAGCCACCCTGCGGAGAAAGCTCATTTCGGCCGCCTGTATCCGGGATCTTGTCCTTTCGGTCATGACCCAAAGCTCATGACCATAGGTGAGAGTAGGAACGTAGATTGACCGGTAAATCGAGAGCTTCGCCTTACGGCTTAGCTCTTTCTTCACCACGACAGACCGGTACATCGACCGCATTACTGCAAAAGCTGCACCGATCCGTCTGTCAATCTCCCGTTCCATCCTCCCCTCACTCATGAACAAGACCCCTAGATACTTGAACTCCTCCACTTGGGACAGGAACTCTCCACCAACCTGAAGTGGGCAAGCCACCCTTTTCCGACTTAGGACCATGGCCTCGGATTTGGAGGTGCTGATCCCCATCCCAGCCGCTTCACACTCGGCTGCAAACCGTCCCAGTGCATGCTGAAGGTCCTGGTTAGAAGGGGCCAACACGACAACGTCATCCGCAAAGAGCAGAGACAAAACCGTGTGGTCCCCAAACCTGACACCCTCCAGCCCTTGGCTGCGCCTAGAAATTCTGTCCATAAAAATTATGAACAGAATCGGTGACAAAGGGCAGCCCTGCCGGAGTCCAACATGCACCGGGAACAATTCTGACTTACTGCCGGCAATGCGGACCAAACTCCTGCTCCGGTCATACAGGTCCCATATTCCCCGAGCACCCTCCACAGGGCGCCGCGAGGGACACAGTCGAATGCCTTCTCCAATTCCACAAAACAAATGTGGACTGTTTGGGCAAACTCCCACGAACCCTCCAGCACCCTGTAGAGGGTATAGAGCTGGTCCAGTGTTCCACGACCAGGACGAAAACCACACTGTTCCTCCTGAATCCGAGGTTCCACTATCGGCCGAATTCTCCTCTCCACTACCCTGGCATAGACTTTCCCGGGGAGGCTGAGAAGTGTGATTCACCTATAGTTGGAACACACCCTCCGGTCCCCCTTCTTAAAAGGCGCAGGACGGTTTGCCAGAATCTCTTCGAGGCCAGCCGATAGTCCTTTTCCATGGCCTCACCGAACTCCTCCCAGGCCCGAGCTTTTGCCTCCACAACCACCCGGGCTGCAGTCCGTTTAGCCTGCCGGTACCTGTCAGCTGCCTCAGGAGTCCCACAAGCCAGCCAGGCCCGATAGGACTCCTTCTTCAGCTTGACGGCATCCCTTACTTCCAGTGTCCACCACCAGGTTTGGGGACTGCCATCTCGACAGGCACCGGAGACCTTGCGTCCACAGCTCCGAGCAGCCGCTTTGACAATGGAGGTGGAGAACATGGTCCACTCGGACTCAATATCTCCAGCCTCCCTCGGGATCCGGTTGAAGCTCTGCCGGAGGCAGGAGTTGAAGATCTCTCTGACAGGAGACTCGGCCAAACGTTCCCAGCAGACCCTCACAGTACGTTTGGGTCTACCGAGTCTATCCAGCTTCCTCCCCCGCCATCGGATCCAACTCACCACCAGGTGGTGATCAGTTGACAGCTCCGCCCCTCTCTTCACCCGAGTGTCCAAGATATATGGCCGCAGGTCAGATGAAACAACCACAAAAGGGTGATGGACACCCTTATGCTTGAACATGGTGTTCGTTATGGACAAACTGTAACTCTCTCATTCACCGGGGTAAACTCCAACACATGGCGGCGGAGCTGGGGGGCTATAAGCAAACCCACACCAGCCCGCCGCCTCTCACCATGGGCAACTCCAGAGTGGTGAAGAGTCCATCCCCTCTCGAGGAGTGTGGTTCCAGAGCCCAAGCCGTGCGTGGAGGTGATTCCGACTATCTCTAGTCGGAACCTCTCAACCTCACGCACAATCTCAGGCTCTTTCCCCGCCAGCGAGGTGACATTCCATGTCCCAAGAGCCAGTTTCCGTGTCCAGGGATCGGGTCGCCTAGGCCCCCGCCTTCGACTGCTGCCTGATCCGCTTTGCACCGGCCCCTTACGGTCCCTCCCGTGAGTGGTGGGCCCACGGGAAGGTGTCCCCACTTCGCTCCTTTGGGCTGAGCCCGGCCGGACCCTGTGGGGGAAGGCCCGGCCACCAGGCGCTCGCATACGAGCCCCAACCCCAGGCCTGGCGGGTGGGGCCCCGGCTGCGCCGTACCGGGCGACGTCACGGTCCTCCTTTTTTTTGTCATCATAAGGGTTTTTTAACTGCTCTTAGTCTGACCCGTCACCTAGGACCTGTTTGCCTTGGGAGAACCTACCAGGGGCATATAGCCCCGGACAACGTAGCTCCTAGGGTCATTCGGGTACTCAAACCCCTCCACCACGTTAAGGTGGCAGTTGGAGAAGCTCGTTCTAATATAATAAAAACATAACGGTTCATTATGTAAGGTCGTTATACACCACTGAAAACATAGTTATGTATATTATATTGCATTTCTGTCAATAGATCTTCATAAATACTACACACTGCACCTTTAAATGATTGCATACTTTCATGTTTTACAGGTTTTTTTCTAGTGATAAAGTATGTTTATGAGCTTTAATTAAAATGTAAATGACTTCAAAGAAAATATTTTAGTTTAGTTTAACTTGAAATGTGAAGTTGTACTAAGCGACAACTTGGATATTTGAGTTGTCTAAAACAATTTTAAGGCAGCACGAACAACAAATGTTTTTTTTTTTACAGTGGGGAACCCCTAAAAGGTTGTGTACATGAAGCAGAGTCTGACAGAACCCTTTAAGGTTCCATATAAACCATTTTCTTCTCTCATATTTTAAACATTTATTGTGATGGAGCTTTTATACTTCAATAGTGTATTTACTTAAAAATCTTTTCTGTTTTTATAAATTTAGGCACTAGTCGAAATCACTTTCTGTAGTAATCAACAGCATGCCTTTGATGTTGTTGATAGAGATGTTATTGAACCCCTTTAATATTCCTTTTAAAGTCAAAGCATCTATCAGATATCAAAGTTGGATGGTAAAGTAAGGAAAAAAAGTATTTAATGATGTTTAGTCAGACCAGAAAAGTAGAGTTTTTATTCTCATCCACGGCAAAGTCCTTTGACCTGATTCATTGACCTGAAACACCAGTCAGTCAGTCAGTGTGGACAATACGGCTGTTCTTCCCCGCCAGTCCCACCATACAACATGACTTAACCATCCAGTTAGGTACATCCTTGATTTCCCCATCAAAGTCAGTCAGAAATCTTGGAGTAACATTTGATGACCAGCTGTCCTTCAGAGAACACATTTCTAAGACAGCTCGCTCATGCCGGTTTGCGCTCCACAACATCAGGAAGATTAGACCGTTCCTAACAGAGCACGCAACACAGCTTCTTGTCCAGGCCCTGGTTATTTCTAGACTTGACTACTGTAATGCGCTTCTGGTTGGACTCCCCTCTTGTGTGATCCAATCACTTCTAATGATCCAGAATGCAGCAGCACGTCTTGTCTTCAACGAGCCCAAAAGGACCCACGTCACACCTCTCTTCATCTCCCTGCACTGGCTACCACTTGCTGCTCGCATCAAGTTTAAGGCGCTGACGCTTGCATACAGAGCCACCACACGCTCAGCTCCGACTTACTTTGACCCCATTCTACAAATCCACACCCCCACCAGAAGCCTTCGCTCAGCAAAGGAACGCCGGCTTGTGGTACCATCACAGAGGGGGAAAAAAGCCCTTTCCAGAACATTCTTATTTAACGTTCCCAGCTGGTGGAACGATCTTCCCAACACCATCCGAAACGCAGAATCATTGACATCATTCAAAAGTCACCTTAAAACTCAGCTCTTCCGTGAGCACTTAACCTCATTAAAAAAAAATTTTATTTTTATTTTTATTTTTTATAATTCTTTCTTCTTTCTCTTTCTTCTTCCCTCCCCTAGCCTGTACTACACTGAGCAATGTACACGGTCTCAGGATCTCAGGCTCTTATTGCGCTTCTCGACTCTTCATGACCTATCGCTTCATGTTCCCCCAAGTTGTAAGTCGCTTTGGATAAAAGCGTCTGCTAAATGCATAAATGTAAATGTATTCACACTAGACCTGTTTAGATCTGCAGGCTAATATAATAAGCATATGTGTAATGATTAAGCTTGAAATGTACAATCACTGAAGTGATTATTCTGTAATTAAAGCAATCATCCACCACTAATGTCAAACCCGAATCTCTTATATATGCAATCATTGGTCACTATTAAACATTAGTCTTTGCATATACTTGCTGAAGCAATTTTTGTTCTTTTGCAACAGAAAAAACAAACCGACAGATCACCTCTTAAGCAAGTGCATTCACAATGGAATTGAAACAGGCTTGTGGTGAGACCGTGAGAGCAAATTGTGCGAATCCACAAAGGTACATTTTGAACCAGTATCAGTACTAAACATGCACACGACATTTGAAAGCATGTGGGTTTTTTTGGGGGATGCATGGTAGTTCGCACAAGGTGCTTAAATTTAACTTAACAGCCACATTTATGAAGAGGTACTTGTGAATAGTGCTTGAAACGCAAATACAATCTTTTCACGCAAAATTAAAGCTGCAGCCCGTCTGATATAGATATAGAGCCATTTCGTATGGCTATGATGATGAGCGTGATATTGCTCATATAAGTATACAGCTTTCATTTTTCAGGTCAATCATATTTTGACGAGAGGAAAAAATGAATGAGGAAAGCAATATATTTGTTGTATCCTTTCAATGGTTAAGGGGATTAGTACGCCACCATTATTACATCAAATATTATTTGTTGAAGAATAAAATACATCACAAACTATATATATATATATATATATATATATATATATATATATATATATATATATATATATATATATATATATATATACAGGGAGTGCAGAATTATTAGGCAAATGAGTATTTTGACCACATCATCCTCGTTATGCATGTTGTCTTACTCCAAGCTGTATAGGCTGGAAAGCCTACTACCAATTAAGCATATTAGGTGATGTGCATCTCTGTAATGAGAAGGGGTGTGGTCTAATGACATCAACAACCTATATCAGGTGTGCATAATTATTAGGCAACTTCTTTTCCTTTGGCAAAATGGGTCAAAAGAAGGACTTTACAGGCTCAGAAAAGTCAAAAATAGTGAGATATATTGCAGAGGGATGCAGCAGTCTTAAAATAGCCAAGCTTCTGAAGCGTGATCATCGAACAATCAAGCGTTTCATTCAAAATAGTCAACAGGGTCGCAAGAAGCGTGTGGAAAAACCAAGGCGCAAAATAACTGCCCGTGAACTGAGAAAAGTCAAGCGTGCAGCTGCCAAGATGCCACTTGCCACCAGTTTGGCCATATTTCAGAGCTGCAACATCACTGGAGTGCCCAAAAGCACAAGGTGTGCAATACTCAGAGACATGGCCAAGGTAAGAAAGGCAGAAAGTCGACCACCACTGAACAAGACACACAAGCTGAAACGTCAAGACTGGGCCAAGAAATATCTCAAGACTGATTTTTCTAAGGTTTTATGGACTGATGAAATGAGAGTGAGTCTTGATGGGCCAGATGGATGGGCCCGTGGCTGGATTGGTAAAGGGCAGAGAGCTCCAGTCCGACTCAGACGCCAGCAAGGTGGAGGTGGAGTACTGGTTTGGGCTGGTATCATCAAAGATGAGCTTGTGGGGCCTTTTCGGGTTGAGGATGGAGTCAAGCTCAACTCCCAGTCCTACTGCCAGTTTCTGGAAGACACCTTCTTCAAGCAGTGGTACAGGAAGAAGTCTGCATCCTTCAAGAAAAACATGATTTTCATGCAGGACAATGCTCCATCACACGCGTCCAAGTACTCCACAGCGTGGCTGGCAAGAAAGGGTATAAAAGAAGAAAATCTAATGATATGGCCTCCTTGTTCACCTGATCTGAACCCCATTGAGAACCTGTGGTCCATCATCAAATGTGCGATTTACAAGGAGGGAAAACAGTACACCTCTCTGAACAGTGTCTGGGAGGCTGTGGTTGCTGCTGCACGCAATGTTGATGGTGAACAGATCAAAACACTGACAGAATCCATGGATCGCAGGCTTTTGAGTGTCCTTGCAAAGAAAGGTGGCTATATTGGTCACTGATTTGTTTTTGAATGTCAGAAATGTATATTTGTGAATGTTGAGATGTTATATTGGTTTCACTGGTAAAAATAAATAATTGAAATGGGTATAAATTTGTTTTTTGTTAAGTTGCCTAATAATTATGCACAGTAATAGTCACCTGCACACACAGATATCCCCCTAAAATAGCTAAAACTAAAAACCACTTCCAAAAATATTCAGCTTTGATATTAATGAGTTTTTTGTGTTCATTGACAACATGGTTGTTGTTTAATTATTAATGTTGTAAAATTAATCCTCAAAAATACAACTTGCCTAATAATTCTGCACTCCCTATATATATATATATATATATATATTATTAAATATGTTGTAATGTTGGATATCTTATATCTGTAATATGAGTTAAAAAAAGACAACAAGAAAATAAACAATATTTTCCGTGCAAACAAGCTATTTAGATTGCAATATAATTACTTTGTAATTAGTTACATTGAAATGCTTTACATCTAACTAATGAAACCCTTTGTTTTCTTCTATTATTATTTTTAGGGTTTGAAAGATATAATGATATTGTTTGATTAGTCCTCGAAAACCAAAAAAAAGTAGTGCTCAAAGTCCTTGAAAGTCCTAGAATTTCATTTTACAGTCTCTGTACGAACCCTATTAATATCACTATATCATATGAAAACAGAACTTCTCTCTTACGTGTATGTGTTTTTTCTCCTTTTATCTTCAAGAAACTTCTGCTCTGAAAGTTCGAGGTTGACTGAACATCAGATTTTAATGTTCAACACAATAGTATTCATGTCAACTAACAGCGTATGGCAAGGGTTCAGTCAGTTGACAATGAATCCGTTACGTTCCATTCCAAAACTGGCCTGATCTGGCATATTCAATTAACAGCCGAACACGACAATCAAGTGTGTAATACGGGCAAGTGACACACTAATGAAGAGCACAGGAGTTAAGAGGTCTGGAGGTCGCCTTTGTCTTATCAACGGCTGGCATGACTCCAGATTGGGGAACAAAGAACTGCGATGACTGTTGGATAAGGTGCCTGGTTCAACCAGATAAGATGTGATTTTCTCTCCCTCGCCGCTGAGGATGTTCAACCTCTCACTCCCTTTTTTGTGCTAAGAATATTCTGTGGTTTCCTAGCGACCGGCAATTTATTGCCGTGTGGCTTAGAGGCCGTTTAAGTGTTTTTAGTTACTGACTAACAGATTTGCCAGTCTTTAAATGAAGACAGGTGAAGAGTTGCATGGATAACTTAATCCAAACAATTGCTTAATGTAGTTTGTACACTCGTTTTGCGACTAAACCCAAGTAAATGTTCAGTATCCATATGTTTTGTGGGTACAGAAAGGCCAGTTTTGTATAGCCTTAATTAAGTATAATTGTTTACGTTGAATTGAAATAAGGCCAGTCTTTGTGTGTGTGAGAGACTTTATGTACCAGGTGTGACATGATCTCCCTGTTTCCAATTTCAGCTTTGAATGATTTATTTCCAGGAACACACACGCACGCATTAACATGCACTCTAATGCATAATTATTACGTGTCTACGGGAAAGATGCTTTTCCTGGTGCCAGCAAAGTGAGCACAATGGAGTGAGGGTGAGAAGGTGGATTTTAAAAATAAATAAATATAGCAACTCTATAAAATATTGTCAGAAATCATGATTTGATTAGTTCTAGTCTAGCGGTTGCATTAGCTACACTGGCTTATCATCGTGAAAAAGCAACCATTAGATTGTGTTGCCTTGCTACAGGGTGCTGTTTCTATGGTAACCTTCAAAAACCAAAATAATGGCCAAAAATGTTTTGGTACTCCAGAAGGGATTGCGATTTTTAGAGCTTTGGAGGAAAAGAAAAACACTCACATAAATTCATAAATGTGAGGACCTTGGCTGTCTCCTTCACTTGTTGGAAAAAAATTAACAAGGAATATCCAGAGTTAAAACACCTGGCTGTATCAATAAACATAGAAATGTTGTCTTATTCCTCAGAAAATGATGTTTATTGTAAAAGCATTTAGATTATTTAAATCAGACACATGGAGCTTTTAGGTAGGACTACTTTTCTTGGCGGGTTCATTTCTAATGTGAGTGGAGTTTTCTCCATGTTAATCGTATTTTTGGGATAGTTAGTCTACAACATTCTTGCTAGTTTTCCTGCACATATCTTGTGACTGTGTGAAAAGTCATATTTTTATAATGATCTTTCATGTCATGACTGTATCATATTTGCAACCCCCAGCTCATGTGAAGTCATAAAAATTCAAAACATAGCCTATATTATGACATGGTTAGTATGAAAAGGTAGGCCTGCAAGTTTTTTTTCTTCTTCCTTGATTTCTCATTTCTTCTCTTATTTCAGTTATGGGCTATGTTATCATTGTCTCCATGGCTTGACATTAACTTTTTTGCTCACCAGCCACTGTGGATAGTGGTTTTCCAAAGTTACTAGCCACTCAGCATTTTTACTGGCCACAATTTTGACATTGATGCCCTGGGGGGAAACTGCCATAGGTATAGATAATTTCAATTTAATCTCATTATTTGGCAGCAGGTATATTAGGCTGCTGTCACTTCAGGACCTGACACATGGATCCAGTTACACACGTTTTCTTTTTCAACTGTTTACGTTCATTTAAAACATAACTGTAAATTCTTATCAGATTTGACACAATTGACCCTTTTCACATTTCCGAGTTTCTCATAAGCGGAAGTCTCATAGTTGTGTTAACTTCTATAATGGTAAATGAGACTACATTAAATATATTTTTGTGTTCCCATTTACTCAAATAGCAAAAGAAAAACTCCTCTATAGTGTTTTCACAACTTTCAAAAAGAGGATAAAAAAATAGAGATTGATAACAGCAGACAGAAGAAATAAAGACACTCCCACAGACAGCCTCACAGCTCACACAGCAATGGTAATATAATACAAAGTATAGTGTTACAAATGTACATAACTTACATTGTTTTAAAAAATGTAAATATAAAAAAAACGTTGCAGGATTTACGGTGCTGATGACCGTTAAAACGCGTCATCACAGTCTGTGAAAAGGGTAAATGCACGCTGCGCAAGCGTCAAATCTTAAATAAATAACAACAACTGACTTGACTGAATACGACGTGAATACGTGACTGGAGCAGGTCTGGTGGTGAAAGGTTGGATCTACCTTCAGATGACGAGCAGCTCAGCTCATATCTCGGTTTCTGTGAGTTATCCACACTTGAAAACACGCAATGCACGGTAAGTTAGATATGCACGTGTTCAGCACAGAGCAAACAAACTAGTAACATGAGCTGTTAAATATGACTTTACACATCCAAGGTACGATACCACAACACTTAAAAGGATTAACGTTAGTTCACCCAAAAATGAAAATAACTTCATTTATTACTCACCCTCATGCTCCACACCTGTAAGACTTCTGTCCATCCTCCGACCACAAATGAAGATATTTTTGTTGAAATCCGATGGCTCAGTGAGGCCTGCATAGCCAGCATTTCCTCTCTCAAAATCCGTTAATGTACTAAAACATATTTAAATCAGTTCATGTGAGTACAGTAGTTCAATATTAATATTATAAAGCGACGAGAATATTTTTGGTGCTCCAAAAAACCTAAATAACGACACTGCTTCATGAAGCTTCAGAGAGTATCGAATCAGCTTGTTGAATCATGATTCGGATCCATTTTCGGATCACGTGTCAAACCGCCAAACTGCTGAAATCACGTGAATTCAGCGCTGAGAAGATGAATGTGTATTTAAACTGACATTTATGTAGTAGAAATGTGAAATTATTTTTTGAATTTGGTTCCTGCTAGACTGAGAAAAGACAGAAAATGTATTATTGTCTCATGTGGATGAAAGACAACAACTCCCAGAATGGGAGTCTGGCCACTGGTTATCACTTGCCCACCATTACACCGCCCTCACATGTCGTTTTGATTTTCATAGTAATACAATCGTTTTGTTCAGTTAGAGAATAAACACTACAATTAGGCAAGACAAGTTTATTTGTATAGCACATTTCATACACAGTGGCAATTCAAAGTAGCCTGACGTCATCATACTCAATTCTAGTCAGAATATGAGTCTGATACTGCGCCACTGGGGTGTGATTATGGGACGTGTTTAAACCGAACCAGGAAAGACCTCAATTGGATAGACATACAACCAATCAGAGCAACGGAGCGACGCATAACGTTAGTTGTCAAATGTCAACAGAACTCAACTGCAATGTGTTGCCAAGTCCGAGGGTTGAAGCGACCCCAATTATGTGATATACAGACCCAGGAATGCGAATTTTAGCAGGCAGCCCTGCCAAAATAACACGCATTACCCCCCAAATGCCATTTTTCCCGGAGAAGTAACGTGTCAATAACGTGTGAGTGAACCGAACAAAAGTCACGGCACAAACATAGCAGGAGTCAGATTTCATTCATCACGAGAAGAGCTGAGGTAAGTGTGGCAGTCATTCACAGCGCGTGTCCAGTCTGGCGCATTATCAGATCATGCCTATGGAAGCTTAACTTTCATTGGAATTCATTGAAAAGTTGAAACACTCACTT
Source organism: Romanogobio albipinnatus (assembly GCA_023566225.1). Taxonomy (NCBI): domain Eukaryota; kingdom Metazoa; phylum Chordata; class Actinopteri; order Cypriniformes; family Gobionidae; genus Romanogobio; species Romanogobio albipinnatus. The sequence goes on along the minus strand of CM042242.1, from coordinate 11,250,027 downwards.
TGCTCCGTAACGCTCCGTTATTAATGCCCGATCCGATGGGCCGTGCGCAGTTACATTCTGAGTGAGATCCCACCCCTATGGGCGGGTTGAAAACATGCGGAACTAGCTCCTACTACTGGCTGTAGTCTCTAGCTTCTGGCCAAAAATGATTTTTTCCAGAAATAAAATGCATAATTCTCTCGTCTCAGGGGGATATGAGGGGGGAATGTACCATAATTTATACTACCGGTTTTCTGCTGATACAAAGCTTTTCCACCGCAGGAACTTTCCCCAGGAACTAGGAACTTTGGGGTGGTTTGACCGCAGGAACCAGGGTCTAAATGAAGTTCCGGGTAAATATTTCCCCCTCCGAGCGGCCCTGCTCCTGAGGTGGTACTTTTTCAAAGTTCGGGGGGTGGGACTTGGGCGCTGAACATGCTGATTGGTTGAGCTCACGCAGCATTTTATTTCAACTGGCATTTTTAAAAGTCTTTTGCGAGGATCGTTCACAGCGTTCAGTAAATATCAGTCTTGCTCTTTCTGTCCGATGGCGCACGTTCGTCTCAGCCATCTCACGGTCAATGTCCGTAATAGCTGATGATAACATACTTTGTCTTATTTTAAATCTAGCTTTACGAGCTTTCAGAATACGCTTTAGTATCAGTGCTCGTCTCTTTTCCGCCGTTTTGTTAATGACCTCTTTAGTAAACCAATATATTACCAGCAAAAGCAGCGCTGCTTGCATCTCCTCCACTTGTTATTGTTGCAGACAGTGTCACACAAAAATTATTACTGTCCGTCGCTGACTGGGAGGAGCAGTCGCGCCACGCGCAGTCCTACATCACTGGACTAATTTGCCTAATCTTCTCGGTACTTCAGACCGCAGTGGAAACGAAGACAGCAGCAGGTCTGGGGGAAAAAAGGTTCCTGTAAAAAAAGTTCCTGGTACAAATTGTTCCGGATAAAAAAACCTTTAAATAGGTTTTTAGTACATAAATGGATTTTGAGAGAGGAAATGTCATTGCTGGCTATGCAGGCCTCACTGAGCCTTCGGATTTCAACAAAAATATCTTAAAGGGGTGGTAAAACACAATGTCACTTTTCTAACTTTAGCTAGTGTGTAATGTTGCTGTTTGAGCATAAACAACATCTCCAAAGTTACAACGTTCAAAGTTTAAAGCAAAGGGAGATATTTGCTTTTAAAGAAATCAATTTCTAAGTACTACAGCAAACAGCCGGTAGGGACTAAAGACATTCCTCCAGGGATGCTGACATCACCAGTCCCAATATTTACATAAACCCCTCCTCCGAAAATATTAAATAAGGGGGGACGAGGCCATTTTGTATTGCTGTGGGGAAGAGTTGTTGTGGTATAGTTAGTAGGCTGGAGTGTTGTTGCCGTAATGCCGACGAAACGCTGCTATTTTCATCCGGATTGCAGGTCCACTTTGTTCAGCCTCAGGATGAGCTGTTCGGGATCAATGGTTAAAATTTATTTTTAACTCAGTCTCTCATAATTATTACCCAAATTTTGCTCTCTGTGCTGCACATTTCACGGAGGAAAGCTTCCACAATCTTCGCGAGTTCAATGCAGGATTCGCACAACGGCTTGTCCTGAGAGATTAATTTAAAAACAGAAGCTCGAAGTGTTTTCCTGTAATAGTTCGTATTGTTAATTGTATGTTGTAGCAAGGAAGTAAACAAATGACAACGCTTTGTTAAATGCTCATTCATACTTAACGTTATCCGACAAACACCTAACGTTACAAACTTATTTTAAAACAGCGAACTTGGAATTAGTGTAAATTATTCTTTGATTAGAGCTTTTATGTATTGTTTATCTACAGGCATGCTAAACATGGTTCTGTGTTTGATTTGGCTACTATAGAAAAGCCAATGTTTAGTGTTCGTTTTGGGTTAATAATTCTTGCGACAGATATTTGGCTATAATCGTTCTAAAAATACAAAAGTAACAGTGACATTCAGTAGCGATCACTGGATCTGCAGTCTTTACTCTTGAGGACTGAACAGGTTCTGCTTGATCATCTTCACTAAAATTGTCTGGGTCCGATTTGGGCTCAAATTGGTATGGTTTTATTGACGCCATTGTTTCTAATACTACCCAAAGCACAGTCTACCGGTAAAGGTAAGGGGCGTGACGTTTCTGAAAAACGTGGACTAGGCGGTTAGCAAATCACAACACACTGGGCCAGCTAACCAATCTGAGCCCATTGCTTATTTTTGAGGGACCGGCTTCATACAACCTGGAAAGCATCAGACCGTTTTTACAAGGAGGGACAGAGCAGTGTAGAATAAAGGTAAAATATATGAAAAATAATGCAATTTTTTAAAAACGAAGCATGAACACGTTACAGTGCACCCCACAAACACAATCAAGCCTTCAAAAGAATGTTTTACCACCCCTTTAATTTGTGTTCCGTAGATTAACGAAGGTTTTACGGGTGTGGAACGGCATGAGGGTGAGTAATATATGACATTGTTTTCATTTTTGGGTGAATTAACCCTTTAACACCTTTTAATGTTTTGCTGTAATTTTGAAATGCTAATTGTTTCGCTTTAAAGGTCCCGTTCTTCGTGTTTTTTTGAAGCTTTGATTGTGTTTACAGTGTGCAATATAACATGTGTTCATGTTTCGCGTGTAAAAAAAAAAAACAGTATTTTTAACACAATTTACTTATCTGTATACCGCTGTTTTCACTGTCCTAAAAACGGCTGATGACTTCCTTTATTCTATGAAGTCCCTCCTTCAGAAATACGTAACGAGTTCTGATTGTGCCAGCGGTTCCCGTGTTGTGATTTGACCGCAGCTTAGCGAACGTGGCCCGGTTCCTGTGTTGTGATTCGACAGCAGCTTAGCGCACGTAACTTGCATGGAAAGGTCACGCCTCTTAACGGGGAGATATATGCGCTTAATGATCTCTACAGCGTCCCTGGGAAAGCCAAACAAAGGTGATTTGACTCCGGGATGAAAATAACAGCGTCTCGACGACATGGCGACAAACACAGTCAAACGCACCACTTCCTTTTCTCCACGCGACAGTCCTCTTCTCCACGTGGGACAGCAACAAGACCACGCCCCCTTTTTTGTGTATTCTTGTGGGCGGAGGTTAGTCTGTTCTACTGTTCTACTGACTGACGTAATTAATGAAGGAAGTACCAGGATGTAGTCCAAACCGGCCGTTCACTGTAGGCTTTGAAAGGGAACTTCTGTTAAATAAAATATCTCGCTTGGCATTGAACTTTGAGCTTTATAATTTTACAGGTATTATTTATGCTCTAACAGCAACATTACACACTAACTAAAGTTTGAACAATGGGATCACGAAGAACGGGACCTTTAACATTTATTCAATTGCAATGCCTTATCCAAAGTGTTTTCAAACTTTTATTTTGTCAGCCGAACCCCTCAGACATAGCCTAAAAATACTATTTGAAGTCCAAATGCATGTTAAACTCAAATGGAGTTCATGAGAACATTTTTACTGTGACTCGAACCACTCTGAAAACACTGTATTATAAGCTGCACTGTGTAAATGAACACAGTTCCGCTCTTCACTCTGAAACACGCAGTTCAACAGGCATTTTTATTTTGAATAATTTACAGCCCGACTGTTGTTTATTTTAATGATGTATTTGATATAATGAATTAGGGATGTTACGGTACCAAAATTCCAGTAGTCGGTACCAATACCATTGTTTATAAAAAAAGATCAAATGAAAAATAATCAACTATCTAGGCATAATCTTTATTAGTAGTAGAGACGTATTATTACATATAGCTAAACCTACTGTAGGCTACAACAGTAGCCTGATATATTCTGTCAATTTTAATTTTTTTTAAACCAAACTTTTATTTTAACAGGTTGCCGTTAAGACCTTTGAGTGTCTGTTCATGATATGACAGTTTTCTCAAATGAATCGGTAAATTCTCATGAAGTGACGGTTTATGCGTTCGTGTCCTCATATAGTGACACACGGCAGAGACTACAAAGACAGCGAGTGTCCCGCCCGCCCGCGCCTCTGCTCCCCGTCATTCACACAGAGACGCAAAACATGGAGGAGTAATATTTAAATATAAAAAATATTTAAATAAAAAACACGGAAGCCACTGAACGCAGCTGCGGGTACCGTATATACTCGGGAGTTGGTACTTACCGGTACTACAGAAATGCTGGTATCACATTTTTATAATTTCAGTACCGACTTGGTACCTAAGTACCGGTACTTGTGACATCCCTATAATGAATTATTTGCTTTTCATTAAAGGGTTAGTTAACCCAAAAACGCTATTACTTCTACGGCAGAACGGCGGCTCACTATTGGACGAGCACAATCCCATGATCACATGCATGCGTTGTGGTACTTGCGTGAATCGCGTAGGAGACTGACACGAAAGAGAAAAGATTGTTGAATAAAGTCGTTATTTTTGTTTGTTTTTTGTGCACAAAAAGTATTCACGTCGCTTCATAACATTTAGGCTGAACCACTGTAGTCACATTGACTATTTTAACATAGTCTTTACTACCTTTCTGGGCCTTGAAAGTGGTCAGTAAGTGCGAAATGAATGACAGAATTTAAATTGTGTTAAAATTGTCACTTTTTTTTTACTTTAATTAGTGTGTAATGTTGCTGCTTGAGCATAAACAGTATCTGCAAAGTTACAGCGCTGAAAGTTCAATGCAAACGGAGATATTGTCTTTTAAAGTTATGGTAGTTTATTGCCTACAAAAACGGCCGGTTTGGACTACAACAAGCTTCTTCCTGGGTTGGTGACATCATAAACCCTTGCTATTAACATAAACACTGCCCCCGTGAACACGCAACAAAGTGGGCGAGGCCACGTCGCAGTCATTACGAAAGAGAGAGAGCTGTTGCAGAACTACAAACTACATTTGGTCATCTAACCAATCTAAGACTATTGCGTTTTTCGGAGGGATGGGCTTGGAGACAGCAGTGTGGAAAGGTAAAATATAAGAAAAATATGGCGTTTAAAAAAAAAAAAAAGTATTAAGACATGTTATACTGTGCACCATAAACGCAACCAAACCTAGAAAAAAACCACGGAACCACCCCTTTAACTAACCCTTTAATGCACCCTGCCTTACCTATTGACTTCACCAGAAGCTTATTCATTTGTGGTCTCCTTTCAAAAGGCCAATTTAGACTTCACAGATCAAAGATCAAACCCGTTTTACATCATAATAAAAGTCAATGCTTTGACAAAAATACAAGTTTCACATTTCTGTCTTTTAAACTGGGGGACAAGTTATTTTCCGAGATTACTGACATCATATGTTTTGAATCCTGTAAATGTTAGCTGAAGTGATATTAAACCCAGAATATAATAACATAACCATCACTTGTGCATATTGTGATGACACAGGTGCACTAAAATATCCCGTTAGACATCCTGTGATTAGACACCAGAGTCACATTGTTTATTGCTCTGACGTCACAGTTTTTTTCCGCTTTTCTCTCTCTTCCCTTTCTCACAGTGGCCATATTGTAACGGTCGTCTGAGAGAGGACATGCTCACATTCATTATTGACTGACAAAATGTTCTTATCACATGCTCTACTCTTTCTGATTTCCCCCTTTGCCCCAGCGTCAGTAAACTGAAAAAGAAATTGTGATTTAAAAAAAAAAAAAAATTCTGGCACAAGCTCAATCCATTGTGATTATTTCTCTTGTTTTGCACTGCATTACATCACCAAATTTGTTGGGAAACAAGACAAAAGAAACATATGACTTGTTCCTTGTTGTTTGGATTCCCATAGAAAAGACTCTCAACATTCTTGATGATGAGGTGATCCAAGTCTTCTAAATAGATCTGATAGCTTTCTGTGACAAAAAAGAAAGCAAGTCATACAGGTTTTGAACTACATGAGGTAAATAATGACACAATAATACATATTTTGGGGTAAAATCCTCACTTTAAGTGTTTCTCAGATTTATTTTTTACTGGGAAAAGGTATTCTCAATAATATCTTAGTATGCTCAGATTTGCCAAGATAACAAGTCTGCAAACAAAAGTCAAAGATTTCAATATAAACTCAGATATTTATCATCAAATTCTTCCAAGACCAAATTATCTGAAGTATGCAATTCAAGTCTCATTTGTATGTCTCCGATGTACTTTTAATAAAACAAGGATCACTATTAAGTATTGAAAAAGGATGTCTTCTGTAAGTGGAACTTGTGTATTCACACGTACAGGCTTGCAGCCATAAGAGCTGAAGGTCGCCGCAAAAACAATCAATGAAACATTGTCCGCCCATCAATACAGCATTGACATTGTACATATACACTAATTACAAAGCAAAGACTGTCACATGAACACCTCATTGCGTCAAATGTCACGTTACTGTAAACAATAGAGCTGCTTCCTGAAAACCTATAGATTGTAGGTGTTGAAACATGAGCATGTGCGGGCCTCACACGTGTCTCTCTTACCTCTGTGTTTTTCAGAAATGCCTGCAGCTAAACAATGCTCTTTATAGGGATAGTTCACCCAAAAATGAAAATTCTGTCATTAATTACTCACCCTCATGTCGTTCCAAACCCGTAAGACTTCGGGAAAACAAATGAAGATATTTTAATAAATTCTGAGCAATCGACAGCTGTCAGTCTTCATTTGTGTTCCGAAGTCTTAAAAGGTTTGGAACGACATGAGGGAGAGTAAATGATGACAGAATACATTTTTTTTTAGGTGAATTGCCCTTTAATTCAAGTATGGCGTTGACATGTGGCAAAATACTTTTCCTTAATTTTCTCAAAAAAGTTTCTCAACATATTGCATATTTGGAATTATAAGATAAACAACCAATAATATGATTTTAAGGAACATCACACATATGACATTTGATTTTCTCTCCGTTACTTTTTTCTGAGGTCATTCTTTAAATTACAATAGACACATTTAATATGTTTTTACCTAAATCTGGATTTTCTCACGTCATGCATCTTTCATAAGATGAAAAGATGTTTTTGTTCACAGATAAACTAACTTGCCTTATGGCAATTCTCAATAACAGTAGAATGCCTTCATTGGAAATTGTATAGAACGTGGCTTCAATTATATTGCTGAAGTTATTTATTTGTGTTTATAGTAATATAGCTGCATTTATGAATACATTATGATTTATGTTTTGAGTGTTCAGAAGAAGAGGGGAAATTCATACTTCATATTTCTAAACAGACAAAGATCTTTCTTTCTTTTTACTTAGTGCAGTAATAAAAACAAAATGCGAAAAAGATTCCTTTGTTACACTGATCTGCACTATAGAGGGTTAACAGTTCAACTAGATTACTTGCGTCGTCAATGGCACTAAACCATTTAACAAAGCCATGACATTCCTTTTTTATGAAGGTGGGTGGAAGTAATTTTGACATCCACGGAAAAATTATAATTTAGCCAGAATCTGAGACACTGACATCAAGTCATTTTCTCACCCGGAGACATTATGAATGACGAAATCTGCATAAACAGCCACAAGACTTTTTTCTGGTAAATCATTAAATGGCACCTAATGTAATGGTACCTTCTAGACCCAAGGGATCCATAATGACATGTTTGCGTATTTACTTTTCTCCATCTTGAATGTTTTTTCTTCCACTAGCTTTGTGCACTTCCTCAAACGTTGTGTATGTGTGTTGTCCTCATGAAACTTGCCCTCCACATCCTCTCAGATTAAGATCTTAATTAGTGCCATGTATGCCTAAATCCGAGTGTGTGGCTCTATTAAAGGCACTGTTCTTGAGGACATGTGCTGAGAGGTTGTGCATGCAGTGGTTTCTACATAGATGCTAATAAATACAGTTGTTCCAAATGTGCTGTATGTATGTATGAATGTATGAATGAATGAATGAATGACCCTGGACCACAAACCCAGTCATAAATTGCATGTGTATATTTGTAGCAATAGCCAACAATACATTATATGTATGAGTCAAAATGATCGATTTTTCTTTTATGCCAAACATCATTAGGATATTAAGTAAAGATCATGTTCCACAAAGATATTTTTTAAATGTCCTTCCGTAAATATATCAAAAATGTATTGGTAATAGTAATATGCATTGCTAAGGACTTCATTTGGACAACTTTAAAGGTCCCATGATGTGGATTTTAAAAATTCTTTTTATGTTTCTGGAGGTGTACTTGTATTGTTAGTATGATTTTTACATCATAAAATGTCATAATTTAGAAATAAAAGGCATTTTTCTATGCTGATATTAGCTCTCTGGCTTGAATGCTCTGTTTGAAGGGGCATGTCTGCTGTGAAACTTCAGTGTAAACGCCCACTGCTGTGATTGGCTGACATCTTTGCATTTGAAATGCATATTACATGTGGAGCCCCTCTCGAATACTTTAACTACGTTTTATTTACTATTACAGCTGTCGAGATGAACGAATCGTGAAAGTGTTGATTATAGCATTATTTTGAGATCTTTTCCCATTACAGGCTGCAGTGATGAGCTTTGAGTAGACAGACAGTCTGTTGATCAGGTGAATGCAGTGATCTCGTTGTGGCGAGCAGCGAGGCCGAGGGACCGTGAGGGCGGGACGAGGCGGCGCTCATCAGGGAGGATGAGCGCCAGCTGCGCGCCGCAGCGATCTCGGCCCTCGCGGAGGAGTGAGGGACTATAAAGGAGGAGCGACAACAGTGAGGGACGAGAGTGCTGCGGCGCGCAGCTGGCGCTCATCCTCCCTGATGAGCGCCGCCTCATCCCGCCCTCACGGTCCCTCGGCCTCGCTGCTCGCCACACTCGTCATTGCAACGCATTCACCACAAGTAACAGCAAACATGACATCGATATGAATACAGTAAGAGCTTCGTTGTGCAGCATAACAGCGTCATTTATTATAACGGCAGTTTGAGCAAGTGTGCAGATACACACGCGACGTGTGATTGACAGCTCCGAACATTATAAAGAGAGTGTTATTTGCTCGCTCTCTGTAGTTTAATCACAATTTAAATAACATAATTTTTTTCATGCTACCAAGAGAAACAATGTGAAGTTGATCGTTTAGTCGCTGGCTTGATTCACTGATGCATAAACAGTATTAAACCATTTAGAAAGAAAGTCTGTGAGAACTTGAATGATTAGCTACACATCAGAAATCACAGATCAGGCATTAATGAACACTGTTACTCACTGTTTGTGGCGGTGCTGTCATATCGTAAAATTCTGTTTGTAAAGCCTGTGCTGACATTGCGACTGAATTAAATGTAAAAAATAAATCCATTTTCTACAAATTCTCTGGGCGGGCAAAGCAGAGAAAGGGGAGGTAACCTTTCCCCCTTTTGATGACATACAGGGAAGATTCCAGATCGGCTCGTCTGAGCTCTCATTTTCTCAAAGGCAGAGCAGGACACCCAGAACTCGGTTTACACCTATCTTCATTTCTAGCCACTGGGGGACCATAGACAGGCTAGAGGAACTCATATTAATGTAAAAAAAATTAATGTCATGGGACCTTTTAAAGGCGACTTTCTCAATATTTCAATTTTTTTGCACCCTCAGGTTCCAGATTTTCAAATAGTTGTATCTCGGCCAAATATTGTCCTATCCTAATCCTAACAAACCATACATCAATGGAAAGCTTATTTATTCAGCTTTAAGATGATATGATCTCAATTTCAACAAATTGACCCATATGACTGGTTTTGTGGTCCAGGATAACAAAATATTTGAAGAAACTGTGTGTGGTGCTTGCCAATGCACTGTCATGATGCTAGGGCATTTCCAGGTGCTTTCAGGGTTTACACTTTTTAGTAGAAATCAGCCTACAAAAATGTTCTCTTAAAAATAGAGGTTGTTTTTGGCATCAATGGTTCCATGAAGAGCCTTAAACATCCATGGAGCCTTTCCACTGAACAAAAGGTTCTTTGTAGTGGAAAAAGGTTATTTTAGATTATTAAAATGTTCTTCACTGTTAGAAAATGTATTATTTTGAAAACTGTCCGACGGAAAGGTTAGGGAACCAGAAATGGATCTTCTAGGGCAGGGGTCTCCAAACTCGGTCCTGGAGGGCCGCTGTCCTGCAGAGTTTAGTTCCAACCCCAATTAAACACACCTGAACCAGCTAATCAGTGTCTTACAAGGGCCAAGTTAGACACTGATTAGCTGGTTCAGGTGTGTTTAATTGGGGTTGGAACTAAACTCTGCAGGGCGGCGGCCCTCCAGGACCGAGTTTGGAGACCCCTGTTCTAGGGCATCGGCGCGAGAACTCCCTTTTGGAACCTTTACTTTTAAGAGTGTTGTCAAAAAGATGAGGTTATTAATTTGACATAAATGAGACTGAGGTAGACATACATCCTGCTCAACAGGATATCCTGTCATGAGGGCTTGCATAACATCCAATTTGCACAGACCATATTTTGGATATGCATATATTCAGTGTTTTGACAGCAGAATTATCCAGATAACAGCTGTAAATCAATTGAACAGTTTGCACTTCTATTCCCCAGCCTCATTTTCATTCTCTTCAAATTAAATGCATGTACCCTAACTGAGGTCCATAATAACAGTGTCGCTTGCCACTAACAACAGCACAGTTAAAGCTGTAGATTGAGGATGTGACTCTTAGAGACCAAGTCAGAGAGGGAATAGAATAGAAATGAACATTGGAAGGTTCTTCATTCAAAGATCCAGTCAACCATGCCTCACTGACGGCACCCACTTCACAGGAAAAACAACAATGGTATGTTAAATCGAAAAACATGCGAGAGAATGCTTTTCTTCCCTCATATAAGTGAAACTGTCATTCACAATAACAGACATTTTGCAGTGACAAGGCATCCAAAAGTCATTTATTTGAGTGAGAACTACCAATTTCTGCTGAGATGATTACAGTGATGACACGATAGGGGATGTTCAGAGAAGTTGAGAAAAGTTTTGCTCTATATGCAATAATAAGTGACAAAAGTTAAAGTAAAAAAATTTTTGGGAATGGTAAGAATTATTACTTTTATTCAGCAAGGACACATTAAATTGATCAAAAGTGACAGTAAAGACATGTATAATGTTACAAAATATTTCTATTTCAAATGCTGTTCTTTTGAACTTTCTATATTCATCAAAGAATCCTGAAAAAAAGTATCATGGTTTCCACAAAAATGTTAATAGCACAACTGTTGACACTGATAATAAACCATGTTTCTTGAGCAGCAAATCAACATATTAAAAAGATTTCTGAAGGATCATCTGACACTGAATTTTCAGCTTTGCCATCACAGAAATAAATGACATTTTTAAAAAGAAGTTATTTTTAAATTGCAGTAATATTTTACAGTATTACTGTATTTTGTTCAAATAAACAGAAGAGACTTGCCAACCCCAAACTTCTGTAACTGTAGTGTATCTCTGCCGGCATGCAGTAATAATAAAATAATAACAGTAATTTGTAGAAAACAGTTGATTTATGCACTGATAATTATTCAAGATATAATGAATAATGCACAGCTGTTTACATACAAACACCTTCCCTCCAGGACGTTTTCTTGTCCAAATACAATAATATTATATTTTTGCCAACAATAATTCTCATTATTAGGTGATTTTTCAAAAGTAAATACCAGTTCTATCACATTAGTGAAAGCAGTAGCATGGACGCCTCTCTGTTCGTGTGAGGGAGGTCAGACAGACACACTCAAACAAGTACATACTGAGGACATGAGATGATGTCTTCACCTAGATTTGATGAGTCCTGATGACATAATGACTTCCTCCACCATAGCAGTTGTCTGGACATTGTGTCCCTGCAGAACAACTGTGCCAGAGTATCAGGAAACCCATTATAGCAGACAGGGGACTGTTAGTTTACTATTACAAAAAACAAGAAGTGTAATACAGCATTGAGAACAGTCTCATCTTTTTGTAATTTTTTTATTGGGATTTGTTGATCAATAGAAAGAGGAAAAAAAAAGAAATATCTGCCATTTAACTAGTATCAGGCTCACATGGTAAACGCATGGACTGGGCTGTCTGGTGCACACATTATTGAACAAAACAAAGATTTTCTTAAAACGACACGCTTTAATCGGGTAGATGGATTTGGATGTGAAGTTTCACTGTAAATCTTTCCGATTTGGTTTGAGACACTCAGTATGTAAGCACGTTTCTGTCTAAAAGGTTAATAATTGTGACTTGCACAATTTGACTTTAGATTTCACAGTTTATGAAGGAAGTCTACAACTACAGTTTATAATTGTGATTTAAAGTAAAAAATCTAAATATTTTGTAACATTATAAATGTCTTTACTGTCACCTTTGATCAGTTTATTGCGTCCATGCTGAATAATAGTACTCATTTCTGTCAAGCAAACCCCCAAAACATCTTACTGATCTCAAACTTTTGAACAGTGTATCCCTAAACTTCACATGCAAACGTGTATTGGTCACTTGGCATGTTGAGCAAACAATCTAATTGAGATGTTGTTAGCCAGAGTGAATACAATCTGGAAATTTTATGATGGAAGTCTGGTTCATTTCTCCAAAAAAGAGGGATTTTCCGAGTGCTCTTCCTGTTTTCTCTCACTCTCTTGAGTATTTATAGGATGCTGTTCTATCTGCTGTATAACTGCATATCTATCCTGCTCTGTTAGTCTATGATTTCATTCTCACTCTTCCTCTCTGGAGTGTTTAAACAGATGAAGTGTCCAGAGTGCTTGGCTCCTGCTAGCTTTTAGTACCACGGCTATTTTGGGCTGTTGATGACATCATAGGGAGGCCCAGGCAACAAGATTCACGATGCCATGACTCATAACCTGACACACACTTTAAAACAAATAACATGACTTCATTACCTGGCCACTGCCCTGGCAAATTAAATAAATGTATACACTGATTCTTTGAAGGAATACTGCCATGCAAAGGCAAAACACTGTAACAGACCGATTTGGCTCAACTAGATTTAGAGGAAATAAAAGCCATTTTTCTCAGTTTCTTTGCCAGTGTAGTGTTTCCTTTCCAAAATGAAATGTATGGGTTATGGTATTTACTCGTAGTCACTGCATCCCATAAAGTTCAACTTTTCTCACTTTTCTCTTTCTGTCACGTCAATGTTTTATCAATCTAAATGGCTGTATATGTGATATATGATTGTTCCTAAAGTTTACACAATGTACAACTCACTTTTGCATTCGTATAGCAGTAAAAAGCACATATTCCCAAAACATTACAAATTAATAGTCACTATTTAATACCTTTTGCTCCATAATGTTCATGTTATCTGTGCTAATCTTACTTTATATAACCCATGAGAGCTACATAATGGCGATTAGACCTGTGTGTCATTGATTTCCTGTGTTTGGACAGGAAGTTGTCTTCCCCTATGATGTCACCACACTTTAGAATCCTACGCACTTCAGAGTGGGTCCAGTGCTCAACATCTTTTGTTACCATGGTGACGGCACTGACACATGTACTTGTTCTGTTTTGCGCACAAGTATTAAATGATACAGCAATGATCTTGATTCAAGCTTATGCCCTCAAGCACAGGACTATGGTTATTGTTTAAAAAAAAAAAAAAGACTTGCGTAACTTTAATGTCGTTTGACGCATGGTAGGTTATGGGGTTATTGAATGAGGGGGAACAGGGGGAAGGCTGGTGTTATAACTGTGCAGGGAAAGTAAAAAGATCTTTCACTCTGAGAGCAGCTGGTGGCGTCTCTCCTCTCATCCACCCACCTAGAAAAACACATAAACTCGAGAGAAAGAGATGAAGGACAGACAACTATAGCTGGGTCCCAAATGACGTACGCACTATACACTGCACTTATACACTATGTATTTATGCACCACGTACTCAACCGTGTAGTGTATGAAGTATAAACTTCATATGGTAATTTTGTCATTCAGCATGGAGTCTGATAGCCCCTCCCCCTCCGCTACATAATTAAAGCTACGACAATCGAGTGCATGACACACTTCGTATTTTCCGTTAATTTAGTGCATAATATTTTCAGTGCACTTTTTCTTTTTGGAATTTACAGTGTGAACGCACTACTCGCACTATTTATACTTAAAGGTCCAATGGCATGGCATTTTTCTATTATTTTATAATGTTTCCTGAGGTGTACTTATATTGTTAGTATGACTTTTACATCATAAAATGTCATAATTTAGAAATAAAAGGCATTTTTTCAATACTGCGGTTTGCCCTGTGGCTGAATGCCCGGCTTCAAGAGGCGTGTCTGCTGTGAGACTTCAGTAAAAACGCCCACTGTTGTGATTGGCTGACATCTTTGTATTTTAAATGAGCGGAGGGGGCGTGGTTTAACTTGGTCTACGAGGCACGAGCAGGCACGAGCTGCTGCCAGAGAGACGGATGGACCTGAGTTCACTTCACATCAGTTCTCAGCATGTCTGAACTGTTGTAGTTACAGCATATACTTCAGGTTATTAGTCTATTTCTAGTCGGAGGGACTGTCACTCATGTCAGAAAGTTAGTAACTTTAGTAAATTATGGATCAGCGCTGACTGGAGACGCGAACCGTTTAGAACGATTCAGTCTGATTTGGTGAACTGATTCGGTTCACTAAAAAGAACAGGTTCAAAAGAAAGATCGTTCGCGAACCGGACATCACTAACGTACCAGAGACGGAGCTCAGCGATCGCTAACAAAGTTATTTATAGTACCTACTGAGTTATGAGAGTGCTGTCAGTCAGCGCGAGTTCATTGTGTTTGTATCTGAGAGTTCTGAATAAACACGAGTCCCAGTCACACCGAGTCCGTCTTCATCATTATTACCAACTTTGTAACACATGCAAAGTACCATTACAGCTGTCGAGATGAACGAGTTAAAAGTAAGTGTTGATAATAGCATTATTTTTAAAATAAAATAAAAGCGTCAGTGACGCGCGTTGAGTACACAGCGCAAACAAAGACACAACAGCAGTAATCGAATGTAATCCAGTTTATTGTGGGGCTAGGCTGGCTTAATCTCATGCCGCGTTTGGTGCCTCCGCTGTGGGCCAGATGCAGTACTGGGGGTCGGGGATGTTGAAGGCCAACGGCCAGTGCAGCCCGAGCTTCGGCGTGTGTGAGGCCGATGTTGAGCAGAAACTCATGACTGTATGCACATTTTAGAACCGGTAGACGCGACGAGGACGTACAAAAACACTGACTCACAAGATAGAAAACACGAAAACACCGTTCTGTCTGGAGAGAGAGAAGCCGCTGCGTGTGCACGAATAATAAATAATTAGCTACACATCAGAAATCACTGATCACAGATCAGAAGGAACTGAAAAAAGACTTCTGTTTTCATTTGTACATCCAAACACTGAGAAACTGCCAGCATTCACTCGTTCACAAGGAATGATCTCTCGAGCGTTTGCATGGGCGTGCCAGATTCTCTGGGCGGAGGAAAGGGAGGTAACCGTTCCTGCTTGGACGTCAAACCAGGAGACTTCAGGATTGGCTCGTCTGGCCTGTCATTTTCTCAAAGGCAGAGAGAGAGCCAGAACTCGGGTTTACACCGATCAACATTTCTATCCACTTGGGGACAATATTCAGGCTAGGGGAACTCATATTAATGTTGAAAAACCTCATAAAATGAAAATTTCATGCCATGGGACCTTTAATAACGTCATAGAATAGTGCGCAAGTACGCAAATTGGGACGCTCCTACTGTGTCTTTTTATAGTTTAGAAAACTAATGAATGAATGTTCTGTCGTTATTTACTCACCCTCATGTCGTTCCAAAACTGACTGACTTTCTTCTCTTGAACACAAAAGATGAATTTTATGAGGAATATCCCGGTCACTCTTTACTATGAATGTGAATGATCGCTGGGGCTGACAAGCTCCAAAATGTCAAAAAAAAAAAAATGTCATGAGTGTTTGGCATGGTAAATGGATATGACAGTGTTAATATGTTTGGTCTTATAGTAGTTAATAATAATCTTACACACATCATAAAGGGTGGCCAGGATTTTTTCCTAAAGAATTTTATATTTTGTGTTCTAAAGAAGACATTTTTTTCTTCGCTAAAGTAGTTTTACTTGATTAATTCCGTCTTTACTTTAGTCTCCAACTCTTCATATTCTAATCTAAACTAATCAGTCAGTCTTGTTAATCTTCTCTCCCTCAATCTGTTGTTTTGCTGTTTCTGATTTAAAGCTGGTGATGTTTGCTCTTGAAAAATGTTTGAAGGCTTTTTGCAATTTTATTGAATTGAGACGAGACATTTGAAACCTGCATCACGACTCGCTCACTGTCTTCAATCACAGGCTCTAAGCAATGGCTCCAACTTGGAATTTGTTTTAAACATCACGACTCAGTTGTTCTCTTTGCCAAGACATGTAATCCATGGTACTATGGTATTTTGGATATGTATCATGGTATTATAATGGAGTACCATGTAAATGTCATGGTATATTTCACAGTACCATAGTGTTACCATATGATACCATTGTACCCAGTTAGCGTCATTATACTTTTGTGTAAGGGTACAGTGATTGTACCGCTCCACCAATAAGCTGGTGTGTGGTGGGTGTTCTGGTGCAATATGGCTGCCGTCGCATCATCCATGCTGCACACTGGTGCTGGTTGAAAAGATTCCCCTCTTCCATGTAAAAGTTCTTTGAATACCCAGAAAAGCGCTATATAAATATAACATTATATCATGGGGTATTACTATGGTACTTTTTTTTGGAAATACAATAATGCAGTTTTTTTTTTTTTTTTTAAAGAAATTAATACTTTTATTCAGCAAGTGAAAGTAAAGCCATGTTACAAAAGATTTCTATTTCAAATAAATGCTGTTCCTTTAAACTTTTTCTATTAATCAAAGAATCCTGAAAAATGTATCATGATCATGTGACACTGAAGACTGGCGTAACGGTGCTGATAATTAATTTACAGTTAAATTATTAAAATGAAGGAGTACTAAAAGCACTGAATCAACCCCTCAGATTCAGAAAGAAAGCAGTCATACTCTCACACACTCCACCACCCGCTTGCTTCAATGTCAGGACAGAGGCCCAGTGATCCTGTCAAGCCAAGCTACTGGCATCATTCCAGATCCACCACACACACACACACACACACACTCACTCCGCCTAAACCTTCACTGCATTAGCTGAGAGATCGAGAGAGAAAATGAAAGGGAGGAATAAAAACGAGTAGCTACACAAACTCCCTCTGCAGATCCGCATCATATGAAGTCAGGCTGGTGTCTCAATGCTGCATTAGTGATCCATTAGAAGTCACTGCCTCTAGGGTCAGCGCTAATGCTAAATTTAGCCGAGTGTTTATTTCAGGAGCAGTATGTGGTCCGCACACACACATGCGCACACATAAAAAGTCTTACTGTGGGGAGACTGGTCTCTGCTGTAGCGGTAAAGAAAATATATAATTTGGCTGTGTGACCGTGCCAACAGAGAGGGCTGTTGAGAGACCCTCCCACTGATTGTGTACATATACTGTCATACAGAGGAGAAACAGTCCCAGAGGCCCACTGGGGAGAACTCAAATCCAGCTGCAGGTCCTATGGGCCTCATTGATTTCAGTCATGTCCACACTGTTTGCTTGGAGATATTATTTTTAAAAGAAACAAAAATAGAAATGAAATGGTAGCACTTTACAATTTGTAAACCATTTTAGACAACTTAAACTAACAATGAACAATTCATTAATCTTAATTTCATAAAGATCTATCTGTTATTATTATTTAATGCATTCTGAAATAACGTGATATAACAAACGAGACCTTATCAGGGCTCGACATTAAGCCGGTTCACATGCTTCATTCACTTGTTGGAGTAAAAAAATTGCTGGTCCGGATTTTTTTTTGTTTGTAAATATATAATTTATTCTGAAGGAATATTCTCATCAGTGTTCAATCAGCTTTGACATATTTAAATCTGCATATTTGTGATATTTTTACCTTTTTATAAAGGGCATTTTTTTCCATAATCTTATTTTTTTAATTCTTTTTTTTTTTTTTTTTTTTTGATCTAGAAATTAAATTAGAATAAGACATTATAGGGCTGTTACCAATCAAATTAAATAATTTACACCAAAAAAAAAAAAATTACAACTGCATTAAATAATGTAATGAGATTTTTAAAATGTTTGAATATACAAATAAGAAATAAACTAAACCAACAGTAGGTAACAGCAGGTGACCGTCTTAATGAGTGAGTCATTCATTTAAACGATTCATTCAAACGGATGATTCATTCAAGAATGAGGCAGTCGTTTAGGAATAGGTCATTGAATCTTTGATTCAACTGATTAATTCAAAACGCTGAATCATTCAGTAACACACTGTTGCTGTGAGAAGTGTTATGGTTCTGCTGTGATCTTTTGTTTGGAACTATTTTTGCTGTTGAACTCGAACAAAAACAGTGAATATTGCATCTAAAATGTAAGTAACTTAATGTTAATTAATTGTTTATGGAACTGCCATATGAAATCAGTGTGATTTTCAGTCGTGATGGTATTCAGGAAAACAGCACTCTTGGTTCTGTGATGTTGCTTTACTGTAGGCTATCATATGTTATAAATATAAAAACTCCACAATTTGTAATATTAACCGTGTATGTTAACGGAGTTTCTTTGTATTTGTTATTCATTTGTTGTGATTTATCCTCGAGAGGCTGTGCGAGCGTTAACAGCACAACCTTGGTACTGTCAGTTCATTATACATTATATATTATTATCCACTATCGATTGCCAATTACACTAAATGAATGCAAAATTATTCTTGCATTTTGGTGATTCCCTAGTTATTTTTTTGACGTTTTAATCAGCTTGTCCGGTCGGGCAAGTAAAATTCTCTTTCACTTGCCCCTTCAAAAAATCCACTTGTCTCGGACAAGCGTTAATGTCAAGCCCTGCTTATTGTAAAGTGTTACCAAAAAATATGCTAATATTATGCTACCTTCTTTAGGTTAAATTAAGGCAGTCACATGTAACCATTAAAAGGCAATCAGAATGCATTGGAATTATCTGTGAAATAATGTAAATACTTTTAATATATAAGATTTTTATTTATATATTTCATTTTTAGTGATTGTTTTAGTTAACATATTTAGTATACTGTAAATTCAACTACTGTTCAAAAGTTTAGGCTGATATTTTTTTTTTTTTTTTTTTTTTAAGGAGTCTTTTGCATCATTTTCAGCATCATTACTCCAGTCTTCAGTGTCACATGATCCTTCAGAAATCCTTCTAATATGATGATTCGCTGCTCAAGAAACATTTATTTTTATCAATGTTAAAAATAGTTCATGATGTGTTAAAAACCGCTGTCACCTTGTTTTGCATGTTTACATATATGAATAATCATTTCAAGTGTATTATTATACACACAGCAAAAATAACCTGTAGGCCTATTTGACCAAAATTCCAGAATCGTCAGCAAGCTGAATATAGATAGTGTGGTGAATGGTGTTTATATGGTTGTTAATGAATGGGATGCTAAATATAATGTTGGCTTTAATAAGATTATCTGGTGTCCTCCAAGGTTCCTGTTCTTTCCGGCAACAAATCACTTGAATGCAACAAGCTCCCCTTACGAAAATAAACCATGGTTTTAACTACAAATAAAACCAAAAAAACGATACTCGGTTACTTAACGTAACCTCGGTTCTCTCTAGAAGAGGGAACGAGTATTGCGTAAGTTCCTTACGCTACGGGAAAGTATTCTTTCTTCGAGATTTCTGAAAAACCCAAAATTATCCTTAATTTTGTAACATTGTCAACGCAGTGCGGCAGCCTGGCAGACCATAGCAGGCTATTCCAGCGTGCTATTGGCTGCTCTGCTGGCAACTGCAGCAGCCTATCGGTGAGCCCGCGTGACGTGGCGACCAATGAGGGCGCTTCGCGCCCACCTGGCTTCATTTGCCTACAGGTGGGGCGTGGCCACGTGTATATAAGCAGGGCTCACGGGCTGCATATTCGGTTTTCGTAGTTCTGAAGCATAAAAGCCCGCGGGGCGCACGGCAAGGAACGCAATACTCGTTCCCTCTTCTAGAGAGAACCGAGGTTACGTTAAGTAACCGAGTATCGTTCTCTTACGAGAGGTTCTCTCGTATTGCGTAAGTTCCTTACGCTACGGGAACATATTGTCAACGCCGTGCGCGCCTCGCATACAGCATATGTATCCCAGGGAACCGGGGACCATAACACTGCTCGGGCAGGGTGGCCGGTAAGGAAAACGGGCCACCACATATACAGACACTTCATTCGAACTGACGGGTGGTTACGACGGGTGGTTACAACACCCTGTCCCATGAATGAGGGAACGGCACCTGCCGGTCTCCTTCAAATTCACCACACCTTGTCTCATGAATGAGGGAGCGGCAACGCCGGTCGCCTTCAAATTCACAATATCTTGTTATATGAGTGAGGTAACGGCACCGCCGGTCACCTTCAAACTCACAACAGCTCGTCTCGTAAATGAGGGAACGGCACCGCCGGTCTCCTTCAAATTCACAATGAGCCTAGTACCGAACTTACTACCAGTATGTGAGCTATGTCTGCGCAGAACCACTGGGCAGAACCAACAGCCCTATTGAACTGATAACACTTTCGCCTGTAAGGCAGGAACTTCCAGATTGTAAAATCTCACGAACGTAGACGGGGAGGCCCAGCCTGCCGCCATACAGATATCGTGGATGGAAATCCCTCTGGCCCAAGCCCACGAAGAGGCCATGCCTCTGGTGGAGTGTGCTCTGACACCTAGCGGGCACTGCAGGTGTTTGGAAGCGTATGCAGCTGCAATCGCGTCCACTATCCACCTGGACAGGGTCTGTTTCGAGGAGGCGAGACCTTTAGTGCGCCCGCCAAACGAAACAAATAGCTGCTCAGAACGCCTGAAGGCGGCGGAGCGTGTGACATAAACCCTCAATGCCCTGACAGGGCAGAGGAAATTGCCACCGTCCCCCTCATCGGATGCTGGCAGAGCCGAGAGGGAGATAATCTGCGCCCTGAAGGGAGTGCCGATCGCTTTGGGGACATAACCATGCCTCAGTCTGAGAATGACCTTAGAGTCATTAGGACCGAACTCCATACACGTCGGGCTCACTGAGAGCGCGTGTAGATCCCCCACGCGTTTCACTGAAGCCAGAGCTATCAGAAACGCGGTTTTTAGCGAAAGGAACCTTGGTTCCACAGTCTCGAGCGGTTCAAAGGGATGAGCCTTCAGGGCCTCTAGGACCAAGGCCAGATCCCATATAGGAACCGACGGGGGCCGCGGGGGATTCATCCGTCTGGCTCCTCTGAGGAAACGGATGATGAGCTCGTTCCTTCCTAGCGTGCTACCTAGCGTCGTCTGAGCGAACGCTGCTATAGCCGCCACATACACTTTGAGCGTGGAAGGGGACCTGCCCCGTTCCAAAAGCTCTTGGAGGAAGGAGAGCACCCGCTGGACCCCACATTGCTGTGGGTCCAATCCCTTGGAAACACACCACTCGGTGAACACCGACCACTTAGAACTATATAACCGCCTCGTCGAGGGGGCTCTAGAGTGTGAAATCGTGTTCATAACCCCTTCGGGCAGGTCAACGGGTATCCGTTGGTCACCCATACATGCAGAGACCATCGCTCTGGATGGGGATGCCAAACTGACCCTCCTGCTTGAGAGAGAAGGTCTGCTCTCAGCGGAACTGGCCAGGGGGGTGAGTGCGACAGCTTCACCAGCTCTGGGTACCAAATCTGGTTCTCCCAGCGCGGTGCTATAAGGAGCACCGGACGGCGCGTTTCCCTGATTTTCGCTATGACCTGGGGCAATAGGGAGATCGGCGGGAAAGCATACAGCGGGAGGCTGGGCCAAGTTTGGGACAGCGCATCCTCGCTTTTGGACAGAAACGTCGGGCAGCGGGCGTTCTCTTTTGTTGCAAAGAGGTCGAGCTCCGCTCTGCCGAACAGGCGCCATACCAGCTGGACTGTCTGGGGGTGCAGGGACCATTCTCCTGGGAGAATGAGGCCCCTGGACAGCTTGTCCGGGCCCACATTGAGGTGGCCCGGCACGTGCGCAGCTCTCAGCGAGCGCAGCGAGCTGTGTGCCCACACGAGCAGGCGTTCTGTCAGATTGCCCAGACCTCTGGACCTGACACCGCCCTGCCGGTTCACGTAGGACACCACTGTGGTGTTGTCCGACCGGACTAACACATGGTGTCCTCGTATAAGCGGGAGAAACTGCCTGAGCGCGTTCTCTACCGCTATCATCTCCAAACAGTTTATGTGTAGGAGTTTTTCCTCGCTCGACCAAAGGCCCGAGGCTGATCTGCCCTCGAAAACGGCGCCCCAACCCGTGGTGGAGGCGTCCGTCGAGATGACCTTGCGGTGTGAGATGGCTCCCATCGTCACTCCCCTCTGGTACCAGTCGGCTACTAACCAGGGCTCTAGGGCTGACACGCAGCCCTGAGTCACTCTGATCCTGAAGCCACCGGACGCCCAGGCTCTGTGAGGCACTCGGGCGTTTAACCAGCATTGCAGCGGGCGCATGCGCATTAAGCCCAGCTGGAGCACAGCCGCAGCTGAGGCCATACGTCCCAGCATCCTCTGAAAAAGCTTTAGAGGTGCGATTTTGCCCGGCCGGAAGTACGCAGCCATGCGCCGAACTTGGCGCGCGCGATGGGGTGACAGGCGGGCTGACATTGCCACAGTGTCCAGATTCAAACCCAGGAATGAGGTTGATTGCGTGGGCACTAATGAGCTCTTGGTCCAATTGACCATGAGCCCTAGGCTGTCCAGATGGCTGAGCAGCATTGCCCTGTGGGCGAGGAGCTCGGCCTCCGACTGCGCCAGGATGAGCCAATCGTCCAGATAGTTCAATACTCGCATCCCTCGATTTCTCAGAGGAGCGAGGGCCGCGTCCATGCACTTCGTAAATGTACGGGGTGCTAGTGACAGGCCGAACGGAAGGACGGTGTATTGATAAGCCTGGCCGTCGAAGGCGAATCGTAAGAATGGCCTGTGACGCGGCGTTATCTTGATTTGAAAATATGCATCTTTCAAATCTAGGGAGATTAGCCAGTCTCTCGGGCGAATATGCGCGAGGATCTGCTTGGTCGTGAGCATCTTGAACGATCTTTTCATAAGAGCTTTGTTCAGACGCCTCAGATCCAGAATCGGTCTGAGCGACCCATCCCTTTTTGGCACGAGAAAATACCGGCTGTAAAAGCCTGACTTGCTCATAGAATGGGGAACCGGTTCTATAGCCCCTTTGCACAGCAGCGTGGCTATTTCTGCTCGAAGTAGATGTGCTACTTCCTCGCTCACTCTCGTCTCTGTACGCGCACAGAAGCGCGGAGGGCGGCGAGCGAACTGCAGAGTGTAGCCGTGCTTCACTGTTTTCAGCACCCATTCTGATACACCTGGAATGGCTTCCCACGCTCTTGCGTGCGCCACACGGGATAGAACGGCCTCCGGGCTCGAAACGCCGCGCTTCGCGGGTTTGACGGCCTGTATAGGAGGGGCGGGCGCAGTGCGCGCGCTCTCTGTGCTGTGGGCCAGCCGATCGCTCGCGATGGCTGGCCGCCCTACACACTGCATCTCTGCCGCTTCGAGCGGGGAGTGGCTTGTGTGCGGCCCTACACTCATCGCTCCGGCCACCCTGGGCGGGAAACAAATGGTGTGTGGTGCGGCGCGTGGCGCCTGAGGCATAATGTTCGCGAAAATGTGTGAGCGCGTTTGAGCGGGCACAACTCTTACGCGTGGAACATGACCGGTTAAGAGTGGCTGTGTGACAGCGCGTGTGGTGGTTAGTCGTGGACGCAAACAAGCGGACACGTGACCTAACTCTAGCACTCGAGCGGCCGGTGGCCGCTTTATGTGAGTGGGGGACACAGGGTTTATAGTGCTTGTGTGCAGGGGTGAACACAGAAAAGTGGGCACATTTACTGCATTTGAAACACATACGGCGTGAGCCGTGCAACCAGAAATAATGCAACTTTTGTGATTTCTCTGGTTCGCCGTAAAAACGGCGGTTATTGACAGGCGAGAAGGCATTTTTGCCGGCTCGTTGGCTGCGTGAAATCCATCTGCAGCAGCCACAGTGGCGGGGGCTGACAGGAAAGAGAGTTTTGACGGTGGTCCGGCCGCGGCGGGACTTAACCGTCGTTTCTTGCCTCTGGCTAGGAGGACTTTGGAGGCTCGGGCTTCAGCGCGATCCTAGGCCGGGGGCCCCGAGGTGGAGGCGGCTTACCACGGCTGGAAGAGCGCGATCTGGGGCGGCCGCTCGGTCTTCGCTGAGACGAAGGGGGCCGCGCTGGGCGCTGCGCGGAGCTCGTTGCTGGCTGGTCACGAGGACGGCGAGCAGCGGAGCTATTGCTAGCGCCGGGGCGTCGAGGCAGGAAAAGGTTCATGGCCTGTGTCGTTTTCTGCACTTCGGAGAAACGGTCGACGATCCCCTTGACCGCTGGTCCAAAGAGCCCAGACGGAGAGAGCGGGGCATTTAGGAAGGCCGCGCGCTCTGTTTCTCGCATGTCCGCGAGCGTGAGCCAGAGGTGGCGCTCAGCTACCGTGAGGGAGGCCATAGAGCGTCCGAGGGCCTGTGCTGCGGTCTTGGTGGCGCGAAGGGAGAGATCCGTCGCGCTTCGCAAATCCGTGATTAACTCAGCGTCACAGCATTTCTCGTCCAGGTCGCGGAGGAGATTAGCTTGGAGGATTTGCAGCACGGCCATAGAGTGCAGAGCGGACGCAGCTTGACCGGAGGCAGCGAAAGCGCGGCCGATCAGCGATGACGTCACTCTGCAGGCCTTAGACGGGAGGGCAGCCTTTGAGCGCCAACCAGAAGGCGGGCAAAGGTGCGCTGCGACCGCCTCTTCCACCGGAGGGATAGCGTTGTAGCCTTTCTCGGCCGCGCCGTCGACTTGTGAGAGCGTCGAAGAAGCCTGAGACGAGACCCTCGCGGAGAATGGCGCGTTCCAGGACTTTGCGAGCTCCTCGTGAAGCTCCGGCAGAAAGGGTGCAGTCCTGGAGGTGGGCGCACGGCGGCGACTGTTTAGGAAGCATCCGTCAAGTCGGTTCGGCGCTGCCACCTTGGGCGGGGCCCATTCGAGGCCTAGCTGCTCGACGGCCCGGGTGAGAAGGCGCAAAAGTTCGGCGTCCTCACCCGCTCGAGAGCGTCCGGAGCCCCGGACTGAAGAGGACGCGGAAGACCAGTCCTCGCTGTCGGAAGCCATGATGGAGCAGCTGTCGGCGCGTTCCGCGGCCGCATCCGCCTCATCCCCGGAGGCGGCAACAGAAATGGCGGCCTGGGGTGGGGGCGGGGAAGGCGAGAGTGAAGCGGGCGGGAAAGGTTCCGGCGAGCTTCTCTCGGCGAACTCCGGAATCCGCTGCGAGCGGCGCTTCTTTCTGCGCGGCGTGGCAGGGACTGGAGGAATATCATCATCGAACAGGACGAGTCGAGCCCGCAGGGTCGACATCGTCAGTTCTTCGCACTCTTGGCATCCGCCGGCGAGGAGTGCGGCAGCGGCGTGATCACGGCCCAGGCAGAGAGCGCAGATCACGTGGCGGTCCCCGGAGCTGAGCTGCGCGTGACACGAGCCGCAGGTGGAACGAGACATTTGTATCAACGCTCGGCTCTTTTTGTGAAAAAGTGTGACGCAGCGGCGACAACACTTTTGAGCGTAAAGGATATGGGCTGCCGGATAGCAGAGCAGGCACGGATGGCTGAAGGTGGCGCGATGCTGCCGGCTTCCTCAGGCGCTGTCCTCTGCTTGCTTGTCTGCGCGGTCACGGCGGCGGGTTCCAGATCCAGCGATGCGAAGGGCTTCGCTGAAGAAAAGAAAATCGAATATGCAGCCCGTGAGCCCTGCTTATATACACGTGGCCACGCCCCACCTGTAGGCAAATGAAGCCAGGTGGGCGCGAAGCGCCCTCATTGGTCGCCACGTCACGCGGGCTCACCGATAGGCTGCTGCAGTTGCCAGCAGAGCAGCCAATAGCACGCTGGAATAGCCTGCTATGGTCTGCCAGGCTGCCGCACTGCGTTGACAATGTTACAAAATTAAGGATAATTTTGGGTTTTTCAGAAATCTCGAAGAAAGAATACTTTCCCGTAGCGTAAGGAACTTACGCAATACGAGAGAACCTCTCGTAAGAGAACCATGGTTATTGTAGTAAAACCATGGTAACCGCAAATTAACCATGGTTTTGCTTCTCTAACCACAGTTTAACCATGGTATTTGTGGTAAAACTGTAGTTATATAAATGGTATTCAATTAGCCAAAAAACCATGGTTACTACATTTTTACTACAATAAAACCATGGTTAATTTTCTATCACGACTTCAGAATTGGGAAGTAGGAAATTTCCAATAGCATGTGAACTCATGGACCTGTAGACTATATGGCCGTTGGACGGAAATGGTTTACAATAAAAAAAAGTTTAAAATATACTTTAGTTCTGCCCTAGTGAACTACCTCACTACCTACTAGGGCTGTTCGATTAATCGAAACCGAAATTCAGAACCTCTAACCGACGTATTTTTCCCATTATTTCGGTTTTAGTCACGTGACTCCGCCCCGTCAGTCACATCAAGTGCGGTTTGCAGGCACACAGAGATGCAGGAGCAGTTAGTATGAAGGTAAATTGATGCCTTAAAGAATCGCAAGCGCAGGGTAAGATTTGTGAAAGTGTACATAAGATTGCAAGCGTAAATTAAATTTGCATGTGCAAGATAAGTTTTGTAAAGGTGTAAATTGCCTTTCAAGTGTAAGAAAAAAATATTTGCAGCATTTTACTGTTATTCGTAAGTGTAATTCATGTATTGTGAAACTGCAGCTTCATGTTAACGCAGAATAAATATGATCTGTATTCTTCCGACATCCATTTTTCCGTGCTAAGACTTTTGACATGTTTCTTTCGCTAAGATACGGCCAAAATCATTGCACGACTGTGAACATCGATTTGCAAGCGAAAACATCAGAGTCAGGAACTGCAAAACAGATTGACCGTGTAAAACCAACCTTTGTGTAAAAAAATAAACTGTTGCAAATGTCTAAATGACTTGTTGTGTACGTAGGGCAAAAAAGTTCCCGAAAGAACTGATTTGTACAGTTCCGTCTTTCTTTTAGCTGCGCTTAAAGTTTTGGCACGATTCTCTCACTCGCTGAGTTTTGCAAGTGCGAGAAGGAAGGCGGGTCCACATTCTTATGTAGCCAATCAAATGAGCTGCTCGCTGACTCTCGATTTACCCTTATCTGATTGGTTCAATAAACACCCAGACGCCAGAACACATCTTTATCTGCATTTCGATATATACTTCGACATATACTTCTAAATAACGATAAAGAAGAAGAAGAGAAGCAAAAAAGGGACAAAACGTGCCTCTTTCTGTCCGGATGTTATTATTTGAAATGAAAAGTTATTTAAAAAAAATGAATAAGTGTCAAATCTGTTTTGGATTTAGTTTTGTCAAATAAATATTTCCGAGTGATATCAGATTTTGTATGTGTTGCTTATTGTACTTACCCTGTAACTACACGAAACAAGAAGGGAACAAACACCACTTTAATTTACAGCCCGCAGATTCATACTTACCCTGTAACTACACGGATAATTACCCCTTAATTAAAAAATACTTACAGTAAAAATAACGTGTTAATTTTCCTGATAGTTACCCCTTTATTCCCCCAGTATTACATATTGTTCCCTTATACCTACACGTACTTACTTTATAGTTACACTATAATTACCGAAAGTTATGCTGTAAATTCTCTTTACTTACGCAGTACTTTCCGGGCCGTAATCTAAAGCGTTACCCTGATGTTTTATATTTATTAGCCTACTACAAGAACATTTTCATGTATTTGGTTCTGTTATTCTATATTTTCACCTCTGAATAGGGAATCTGAAACCAGAGCAGTGACGCAGGACAAACCCTATACTGGTAATACACAAAACTCAAGTATATTGAATGCATTGACCTTAGATCCTCTCCTGGGCTTTGCACAAAGAAAAAGCTGTGTACTGGCAGTGATGCGGTCAGGTCTCTGATTTATATGGAGGGAGAGACGCGTAAACAGGCAGGAAAGCAGGCAGACAGATAGTGACAGGACCAGGGGTGACTCATCCCTTCAGAAGGATAATAACAGCTGAAAGAGGGGAAAGCGCAACGAGCAGCCAATACTCTCTCTGAGTGCTTTAGAACATGTTCTATGGCTTTCCATTATTCCAAAGTCCCGTATTCCACTCATTTATCCACGTTACAACATCATGAGATATGAACAAGAATATGAGCTTGTGATAGGTCTAAATACATTTGTGTTGGTGACTTTGGATTAACGGATAGGACTAAGGAGTGAGTGTGAGCCGCGAGTCACCGAGAGCACGATCACTAAAAGTGTACAGCTGTTATCCTGTTACTCAAAGACAACAATAAATGAGTATTTGCAGTGCATTAAACTTCCATAATGTCCCACATGCTGTATATTTCAATTAGAATACTACCATTATTTATGCTGTAGTTAAGCATGAACACACAAGAAAGTGTCTATATTAGTACTGTACTGTATAACCTGGCCATAATTACTGGCTCATTCTGGTGAATAAACTTGACCGAACCCGAATTCGATTGCTCCCCCCGCCCCCGCTAGACTGTGTTCATATTATATTATTTGGGTTCGAAACCGGGGTGCGTTTGCGTCAAAGCAGCAGCTGTTTACCCTGTTGCTTAGTGAAGGCGGCAAAATGCATAGCGTTGCTCACCTTACTTTTATACACTCACCTAAAGGATTATTAGGAACACCATACTAATACTGTGTTTGACCCCCTTTCACCTTCAGAACTGCCTTAATTCTATGTGGCATTGATTCAACAAGGTGCTGAAAGCATTCTTTAGAAATGTTGGCCCATATTGATAGGATAGCATCTTGCAGTTGATTTGTGGGATGCACATCCAGGGCATGAAGCTCCCGTTCCACCACATCCCAAAGATGCTCTATTGGGTTGAGATCTGGTGACTGTGGGGGCCATTTTAGTACAGTGAACTCATTGTCATGTTCAAGAAACCAATTTGAAAAGATTCAAGCTTTGTGACATGGTGCATTATCCTGCTGGAAGTAGCCATCAGAGGATGGGTACATGGTGATCATAAAGGGATGGACATGGTCAGAAACAATGCTCAGGTAGGCCGTGGCATTTAAACGATGCCCAATTGGCACTAAGGGGCCTAAAGTGTGCCAAGAAAACATCCCCCACACCATTACACCACCACCACCAGCCTGCACAGTGGTAACAAGGCATGATGGATCCATGTTCTCATTCTGTTTACACCAAATTCTGACTCTAACATCTGAATGTCTCAACAGAAATCGAGACTCATCAGACCAGGCAACATTTTTCCAGTCTTCAACTGTCCAATTTTGGTGAGCTTGTGCAAATTGTAGCCTCTTTTTCCTATTTGTAGTGGAGATGAGTGGTACCCGGTGGGGTCTTTTGCTGTTGTAGCCCATCCGCCTCTAGGTTGTGCGTGTTGTGGCTTCACAAATGCTTTGCTGCATACTTCGGTTGTAACGAGTGGTTATTTCAGTCAAAGTTGCTCTTCTATCAGCTTGAATCAGTCGGCCCATTCTCCTCTGACCTCTAGCATCAACAAGGCCTCTGACGCCACGACGCATGCGCGAACACGGCATTCTTCTTCTACTACTACTGATCTCAGTTTTCGCGCATGCGTCGTGGCGTCAGAGGCTCGAATTGAACAACAATAATAGTGTGATAAAGTCGTTATTTTTGTTGTTTTTCCGCTCAAAGTATTTTCGTCGCATGATAGACTTAATACAGAGCCACTGTAGTCATTTGGACTCCTTAAATGACGTTTTTACTTACTATTCTGGGCCATCAAGTTTCATTCCCTCTGAAAGCCTATGGAGGAGTGAGACAGCTCTCAGATTTCATCAAAAATATACTAAATTATGTTCCGAAGATGAACGAAGGTCTTACATGGTTGGAACAACATGAGGGTGAGTAATTACTGACTTTATTTTCAATTTTGGGTGAACTAACCCTTTAAAGGAGAACTCCGGTGAATTTTTAAGTTAATCTTGATCGTTATACCTTTGTGAGTACTGTCTATATAAAAAAAAAAAAAACGGATTGGTGCTTGCAACACGGAGCTGTTACAGTTAATGCCCAGAGCTCCCACTCAGCTAACACGGCATCTATGGGGGCATATACATAAAGAGTGTCTTTGTGCCTCTTAACAGACACAAAATGCAATTAAAATGTCTGTCCAGCATGAACAGGGCCCTTACATGACAACGAGATGCGTTTAGCAACTTAGCCATTGTTTAAACTTACCGAGATAGTGTTTTAGACGGCAAGCAGTAGTCTCGCTGAAGTCCCGTCGGAACTCAGTTGTAGCCGGTAAAATGTAAATAGTCCGGGGGGGAGGAGCGTTGTGTGTGTGAAGAGTGATGATCGGCTCACAAGTGAAGAAGAAATGGTTCGTAACGCTCCTCCCCCCCTGCTAATTTGCAGCCAGGGTCGTCTAGCAACTCTACATTGACTTGCGAGCTGGAAAAACCAAACTCTGGCCAGGCCAATCACATCGTGTATAGAGTCGGTGGGCGGGCTTAACATAATGACGGCAGAGTTGCGGCGGTTCCGCGTGCTACTTGTAAACAAAGAAGCTGGCGAACAGCGAATCGGCTTTGGCCGCGACTCTGAAAGACTTGGAGTTGAGCTTTTCTTTGAGAAAAGAACAAAGAATGGCACTGAAGTCATTCTTAAAAAAGGAAGATGTGTTTTGAGTTTTGCCGACTGGATACAGCTAAAGTTTAATATCAACTAGCTCCGCTTCACCTTCTGCGTTTCTCTGGTTGGTTGTAGCGCTATCCTATTGCGTGCAGAGGGAATTTGAAAGACAACCGTTTATTCGCCCCTCGGATTGAGTGTGTCAATGGTGTGTTCCCGGACCCAACAAATCGACGTGGGTCTGGCTTGTCAGGCTACCCTTAATGAGTTCCATAGAAATAAAAAAATAATGATAGTGGATATACTTTTCGCTTTAGAACAGGGTGTCAAATTGTCTTTACTACACAATTTAAGCGACGTATTACTTCTCTGTAAAACCAGCACTATTTAAACAATTATTCATATTGTTCAGTTTACTTAATAAATGGTAAATCACAGAAATATAACATTATGCAAATAATTTACTACACACAAAAATTGTTGAAGTTGTAAATAATGGTTAAAAGGGGTGACGCATATCAACAGTCCACTTTAGACATTCTAACTATTTGTAACTTTGCAACTACATCTCAACTAACTCTACTTAGTGTTGGCCAATATTAAGCAAATAATCTACTAATCATTTATTTTGCTCTTCCAACAGATATTCTACCGACTATAAGTAACTTTGCAACTACATGTCAACTTAGTCTACTAACCCAAAACACCTAACCCTAACCTAACAGTCTACTAATACTCTAATGAGAGTTAGTTGACATGTACTATAGTGGAAAAGGAATGTCAAAAGTTGACTATCAAATGAAGTGTAACCCCAAATGGGGTTATTTACTGTACATTCAGTTAATCATTAATTATTGGCTTATTTATCCTTCAAATGTTTGAAAAGTTGTAAATAATTATAATATGCCCTTAATATATGTTCAGTCAACCATTAATTACTGGTTTGTTTAAGCTTAACTACTGCAAATATAATAACTTGTATGACTTATATGGTCAGTTAATCATCAATTAGCGGGGTGTTAATGCTTAACTACCGCATAATTACGGACCCTTAAAATAAAGTGTTACCAATGTTTCTTAAGGAGAAAATCAGCATATTAGAAATATTTCTGAAGGATAATGTGAAATCCCCTCTTACTGGGTGTGATTGTTCAGTACATGGTTTTTAATTTTTTAATTTGGATAATTGGTCATTAGGGTTAAGCCTTAATTATTCACTTTTAGTCAATATATTTTGTTTTCTATTTGACTATATTTTAAAATGTAGTTTATTCCTGTGTTGGCAAAGATGAATCTTCAGCATCATTACTCATGTAACGTTACTGCTCAGAGACAAAGATTGAGAATCCAAACGCAGCTTTATTGGAAGGATAATCCACAATCGTAGTCAAAAACAGGCAACAGGACATACACAGGCAAGCAGTCCAAACAGGCAAACAAGGCAAGAGAGACAGGCAAAAGGGTAATCCGCTGAACAGGTGAGTAATCCAAAGCCAAGAGACAAAAAAACAGGGAGAATGCTCAGAAATGCAGTATATACAACAAAAAAGACTTCGCAATGAATGATAGACATGACCAGGCTTATATAGTGTGAGCTAACAAGGTAATGGGGTGCAGGTGGATGTAATCAATGAGTGCTGAAGAGTCCGGGCAAAGGATTATGGGAGATGTCGTCCTTGATGGAGTAACAGTCCGGGGTGGAGTGCCCTCAGGTGGTAATCACTGGTGATTGTGACACTCCTAGTCTTCAGCTTTTCAAATATATTGAATAAAATTGAATAAAGGCCTTACCTTAAAGGTCCCGTTCTTCGTGATCCCACTGTTCAAACTTTAGTTAGTGTGTAACGTTGCTGTTAGAGCATAAATAATACCTGTAAAATTATAAAGCTCAAAGTTCAATGCCAAGCGAGATATTTTATTTAACAGAAGTTCCCTTTCAAAGCCTACAGCGAACGCCGGCTTGGACTATATCCTGGTACTTCATTCATTAATTATGTCAGTAGAACAGACTAACCTCCGCCCACAAGAATACGCGAAAAAAGGGGGCGTGGTCTTGTTGCTGTCCCACGTGGAGAAGAGGACGTGTCGCGTGGCGAAAAGGAAGCGGTGCGTTTGAGTGTGTTTGTCGCCATGTCGTCGAGACGCTGTTATTTTCATCCCGGAGTCAAATCACCTTTGTTTGGCTTTCCCAGGGACGCTGTAGAGATCATTAAGAGCATTTATCTTCCGTTAAGAGGCGTGACCTTTCCACATGCGCTAAGCTGCTGTCGAATCACAACACAGGAACCGTGCCACGTTTGCTAAGATGCGGTCAAATCACAACACGGGAACAGCTGGCACAATCAGAACTCGTTACGTATTTCTAAAGGAGGGGCTTCATAGAATAAAGGAAATCATCAGCCGTTTTTAGGACAGTGAAAACAGCGGTGTTAAGATAAGTAAATTGTGTTAAAAATACAGTTTTTTTACACGTGAAACATGAACACGTTATATTGCACACTGTAAACACAATCAAAGCTTCAAAAGAACACAAAGAACGGGACCTTTAATGACCAATTATCAAAATATTTTTTTCTTAAAAAACATTAACATGTACTGAAGAAATCGCACCCAGTAAGAGGGGATTTATTTAAAGGTTGCATTAAACAATTGTGTTCTGCTGCTGCTGCTAGAATAATGACACACAGTTCCAAACAGTTTCCCCAAACACTCCCTCCTTCTACCATTGTTCAGCAAAGAGACCGTTTCACCCCAAACCCAAGCTTCCATTTTTCACTGACTTACAAACACATTTTTTACTTTGCTGAAAGAGTCTAGAGCTGTCACAGGAACAGGTGTGATTTCTCAGGACACGAGACATTTCAGTCGTGTGACAAGATGTTTTATGCTTAAAGAAAATGCTTACAGCAGCTACTGTATAAGAAACTAAGAGTCAAATTTGTTTTTATATGGTCTTTAAAGTATTACTAGCTTATTTATATTCGATCAGTGTTCATTTGGCGATGCTATGGATTGTTAAAATGACAGACTTATATCAGAGAGAGACACACAATAGATGCACACATTTTGTGCCTCAGGCACTTTTTACAGCCGACACTACAAATGCCAGCTGAGGCTCGACAAACCAATTCTGCCTCATTCGTCTCTCTACATCCATCTATATATTTATCCAACACACACACTCCCTCTCTGCATTTAATATAATATGTATGTGGGCACAATCAGTCAGTCACACCTCTGAATTGTAGTCAAACTTGCATGGCATTTATCCCCAAAGAAGAATGCAAAAGTAGAATGCAAGAGTAAACAAGCATTAACAAATAATTTTAATAAAAAAAAAAAAAAAAAAAAAAAAAAGCAAAACCATAAAAAATATATATATATATATTTTTCTAAAATAAAACAAATGAAATCAAATACTATAATACAATTATCACCTATTTTTTTTAAATCATAACAAAAAGACAAATGTTTATAAAATAAAAAGTAGAAAATATGAATATCCTACAGTAAAATACTATTTAAAGTAAATGAAATACTAAAATAAAATTATCGCCATAATAATAAACAAAATGACACAAACGTTTATCAAACAAAAAGCAAAAATATCCTACGATAAAATACTATTTAAAGTAAATTAAATGAAATAAAATATTAAAATAAAAATGAATACATTAAAATAAAGTTTTGAAAATAAAGAAATACTTTTTTTTACAATAAATAAAAAATGTTTAAAGTTAATGAAAAATACAAAAACAAAATGAAAAATAAAATCATATGTAATAAAATACTATTCAAAGTAAATAAAATAAAATAAAATATTAAAATAAAACAATTATAAAACAATGAAAGTGAAGTTGTTTTTTTACAATAAATAAAAAATGTATAAAGTTAATGAAAAAATACAAAAACAAAATGAAAAATAAAATATGTAATAAATCAAAATACAATTTAATTTTAGCAAAAAAAAAAAAAAATCTATTAAATTAACAAAAGTGTGTTCTGCACTGCACTCATCTCTTTCATACTCAGAGGTGGCATAATGACACCAACTTCTCAAACAAGAACTCAGAGCTCAAATACAAGATATCCCAGCAGCTCTTTCACAAACACATGTGCAGTGCTGATGGTGGCAGGGGACCAGACAGGGCTGGAAAGTTCCCAACTGTCAGCAGCTGCTCCTGCCATTGTCACCTATTTTGTCAGCAAAATAGCCTGCGAGAGGTGCACACACACGCGCACATCCATATCAGCTGATTCCCTGGACAGATCTGTCAGTCTTCTCCCTCAGAAACACACACATCAGTGATAGCGGTTCAATGAAAAATTATCAGTGGTTGTATCATCGATCCGCAGAGAGCATCTGCAACAATCAGTACGTTTGCATGGACAACAAAACTCTGATATTAATCTGATTAAGACCATACTCTGATTAAGACACGACCATGTAAACAGCGATTTCTAATTACCTTAATCCGGTTAAAGCCATACTCGAATTAAACAAAAATCGAATTAAGACATGTGGAGTACGCCTATTTTAGTCGCACTATCGACGTGCATTGTAGACATGTACACACCTTAATCTAACTATTAATGTCGTGTAGGAGTTTGCCACATTTTGTGACAGGACACACACACACACAAGGCAAGTGCAGAGGGGAGGGCTTTGGGGGCTCGAGCCCCTGTCCTTTTAAAAAAAAGTTATCAAAAGTGCCCCTCTCAACAATCATCAATAATATTGTGACAAATAAACTTAACTCTTTTACGTATCTGTCAGTCTGAAATGTCGTTGCCATGACGTGTTGCTATGGTGCGTGTCTTGCTTGACTGCTCATTCTGACACGGCCTCTGACATGGATATCTGTAATCCCAGATTCATAATTGTCTGCTTACAACAGCGGTCGGGAACCTCTAGGCTCGACAGCATTATGGCCATTCAGTGAACGTCTGCGGCTCGACGACAGAAAAAAACAGTCCAAACAAATAATCACGATTTTGAAACCTTAATTTTCATCATTAATCAAAGCTATTATTCGAAATGTAGGCTGTCAAGAAGGAGGCAAGATAGGCAGCGGTCTCTACAAAAAAACCCCTGAAAGACACAATATATAATATTACAAAAAATAAAACTTGTGTTTATATATATATATATATATATATATATATATATATATATATATATATATATATATATATATATATATATATATATATATATATATATATATTTATTAGGGGTGTAACGGTACATGTATTCGTATTGAACCGTTTCGGTACAGGGCTTCCAGTACGGTGCACATCTGTACCGAACGGTTATGAATGTAATCTTTAACAGTTAACAGGCTTGTTGTAAGCGCGGAACACACTTCAATCCGAGTTCCCACACGAACATATTAAGTATTCAGTCCATTTTATCACGAAATTCAAACGATAAATGCCATTTTAACGCTCTTTAATGTGATGTGACTGATAGACGCGTATCAGTTCAACTTAAAGCGGCAGCGCGCGGCGCGCGCGTCAATGCGATCATAGATGCGTATCAGTTCAACTTGCAGGCAGCGCGCGAGTCAATGCGATCATCTCTTCCTAAAGAATAAACATAAATTAATACATCTTAAGGTATGTTGAGGATACATTACAACTTACTGAAATGTATCATATGTCGTGTAATCGCTCCATCTGTGTTTCAACCGCGGAAAGACAATAAAACTGCTTGTAAACAATGTCATG
Organism: Romanogobio albipinnatus; assembly: GCA_023566225.1. Taxonomy (NCBI): domain Eukaryota; kingdom Metazoa; phylum Chordata; class Actinopteri; order Cypriniformes; family Gobionidae; genus Romanogobio; species Romanogobio albipinnatus. The sequence goes on along the minus strand of CM042242.1, from coordinate 11,213,633 downwards.
CAGAATCACGTTTACTCAGAAGTCCTTCAGTGTCCACAGCTGTTAGCTCACTAGAGAAATCCACTCTTTCACTGAATACATGCACTATATTAGCCGTTATATTCATTATATTAGCCTATATATATTCATTATATACTACTAAGCCTGTTAGTGATGTCTTGTTTATTTAATGTATGTTTAAATAAACCTGTCATGAAAATTACAGCCACTAAATGATTATATTTCAACAACGAATAAAAATAATTAGATTTAGAAGTTAATGCAAAAACTGCCTTATGTGAAGCTTATGAGTGTTGATTATTATATCTAAAAATAAATAGCAACTGAATTTAGGCTAATAGTTTGGGCTCTGTTGTTAATCTTTAATAGCTATATGTAAGTAAGGGCTCCCTATATAGTTTACAGCATTATCTTTAAGAAACTTTCAGTTATAATTTAATTCATTTAAGGACAGACACAATTTTTTCTTCATTAAACCACTGTTGAATAAAAATTATTAAAAAGCAATTTTGTAAAACTGCTGTACCGAATCCATACCGAACCGGGACTTCAAAACCGAGGTACGTACCGAACCGTCAGTTTTGTGTACCGTTATACCCCATATATATATATTTATAAAAATAACATGAAAAAGTATAAAAATCACTAGTTTTTATAAAGTAACACTGTCCAACAGCGACACCCGCAGGTAAAGTTACAGCGAGTTGCCTGAGCCCATTGATTTTAACAGACCCACGAAAGTCGCGCTATGATTGGACGTCGGACAGCGTAGCGGCATGGGGACGTAATGACGCACCATTAATCAAGCTATCTACTATAACATGTTAAAACGGGAACATGAGCTATTCTAAAGGCAACTCATGTAAACACCTTAATCAGAATATTGTCTTATTCAGAATAAGGTCAGTACTTAGATTACTGCTGTTCATGTAAACGAAGTCAATGATTCGACTCGCTGTCGAACAAATTCAAGCACACCGATGTGATGACGCATCCGATCCACACAACACGCGCCAGGATCATTTATTCAGCCTTATGTCTTTTAAAAGTCGATTGTTTTGGCTGCTCTTTTCCAAACGATGAACACTTCACATAATTTGCACTTACACTGTACCATGCCAGCTCACGGAGACTTTGAGGAAGCGGCTCAGGCTTTAAATAAGTGAAATCATTCGTCTCAATGCCAAAGTCAAGTCACATACCGTCCACCATCACAGTTTAAACATAATCCAAAGAGACTCTGGCATTCAGACATCAAAGAAATGGCACAAAACATGACGTTTTCCTGGAAGCTGTGTCAGGAACAGATGGGTGCTGCTTCACTGAAGGAATGCACACAGTAACACGGACTCTGATACTCAACTGCTAAATTATACAACTATCAGAACGTAATCTTCATCCTTCTTAAGATTAATCTGTTTCTTTCCTCAGACTTAAGATGAGTTCATCCACCCTTCTCATCCATCTATCGCTCTCTCATTCTATCCAATCTATCTGTCGTTCTTTCTATCTCTATCCATCCACCTGCCATTATTCTTTCTTTGTCCATCCATCCATCCCTCTTTCTATCCCTGTCATTCTATCTATCGCTTTGTCTATCTATCCATTGTTCTTTCTTTGTTTATCCATCTAACTGTCTGTCGTTCTTTCTATCCCTCTATCCATCTGTCATTCTTTCTATCTATCGTTCTTTCTATCTTTGTCCATCCATCCCTCTTTCTATCCCTGTCATCGCTCTATCCATCATCGTTCTTTCTTTGTCATTCTGTCCATCTCTGTCTGTCGTTCGTTCTTTCAATCTATCTCTCTATCTCTCTCCATCCATCTATCTATCGTTCTTTCTATCTTTGTTCGTTCTCTGTTGTTCTATCTATCTATCTGTCTATCATTCTTTCCATCTCTCTCTCCATCCATCCATCCATCTTTATTTCTGTCATTCTATCCATCTATCTGTCTGTTGTTCTTCCTATCTCCATCTTTCTATCTCTGTCATTCTGTCTATCGTTCTTTCTATCTCTGTCCATCCATCCATCGTTCTATCTATCCATCCATCGTTCTTTCTGTCATTCTATCTATCTTTCCATCCATCTTTCTCAGTCTTTTTCTTTCTCTCTCTCCATCCATCCATCCATCTTTCTCTGTCTGTCTGTCTATCCACCTGTCATTTTATCGTTCTCTGTCGTTCTTGGATCTTTGTCCATCCATCCCTCTTTCTATCCGTCATTCTATCTATCGCTTTGTCTATCTATCCATTATTCTTTCTTTGTTTATCCATCTAGCTGTCTGTCGTTCTTTCTATCTATCTCTCTATCCAGCCATCTATCATTCTTTCTATCTTTGTCCATCCATCCCTCTTTCTATCCCTGTCATCGCTCTATCCATCATCGTTCTTTCTTTGTCATTCTGTCTATCTCTGTCTGTCGTTCGTTCTTTCTATCTATTTCTCCATCCATCCATCTTTGTCCATCGTTCTCTGTTGTTCTATCTGTCGGTCTATCCTTCTTTCTATCTCACTATCCATCCTTCTTTCTATCCCTGTCATTATTTCTATCGCTCTATCCATCCATCATCATTCTTTCTTTGTCATTCTATCTATCTCTGTCTGTTGTTCTATCTATCTCTCCATCCATCCATCTTTCTATCTATCGTTCTTTCTTTCTATCTTTGTCCATTGTTCTCTGTTGTTCTATCTGTATGTCTATCATTCTTTCCATCCATCCATCTTTATTTCTGTCATTCTATCCATCTATCTGTCTGTTGTTCTTCCTATCTCCATCTTTCTATCTCTGTCATTCTGTCTATCGTTCTTTCTATCTCTGCACCATCATTCTATCTATCCATCCATCGTTCTTTCTGTCATTCTATCTATCTTTCCATCCATCTTTCTGTCTCTCTTTCTTTCTCTCTCCATCCATCCATCCATCCATCCATCTTTCTCTGTCTGTCTGTCATTCTATCGTTCTATCTGTCGTTCTTTCCGTCCGTGCATCCTTCTTTCCATCTATAACACATTTTTTAGGCAAAAAGAGATTTGATTTTCTCTCCATGAACATATTTCTGGTATCACTTCATGCTGAAGCCTCAGCATGTGCAATGAAACACATGTAGTACAGTTCTTTTACAACTCCACACCACACTGTGACTGCAGCAGATGTAAAAAATAAATATTTTAAAGAACTCATTTTGTATAAACCCATACAAATAGTGCTTATGCTATTTAGGAGGAACATGTGGCGCATTGTTTTAACAAATATGTTGACAGGTTGGACTATTCTGTAAACAGTGACATATTTCTGTGCTGCACTGGCTTTAGCTTCCCTCCTGCCCTCTGACACTAAATAAACGAGCCTGCCTGACTGCAGTGATGCAGTAAACCTGCCATCTGTGCCATGAGACTGACGCGCAGAGAAAACATGTGCCTGATCACTTCTAAACACACAAGAGCAGGGCATGCAGAAGACAGATGCAGGGTTACGTAATGGCCGGAGCCCGGAGGAAAGCACACCTCTGAGAGATCCACAAGTTGTTTACCAGGACATGATCACAGCACCTATCCACACACCTGCCTGTATCACTTACACACAGAAACTTCAGTGTCCTGAAAGACACGACAAACCAGCTCGTTTGCGCTTCAGTCTCATAACAGGTTATACACTTATAAAGTCAACATCTGACATTATGTTTTTGAAAATTCTCCTGCACCAAAGCTGTATTTATTTGATCAAAAATACAGTAAAAACTGTAATATTGTGAAATATTAAAGTAACTTTATCTTGAATATATTTGTAATTTATTCCTGTGATTCAAAGCTGAATTTTCAGCATCATTACTCCAGTCTGCAATGTCACATGATCCTTCAGAAATCATTCTAATATGCTGATTTGCTGTTTAAGAAACATTTCTTCTTACTATTAACATTTTTATACAATAATCTTAAGAAACGTATATATCAGCTTAATAAAGAGATATAGTGGCTTAATATCTCTTTGGAAACTGATGCACTTTTTGTTTTAAAGAATAGTATTTATTTGAAATGTAAAATGATTATAAATGTCTTTACTGTCACTTTTGAACAAACTAATGAGTCCTTGCTGAATAAAAGTAATCTTTTTTTAAATCTTATGAACCCCAAACGTTTAAGCGGTAACGTGTATATGGGTCATATTTCACCTAAAATAAATTCACATTAATGTAATGCAGCAATTATTCTCAGTGGTGAGTTTCATTACTAATGAAGTCATTTTTTATGTGAACATGATTATCGGTCATAACAATAAAGTCACAATACTTAAATATAATTTATTTATTATTTCGATTTTGAGGTAAAGAGCTTCACCTGACAGGTTTTGTGAGATTCATCCTTATATGCCAACAGAAGGAAGAAAAAGGGGCAATATCTTCCAGAAACTGTAAGCTTGTGTAATTGGCCCCTGGGGCCGTATGAAACACACTTGGGTCATAGCAGAAAGAAAAAAAAGAAACCCTACACAGCAAGAACAGTCAAGGACAAAGCAAGCAAACACAGGAAACTCCCCTCCAGGAAAAGACATTAAAAAAAATTGCAGACACAACAACTACAAGTGCAGAACTGCTCTATTGTGTGAACTACATAGATTTTCCATTCAACATTCTGGAACTGTACATCCCATTGGAGGACTCGTGCTAGCTACAAACACAATGCCACAATACCTGCACTCATGACACTAAAGGAAGAAGAGGAACTGAACTGACTCACAGTAATTGGTTCAGTTTAGTACAAACCCTTATTTAATGAGATTTAAAGAGATTACATATCAGTGTTGGGGAAAGTTGCTATTAAAAGTAACGTGTTACAATATTGCATTGCATTACTTGGTTGCTTTTTTATGTAAAGTAATGCGTTCCATTTCTTTTTCTCACCTGGGCTGGGCTTGCTTTTGTTTTTTAATTAATTAAAAAAAAAAGACAAATGTAAAGGTTACACTAAAAGTGAAAAACTCAGACTGAAGGAAATGCATATTCACACCTGTACGGTAAAAAAAAAAAATTTGTTTGCGTAGACGAGCGTATGCCCAAGTCGAACGCACAGTCTTGCAAAGTACACTTCTTTTGACACATACACAGGTGTTCGACGCATGCACCTTTTTGAACAATCTCTCGGCAAAAAAAAATTATGTGCATATGCAACCTGCGTATACAAAAATCCGGCGGTGCACGTTCAACAAAATTTGCGCTGTACGCATAAAAAAAAACCACTCATGAACATGCCAAAACTTTTAACAAAATGCATTTATTAATGCATAGATGCAATCATTTAATATGCCAAAAATAACATTTACAGGGCTCAATATAAAGAAAGACTTGACCAAACTACATGTGAACAAAACCACCCCTGCCAAATCAATTACCTTAAAATACAAAAACTTTCAAAAGAGAAATCATTCAAAGACCAAGAGGTTTGCACGGAATAAGATCTGTCCATTATCACATATTTTACCCAGAATCAGCCGTTTGTAAGGAGGGATGGTACGGGGGTTCTACCAGGAACTGAAGTCTCCAAAACTCGTTCTGCCTTTGGGCTTCTTGGCAGGAGCTTCACTAGTGGAGGGTTTGTCACCATCTGGGTGGGAATGTTTCCTGATGAAGGAGAGTGAATAAGACATTAAAGTTAATTAGGTTTGTGTAATTGATTCAGTAGTGATTTTGCGAGTCCGACCTCAGCAGTTTGTTTGGCACGTTTCACAGCACAATGTTTTGTGATCTGTCACAATATAAATGCAGACCTTGCAAAGAGGCTGTGGTTGAAGGAAACAAAGCTGGAACTTGAACGTAAATGTTTTTACTCATTTCACACGCAAAGAGGATAGCCAACAGAATTCCTTTACATAAAGTGGTCTTAAAGTTACAGTAGTACAAACCGCCTGTAATGGTTATTAAACATTTACATTTATTAAACGCTTTGGAAAAAAGTATTTTATGGAAATAAATATTTTATTTATCAATTTACCGTTTTAAATATCTTCTCTCGATCATTTTCTCCTTTCATCTTAAAGAATCTCAATTGAAGATTTATCTTTTTGACCAGAAATATTACAAAGACACAAATATAACACCAATTTGTGTTATTATAAATAAAATAAAATACTTTATTTTGCCTTGATGTTATAGATTCAGCAGTGACTGAAAACACTTTTGTAATACTATAAGCCTAAGTGTGTGTGTGTGTGTTCGTTCCAGATCTCGGGTGTGAGCAGCAGATGTTCACATTGCTCTGTATGTATGTGTTTGTCTCTTTAACAATCAGTCAGTCAGTTAGGGTGTGTGTGTGTGTGTGTGTGTGTGTGTGTGTGTGTGTGTGTGTGTGTGTGTGTGTGTGTGTAACAGTGGGGTTGTGAGGGATAATTAGAAAGATCTCCTGCTGTTCTCAGTAAACTTTGCTCATATCCTGGGCCCTGCTGTGGTGTGGAACAAGCCCTCACCAGTGACACTCACAAACACTAATTTGCCATAATATGACTTTAAGCTTTAGTATAATAATGATCCTGCCATTCGTGATCAATCTATCAACGAAAAAAAATGACCATGGCAAATACTGGTAAAAATACCATAGTAATTTAGTATCTGTCGAGATACTAACATACACACATCTATCCCCATCCATCTATGGATCTATCCAACCATCCATGGATCCATCCAACCATCCATCCATCCATCTATAGATCCATCCATCCATAGATCCATCCATCCATCTATAGATCCATCCATCCATAGATCCATCCATCCATCTATGGATTCATCCAACCATCCATCTATAGATCCATCCATCTATAGATCCATCCATCTATAGATCCATCCATCTATAGATCCATCCATCCATCCATCCATCCATCCATCTATAGATCCATCCATCCATCTATAGATCCATCCATCCATAGATCCATCATCCATCCATCCATCTATAGATCCAACCATCCATAGATCCATCATCCATCCATCCATCTATAGATCCATCCATCCATAGATCCATCATCCATCCATCCATCTATAGATCCAACCATCTATAGATCCATCCATCCATAGATCCATCATCCATCCATGGATCCATCCATCTATAGATCCATCCATCCATGGATCCATCTATCTATAGATCCATCCATCCATCTATGGATCCATCCAACCATCCATCTATGGATTCATCCAACCATCCTTCCCATCCATGGATCCATTCAACCATCCATCTATAGATCCATCCATCCATCCATCCATCCATCCATCCATCCATCCATCCATCTATAGATCCATCCATCCATCTATAGATCCATCCATCCATAGATCCATCATCCATCCATCCATCCATCTATAGATCCATCCATCCATCTATAGATCCATCCATCCATCTATAGATCCATCCAACCATCCATCTATAGATCCATCCATACATCCATCCATCTATAGATCCATCCAACCATCCATCCATCTATAGATCCATCCAACCATCCATCCATCCATCTATAGATCCATCCATCTATCTATAGATCCATCCATCTATCTATAGATCCATCCAACCATCCATCCATCCATCTATAAGATTCATCATCCATCCATCCATCTATAGATCCATCCAACCATCTATAGATCCATCCATCTATCGATCCATCCATCTATCTATAGATACATCCAACCATCCATCCATCCATCCATCCATCTATGATTCATCATCCATCCATCCATCTATAGATCCATCCATCCAACCATCCATCCATCCATAGATCCATCCATCCATCCATCCATCCATCCATCCAACTATAGATCCATCCATCCATCTATAGATCCATCCATCCATCCATCTATAAGATTCATCATCCATCCATCCATCGATAGATCCATCCATCCATCCAACCATCTATAGATCCATCCATCCATCTATAGATCCATCCATCCATCCATAGATCCATCCAACCAACCATCCATCCATCCAACTATAGATCCATCCATCTATAGATCCATCCATCCAACCATCCATCCATCTATAAGATTCATCATCCATCCATCCAACTATAGATCCATCCATCTATAGATCCATCCAACCATCCATCCATCTATAGATCCATCCATCCATCCATCCATGTTCCTCATGTTGCTGTAGCTTGCAAGATTCCTGTACACCAATTCAAGTTAAATCATTTATTTTGCCTTAATAATAACAATAGATTTAGCAGTGACTAAAACCCTTTTGTAATCCTATAACCTTTTGATAAATATCAACAAATAACTTTTCAGAAAACAAACAAATATTGCTTTTAGTAACTAGCTTGTTGTGGTAAAGATGAGGATTACCAGAGTAAATTTCAAAAGACTGTTAAAGTAAACAGACTCCATGTAATGTAATGAATGTAATCACTTGTGTGCTTGCAGGAAAGGTTCTGGTAATGTAACTCATATGTATAACCTTAAGAATGATCATTATTTGATATTAAATATGATAATATGTAATAAATGTCAGTTACATTACCAGAACCTCCTCACTGTTGCGAGGAAAAAAAGGTTTGGATTTACAACCAAAATAAATCAATGCAATATCTTGCAATATAAAGATAAAAAACCTATAATAGTGCAATACTTTTTTATTATAATATTATAATATAAATATATAATATTATAAGTTGTCATATTCAGCAACTGTGCATCATCACAGAGGTGTGCGAACTCACTTGGCAGCCATGTTGATGTATTTGCCCACTCCTGGTTTGAAGACTTTAGGCTTGTCCTCGGTTTTGTTGACTGAAGCAGAAGTTTGCGCTCTCTCTTCCTCCTGTTTCTGTGCTTCCTTCTCTCGCTCGGCTGCAATCTAAACACACACACACAGTGTCACATCGACTGCACGGCATGAAAACAACAATTACAACATCGACTACATGCATGCACACAAATGCTGACCTGTGCATCGGCTTCCTCATACGGGTCCACAAATACTGTAGCGCTCACCAACTTTATCTCAGACTGAGAATGTGAAACAGAAACAGATTCAGACTGAGAAAACACTCTTCACCTATTGGCATGCTGTTACCATTTAAGAAATGAAATGGGGGGTGAGGGAGAGGACTGAAGCGAAGTATTCAAAAACTCTGCTGCCCCAAGCTAAAACACAGTTTGCATTTTGCATGAAGCTGACGAAAATGCTTGAAAATAAAAAGGGAAACAAGAGTGAAGAACAAATGTCTTTTTAAATTGGACTATTTCTCTTCTGGCATTCTGGGACTTGACAGCAGGTTGAACAATATAAACAAACAGGAAGTACCATGAGTCAACAAAGCACACACACACACTACACTGCCACAGACAGGGAATAAATGGCTTCAGCACCTTGGGTTTGTCTGTCTTCGGATCACTTTCAACATTCTCCATCGCTTGGAGAGCCTCTAAACCACCAACCACTCTAAAGGAGAGCAAGAGAGGAACAGAAATCCTATTAAAATCCTGCTGCAAAGAGTAATTGAGGTATTATTCAGTGCCAAGGGGTGATAATATCTCGAATGAGACTGGATAAAACTCTTTTCACTGAAGCCAACAATTTTGGACTTTTCTCAAAGGAACAACGTACTCCAAAATGAAAATTATGCAATTTACTTACTCTCATATTGAGGCGTTACGCTCCAAAAAAGGAACAAAGGCGTCCACTTTAAGCAGTCCATATGATTGATTTGCTATATTTTAAGTCTTATGAAATCATACAACAGCTTTTAACAATGTTATTATTGCTAACAAAATTTTTTTTTTTCAATCATAAAAAATAAAGTTGAAATAAATTAAAATACGATACAAATGTTGCCTTGATAATTAACTGAAATTAAAATGAAAACTGCTCATTTAAAATACTGATAAATTCTATAATAGTTTATAAATAATACTAAAATAAAACTCCTGGTGTTCAGTCAACGCTTCAGTCATACAAGGCTATCCAAAGATTAGGAAAATTGTGCAAAAGTTGTATGAACTGCTTTTATGATCATTTCTTGCTTTTTGTCCTTCTTGGAGCTTGACAAGCCCTAGTCACAGTGCACTTATTCCTCCTTTTGTGTTTCACAGAAGAGTCACACTGGTTTAGAAGAACATGACAAGAGTATTCTCTTTTTTTTTTTATTAACTCTTTCTTTAAGTAGTGCAAAGTAAAAAAAGTTATGATTCAGTGCAGAGATGAGTTAATATATCTAATGAGACTGTGTCAAACTCGATCACACTTTTCTACATTTTGGTGGACAGCAAAAAAAAATTCAGAATGTGCAAAACAAATCCATAAATGTTGTTTGTGTGTTAGATCTACATGTCCACATGCTGTGTACTTTCTCTCTTTGCACAGCTGTTTCTGTGGGATATTTCCTCTTTAACAGGGGCTTAGGTGCCCCATAGGCTGAGGGTCAAGGGGCGTGTGTGTGCGTTCTCACTGCACGTGCTCAGTAAGTACATAGACTTTCTGCTGCTGTGGGGTGAGGGGTGCATGTGAGTGTGCGCAGCAGTTTAGTCCAGGCTTATGCTGACAGTCCTCTGAATTCCTCAGCTAGAGTCCAAGGATTTCAACTCAATGCCAAATGGGCAAGACTTTCCCTCAGAGTGAAAGTGTGTGTGTGTGCTGGAATGTTCTGATTCAACAGAAGACAAGCTTTCCACCAGGAAGGAGTTCACACACAGAAATGGCTGAGATCCAGCTAGGGTGACCAGATGAGTTTGGCTGAAATTCGGGATGGGACGGGGGACAGGGGGGATTTTTTTATTCAAAGATCAACAGTCTGTCATTAGTCTGTAGTCTGTCACAAAAAAACAACATTAAAATCATGAACTCAAATGTCATTGTGAAAAGAAAAAAAAACAATGACTGTTGTAAATAACTGTGCGTAAATCAGACCTTTCTGTATAGCCTAAAGGCCTGTACACACCGGGACGAATATCGCACGCGCTTATCGCCAGCGTTTTTCGTGACGTTTTTCGGCGCGTCTTGAGTGTTCACACCCAAGCGATTTATACTGGCGTTGCGCCGAGTGAACGTGCACATTCAGTAGATGCGCTCCCGGTACACAAGGTGGTGCTGCGGCACTTTACGCTTCTGACACTCGCTTGTCACACAGAAGAAGAGGAGAGACAGTATTTACGTGCTTGCCAAAACCACAGATATATTATGTCTATGGCAAAACCATTCACACACTTTTTGCTCACTGGCAAGCAGCATTAGCAGCCTATCTTCTTCTTTGTCTACTTACTACTTCTTCGTCGTATCAGTGTGTGCTCGGCAAGACCGATTTTGTGCTTGAGCGCCACCAAGTCGTGTTTTACTGTCACTTCAGCAGCTCCAGGCACGTGAACAAAAGCGCGGATCTCATTGGTCGGACAGTTTTTTACGCGCCGCGTCAAAATAAAAAAACGAACCCGAGGCGTTTTTTTTTTAATGACGCTTTTACGCCTGGCGTTTTACGCGTCGGTGTGCACACTCACATTGGCGCCCATTGTTTAGTCACGAGGCGTTAAACGTCGGCGATAAACGCGCACGAAAATCGTCCCGGTGTGAACAGGCCTTAACGCTAATAAGCTTAATAACGAAATAATTGTGTAGTGAAGTATTTTTTGTACACAGTGCCGCGAACAATCAATCACTTCTTTACGCGTACATGTCCTCCTCGCGGCTGCAGCAACTTGCGCTCTCTTCATCAAGGCTTAAAACAAAAAGGGGACAAAAAGGTCGTATTGTCTTTACTTTTATCACTTAAGGCTGTGGCAATCCATGGATACTTCCCCACCCACTCCTCCCGGTACCTGCAGAGGCGTTTTTGCTTTTTAGCAGCGTGTTGGGTTTCCGGTAAACTACACCTGCCATGCCAACGGAATGAATGAAAATTAGTTTATCAATGCATATGCTGCAGCCAATGAGCAGCCGGCGGGGGCTGGTTGCAGGACGACTCAACCTCCACAGACTGTTTTTAATGTTTATCAGACAATAACTACACAAGATTTTGCTTTAGTATAATTTCCGGGACAATTAGGGCCAGATTCGGGATTCGGGACAACAGTTTAGATTTCGGGATTGTCCCGAATTTTTCGGGACGTCTGGTCACCCTAGATCCAGCATTACCACTCAGGAAAAGTGAAAAAAAAGTGGCTATTATGAAAGTGACGTGACGTGTAGCCAAGTATGGTGCCCCATACTCGGAATTTGTGCTCTGCCTTATACCCATTCAAGTGCACACACACAGCAGTGAGTATTGAACACACACGCACATTGTGAACACATACATGGAGCAGTGGGCAGCCATTTTTGCTGCGGCGCCCAGGGAGTGTGTGTTCAATTGTGGGTAATGAGAGTGGAAGAGAGCGCTGTTCATTCAATCCCCCCACCTACATTTCCTGGTGGTACTGAGACTCAAACCCACAACCTTCAGGTTAACAAATTCGACTCTCTAACCATTAGGCCACAACTGCCCCAAACAGCCATTAATACACTCTTTGGTCTGAGGGATGTGAATGTACATGTGTCAAATCTATTACCAAAGTCAAATAAATCCATAAATAAAATTACCTTCCAAACACAGTGTGTTTCCTGTCCAGGTATGCGCATGAACGGAATGTTATGAAGCTGAAAGGAAACAGGAAAAATATTCTTGCGTGAACCTAGAGTTTTCATAACAGGGTAAATTCATATTTAAACTAGATTTGAATTTAATGAACAAAACGCCAGTGTGTGTAAAGGCAATAAAAACGGTGTTGAAGATTAAGGTCAATTTAGGCTTTGATTCTTCCCATTTGTCACTGCTGGTTATGAAGGGTTAAATGCAAGAGACCAATCACAATTCAGTACGCAAATGCCATAAGAAAGAAAATCAACCAGAATTCAGTATTTAAATACTGTGAGATTTAGAATGCAGAACATTCTATCAATTTTCAAAACTGTATCTTAAATTTCTCTAAAACAGGTTTCTACAAACAAAAAGTAGCCTAAAGTGGCCTTTGATCCAAAGCTTGGGCTGAAATAATTGCAGAAGTTTAATACTTAAGGGGTTTAGAACAAACTCTAACCAGTACGTTTGATATCAATAAAGTGCTGCCTGACAATCACTGTAATGAGCAGAAAAAAAAACCATACTCACAACTGGGATTTATTTGTGTTGGGTCCTGAGTTAGCCATGCTCAGAATACCACGACCCGTGTGAGACAGATTAGGCCTGAATTCATCTTTGAACGGCTTTCCCCAGAAAGACTCACCTCCTGATACACACAACGAGAGAAAGAGGACGGGAAAATATGAATATTAAAGATTTGTATGAGATTAAGAGACACCGGGCCAATAACAACCCTGCTGTATGTGCCATGACGTCTGGTACAATTGCACTGGGAGAACAAATCCAGAGATCCAGCACAAAACAAAAACAACAACTAAATTTAACAACACATTAGTTTAAATGCAAATTGTCATTTCTATGACACTAGTGCCAGCACAGCTTTTAAAAAAATCCAAGTGATTTGAGGATAAATTCATGTCCATAGCACAAATTATGGTGAGACAATTAACGTACTGGATTTCAATATATTTAGTGGTTTGTGCAAATCTCAAATACTAAGAATCAGCAATATGCTCAATTAAAGAAAAACATACAGCAATCAATTAGCCATGGAAAACGCACGCTACCTTTCAAACATTCGGGGCCAGAATTATTTTCTTTCATTTAAAAAAAAAAAAGAAATGAATACTTCTATTCGGCAATGATACATTCAATAGATCAAAAGTGACAGTAAATACATTTATAATGTTACAACCTTCTATTCAAAGAATCAATGCATCACCCTTTCCACAAAAATATTAAGCAGCACAACGGCTTTCAACACTGATAATAATAAGAAATGTTTCTTCAGCATATGAGAATGATTTCTGTGTAATATTTCGGAATATTGCCGTTTGTACTGCATTAATCAAATGCCTTGGGGTAAACATAAGAGACTTCTTCCAAAAACAATCTTTTAAACGTTAACGTATAATGCAGTCTAGTTGTAGTCTGACTAGTCTTCCCACAGATTTTACACTAAATATTAAATAAGCTCCACTGAACTTGACCCAGATTGTCTTTTTGAATCGCTTCAAATCATTTATAAAATGACTACTCGTCTTCAGCCACCATAAACAAACACCTCGTGCCAAAAGCCTCCAAATCAGGTACACCAATTAACGCTTCATCACGCTCAATCAAATGCTCTGCTGGGTGCAGCCCTCTCAGCGAGTGTTCGCGTGCGTGCAGAGGCTGACATGAGACTTTGCTCAACTGCAAGATTTCTGTGACACCTGCCCCTAATGGATTCACAAAGTCATGCACGTTTTAAAACCTTTTGTACTTCGTAATGAGGAGTTGCAGCTGATTCTAGATGTAGCAGAGCAGGAAGGCGTTTTAACGTCCAGCAGCTGGTGTCGTCGCGGAGCGATGGCTTTTACGGCGTACCAATCTACCTCTGAAAACTTGCACACCCTCATAAACATTCCCCAGGTGACATTTCTGCATAATTTATGCCCTTGCTGACATTTCCTACCCCCATGCCACTGCCTTGATTAAAAAGGGTTATAGGAAGTGGATGAAAATCAACCGGACAGAATAACAAGGCTGACGTGATTAAAAACAATGGCAAGAAAAAGTGATTTATTAATTTTGAGCACCTGAGGGACTACATTCAAGACATGTTCAAATCCAAAAGCTAGACAGTTAAATCCAAGGTTAAAACCAAGGATCTGTGAAAAGCTGTGAATTAGCACAGACAATTTAGACAACACTAGAAGTCTATTGGGAAAACATATTACAGCTGTTGACTTTCACTGAAAGTGATTTCAGAACGTGTTGTTTTTACAAACCGAGGACCAAGTTGAAACTTTTTTTGTTGAATAACTGACAGCAATGTACAGAACCTGTAATATTCCTTTAAATGAGAGCTGAATAGTATTTTATCTCAAATGATTTCGTTAAACACCTAAAAAAACATAATTCAATAAACAATTAATCATGTCCTCTGACCCATACATAAAAAATAAATGTAATACAAAGGCAACTGAGTAATTCAAGCTTGAAGTACCACCATATTTTGAGTCTGCAGCGAGCAGTGAAAAAATTATTTCGGACGGAAATATGCAACTAATTGTGATTCATCTGATTAATTAACTTGCAATTCATATAATTACATCGATTATAAAAGCAGTTGTATGACAACAAAGACACTTTGCAAATAAACACAGTACATCACATTCGACGACTGCCACAAAACTAACTGGAACTAAGGTAGTCTTTAGAGGTGAAGTATATGCTTTAAAATTCTATGTTCTATGCAATATTCTGTGTCATATTTTATGAGCTTTTCCTGATTTCCTTTTCTTTGCCAATCATGTATGCCCTTAAATCTACACATACACGTCTAAAAACATCACAGATGTCAACGTGAGTTTTCTGCTGCACTGATACCAAACTGCTGCCCAAGATGCCTTGATTGAATTGTGTAGACGAATCCTGCAGAATCATAATTATTGCACATTCATTCACAGCCTAACGGCACCATTATTACAGAACGCAGCGTCTCTTCAAAGGAACATTGTGTTATTTGTCACACTCATCCAAAATTCATTTGGGCAATTTGGTTAATATTGTCTATTTTTCAACTAAATGGAAGAAAACAGGATGGCTGAACGCATGATCAAAGCCTTCAAAATAATGTAACTAAGCCATGTTACACTCTCAGCCTTACACACCTTTTCAAAAGGTACACCTTTATACCTTAATTACCCCCAAAAGGTGCATATTAGTAACTTAAAGAAAATCATTTACCATCAAGTTGTTCCAAACCCTGTAAGTTTCTTTCTTCTGTTGAACTCAAGATATTTTAAAGAAAGTTTGTAATCACACAGTTGACAGTAGACATCGACTTCCATAGAAGGAAAAAAAATACTATCGTAAACCGTCAACAATTCTTCAAAATCTTCTTTTGTGTTCAAAAGAAGAAAGAAACGTACAGGTATGGAACAACTTGAGGGTGAGTAAATGAGGACAATTTAATTTTCTGATCAAACTATCCCTTAATGGAACATATTAGTAACCTTTATTTGAAAGAGTACCGCCTCAGTGATTTTGTACTTTTTTTCTGAGGGTCTATTATGGTTTTGTATAACATCAGTACATATCTTTTAATGGTTCATAATTAAACGGATATTTCTCAGAGAAATGTACTCACCATCATGTTGTTCCAAACCTTTGACTCCTACTGAAGCACACGTTTTAATAATGTACTGGTCATGAATCTATGCAATTCAAACGTGAAATTACTTTAAAAGTATCATAAATGTGTCTATATAATTGTTGCATGTCATGCAATACTTTTGTATGAAGAAAAGATGGACTTTTAAGTTGTTATTTGATGCCGTTTGAACAGATTCATCCAGATTCAACTGACTCATTCACAAATTGGACATCACAACTTCCCACAGGAGAACTATGATGGATTTTCAGCGAACAACAACTAAAATGTTAGTCTGTCTGTCACATATCATATGACTTCAGAAGACTTTAGAAAATAGCACAGGAGTCATATGGGATAATATTAGGATGCATTCATGGTTTTTGTAATTTTGTCCTCATTTGCTTTCATTATATTGAAAACAGTAGCCAGAAAATTTGTGTTCTATAGAAGAAAGTCATACAGGTTTGGAACAGCATGATGTGAGTAAATAATGACGATTTTAATTTTTGTGTGAACTATTCGCAACATGGCATGTGTTTTTTAATTAAATGTTTCTGAATCATTTAATTAAACTACTGTACATGGAGTGTCGCATATAGAGAGTGACCGAGGACACCGCAAACTCAAGGCAATCAACAGTTTGCTCTGATGCTAAACCTTTCCCTCTATTTGCACCTATTTTTAGGCCAAATGCAATAGAAAACCTTGTCTCAATGTGCATGATAATACATGAGTGAGAATGGCTGGAAGATAGAAGCTTCTTCTGACCTTCAAGTTTAATACTCAACACTTTAAATTCACTCTCCGTTCATGAAAAATCATTCAGCCTACTTCCCTCTTCTCTTCTTGCTCTGAGTCTTTCTGAGTCTTATGGGATTGAATTTTAGATATGTACAAGACCATTCAAGGGAATAGAGTGCACAAGCTCTTTAGCCTTTGTGTTCGTCAGTTAGACCTGCACCTTTTAACACATGACCACAGGAAAATATCCCTCGCAAATGTGCACCAAAGCAGCATTCAGAAAGCGGAGGTCACATTGTCTAGACAGCTCAAGGAAGTCTGAGAAAGTAATGAAATTCTCATCTGATCAAATGAATATGAAAAAGATAGTCAACCTAATTTGTTAGAGCTATTTTTATATTTTATGAAAGACTAAACTTCCTGTAATTGTTTCCACTAGATTGAGAAAAAACGATCATTTTAAGGAGGATCACAAAAATGTGTTGAACTAAAACGATGCATTTTGCACTTTGGTGAGAGTAGGTGCCATATTTCATTTGATGTAAGAGTCTGAAGAGAGTAACCGTTATACGCAAGTGATCAAAATGACAAGATATTTTGAACAAATGTTAAAATGATTACCTGTACCAGTCCCTGTAGGGTCTCCTCCTTGGATCTAAAAACAAAGAATAACAAAAAACATTAAAATGCCACATTTTCCATGATAAAAAAAAATGAAGCTAATTCTTTGGCTTTAAATGGCTAGCAATTTATGCCACTGAAAATGCCATTTTAATGATTTGATACAGACAAGCATATTTCTTTTACAAAAACACTTAATAAATGACTTCAATTACTATTGTTGTCCTAATCAAGCTTTTTGTGCCTCCAATCCGATCTGAGTCATTGAACATTGAGTATATGTCGATAACGAGTCCCGATTACACGTTTTTTTCTCAACTGTTCACGTTCACTTATAACTATTTATGTGAATACTTGCCAAGACTGGCATTTTGAAATAAAGTTCTTTTTTGTTGCTTATTGTGATTAAACGTTCAAATACACACAATTTAGAACAGAAAGTTGGCTTTATGTGTGTGCAGTTTGGGTGTGAGCACAAAATCAGTGGAAATGAGTAAAATTACACACAATGCGGGCAATCCCATGCTGCAATTTAATCCCTATAACACCAACAATATTCATTCAGAGCAAATTAAATGAGTGAGTGAGGGGAGGCGGGTTTGAAAGAGAGAGTGACAAAATACAGCTGGTATTATGCATCTATTCTGTGGAAAATAAGTATTGGAAACGCATTTCAGATATTCTAGTATTGATATGTATCGAAAAATCTATATTTTTGACAGAATTCCTAAATTGCTCCTAGTTTATTATATCAGATGCATTTTTAACAGACTAGAATTGATAAATGAATATTTAGGCTATATATAAATTTCAACCCGCTAAAAGTAGCTAGAGTAGGAGTGACTGCGTTACACGCCACTGCTGAAATGCACCCGCATCTGGATTTGGCGGGTGATAACACCAGGCACTCACTGTCTGTCTGTCTGTCTGTCTGTCTGTCTGTCTGTCTGTCTGTCTGTCTGTCTGTCTGTCTGTCTGTCTGTCTGTCTGTCTGTCTGTATATATATATATATATATATATATATATGTGTGTGTGTGTGTGTGTGTGTGTCAACATCTTAAGCAGAATAATTGCAACAAAAAAAGAAAAAAAATGGTTAGAATAAGATGGTTAGATAAGGTCAGAAAGCATGTCAGAATGCCAGTCTGTCAGTCAAGTTTGAAGCAAGACAACACATTAGGGCCAAAACTGATCCTTGAGATCTTCAAGGAACATCCCTAGATTCACATTTTACATTTAATAATTTTGTGACATCACTCAATTACATTATTTGAATGTAATGTATAATTGCTATAATCATTGGTAGTTATCTAACGCTAACAAACACACACACATTCAGACACACACTGAGTATACTGCAGGAAAAGGTAGCATCTTAACATAAATTAATTTAAGTCAACATTTTAGAATAAATGAAGCAAAATGTATTTACCATGAAATTTCGAATGGAGCGGTGGAATATTGTGCCATCGTAATATCCTTTCTTACACAATTTAATAAAGTTCTCTCCAGCCTTGGGGACCTGCAAAGAAAAAAACAAATATCAGTTTTAATGTCAGGAAATGTGATTTATGAAAAAAAAAACTGTTTGTCATTATGATGACACTTGCATAGCAGCCCGCTAAACTGATGGAAAAAAAGAGGGTGTGAAGTGTACAAATACATATTTGTTGCGGTTGTGGGACACAGGAAACCATACAAACCACACGAACAAGTACGAAAAGTCTTTCGAAGCTCTCTTGACTTGAAGATGAACCCAATCTGGGAACTAGACAGTGGGTGAATCTCATGAAACCAGTCAATGTTTAACCCCAAAATTAAAAGTAAACAACAAATGACAAAATATTAAAATAAATGAGAAATGTTTAATAAAAAAAAAAGAAAAAAAGAAATCATTTCAGACAGAATTAGGATTTCTTTTCATTGTGATACTGAAAATTAAGCACATTTCACCCCATTTTGTTTATAAACATAAACTTAACCTTAAATTACTGTAATTCAAGAAAAATGATGAATTATATTATATTACAAAAAAATGCTTAATTATCATGGAAATAATGCAACAATCTAAGAAAATCTTAATGATCCTAAAATAGGCTTAATTTTCTTTATGCAAAATATAACTTATTTTTTCTTATGATATAAGTATTATATTTCTTAATTTCTTCATCCAAATTAAAGGACTGCAAAACACACATTCACATCAACAAACAACAGCTTGCAACTTTAAATCACTTATGAATATTACAGGAAGTGTGTCCACTGTAAATTCAGATGATGACTTAATTATTTTGTACAAGCCTCTCATATCCCTTGTGTGCTACCAAAGGACCGTCTGTGGGCTATAAAGGCCAATAAACAATTAGGTTTGTTTGCAATACATCTGGCAGCTTTGAATGCAGTTTAAATCTGCTATGTTATTCAGAAAGTGAAAGGCTTGCTTATGTACAAAAAACATTGCACAAAGTTTAAGGAGTTGCTTCCTCTGCCACTGTGTAAATGTTTATTTGTTCGTTTCTATGACGATCAGACATGCCTCTCTTTAAATAAAACCTGAATTTGTGCTCAGGAAAGACATTGTGTGCCTTATTGGGAGATGCAGCAGCAATTTCCACATTAAAGTTTTATAAGTTACACTGAGAGGAGGTCAAGCATGTCAGGACTTGAAGAAAAAAAAACAGTAAGATTTCAATGTCCCACACTCATGAAAAACACAAAGACACACAAAACACCTACAAAGATAAAGTTGTCAATCAAGATCTCAATCATCTGCTCCATCTAGACTTGACATTGTTGCATAACTGTCCACAACGACATTCCAATCTAAAATGCCACAACAAGAAAAAAAAAAAAACCTGTAAACTGTACATTCTTGACAAGAGGGCGTTTGCATATAGGCAAATGAAAATGAAAATAAACAAATCATATTTTTCTTAAATAAATAACGCCTACTTTAGGACCATTACGATTTTGTTCCAGGTTTTTTAATGATTATAGACCATTAAGATTTTTTCCATCGACTTATAATATGCACATTTTCACATGCTCTGCACAACAACAACAACAACAACAAAAAATCCCATTCGTATTACAGTAATGCTAAATAAATAAATATTACTTAAGTTGTAATGTGTATATAGTCTATATAATGTATGGCATTGTTTGTTTAATTTTAGGAAGTTATTATTTTTTTTGATATTTTACATTTTTTTCTGCAAAATACTGTGTTCTCTGATGAATTCTGTTGTGTTTAGGAGTTAAATATATACATAATGACGTTTGACCTTGACATTTGTCTTTTCCTTTCATAAGATTCAGTGTTACAGTATAAAAAAGGCCACTACTTTGTAAACATTGCACCACAAATAGAATCATCACAAATGCAAGGAAACCGCAGGAGGGAGGGAGCGAAGGAGAGGAAGAAAAAAGGAGGAGGGTGATTTTCTTATCAATGTGACCTCTTCTCTTTATCCTGATTTGACAAGCACACAGCCAATGAAAAGACACAAAAATAGCAGCTAGTTACTAGGACTATGAAGACCATGAAGTGCTGTTTCTGTGTCCATTAGGCAGTGTTTACCTTGGTTCCCAAGTCACACTGACACACACACATCAAATGTTTCTAAAGGGTGTGTCTTATTCTGCACATTAGGCTGGAATAGGACAAAGACTTCAGGTCTTCAGCTTTAAACTCACAATGTCTTCTCTAAATTTTAGTTAAATGCAAATCTAAAATTCAAGGAATTTTCTAACCAAATGAAGTCTTTTGGCCTTGTGAAGGCTTAAAGAGTTAGTTCACCCAAAAATGAAAATTCTGTCATCATATATTTACCCTCAGGTTGTTCCAAACCTGTATGAATGTCCTTCTGCTGAACACAAAAGATGATATTTTGAAGAACATGGGGAACTAGACAGTTGACGGACCCCTTGACTTCCATAGTATGAAAATGGGGACCATCAACTTTTTGGTTATTGACATTCTTCAAAACAACATCTTTTGTGTTCAGCAGAAGAAAAAAATTAACTTGAGTAACAACTTGAGGGTGAGCAAATGACAATTTCAATTTTGGGTGAACTATCCCTTTAACGAATCTGCTGCTGAGCGAATCTGCACTTTCAAGTGATCATGAAAGTGATAAAATAGTGCTAAAAAGCAAAAAAGGTGAAACGATTTAAACGTACAGAATCTTATGTAATTAAAGCATGTAAAGACCAAGCCCGCCAGTTTCTCTGTACCGTGTTAAAGTGAAACGCTAAATGATAGATATAAAGTGATTCATGTGCAGCTTTGACCCAGGAGTGAGAGCCAGGCACGAGCTCTCACATAAATAAGAACGGGGACGCTGCATCTGCTCCGCTGAAGAGAGAGAACTATATGGGTAGGTTTTACTACCAGCACAAGGCCAAAAAGAACAATTTTTCAGAGGAAGTGTTTTATGGCAGGGAGGATTTTACAAGCTCAGTAGGATCACAGAGCACATCAAAAAAGAAATGAGTAGAGAAGAAACGCATTAGAACAGGACACAAAGAATAAAGAAAAGAATGTGACATTAACAGCAAAAACAGACAACATAAGAACGAGAAATAGAAAAGGAGTAAGTCAACCTATATAGGTCAGCAGCTGCAGTGTGACACTCTGAATGGATGAATTATATATCATGTAAAGACAGCATGTACATAACACCACACCCCTGCTCAATCCATAAATATCTGGGCCAGTCTGTATATTTTTAAAAGAGTCTGCTAAATTGGAGAATTGTTTTCATATAGCATATTTCCTGCATTGACCAATAGAAAGCTACTTTGTGCGAAAGTAACATCACTACACCACTGACAATAGACAATGTACCATTTTTTTGCCTGCAAGATTTTGCCAAAATTCTGCACCTTTAAGCCACAGTTAAAAATGTATAAATGTATTTTAAAAATACAAACCATAGAAAATAAAGCATAAGCACATTTTTCAACCAAACCAGTTCACACAGTTTGTTAGGTTTCAAACTGTAAAAATAAATGATAAAACTAAGGGGTTTTAAAATGAATTATACGTTTTTAATGTTAATATTTTACCGAAGTCTCTTCAGCTAACCAAGACTGAATTTATTCAGAAATACAATAAAACGGTAATACTGTAAACTATTATACAATTTAATTTTTTTTTAAATATATTTTTTAATTATTTATTTCTCGGGGGGGTTTTGCACAATTTTTTGTAGCAAAAGAACAATCTATTTCAATCTTTATTTTAATCTATTTTTTAGAATTTTTTTAAATGTCTGGGTTTTTTTTTATCCTTTTGATCATTGCATCCTTGCATAGTTCATGAATTTCTTGTACAGATCCCAAACTTTTGAACCATCTACCAAATGTTGTGGAACATGTTCATTTTTGACATGATAAATGGCATGGGGTTAATCTGCTAGGAAACCTGTGTAACCTTGAGACCAACTGGTTAAAAATAATTGAAAAAATGGCAAGTTAGTTGTTTGCAGATGCTGCTAGCTTTGCTATTCTGTATTTTTAATTCAGACATTTTTAAGTGTCCAAAAGTGGACCACTGCATACAATCTCTGTAATTTGTCAGCTCTGGCCTTGCTCTGATTAAGTGTGACAGCAAACAAGGTGTCAAACACAGCCAGAAAAATCCCATTTAAATGATGAGCACAAATGACGACAAGCAAAACAATGTTTACAGAAATATAATACGTCTGAAAAGAACCAATTGCACAGTTCCGCTTGGCCTCAATGCATGAAAAAGTTTAAATCCACCCGATGCCCAACCAAGGTTTATTATTGTTCGATCATTTCACTTTGCATTACCTTATCACAGTGTAACTCCACATTGATGTCCCCTTTGTTTGTGTGTATGCGCACGTAGCCTTTCTTCTTAACATACTGGTAGCGAACAGTATCGTCCGCAATAGCATCTAAAAACACAAAGACAAATATTTTCATTCTTTACATTCATGAATGACTCTGCTGAGACAGTATTGACAACAATTTTGTATCAGAATAGCCTTAAACTCGTCTGAAAGACAATGAGCAGGTATGCAGGACTGATTTGACAGCTGCCAGATGGTTTCCTGAGTTATACTGAAGATATGATGTACTAAAAATGAGTGTAAAATACACATCAGCACTAATACTTGGCAGGAGTTTCAGGTATTGCAATGATGCAATGTTATGAAATGCATGCAACTTCTTCCAGCATAAACAAAAAGGGAAATGGTGTCATTTGTTGTGTGCATCACCAGTCAGGATGACATTTACATTTGCACATTTAGAAGACTCTTCTACCCAAAGCGACTGCATTTAAGATATGTGGGCATTACCAGAAAATATAACTTAAAGGTCCCGTTCTTCGTGATCCCACTGTTCAAACTTTAGTTAGTGTGTAATGTTGCTGTTAGAGCATAAATAATACCTGTAAAATTATAACGCTCAAAGTTCAATGCCAAGCGAGATATTTTATTTAACAGAAGTTCCCTTTCAAAGCCTACAGCGAACGGCCGGTTTGGACTACATCCTGGTACTTCCTTCTAGGGCTGCACGTTTTCAAGTTTTTCATTAACCGTTAACCAAGGCCCTTAGCGGTTAATACTCGGTTAACCTAGCCGGATCTCACGAAAAATGCGTATAAATAGTACGAGTGTGCAATGTCGTGGAATGTATATGATACGCACTTTATGGCGTATTACCGTATTTCCTCAAATAAAAGCCTGTATTCAATTAAACGCCGGGCCTCTGATAGTGGCCGGGGGCGTGGCCAGCACGAACAAATAAAGGCCGGTCTCAAATTAAGGCTGGGGAAAAAATATTTCCTTTCATTTCATGTGCATTCAAGTTCAGCGTAATGTACAGTAGGGTTATGCAGAAGGAGCGAAACCATCGTGGCCATCGCCCCCCGCTGTAAGTCTTGCGAGTGCGACGCACAATCCTGGTCTCTTCTATACTTAACCTAAACACTTTGCAGGGATTGCTCTGTAAATTAAATAGAGAATATAACTGATGCATATCTGCTATTTTAAATACTGTAGTCTATGAGAGATGTGACGTGTGTTAGTCTGTGAAAGCTACACAAATGATCTGGACAATCTCTAAGTCTCTCGTCTTTTTACACATCTTATACTCTGCATTTAACTTAAAATATTTTATTTTGTACAAGAAAACAGCATAGGCTTCAAAATAAATTATGTTATTGAAATATTGTAAAGAGGTCATTTGAACTACTCGAACGAACATTTAAAAAACAATATGCAAAATCAAAATGAAATAGCTCCATAACGGATTGAGAAAAGTGCGCGCATTAGTTGGGTTAAAAAAAAAAAAAAAAAAAGTAGAAAATAATATTTATGTAAAGAGATATATATTAAAATTAAAAGTGCTTAAAGGAACACAACTCTTCTTAAGTGGAAGGAAGCTTTTTTTCCTCACGTGGAATATAGAAAGCACATTAGTTGGGTTGAGTCTATAAAACACGAAAGAACAACAAATATATCACAAAAAAAACTTTCTTTAAAATGAATTTCGTTTTGTATAAATTGTATCTTAATTTTAATCTATGTTTTATCAACCAAATTGCCCGGATTTAATAAATAACAAGCCATTAGCTATAACAGACAATGACATGAGGTGGATGCGCAGCGCGATCAACGGCTTAAATGAACAACTAGGCTACTAGAAAAGAAAAAAACTTTAGTTAGGGACAGCCCTTACTATTTATTTCAGATAGGCCTATATTTTGTCCAGGATGTCACAAAGGGAGTTCTGGGTTGAGCGGTGGTGCTGAGCGGAATGAGCTTCAGAAATGAGCGGATCTCCAGAAAGACGCTTGATCTCACTCTGGAGGAAATATTACCGCACACACCACAACAGTCACAATTTGACCTCATGTATGTTTTAAAAACAAAATTCAACTTATAAATAATACTTTTTAATGGGCCACTTAAAATGTTTATTACAAATAAATTAGTAATTCTAAAAATGAACAAAAATTTGCATTGCATTTGCATTCCTTTGAAACCACCCCTTCCCGCGCCCCTGATGATATCTGTCCTCTGGATGATATCGGTCCTCTGGAGCGCTATCGCTTTTCATTTAAAACAGGTTTATTTAAAACAATTATTTTTTCAAATAGATGGAATTCGAAATACAGGCCTGCCCCTAATAAAAGCCTGCTTCAAATAAAAGCCGGTGACCTTCTGCAGTTCAGGTAAATAAAGGCCCCGGCTTTTATTTGAGGAAATACGGTATACATACGAACCCCCCACCCCACTACCCTAAACCTACCCAAGAGAGCGTGTCATATATACGCCATAAAGTGCGTATCATATGCACGCCAAAATGAGTTTTGAGTTGAAAGGCATTTGTTTGTGCATGCATGTAAAACATCTGCAACATTTATAAAG
Source organism: Romanogobio albipinnatus (assembly GCA_023566225.1). Taxonomy (NCBI): domain Eukaryota; kingdom Metazoa; phylum Chordata; class Actinopteri; order Cypriniformes; family Gobionidae; genus Romanogobio; species Romanogobio albipinnatus. The sequence goes on along the minus strand of CM042242.1, from coordinate 11,187,638 downwards.
TTCACTGATAATTATGCGTGCATTTATGAATTATTATCTAAATTAATAATGAAACAAGGACGAAGCATAAACTGCTTTGTTTGTTTAGAATGGAATGGATCGCATCGCAAATAGATCCGAATGAAGAAACGAACCATAGCCTAGTAGAAAATGTTTTTTCCGTCTATTTGAAAGTTAGGCTAATAAACATGTTGCATTCGGCGGCCTGATTATGTAATTTTTTAAGTTACATAGCCTGCCTCCAGTTTTCTTCAACTTTACTTATTGAGGCGATAGTTGACCGGCATAGCCTATCATCAAAATGTCTGGAAAACGAAATCTCTGCCGGTCACTTTGACCGGCACCCTTTTTTTCTAACTGAAACTCTGGTGTGCGCGCCGCAACCCCGAGATACAGACACACACAAAAAAAGGGTAGTTCATTTTTGCACTGCATTGCAATACTTGCATTTTGCCCCGTCACTCTCAATTTTAAAGTGCTCCCACGCTGTACTTTTCTTTGCCCGCTTCATGTTAGAAAACTCATGACTTCTTCTTGTGGATATTACAAATGTCTGGGAGCGTTCTGGCGATCTCTAGTGGTGCAAAAATATATTACAACTAAATTCAAAGCACGCCATTGACGCCACTTAACCGAGCAAAATGTTTCACTCGGTTACGCAATTTTTAACGGTTAATCGGTTAATCGGTTAACCATGGACACCCCTACTTCCTTCATTAATTACGTCAGTCAGTAGAACAGTAGAACAGACTAACCTCCGCCCACAAGAATACGCGAAAAAAGGGGCGTGGTCTTGTTGCTGTCCCACGTGGAGAAGAGGACGGTCGCGTGGAGAAAAGGAAGCGGTGCGTTTGACTGTGTTTGTCGCCATGTTGTTGAGACGCTGTTATTTTCATCCCGGAGTCAAATCACCTTTGTTTGGCTTTCCCAGGGACGCTGTAGAGATCATTAAGCGCATATATCTCCCCGTTAAGAGGCGTGACCTTTCCATGCAAGTTACGTGCGCTAAGCTGCTGTCGAATCACAACACGGGAACCGTGCCATGTGCGCTAAGCTGCTATCAAATCACAACACGGGAACCGCTGGCACAATCAGAACTCATTACGCATTTCTGAAGGAGGGACTTCATAGAACAAGGAACTCATCAGCCGTTTTTAGGACAGTGAAAACAGCGGTAAGTAAATTGTGTGAAAAATACTGTGTTTTTTTACACGCGAAACATGAACACGTTATATTGCACACTGTAAACACAATCAAAGCTTCAAAAAAACACGAAGAACGGGACCTTTAATGGAGTCAATCAGAATCAGCAGTTGACTCAAACAGGACAGTAACAAAAGAGAAGGAACCCTGAGAATACTAAAGGGAAGTTTGTTACTTGGCCATATACTGATTAGTATCAACCTTGATCCATGGACTAGCTGATGCAAACAAATATCAGACTTGTTTGGTATGTGTAAGCAGGGAAAGCAAGTTTCATTTCCATTACCTGCTTCATGGGTGGTGGCTGGAGCCATAGCTGTAGATGTGAAGGAGGCAGATACTCTTCCAGTGGAATAGTGAGCCTGGAGGAAGAGACACAGACATGGTTTATAGACAAGACTCTCTAGATAAGACAAAATAAGCCCTAACACCTCCATCCGAAATGACTAAATGATCTTCACATGCATGGCATCACTCATACACCTACTAATGTGTCTATCACACTTCATAATAAAGTTCATCACCCATTCTTTGTGAAGACAAACAGACAGGAGGATATGTTTATTGATTCTTGTGGGGCAATACAGGTGCGTTTAGATGCGTTTATGTGCAGCAGATGCGTCTTCTCTCATCTGTTCCTAGCTGACTCACTACTCTTAAATTAATTGTGGGGGGGGGGGGGGGGGGACCAGGCTTTTCCTTACAATTTTACATTTTCTGTATTTAATGGAATTAATTTCAAGTGATAAACTAAGCTACCACTCAAAAGTTTGGGCTCGGTAATATTTTTGAATGTTTTTGAAAAGTATCTTATGCTCACCAAGTTTGCATTCATTTGATCAAAAATACAGTTAAAAAAAAAAAAAAATATATATATATATATATTATGATATATTGTTCACAATTTTTCAACAAAGTTTCCCATTTTAATATATTTTAAAATGTAATTTATTCCTGTGATAGCAAATCTGAATTTTCAGCATCATTATTCCAGTCTTTAGTGTAATAAACAGAATTTATATAACTTATAATATGATAATATAAAAATCATATTATAATGATAATATAACATTTACTATTATTATTATTAGTATTATCATCATCAAAACAGTTGTGATGCTTAATATTTTTGTGGAAACCTTTTTTTTAGAGAAAGTTGAAAAGAGCAGCGGTTATTTGAAAAGAAATGTGTAGGAACCATTTATTTACTTTTTTTGTCCAGCCATAAGGACTAATGATTTATTTATTTCAGATTTGTAACAATCACTTTCTGTAATTGTTGTGATTACACTTTGTAGGAGAAGTTGACCTTGTATCTCTTCATCCTTCTTTTTTATAAAGCATTCGGACAGTATTCTGCACTCATTTGAAATTGACATTTGACATCATCTGACAAGAAATTAATTAAATTTAATTGATCTCATAGATGTGGCTGTTGACGTTCGTAGTCACAGCAGCACCAACTGCTGCAGTTAATGTGGTGAATTCTTGTACATAGTCCTTTTATGTTTTCCCATTTTAAATGTCTATTGCCTGCCGTGCACAGTTGCGCTGATGCCACCGGGCTTGGGCCCGTCATCGCTGCTCGCAGCTTTAATTTGTTTTTGCTTTTTTACATTTCTTTGTATATTTATTTACGCATTTATTTATTTTATTATTTTATTTTAGCTTTGGAATTCCATAGTTCTCAGTGGTTTTAGCATATTGAGTATGGAGTTGCTAGGTTGTTCCCTTTCGGTCAGTCACGCCATGTTACGTTAGTGACCAACGAAATGGTTTCGCTTAGAAGCCTATCACCTTCGAGTTCTACAAAACGAGCCAATGGCAAGACAATGCCATGGGTCTGCAGAATTTGCATAGCGCAACTCCACCCCACCTCGTGGGTATAAAAGGAGCAGTGCGTGCAATCTCGCATTATGTTTCTTCACTTCTCTCCACTGCAAGCTGTTTACAAGTTCTGAGAGAAGCAACTCTTCATCGGTGTTGGTGTGACAGCGTGTTCCAGCGAGATCACATTCCTGCTGTTTACATTGTCATTTAGCAGACGCTTTTATCCAAAGCGACTTACAAATGAGAGCAATAGAAGCAACTAGAACAGTCAAGGGCAACAGTATGCAAGTGCTGTAACAAGTCTCAGTTAATCTAGCACAAAACACAGGACAGAACTTTTTTTTTATTTTATTTTTTATAAATTAGACAGACAGAAAATGAATAAGTACTATTCTTGATTGGTCAGGTGCTGCTGGAAAAGATGTTTTTTTTTAATGTTTTTTGAAAATGGCTACAGACTCGGCTGCTCGAATTGAGATAGGCAGGTCATTCCACCAGGTGGGGGCGGTCCAGGAAAAGGTCTGTGAGAGCGATTTCGTGCCTCTTTGGTATGGCACCACAAGGCGCCGTTCACTGGCAGAACGTAAGCTCCTGGAGGGTGTGTAAGTCTGAACAAGCGAGTTTAGGTATATTGGTGCAGAGCCAGTGGTTGCTTTGAAGGCGAGCACCAGTGCCTTGAAGTTGATGCGAGCGGCTATTGGCAGCCAGTGCAGACTGATGAAGAGAGGCGTGACGTGCGCTCTCTCTGGCTCATTAAAGACCACCCTCGCCGCTGCATTCTGGATGCTGTTGGTCTGTGCAGTGATCTGCTAGGTTTTATTGAGTTTCATCCTCTCTAAAAGAGAAATGTCTTGCCCGTGTATTTCTAGGTGCAGTAGACGGATTTCATGTTTGGGCTTGAATCACGTTCAGACAGCATTAGTGGATAAGTCATGTTCCCACTGCGGAAACATGACCATCACGATGCTGCGATTGGGACTCGATTACCTCCGCAGAGTCCCCTCTGCCACTCCAATCTATTCCCTCCGCGAGAGGGGATACTTTGGCTGGTGGCCAGGGTGATTTGAGGGTGACTGTGGAACAACCCAACGAATCCTCCTTGGGCCACACCCCCTCTAGCGCATTGCAACCCGTGGTGCAGCCGGATGAGGTCGCTGGCCAGTCTCGTGGCGGGCCCAGCGTTTCATTCGGCACCCCAGCGGATGACGTCATGTCTATCGCCGCATCACACAAGGTGGGCTTGAGTCATCTGGAGATGAAGATTCGGCTATGCTGCTTCCTTCGGCGGTGCCAGCATTGCAGAGTCCGATCTGGAATTGACTGCCATGCTTTCCCGGGCAGCTGTGAACATCAGGCTTGAATGGAACCCTCCACCATCACCATGTCCTGAGCGCTCAAGGCTCGACGGTTAGTTTTTTGGGGCGGCGCGTGCAGACGTCCGTAGGCACCCGGCACCAATTTTCTTCCCGGTGGAGCGTTCTGGTGGCGATGCAACTGTGTCCCCAGAGTGCCTCCACCTGGTGCGGCGCCCCAAAGCATGGCCTGTAGGTTGTCCGTCCACTCTAGTGGCCAAAGCCTATAGAGCTGCAGGGCAGACCGCCTCCTCCTTGCATGCTATGGCCATCCTGCAAGTTCATCAGGCACAGTTGCTCAGAGACATGCACGAGGGCAGGGCTGGGGCAGGGCTCATGCAAGAGCTGCGTAGCGCCACTGACCTCGCCCTACAGGTGACGTATGTGACAGCGCATTATATACGCAACCGAGACGTTCTGGGTGGTTGCTAGGTGGTTTCTTACTGACCCATGTAGCTTAAATAAAAAAAGTCATCATTTAAAAAAGTTAGCTCTTTGCAAAAAGTCACATAATATTCTCAAATTATTTTACATTATAGTCACAGTATATTTTTCATTTATGTAGCATAAATGTATGCTCAATGAGTAATGCATTTTTGTTTGAATTTTAATTCTATCGCTTACAGAATTAACCAACAAAAAAAAAACATTTTGTATTTGGGATATTATAGTTGCCTTAGTATGGAATAGCAAAGCTAAATCAGCAGGAGAGTGGGCTTGAATGCCAGTTTATTTCAGCGTCACAATACCAATCCACCACGGCTAGGGCTGAAATAGACTGGCATTCATGCCAAAAGTCGAGCCAATTACACTCAATGCCTGCACTGTGAATGGGCTGAGCAAGCAAAGCTAATATAGCTGAAAGCACAGGGCAGACACACTTCAACCTGGGCTAAAAGGCTTGAGACATGGCCACAAACGCACTTAGGACCACCGCAGAGCAAGCATGGAAGAAAAAAACCCTCATTATTTAGATACCAAATAATGTATTGGTGCGTTTGGTGTTTCCCAGGAAGTGAAAAATTGGTATGATAAATTTAGACAAATTTACATGACATTCACAGGAACGTGTGATTCTTGCACTGAGTGTGTGTGGTCGGTTGAGGATCCTGAGAGGCATTTTCTTCTGCTCCAGTTGCTGTGTGATGGTGGTAGAGTCTGAGAGGCAAAATCACCTCGTAAAGCACAGACACTTTTACATACACGCACACAGACAGAGCAAGCCACTTCACTGTGACCCAAACAGCGCTGCACAGAACTGCTTTATCTGACCTCAAACACCTCGCAGGAGACCCCATTAGAACCCATTATTACCGCTTATAATTATAACACTAAAAGTAAAGGTTTGGTTAGATTTTTTCATGTTTTTAAAAAGAAGTCTAATGCTCACCAAGGCTGCATTTAATTGACCAGAAATATAGTAAAAACAGTACTATTGTGAAATATTATTTCAATTTAAAATTACTGTTATCTATTGGAATATATTTTCAAATGTAATTTATTCCTGTGATGGCAATGCTGCATTTTCAGCATCATTATTCCAGTCTTGTGTCACATGATCCTTCAGAAATCATTCTGATATGCTGATTTGATACTCAAGAAAAATGTCTTATCAAATGTTGAATTTCTTTTGCTGCTTAATATTTTTGTGTAAACTGTGATACTATAACAGAAATGTTTAGTTTCATTAAAAACAACAACAACAAAAAAGAAAACATTATTTACAAGATATTAAATCTTCAACGAGCATGAGTGTGAATGTGAGAGCAGACGTTTTTGCGTGAACACGTTAGAGATTTATATTTTGTAAATAAAGTGGTAAATTGTGCAAAGCACTCACGTCGCGTCATAAAATTGAGGTTAAACAACTGGAGTCACATGAATTACTTTACTGTCTTTACTGCCTTACTGGGCCTTGAAAGTGGTAGTTGCATAGCCATCAATGGAGGGACAGAAAGCTCTCAGATTTCCTTAAAAATATCTTCATTTTTGTTCTGTAGATGAACGGAATTCTTACAGGTTTGGAATGACACAAAGTGTCATTTTTATAATAATATAAAGGTTTCTTGCACCAAAAACAGCTGTAATTGATCAATTGCAGAAGTTACGTCAAACTTTAACAGGTTGTGTTTGCAACCGTTAAGACTTCTATGTATAAAATTACCGGTAGTTTGTTTGGATGGCATGGTTATGATTGGATATAATTTTAGTTTTCTTCTGTATGAGAAACAATTTTGGTTCTGTGTTGAGTAACCTTTTGATGTCCAATGTGAAATCTGGGTTGTGAAGCTCAGCCAGTTCAGAAAATTATTTTCAATTATATTTATATAAGCACTTCAAAATTACGACATGAATCAAAACAAAAAAAGTCTCCAAAGAGGAGAGAAGAATCTGCCATTGACTATAGCTAGAAAGGCAATATTTAAAAAAACTCATGAAACACTCACAGCATTAAACTTATCCGTTTTTTTGGTTACTGGCTCTTTCATAGTGGAGGCCAACAGCTCATCTCCTTTATAGTCCCTATAGAGCTCTGCCAGGGTTTCTCGTGTCTCCAGGTTTGTGGTTTTCAGATGGTATCCTGGGTCCTGTTTGGCTTTCTCTTCATCTGTAGACAAAGGAAACATGGACAGGGGCTCATAAAAGTGACATCGCCACAATACAACAGTCATCAGATTCACAAAAAAACTTGGTATGGCTACCTTTTATCTGAAGCCTTTATGTGCATATATACACGATACTGTTCAAACAAAGGTTTGGGGTTTTCAAAAATATATCATTATATTCAGCAAGGACACATAAACTTCATCAAAAGTTATAGTAAATACAACCTATTTGTATTGATGCTGTTCTATTGATGTAATAAATGCTTCTTCTAAAACTTTCTATTAAATAAAAAAACCTGCAAAGATAGCAGCACAACAGTTTACAACATTTGACAATAATAAGAAATGTTTCTTGAGCAGCATATATAATATATGTATACAATAGAAACTGAATTACACTGTATTATATGACATTATGATGTTGATATTATAAAAGACAATGAATTAGTGTGTATTATATGACATGAATAACATTTGAATGCATAAAGAATTATTAAAATGCATTATACAGGATTCAATGAAGTGCTTCCATCCAGTCATCTGAGGATGTTTCAAAGAAGAACCCCACAATAAAACTGATTTTCAGGGTTTTTAAAAAGATACTAAAATGTCTAATCTACTCAGCCACACCATGAGATCTGCATTAACAGCAGTGCAGACAGTGTTGCGGTGCTGTCAGTAATACAGATCTCTCCGGCTAATTTAAGACCACTGGTCTGCGATGACATACACATTATCTTGCATTCCTGTCACAATGGTTATTTTTATGGCCTTTTAAGTACATCATTTTCAGGGATTCAACTGAATTCACATAATTTGGCAAATACACTTCTTTAGCTAATTCATTAAGCAATGTGAATCCATAACGATTTGCACCAAGTGCTACCTCATTAACCAATTAATTTCCTAAAATCATCACAGCTGGGCTAACACAAGTAATATGGCTACATAATGAAATGTAAAGAATGGGGACTATAATGTGAAAATAACACACCTGAGCCTGGAGCTAAATTATTCAACTCTCAGTCTCACAGGTAAAGTCTAAAGCTTGGTACATACTCTGCAAGAACAAAGAAATTTGTTCGTTTTCTCGAGGTGGCAAGAACAAGAACAAAGTTCATTCTGGCCAGGACATTCATACTTCACGAGAAAAGCAGGTGCCAAACATCTCTGTTTCTCTGCATTAACCCAACCCACTTTAAAATTCTGACCAATCACTCAATAGTTCTCGGACACCCAAAAGAAAAAAATTCTGCTCAGACAATGTGTCGAGAACAAGCTGCAAGAACTCCCAAACCAGCCCTGGGAGCGAGAACTTTTTTACTCTTGCGGAGTATGTAGCGGCCTTAACTGATTGACAGTCTGATTTTTTTTTTCTTCGTTCAATTATTAATTTGCAATCAGTGTTATTGAGGAATACAGTACCCAGTAAAGTGTGCTTTGTTGTAAACTGCACATCAGTGTTAAATATAATATTTATTTACTATTAATCATATTTATTTGTGTTGGATTAGCTTTCTTTATATATATTTTAATTTGGGGTTTTTTGGGGCATATTTCATTTATTTTATTGACGTTTTAATAATCTTAGCACTTATATGCAAATATTAGATGAAAAACCATTTAAATTTCACATTTTACATCTAATATTTCATTTTATTTCAATTAACTAAAATATTTTTTAATAGTTTTAGTATTGGTTAAAAAGAACAATGCAACACATGATTTGCACACTAAACATACCGTACTATTTACTAGGGGTGGGAATCTTTTACCATCTCACGATTCAATTCGATTCCGATTCTTGAGGCCACGATTCGATTCATAATCGATTTTCGATTCAAAAAGATTTTCGATTCAAAACGATTCGATTTTATCCATAATGATTTCCCTGATCATGATCTACTCTCATCTGCTTTGCTATACAGAATGACAAACGAAGACATTAAAGTGTCTTTTTCACATTTATTAAGTTCAATTCTCAGGAAAGTGCCTTTTATCAAAAACTTTGAGTGGTTCTCAATTGCTACTCATTAGTAGTAATGATTAGTATTATTAGTAATTAAATATAGATGAATCATCATTAAAGCTACAATTTTCTCTGTTCCCGTTGTTCTTTGATGAACATTAATGACAGGCATCATCGGTGTTACTGTCACTTTAAGAACAGCCGCGGATCTCACGCGCTGTCCCGCGCATCTCATTTCCTCACAACTCTTTAAGTTCATTTAAGACGTTATTTAACTAATTTATGAATTCTAATATGAGAATGCTCAAAATCATCTGTGTTATTGTTTGTTCAAGAGCAAAAGAGAACTCGATGTGAGCAGGAAACTGACGCGAGTCTGTCTGTGCGTGGAGTGTGTGTGTGTCCCTTGATTAGCTGACATAAGACGCACACACACACACACACACACACAGAGAGGACATTGGCACACAGCGCGTTCTCTTGTGTCTTGTCGCTTGGAAGTAGGCTATTTACATGAATAGGAGCGTGATGATCATGTAACGCTAAGCAAAAATGGATATAAAAACGGACGCTGCGTTATTTGCGTTAAATACTTTTAATGCGTTAAGCTGAAAAAATTAATCGCCCGCGTTAACGCGTTAATTTGCCCAGCCCTAATTAATTTATTAAATCGATTCTTGGACATTTCAAATCGATTCTGAATCGTTGCAAATGAGAATCTAGATTCTTCTGTGAATCGATTTTTTGGCACACCCCTACTATTTACTGCATACTAGTGATGCCGAAACCGAAACTTTAGGATGCACTTGGCCGAAAACCGAGACCCTGAAAAAAAAACTTATATATATATATATATAAATATATATATATATGCTTGAATTGAATGGATCTGAAATGAAAAAAAAAAAAAAAAAAATCAGGAACCATTAGAATAATCAAACTTTTATTAAATTACATAAAACCTAAAATATTTTTAACAATAAATATAATAATACCAAATAGGCCTAATATTATTCTTCAAGTTTTATGTTACATCAAATAAAATAGTTTTTTAACAGTTGTGCAAAAAAAGATCCACAATTATCTGAATAACTGCACACAAAATAACAGAATGGTTCTCATTAAGAACATGAGATGCTGCACTGAATAGTCTCTCACTGTCTGTCACTGTTCTCCGGGAAAAATGGCATTTGGGGGGTAAAATATGTGTTTTTTTGGCAGGGTTGCCTGCTAAAATTCGCATTCCTGGGTCTAAATATCACATAATTGGGGTCGCTTCAACCCGCGGACAAGGAAAAACATCCCGCGGACTTGGCAACACTGCTTGGGGCAGATAAATAACTACGTGCAATCTGCGCAAGCAATGGAAAGCGGCCTTCGTTCGCGCCGGTAGGATTGTCGCTTCTGGCAATGGGTAGTTCAGCTGGATACGTCTCTTTGTTCTCATACCGCTGACATGCTTAATCTTTGATAGGCAGACGCGTCGCGTGATAACAGCTCGACCGTAAGTGAAACCTAAGCGCTTGCGCACGGATGGGAGGGGCGGGTTTTCGGTTTACGTTTTCGGCTGTTTTTTTATTTATTCCGGCCCGAAAACGATAATGCTATTTCGGCCGAACATTTTCTGCGGCCGAAATTTCGGTGCACCCCTACTGCATACTATGAGTAAGAATATGCTATCCTGAAAAGAGTAAAATCTTTGATTCAACTTTGTACTGCATTCAAATCACTGAACTCACCAGGGTCGAGGACTTTCATGTTGTTTTTCACATGGAAGAAGTTGGAGACATTGAATTTATCCAGATTTGTAGGATCCTGGGATATAAAGTGAGATGTTATATGACAACTTCAGATTTGCTGAAAAACTATGCACACATCATGATATACACACAACTATTATAAAACAACTTGTAAATTATTTTTCCCTAAATAGAAAGACAAGTAAAAACTCTCAAATGAATTTGTTTTGGCAATGTTTTATCAGTTTAGTGTAGATGTTGCTGACTGGACAGTTTGGGGGCTTGTTCTCTATCTCTCTTATCTCTCTCTATCTATCTCTCTCTATCTATCTCTCTCTATCTATCTATCTATCTCTCTCTATCTATCTCTCTCTATCTATCTCTCTCTCTCTATCTCTCTCTCTCTATCTCTCTCTATCTATCTCTCTCTCTATCTATCTATCTCTCTCTATCTATCTATCTCTCTCTATCTATCTCTATCTCTCTATCTATCTCTATCTCTCTCTATCTATCTCTCTCTATCTCTCTCTATCTCTCTCTATCTCTCTCTATCTCTCTCTATCTCTATCTCTCTCTATCTCTCTCTATCTCTCTCTATCTCTCTCTATCTCTCTCTATCTCTCTCTATCTCTCTCTATCTCTCTCTATCTCTCTCTATCTCTCTCTATCTCTCTCTATCTCTCTCTATCTCTCTCTATCTCTCTCTATCTCTCTCTATCTCTCTCTATCTCTCTCTATCTCTCTCTCTCTGCTCTTTGCTTGACCCACAGTTGTATCCGTTCCAAATAGGTCAGACAGTGAAACTATACCTCAGCCCATTTCTGTCCTGCTATTTCAGCTAAACTCTCAACCATCTTCTCTTTTCAAATATGTTCCACTCTATCCTTTTTAAAACTCCCCCACTTTTCCCATCCCATGTGGCACCCAAAATAACTCCTGTCCATCTCAAAAACTCTTTAACCCTTAAACTATGCCGCCCGACACCTCCCTGACCTGCCCTTCCTCGAGCTCCAGAGATAGACGCGTCCAAAGCTCCCACTCAGAGCCATATGGCCTAATCTCACCCTAAAATAACTCCAAGTTCCTTTCTATTTCTCTGAACACCCCCATAACACCCATCAACTATCTTTCTGGCCAAAAATAAACCATGCAAGGACTTTCTATGAATACCGGCCACTGTAGGTCACATGCGCACACACAAACACAGAAAACACTGATTCAGCTTCCAGTTTCTTTCACACACACACCCACATTTCTCTGGCTGAATAGACTTCTATACTTGTATAAGGGCTGTCAATCAGTCATTATAACAGATTCTTAATTTCCATATTATTGCATATAAATGCACCGGAAATGCAAGCATAAAACTCAAGGCAAATCTGTATGGAGTCTGAACATACAACACTGTTCAAAGTTTTGGGGTCAGTAACTTTGTTGTTTTTTATCAAATAAATGCAGCCTTGTTGAGCATAAGAGACTTCAAAAACACAAACCTAATTTTATCAAATATGATGACATATATACATATTTTATACGATATATTTTAAAATGTAATTCATTCCTGATTGCAAAGCTGAATTTTCAGCGTCATTACTCCAGTCTTCAGTGTCAATGAATAGAAAGAAATGAAAAGGAACAGCATTTATTTGAAACATAAATCTTTTGTAACATTACACAAATGTCTCTACTGTCAGTCAATTTAATGTAACCTTGCTGAATAAAAGTATGAATTTTCTTTAAAATAACAAATAAAATCTTACTGACCCCGAACTATTGAATGGTAGTGGACATGACCTACTACACAGATCCTAACATGCCAGGCCAGCGCCATGTATAGATTTGTTTATAGAAATGCGACCCTGGTTAGATAAGTTCTTTCTAACACTCAAATGGATTTACAGCGAAGCTTAACACAACTTTAGACAGTCGCCACATGCTGCTGTAATGTTTAATCCCATCTATTCAGACACTATGTTTGATTCATCATTTGTGCAGTTTCTCGATCAGTGCTTTATTGCCTTCTTCATTAAGCATGTTCAGGTTATAATGGCATCTTTGGGGTTGAGTACAAGTTTATCTCAATTGATGGCATTCTGTCAATTACCACGTACAATAACTTAACCTTGATTTGCTTGTTTTCACAATCTAAGGGATGTTTGCACTTACAATGGAAGTCAATGGGATAAGACATTCCACAGAAGGCTTGAAAGCAGAAATGTGCAGCTCATATTTTTGTTAAAGGGTTCATATTAATTTGTCCTTACAAAAATGTGTTATGGTGGTGAGATGCTACGGATCTCATTACTGTGGGTGAAATGTTCTGTCAGTTTCTGGTGGAAACCCTTGCAAAAGTTGTCCTTCCCCTTGTAACAAATCCTTCCCTCACGGGTCAAAATGACCCGAAGCCCTAAAATTTTACTTTTTTTTCTTTTTTTGGCCAGAAAGCTTTTTTCATGTAATTTTTTAAATAATAGTTTTTCTATTTTTTTAATGCAATTGTTTGAGATGTTTTATTTTATTTACCTTTAAATTACTAGATTTTATCAAAAATAATACAATTTAAGCACATTCAACTTAAATTCAAAATAACTCTTCAATACATGCAATAACCAGCTCAAAGTCTCTCACACTGGGTCAATTTGGGTGTCTCTGCCGATAATATAACATAATATTGTATGACCTTATAGCTCTATATGGAGCAACTGAGCTGTTCCACTGGGCCCTAAAGTCAGTTCTTAAGTTTGTCTCTTCAGAATGCATTCAGATACACATGTGGACATTATAAAATCTTTTTTTGGTAAAGTTTTAGCATTTTTTGTTTTAATTCTGAGCATTTTTCAGGTTTTTCTATGTATACTGAAGCATTCATCGCATTCTATTCATTCCTAAAAGGGTCCAGTTGGCCCACAAGGGAAGGATTTGTTACTTTTTTCATTACAACCACATACACTGCTCGAATCCAGTCAATACTTTTTGCGTGTATTCATGGTTCAAGTGCGACAAAGGTCCTGAAGTCTTGGACCACTCCGATGAACACTTAATTTTTTAAAAATGAGTTTCGGGTCAAAATTACCCGATGGAAGAATGAAAAGGTTTAAAGATTCATTTTAAAACAAATCTCATGTTAACATGTGGCTATTTTGGAACAGTGAGCACTTTAACATTTATCCTGGTGAAAGGATTTTCCACAAAACATCCACTATAAATGTTTTTATTTTATTTTTTACAACCTTAAGGGCCAGTGTTAGTTAACAAAAAATCATTTTAGGTAATAGTTTTAGATCATTCAAGCTGAAATAATTACAAAAAAAAAATTAATTAAGAAAATAAAGTAAAATGTATTAAAGCCATTTAGAAATAATAAAAATGACAAAAAGGACTTTCTAAAAAAAGTCCTTCATTTCTAAAAACAAAGAACTTGCAATGAAAACTGAACATAATACAAAAGCCCATTCAGGATATGAATACTAAAATAGCTGAGCAGATATTTATAATTGTGGCATGCAAATGATCCCTGTCTGTCTGTCATCAGGACCAGTCTGACTGTCTCTCTCTCTCTCTCTCTTGACAGCTGTTAAACACTAGTGCATGTGAACTGGCTTCAACCTGACATTTCATAACACTGAAATCACACAGAAAGCACAGGGTTTTGATACAGTCACATACAAACTAAAATCAAACTGGGTAATTATTGTTGTCGGAAACGTGAGTTTCTTAATACTAACTTGTGTCTAGAAAAGCTGTATTAAAGTCACAGCCATGCTAACATAACTGCACTCATGTGACACTGCTTAATCGTCCCTTAACAGTCATAAATAACTCTCTGTGTCCATCACCTGTAGTGTGATGAGATCCTGGCGGGTGAATGGTTCATCTGTCAGCAGGTCTTTATAACTCTTTGTCTTGATGTTGAGCTGCTCTACTGCCTACACAAAACACACATTTACAGGATTTTGACAATTCATGTACACATTTATACAGTTTAAAGAAGGTTAATGCGTCGATTATACAGTCAAACCAAAAAATATTCAGACACCAGATATTATTTATTTTTTCTAGTAGGTGCAGGACACTATAGTTTATTTATGTAAGTGAGGATAGCAAAATAAAGTAAACTGTGACATATATCCAAAAAGTCTTCATACAGTGACTACCAGTAACATTTATAAAAATTTGGGACCAAATTTATTCAATTTATTATTGACCTGACTATGTTTTGCTTAAATGTTTTTTTTGACTGACTGAAAAAAATTACGCATTACTTGGTAAATGGTTTTATCTAATTGTGTATTTAAATTTAACAGCTGATAGCTGATTAGTTGATTGTAATCCATTACATACAGTTATCTGACATTATCAAGGTGAATTTGTTTTTGACACATAGTTTGTCATATCTTATTACCATTTTCGAAACTATAGCGAATAAACTGTGATAATGTGAGAAGTTGAAGGTGTCTGCATAAATTTTGGTTTGACTGTAAATGATTAATGCCAGTATGATATTAAAGAGAGCATGAACAATCGGATTTTCCTTGCTCTATAGTATAGACCTACATTTTCCACCATGCATGGAAACTGAACTGCAAAAATGGGTAATTCAGACATCATTGGCGTGATGTCAACCACATTAATGACTAATGGATGTAGAAGACTTGCAAGATAGGCCATGAGTCAAACTGACTACTTTTATGACCCCAAGTTCAACATTCGCTGGCCACTGGGTTTGAACAGAAAAGAACAACATTAACTTATTTAAAAATTATAATTTGTCTTTCATGGAACAAGAAAAGAAAAGTTTGGGTCAACATGAACAATTTACATTTGATGAATACAATTAAATTGTTGTCGTTAATTTTAATATGAATTAATTATTTTATTAACCCTTGTGCGACCTTATGGAGACTTTTTTTTTTGTCCTTCATCTTTTTTTGGGATATTGTTTTGTTAATGCCAACTGCATAAATTGTGTCACAAATGTGTTGGAATTTTACTATATCACACCCATTTTCTTTAATAAATGTACACTAGGTACACAAAATAGTTATACCCAGGACCCATTGGAACTGCAATTTTTCACCCCAAGGCCATTTAACTATAAAATGATGCAATCTTTGTTAATAGGCTTTCATTCTGTTGGCAAGGCTTCAAGATTAAAATTTTTACTAATGGCACCATCTGGTAAACATTTTCTCAGGTTTGGCCTATAAAAGCAAATGCTCGCTTTATTCCCGTCTCTTGCTTCTGCATACTATGGAGCCAATTGGATAAATTATGCAGCTATAATTGTGTGGGTGTGTTGGTATGGATGTAATGTGTAATTTTGTCTTTTTTTTTTTTAAATGATGCACAAGGGTTAAACAATACAAATTGAAATATTTCTATTATCATTTTTATAAAAAACTTATTATTAAAATTTTTAGGCAAACTATTTCTTTAGTTTGTGTGCAAAAAACCTTGAAAAACATTTTAAGTGGACTTCATGGGGGAAACAAAATGCTACAGACGTGTAGACTATGGTCCCTTTAAAGCGTGGGTCTCAAACTCGCGGCCTGCGGGCCTCCCCTACTTGACATCAAAGTTTAGTGTTATGCTGCGTTCACACCAAACGCGAATTGAGCGTCTGGCGCGAGTGATTTCAATGTTAAGTCAATGGAAAGGCGCGTTGACGCGCGTCTGGAGGTCCCGCGGCGCGAAGGACGCGAATCCGCCTTTTTGTTACACGCGAATGGTGCTTTTGTGCATTCACGCGTTTGAAGCGAATTCGCGTCTGACGCCCGAGTTGAAAAATTTGAACTTTGGCGTCAATTCGCGCCGCGTTAACCAATCAGGAGCCTGCTTGCTGCTGTCACGTGGTAAAGTGACGTGTATGAGAAACCCTGCATAAATTAAAAACAGTACTATTGTGTCACAAAATGTAGTTTTAAGACGTTTTCAGGTGGGAATGTAGTTGTTTAAAGCTCAAATCTGTGGTTTATTTATAAAGAGAGCGCCTATTTAAAAAAAATAATCTTGTGTTTTTGGAGTTGTGAGATCCAGGCTATCACCGGGCAATCACTGCTCATAACCCCAGCGAAGGCAGCCTTTCCTCGGCCAGTCCTTCTGGCGTCTGCCGCTGGCTCTGATGTCCTGTAGTGGTTCGTCTTGTGTGGATCTAACGGGCGATCTTTGCTCTCATGAATATATAATTTGTTGTCTGCCAAATCGTTTTGACTGAGGGCAAAGAGAAGTTTCATAACTTTATATTTTAAGGATATTTAAACATACATGCAGTGAAGATAATGTAGGAGTTGCCTGGACCACATTTGTGTGGCTATTAATGCTTAATATATATGTTTAATGAAAATGAAAAGATGCAGAGTGGTGTTATGACATATTTCTCCTGGAGTGCCTTGAACGCGTGTCAATTTCGCTTCCAGCGCTCGATTTCTACGCGCGTCCAATTCTCTGCTGACGCGCGAATGCATTAAAAATGTACGCGCGTGAAACTAGACGCGGTAGACGCGATTTTGACGCTCAATTCGCGTTTGGTGTGAACACAGCATTAGTGCGGCCCGCGCGTTGCTCTGAAAAGCACCTTTTTGCTGAGTCGTTGCGCATGCATTCACAGTCAAAATGAATGTGGTCTAACAGCGCTCGTCAATGTCAATATGATTGAGATGGCCAATCAAATCAAAGTAGACTCGTGTAGACTTTTGACTTTTGGCTCGTGCACACTGCACAGTCTTCGCACACAGACGAGCACGTCAATCTATCACTTAATGCCGACGCGGAGAGAGACTATTTTTTCCGGTGAAATCACAAAACAAAATGCACACAAACGTGTCCATGCTCTTAATATACATTCATTGATGAACATCTTTTGATGACACGGTTGACAAAAATTCTACCACCAGATCAGATCTATGCATTTATTCACTCATGCGAAGAATCTCTGGACTAATAATATATTTGACGCAAATTAATGCAAATATTGTTTACAAATAGTCCCAAAAAGATTATTTCCCAACTAGAATTAGACCTAGTATTTCGCTCACTGTTCTGTTTGACCTGGTTACAGCCTTGCTTTGAATTAGTCTATTATTTAAAATAAAATTTAAATCATTATTTCATATTACATGATTTAATTTCTCTAGGCTATATTTAAAAAAACAGAGTAGGCAAGAGAAGCCTATGTTCTGAAGAACCGTTCATGTTCAGAAGGAAAGTTCAAATTCAGAGGAACAGTTCATGTTCAGAAGAAACATTTATGTTGAAGAACTGTTAATAATAAAGATTGAGAAGATTGTGCTCCTTTTTTTTTTTAAATACTTGAAACACTTTATGTGGAATACTTGATGCGGCCCAGCCTGACCCAGAGTCTACCTCCAGCGGCCCCCAGGTAAAATGAGTTTGAGACTCCTGCTTTAAAGGAACGCACCACTATTTTTGAAAATAGGCTCATTTTCCAACTCCCCTAGAGTTAAACAATTGAGTTTTAACATTTTTCGAATCCATTCAGCCGCTCTCTGGGTCTGGCGGTAGCAATTTTGGCATAGCTTAGCATAGATCATTGAATCTGATTAGACCATTAGCATCTCGCTCAAAAATGACTAAAGAGTTTCGATATTTTTCCTATTTAAACCTTCTGTAGTTACATTGTGTACTAAAACTGACGGAAAATGAAAAGTTGCGATTTTCTAGGCCGATATGGCTAGGAACTATACTCTCATTCCTGCGTAATAATCAAGGAACTTTGCTGCTGTACCATGGGTGCAGCGGCACAATGATATATTATGCAGTGCCTGAAAAAAGGCTAACTTCCGTCAACATAACCAACGTGGCAACCTAATCTTCAGTGTATTCCGGTTCAAATAGATATGGTTCAGGATCTACACCAAAAGTAAATATCTTCTCTTTTAGAAATGTCTCCATGGTTACAAGGCTGTGCAAGCAGGGGTTATCACATTGGTTATGTTGATGCAACTTTCCTTTTCCGTCAGCCTTAGTACACAATGAACTACAGAAGAGTCAAATTTTAAATAGGAAAAATATCAAAACTCTTCTGTCATTTTTTTGAGTGAGATGCTAACGGTGTAATCAGATTCAATTATCTATGCTAAGCTATGCTAAAAGTGCAACCGCCAGACACGGAGATCAGCTGAATGGATGTTTTACTCTAGGGGAGTTGGAAAATGGGCAAACATATTGGCATGTTCTTTTAAATTTAACATACAAAAGACCTTTAAAACATTTAGGATGTGGCGTGTTTTACCTCATAAGAGAAAACATTCCCTGTGACTTTGTTGGTAACAATGTGGGAGTTGTTTGTGAACACTGTGTAGAGCACTGGACAGTGGTACTTCCCTAACGTACAGGAGAGAAAGACAGAATATGCACTGTAGAGGACTTCAATCCATTATCTCGTCATAAGCACATATTGTTGACGCAAGTCAGGTAAGAGGATAAAGAGCGCACACACACAAACATAATTTACCTTCATTGTTTTTGCTGAAGTTAAGCTTGATGAGGGATTTAGCCTCAAGCTTCTAAGGAGAGAAAGATAGAGAGATTCAGGAAGTTAGGACATTTGTGACTATACATGACAGACTTTGGCTCTCATACACACCTAGACTCTCAATCATAATGTTACCACACCCTGTGAATGTCTAATTGTGCTTAATTATTTAGCATGAAATAGTGGATTCATATAGGGCGTGTTTGGGCGATGATAAATCACCATGATGATTAAACACCATCACGTAATGCTGTGGATAAAGTATGGTTTTAGAGAAATGAAAAGGTCAATTCCTGTGAGATAACTGTGACTGTAGTGAGATGGACTTTGTAACAACGTCTTTAGTACCTTTTATGGGTCTTGAGTGTCCAGTGCATTGTGCCAATGGAGGCCTTTCTGAGCCATCAGATTTCAACTAAAATATCTTCATTTGTGTTCCGAAGATGAACGGAGGTCTTACGGGTGTCGAACGACATGAGGGTAAGTAATTAATGATAGAATTTTCATTTTTGAGTGAACTAACCCTTTAAGTTAATTAGATAATGTGCTGTTTAGTGTTGGCCAGGTTTTTAAAGCATATAGTAACTGTAAAACAATATTTTAAAAAAGGTGAAATTTGGGGTCAGTAAGATTTTTTTTTTTTTAATTATGCTTGTATCCAGCAAAGACGCATTGATTTGATTCAAAACTGACAGTAAAGACATTTAATATCTTACAAAAGATTCCTTTGTAAATGCTGTTGTTTTGAACTTTATCAAAGAATGCAAAAAAAAAAAAAAGATCACAATGTTTACAAAAATATTAAATAGCACAACTGTTTGATAAGAAATTATAATAAATGTTTCTTCAGCAGCAAATAAACATTACAATGATTTCTGAAGGCTCATGTGACACTGAAGACTGGAGTAATGTTGCCATCACTGGAATGCATATTTTAAAATATAAAACTGTATGTTTGTTTAAATGAATGCAGCCTTGGTGAGAATTCTTTCAAGAATATTTTAAAAATGTAACCGACCCCAAAACTTTTGAATGGTAGTGTGATTTTTCAATGCTAATACAGCTTATTACTCAGGTAAACTGTAAGTAAACCATTCATGGTCGAGTCTATTCAGTGTCGCTAGGGGTTTAAACTTTGTGACCGAGGATTGTTCTGCCTGCGGGATACATGTAAACTGACCACACAGTGATCCAGTGACACACTGATTCAGACTGAGACAGGATTATTCCTCTCCCTCCCTGGTTAACCCAGTAGCTAGTGTGGTGAAAACACTGGGCGTCTAACTGCTAGTCTCCTCCTCAAGACAACAGACTGTTTGTGGAAAACCTGATGGATACTTGACACAAAAATGGCAAGAACTACTTGAAATCACCAGTTGCAATCCATTAGGATTTGATTGGTACTATCAGCAGGCTTGATAGTATTGGCTATTATTTCCCCCCAGCCTTGCTTAAATCAGCAGAACAGGTGGAAAAATGCATTATACTCTGATAAATGATTATGAATAAAGTGCACTCATGTTTTTGGCACAGGAAAAGGTCTTTATTAGACAAATAAATGAGGTCGTTTGTGATTTCATTGTGCTGCGTCCTACTGTGTGTCACTTATTTATTCTTGTCTTTTCTTCCTATTTGTTTTTAAATACATAGTAAATCAATGTTTATATTTTCAGTTTGTTTTTATTATACACTTTCTTAAGCATCTGTTGTGATTATTTAAGTATTATTTTTAAATCCATTTTATGTAAAGCACTTTGAATTACCACAGTGTCTGAAATATGCTATATAAATAAACTTGCCTTGCCTAACAAACACACAGGTGTTTCAAAAATGCAATATATACAGTAGAACTGATACAACATCTGATTACATGTCTCACTACTACCCATTTAACCACAAAATCGTAAGGCAGAACACATGAGAGCATAATGTTTGCACCGGAGAACAAGTCATGGCATGTCCAGAAGATCTCTGTAAAAGTCACTCTAACACACACACACGCAGTCTGTTTTCACACAGTCACCCCTCATCAACTGCAGCACTTACTCTCCTCCTCTCCATCTAGCAAGACAAATCAATCATGAATACTTCAGATAACACGGTCAAACTGTGTGTACGAACAAAAACACACAGAATCACAAAGGCATGTCTAGACATGCACTCACTCAGATGCATAGCTGTGAAGATGTAAAGATGAATTACAGATGACAGCCATGTGCTTCAATGGACACTGAATATGCATTTTGAAGCAAGTAATTACAGGATGTCCTGCATCACACCCAACAAACACTCTCTGTAAACATTCACACAACTTTCGGTGATGCTAGTGCAAACTGCTTATGCATGCAGCCCGCACATGCAGCGATCCTATAACTCCTATTCCATAAATTAAGAGTGCAGCGATGTGCGTCCAGTGAACTGATTACACAGCAATTCACACCCACATCCACTCCTGGCACACTGAATGCTGTTAGCCACCAACAGCAGGCCTGTGAAATATCTTCATATAGCCTCAATAATGATTTCTAGATGGCTACAGTAATAGAGTATTTTCCCTCCAAGCGACACATAAGCGAACTTCTGAAGCTTGACTATTTTTCCAAATATAAAACGAAACTCTCAAAGCAACAAATACCTATCGTTTGGCAAATATGCAATGAAATTGTGATTATGAAAGGCTTTTGGTTATGTCAACATTTTATTGGCAATTTCTCTCCAAAGTAACACAAAAGAACCTAGGTAAACAGTGTGTTGAATGTTCTTTTAGAGCGGTGGTTACAAATGTACTCTGGGTTGTTGCAAGCTAGTTACTGGCAGCGTTTTTTTTTTATATCATTTATATGCCATTATAGTATTCTGAATTAGCTTTTATTTTTATATTTTCATTTTAGTCATTTTATTAATTTTTTATCTTTAGTTTTAATGCATCATTAATGTGTTTTTAATTCAGTTTTAGTTTTGGTTAAGTTTTTCCCATCTAATATTTTATTTCAGCTTTATTTAATACTTTATCATTTTAAATGTTTTTGTTTTAGTGAACAATAAGAACACTATTTTCTGGCCAAAGTTAAAAGAGGCTCAAGGTATGTAAGTCTATGGGGTTTTTGGCCCATTTTATTATTATTATCTTATTTTATTAAGTGGAAAATCATAAGATGTATTGCATATTCATAAGTACTCGCAGAAGGTTTTAGGTATAATTAAGGTCTGTATCATAAAAAAAACTACAAGTTTATTAGAGATTTTCTAACCCTAAAATACGAGCTTGCCTTAAACACCACTGAATAGGTTTCTTCTTCTAAAATTACCCGCAGTGCTCTTTACAATATGCACACAACCAAAGATTCTGGCTTGTAGCTTTGCATTATCAATGATAAACATGCCATAGCATCATCTGGAGTTAATGATGTCGCAGTTTACTTGGTGTCATCAGTCTTAGCCTTTGCTGAAGTGCTTGGCTTCTCCTCAAATGGAGTCTGACGCCCTCTAGTGGTTTAATCCATGCAGGATATTTGATAATGAGCGTTTTTACCTCCAAAGAGTTTGAAAAGTCTATTGGTCAGCGCAGAAAGTAGGGGTGCTGTTTTGGTAAATGCAACACAAATTTGTTCATTTTTAGCATTTTGTAATTTATAATCAACACTTTAAGTGGGCTATTTAAAAAAAAAAATAGACGTGTTATTTATATGTTGAATTAAACATACACGCAGAGTGTGACGTTACATTGTGACCCATTGTGTAGAAAGAATTCGTCCACTCTACTCACGAGCGCAAGTCCACCGGCTAGGCAGGTTTTTTGTGTTTATTTTTATTTTCTGTCGCTGTGCAGCCGCTTTTATTGTATATGACAGTCTAACAACTCAATAACCCTTCTATTTAAAGGCTTAATTTATGTACCTTCGACCAGTCTAATGCAAGCAGTATCAATAATGTCAAAAATGTGATGTGTAGTCAAATGTCCCGGTGTGTATGCCGTTTAAATGAGTGTTCTCACCACCAATACACGTGTTGTTCTTCATGGAGTTTACGTGTTTTATAGACTCAATTAATATTGTTTCTTATTCAAATGTGGTGCCACCCCCCCCCCCCCCCTCTTTGCCCCTGGCATCTAATAAATAAGTTGAAATAACTGAAATACCTCTCCAGTTATGGGGTTGGTACCAAACTTCTTAATCCAAGGCACTATGCTCCTAAAGAAAACAAAAGTTAATCATTTTCTGGGATCATTACGCCACAAGATAATATGTACAATACTGTTCAAATACTGTTACTGTTTGTAGTCATTAAGTTTTTAAAAGAAGTCTCTTATGCTCACCAAGGCTGCATTAATGTGATAAAACCAGTAATACTGTGAAATATTACTACAATTTAAAATAACATTTATATTTTATTATATTTCAAAAAGTAATTTATTCCTGTGATAGCAAAGCTGAATCTTCAGTGTCATCATTCTAATATGCTGATTTAGTTGACTGGATAGCTGTTTTCAGTATTTTTTGATAAAGAGACATGTCAAAAATAGAATTTGTATAATAATGTAAATATTGTTACTGTCATTTTTGATCAATTTAATATAATGCGTCCATGCTAAATAAAAGTATTAATTTCTCTCCCCAAACGTTTGAATAGCAGTGTACGTACAGTGGCATGAAAAAGTATGTGATCCGCTGGCAGAATCTGTGAAAATGGGAATCAATTTAAGTAAACGATTAAGTAAATCATTTCCAGCCTCTTTTTCATATTGGAACCCTCTCCAGCAATGACTATGATTTTAAGATCCATCTTTTCACACTGATGACAATTGAGGGACTCAAACACAACTAAAACATTCACTGATGCTCCAGAGGGAAACACAACACATTAAGGAGGCGGGGGGGGTGAAAACTTTTGAACAGGATGAAGATATCCAAATTTTTCTTATTTTGTTTAAATATAATGTTTTTTTTCATTTAGTACTGCCCTTCAGAAGCAACAGAAGATACTTGCATGTTTCCCAGAAGACAAATTAAGTACAATTTACCTTGATTTTCAAATTCTATAAGTTTTCACCCCCCGGTTCTTAATGCATCGCGTTTCCTTCTGGGGCATCAGTGAATGTTTGAACCTTTTTTTAGTAGTTGTGTTTGAGTCCCTCAATTGTCCTCAGTGTGAAAAGATGGATCTCAAAATCATACAGTCACTGCTGGAGAGGGTTCAAATATGTAAAAGATGCTGGAAAACTGAAGAATGTGCAGGACCTGGAGGATTTTTCTGAAGTACATTGGGCAGTTTAACTGCTCAGGACAAACAAGGGACTCGTGAACAACCATCACAAAACACACACACAGCCGTGGATCATCCATGGAACGACACACAGCACTGAGAATCAATGGTTCATAAACTTTTTATCAGGGTTATTTGAATAAATTCAGCATTTTTTTTGTCTTGTGGACTATATGTAAAAAAATTTTATGTAAAATATCTTATTCAGGACAGTACTAAATAAAAAAAATAACATGCATTTTGTATGATCCCTCTTATTTAGTTAAAATGATTCCCATTTTCACAGATTCTGCAAACGGTTCACATACTTTTTCATGCCACTGTAGTAATATATATAAAGGTACTATAAATAAGTATATAATAAATAAATGTAAGCTACTATAAAATCATGAATGATTTACAAATGGCTAATTTTTTTGTTGGCGAGAGTGATATACTCACATTAGGTCAAAAACCACCCCATCCACTGTGCACATGGGATACTCAAAGGGCTGAAGAGACAAACTACGTGAGGGATAAGAGACAAACATTAAAAGATTCATAAACTCATGCATATAGCATGACACTAAAGCTGCTGTGTGTCATTTCTAAGCCCCCAAACGGATCTGCAAACATACTGATGGTTTCCAAACAAGTTTCACAAACAGTCTCCTCATTTTCCACTGAAAAAAAAAGCCCTGTGCCTAACTCAAATTGTTTTGTTTTTTAGATTTAGGATGCTCCAACAAACAGAGCAATGTTTTGGAAGCACAATTTTAACCATTTAACTGTCACCCCCTTTTTGAGAATACACATGAAAATGCGCTATCCAAACTTAAAGGGCTGTAATTTAAGAATGCTTTGGAATATAAACCAAAGTTTGGTCTCGTTTTAAAGACGACACTCTGCAGATTATTGCTGAAGTAAAAGCAATAAGTTATGGAAGTTTAAATTTACTGTAAATGAAAAATACTGTACTAAATTTTTTTTTCTTATAAAATATTTTACAAAAAAAAAAAGTACTCTAAAATTAATATAAAATCAAAGCCATATGTCTAACCAATTTGTGTTCCAAATTTGAAGTTGATATCACAAAAATTGAAGTTCCCATGAGATTTTGTTTAGCTGCTGTACCAAAAACAGCCACCGGGTGTCATTCAAATTCCATTGATTGTTTTTTTGATGCATTGTCCTGTAAATTTCTGTCTAAATATCACTTCCATCACAAAACAGTCACCAAATATGGACCCTTGAGACTCAGACCTTTCCGACAATATGTGTTTTGTCAAGATTGGAAAAGATTTTGAATATAAAGTAGTTAAAATAATTGTTGTAATATGAAACATGACACCGCCCACTAGGGGGAGGAGCCCGCTAGAATAATTTAAAGTAACGTTTCCATGGTAACACAATGTCCGATTTCAAAACGGTTTTCACAGGATGAATTTTGAGTTTGTAAGCTTTCAAATGATACCTAATTTATGACAATTACTTAAATATATGATACGAAAAAAAGGCGATCAAAAAAAGAGCACCAGGCGTCCCACCTGTGGGACGGTGACAGTTAAGAGGTTAAGAAAGTCAACCTACTTGCATATTAATAGTTGTCTCTGGCAAAATACTCCTATTCCAGTTTAATATGCATTCTTATTTTTTATATAAAATATTTATTATAAATGATATACCTGTGCACATTATTATTTTTATTTTTTTATCCATGTGCCCTTGTAATCTTTAATCAAAATAAGTTCCCCTCCCACTTGCAGTGGCATCTCATCTCTGATGATGTGTTAACCTACTTTTTTTCTTATTCAACAAGAAGTTTCCCTCAAATACGTATATGTCACAATATAGAAGAAAAGACTATCGCAACTTCCGTCTCATTCTGACTTCAATGTTGTTGTGTGTTTTTGTTCCAGAAATAATGACACACAGCAGCTTTACCTCAAATAAAAGCAATGACAGCATTATTTGAAACCCCAGATCAGCAGTCAAGAAAGCAGGATCTATTGTACTCGACCTAAATTAGGGAAAAGAAGAAACACAAAGGACTCATGTTCTATCAAACATGAAAGAAGTGTTACACATTTCTAAACTCACCTGCAATGATCAAAGGGCAGACGTCTGAAATTGTCTCGAGGGATTTCTATAAACAAGACAACAAAAGGCTTATTTTACTGACCGCAGGGAGTTTCGGCAGAGAAGCATCAGCAATATCAAACCGTAAGTGCACAAAATAAGTCTATATGTGGTGCGCTCAATCAAACAACACAGTGAGAGAAAACAACCAACAGCATCCCATACACGGTTTTATATGAAATATATTTTTTGTGGAAACCATGACGCATTTAATTTTCAGGATTCTGGGATGAACAGAAAGTTCGAAAGAACAGCATTTTCTTAAAATAGAAATATTTTGTAACATAAATCTATTTTGATCAATTTAATGCATCTTTACTTAATAAAAGTATGTTTCTTTCAAAAATAGAACACAAAATTTTGAACGGTAGTATACAACGTGTCCGACAACCTGATTTGTTTATTCATTTAGGCCTGAAAAATCACAATTTAAAAACATTCTGATATTTTCCCCAAGACTGAGGAAACCCTGAAATTTCAAGTTTAATCATTTGCAGTGTGCATATTTTTACCCGCAGGACACTCCATTTTAATTTCTGTAAAATACTGCAATATGACATATTGTATCTAAACCACAAATGTATATTCATCTCTGAATACACTGTTCATTTGTTCTACTCATATTGTAATATGTATCCAACAACGCTTTGTGTTTACTGTCAAATACTGAATTGTGTACATATTGTGTTAATATCATACAAACCAACTGCACAATCTAATTTTAGTTTCATGTACTTAGAAGTAAAACACCATTTGGTTACCCGATTACACATGGATGACTTTGGAATAAGCACCAATCACAGATTATACAATCCGTGCAATACACCAAGACTATCATACCTGATTTCTTCCCTCCATAAAATTCAGTGTATTCTGCACATGTGATGTACCTGAAACAGATGTAAAGAATAATATTATTATACTTATTGAAGAATCAGTTAAATGAAACAATAAGAAAGAAATGGGCAACAGCTCGCTACTAAAATACTATATTAATATTATTACAACGCTAAAACAACAAAAGATATTAGCAATTAGACGCAAGATTGACAGCTGGGCTTGTATACAGTTAAGAGAAATACATTATAAACCTCAGATAACACATAACACGATATCATTGCAAAAACAATATATTTATTTTGCTTTCACTTCAGTGAAATAATCAGATAATAATATATAATGTTCGATAGACATGCAAAACATGTCAGGTTTTACTCGCGTTATATTTCATTTCAACTTACATCTTATCTTTTTGATGCTGCCGTTTCCCCATTTTTGTGGAAGCAGAGGTTTTAGTAAATAAAAGAAAAAAGTTTCTACACGCATAAACAACCAACACAAACCCTACGACTGTTCAAAACACACACTTCCGGTTAGCGTTCAGCCCGACAGTAAAAAGTGTCCGATGTGAAACGGCAGAACGTTTTTATTGTGCCTCTTCGGTACGGAATGCTAGTGATTTCAATGTTCAATACAGACTGAGAGACACTATTATTTCTGTAACAACATCAGTTTGTTTGTGATGGATATGATCAATAATTATCAATAATGATATTTAATTTAGATATTTAAAATCTGAAGAAAAGAAAAAATGAACAAACCTGAAGGGAATCTGAAGAAAGCACCGAAGCTGTATTATAGTAGCCTACATATTTGTTTTTTTAATGACTATTATGTTGTGTGTTTGTTGACAGGAAAATAGCATTGCTTTAAATGCATTTACAGGTCTGTGTCCTGTTGAGTTCAAATGTGTTGGTCAATCACGTGAAAGGTTGTGCCGGTTATCTTTGCTTTTGCCTATATTACATTCCTTTTAATGAGTAGCCAGGGTCATTATTGTTAGGCCTAATCAAAATAAATGACTAATTCCTTACCCTTGAAACGCCAAAATGGTCCTTATAGGCTTAATGGCAAGATGTGCATGACATACACTCCTGGGCAAAAAAGAAAAGGAAAAAAAACGGCTAAGCCAAAAGTTACAAAATATTTAATGGTCTTAACCATTTTAATCATAAATCAGTCAGTAAATTGCACAAATACTGTAGATAACGTAATTTAGCAGGGTAGCCTTCCCCAACTTGCAGAGAGTTCTTTACAGGAAGAAGATTCAGTGTTGTTCCACTCTATAGGCTATTAATGGCTTCAAAATGTTTATGAGTAGTTCAGTAAAAATTCAGTTCGTTTGAGTTTAATGTGAGAACAAATATTCACTATAGGGTTCAAATCTGGACTCTGACCAGGCCAAAACATGAGCCTGATGGACTTGTTCTCAAGCCACATGGTTGTCTTTGCAACAACCAGCAAGCAATTTTGCATTTAAAAGACGTCTAATAGCCGTCCAAACACAGCCACAGCCCAGCCCATGAGTCTAGGCTAAAACAAGGCAAAATTTGGGCTGTCAGTTAAAATTTAATAGACGTCTAACAATAACCCAAGAATAGACTAGTCATCTAGAACATGAACATGTCAAAGAAATGAAACCAAACACCTTGTAATCACTTTTGACTGTTGCTTACATGTTGGAATATAGTTATTTTGGTAAAAACGACATGTAACCAAATTCAAGGTTATTTTAGCTAGAAGTGGGTTACTCATTGCATATCGGGTCTGTTAACAAAGACGGTGAAATGAGGGAATCAGACTTCTTCCAAAGCGAGCCCTCCTGCACCTCAAGAGCCTCTGAGTTCTGTGAGGTTAAATGTTGGAAGACCTATAACTTTCGCAGCAATATTGGACACCTTTGTGAGTTTGGTCCGATTTTTAACAGAAAGCATATTGAAAAAACAGAACAATACAATACAATTGGCTGAATAATGCTTTGTTAAAGTAACAATAATAATCGAGGAGCAACGTTAAGTCCTTTGAGTTTACGAATGACTGACATTCTTTGGTGACTTCTTTTCTGAATGTCCATAATGTAGGCTACTGATTAAAGGTCAGTGTTGTCCAATGTAACTCCAAGATATTTGAGACTGTCACTATTTTGTTTGATTATGAATAGATGCTGAGGTGAGGGGGGACTGAATATCAGCTCTTTTGTCTTGCTAACATTAAGATTCAGGTGGTTATCCTCACACCACTTGACAAAGTTCATGACAAGATTAGTTCATTGTGTGATAATCCATTATCTTTGAGCAGGGCAAGAATGGCTGTGTCGTCAGAGTGTTTTATGCTGGGTGGTGGGCTGATGTTGTCGTTTGTGTAACGTGTATAGGCTACTTTTTAAATTATATTTCTCAGCAGATGTAATTGGAGTTAGTTCGTATGGGAAGAAGAAGGCGGGAACCGGCGAACATTCAACAGACTTTAATAAAATAAATGAACACAAAATGAAAGTAAAAGCGGCAGCCCCTCACGAACGACTGCCGCGCACACACATAACGAAACACAATTTAAAGGTCCCATTCTTCGTGATCCCATTGTTCAAACTTTAGTTAGTGTGTAATGTTGCTGTTAGAACATAAATAATACCTGTAAAATTATAAAGCTCAAAGTTCAATGCCAAGCGAGATATTTTATTTAACAGAAGTTCCCTTTCAAAGCCTACAGCGAACGCCGGCTTGGACTACATCCTGGTACTTCCTTAATAAATGACGTCAGTAGAACAGTAGAACAGACTAATCTCCGCCCACAAGAATACGTGAAAAAAGGGGGCGTGGTCTTGTTGCTGTCCCACGTGGAGAAGAGGACGTGTCGCGTGGAGAAAAGGAATTGTTGCGTTTGAGTGTGTTTGTCGCCATGTCGTCGAGACGCTGTTATTTTCATCCCGGAGTCAAATCACCTTTGTTTGGCTTTCCCAGGGACGCTGTAGAGATCATTAAGCGCATATATCTCCCGTTAAGAGGCGTGACCTTTCCACGTGCGCTAAGCTGCTGTTGAATCACAACACAGGAACCGTGCCACGTTCGCTAAGCTGCGGTCAAATCACAATACGGGAACCGCTGGCACAACTCGTTACGTATTTCTGAAGGAGGGACTTCATAGAATAAAGGAAGTCATCAGCCGTTTTTAGGACAGTGAAAACAGCGGTATACAGATAAGTAAATTGTGTGAAAAATACTGTTTTTTTTACACGCGAAACATGAACACATGTTATATTGCACACTGTAAACACAATCAAAGCTTAAAAAAAACACGAAGAACGGGACCTTTAAAATCCTCATCCTTCACTCGTGTCGCTCGTCCTTATATGCCTCCGTGCTCCCTCATGAGAGGACTCGAGACCGGTGTGCCTCGCAGGTGATCATTCTCAATCACGCACACCGATCTCGCTCGCTCCTCCTATGTCTCTCGCTCGTCCACATCGCCACAGCAGATTTTCGAAGACACCAATCTGGAGCATCAGCATGCAACTCGTGCTTCATTGTGATTTAAGGCCGCTACATACTCCGCAAGAACAGGGAAAAAAGTTATCGCTCCCAGGGCTGCGAGAGAGAACTATTGTGTGATTTTAAAGTGAGCGGGGTTAATGCAGAGAAACGCAGTAATGCAGAAAATGTTCGGCACCTGCTTTTCTCGTGAAGTAGGCTATGGAATGTCCTGGCCAGAACGAACTTTGTTCTTGTTCTTGCCACCTCGAGAAAACGAACACATTTCTTTGTTCTTGCAGAGTATGTACTCATAACTTCCCATATTCTGCCAAAAACTTAATTCTGTCTTTGATTTCTGAAACAGCAATGGCTTTTTAAGTAGTGCGTTTGCTTAAATGTTCCCAATAATTTGTGGTCAAGACAATAGCCACAATTCCACTGTGCTAGTGCGTGCCAGGGCCAGTCACGTTCCCACTGTCACTCCCAGGGCTTCCTCAGGGCCAGGGTTATTTAGGCCTGCCAAATACCTTGGTCCAAAGTAAGCCAGCTCAGGCTTGAGAGTGGTTACGAACAAAGGCAGAGTTTCCAGTGATTTCTTTCTGATTTGTTTTCTGATAAAAACGTCCGTTTGTTGTTGAAATAATGGGTTTGTGCGACATTGTTCCAGAGAGGCGTGTTGTGGGCAACAGTTCAGGACTCAGGGACCAGATAAGTTTGAAAGATGACTAGGAGCATGGGCGTCGGAAGCAAAAACAATGTGGGTGGGTCCTCATAAGGTACAAATATACTGCTTTGCTTGCTAAATGTACGAAATCGCTGTGTAATTGAGAGTGGCAGTGGTGTAGGAGTAAGACGCATGGCATCTAGTTTTGACACAAATCGACCTCGGTTCGAGTCCGGCTTTCGCCGAACTCAATCTTCTCTCTTTTCCCATCACATATCAGATCGGAAAGGCATTTATTTTCAATAAAAATGAAGAAAATATTATAAAAGTGGAAATAAAGCGTCTAACGTGTTTAATAATAAGTGTTTATCGATTATGGGTAGATAAACAGACGTGCTGAATGTTAGAGACGATAAAAGTGAGTGGGTCCAATATCATTGATCGTAAAAAGTGGGTGGGTCTTGTCCCACCCACATACAATGGTTCCGACGCCCATGACTAGGAGTCTAGATGTTCAGTCAAATAGAGAAAAATGTACTGAGGAATAGTTTGCAGTTTCATCGGTAGAGCCAGCATCAGATTCTCTCGAGGAGGTAGCAGGCCAGACTTTACCTTACACAAAATTTCACCCAATTATACCATTTCCATCATTGCTTACAGGTTAAGTAATTGGCTAAGAAATCTAAGCAAATTTCCACACATGGATAGTGTCACAATTCACCAGTGAGAGTGTCCATGATTACCACCAGAGGGCCCTCCACCCCAGACTGTCACTCCATCAAGGAATACATTTACCTCATTGTGTTTCATTTACCTCATTATCTCTGCCTATATCTAGCCTGTTCACCCTGTCATTCACTGCGAAGTCTGGTTTGTTGTATTACTGCATTTCTGAGCGTTTTCCCTGGTTTCTTGTCTCTTGGTTTTGGATTACTTGCCTGTTCCGTGGATTACCCTTTTGTCTGTTTGGACTGCTTGCCTGTGTATGACCTTTTGTCTGTTTTTGATTAAGATTGTGGATTACCTTTCAATAAAGCTGCATTTGGATCCTCAACCTTTTAAGTCTCAGAGCAGTACGTTACAGAGGAGAGCATGTAGCCATTAGTCAAGATAGTTGTCACACGATTCCTAGATTTAGGTCTGCGGTGACCTCAGAGGTTGTAGAAAGGCGTCTTCGGGTCTGTTGTTGCATGCCAAATTGTCTCATAGCTCCAATACAGGACCTGCACAGAAGTTACATTTAACGCACACACAAAAGCACTAGGGAATCGCAGCTTCTTCAAGGTTGAAGAGGGCCTGAGCTAACTATCAACAGGACCAACTACCAAAACATACTGATAATACAGTCCCTCCTCAGAAAGAAGTACAGATAATATTAATTTTATTCACTGGAGAAATACACATGAAAGAGGTACAATTCTGTAAATCAGGTGAATTCACATATAGTTTGACCCCTGTAACCTTAACTCGTCAGCTAGAAACAGATATATGGATTACACATATTGAGGGCCTCCTCCCGAACCCCTTTCACAATCTCACTCCAGGGAGCCTGTCAGCACCCAAGGCCCCTAGCATGTCAGCAAGGCCCAAGTACAGAAAATAGGGAAAAACGGCTAGAAATTTGGATTTTGTTTGTAGCCAGCAAGCTGTTGTGTGATTTTTCCAATCGTAATCAAAGCCTTGGCTGACCATTTTCTTAATTAGCTCTACATATCTCTTTAAAGTGAGAGCATCAGAGCAGAGCTGTTTACAGCGTGTGCTCTCGTCTCATTACTTTGGTCATGACTAATTAGTTAGGTTATTTATTTTATCAGTCATTTTTGGTCACATTTGAAAACCACTATAGAAAAAATTAGCAGCGAACAAATATGATTTTAGAGCGGAAAATCTGTTTACAACAACCCAGAAACCACAAAGTATGCTTTACAATCTCCAAGTCACATATACTGGTCAATGCCAATTTGGGTCACAATTTGGGTATCTTACTTGGGATCATTCCTGATGCATCCCTGGCAAACAACCCTCACTGCCTGAATACCTAATTTCGGGGTACCCCTATCTGAGATGGAAGAGATGGAGCAGGTTTGGGGTACCACTGGACCTTCCTATCCAGGGACGTACTCCCTGCTGGGGTGGTGTCACACCAATGCCCACTGGGGCCCCCGCTTGAGTACGCTGCCGTTAACCGACGCTATCAGCGACTCATACTCTTAGTATAATTATTTGCACTACTTGTGTGTTGCGTTGCCTGCTGCCTCTAACTACGCTATCAGCGACTTCTTATACTTTAGTATAATTAATCCCCACTCGACGTCAGAGGGAAGCTCCTGTCAGCACTCAAGGCCCCTTTGCATGTCAGCAAGGCCCAAGTACAGACATCGGAATGTACCTGAAAAGACTGCTTAAACACTCAAACATATGATTAAAATATATTTGAATCACTCATTGACTATAGAAATGATTATATAAAAATGATTATCATTGATTATTAATTTATATAGATGTAGTATAACCACTCAGAAGGATATATCACTGATTCTTGAGATTAAGGACAAAACATGTTTTAGATGTTAAAAAACTACATTATTAAAAGTTGGTATTTTTGTAGACAAAGGTTTCAGATAATGAACCATGTAAAGGGAACAGGCTTATTTCTAAATATTTTTTCTAAAAATTAATATTTATTCACTCCATAACTTAATTTGTGTCAACTCTGTCAGACACACTTAAAAGCATGCTAATTTAATTTAATCTATTCAAAAAAGTCTTCAGTTATGTAATACTGGTGTTCAGTAAAGGAGCTAAGTCATAAAATACATTCTCTGTTTTGTTTTTTCACACTATTATGAACAACCCGGTTTCTAAATTTCTTAATTCTAAATTTCTTAACATATATCACCAATGTTCTTAGGTAATTAAGACACAATATCATGTAGTTCCATTGATATTTTAACATTTTTACACAATTGAAAAAAGAATAAGACATTTCTTTCAAAATTAACAAAAACCTTCACATGACGGTGTAAAATACTGACAGTTGACAAATACTGACGGTGTTGACAAAGGTTGAGCTGAGGCCAAATACACAGTATATGTCAATAGAATCATAAAAACAGCATTAGAAGAATTCCCCTTATGCAAAAAAACATATTAAATCACATTATACAGTTTTTTTTGAGAGCACTTGTCAACCATCATTTATAAAACCTGACGTCTTGATGTTGACCTCTGATGGAGTTGACAGAATTGAATGTTTTTCCACCTTAATCACATGTTGTACAGTGGAGCAATTGAGTTTTTTGTCCCCAGTTGTAGCTGCTTTAATAAACATATAAAAATGGCAAGATTTATCCCACAACTATTTACAGAAACTATTACACTGCGATGACGGAGTTGACATGTTAAGTCTGTGACCGCTGTGAGATCCACAATGAGCAGGACATAGTAAATGCTCCTCAGACTTAAAGCTGCCCATGACACTGCCTGATTTATTCGGAATTATAAAAACAATGAGAAAACTCCTGACGGAGTTGACGCAAAGTGAGGACACAACTTTTATAGCTTTTATTAATGGAAATATAATTCAATATTTACTTTTTGTATTGTTTGATATCTTAAAGATCCACCTTTTAATGTAACTGTGCATTTTTTAAATGGTTGCATTTTGAAACACTTTGGCAGACTTGGTGACCTCATGCTGAGGACAGGTTAAATTACATGTGTTTCCAAGTATAGAGTGTGCTTTTAAAATAATAATAAAGAAATTATTTAAAAGTATAAGCAATGAATGTCCTGAGTATACAAATTTCCTTTAGATGTAACTTTTAAAAAAAGATTTGTGTTTGGGACATGTTTTGTCCCTTATCTCAAGAATCAGTGATATACACTCACCTAAAGGATTATTAGGAACACCATACTAATACTGTGTTTGACCCCCTTTCACCTTCAGAACTGCCTTAATTCTACGTGGCATTGATTCAACAAGGTGCTGAAAGCATTCTTTAGACATGTTGGCCCATATTGATAGGATAGTATCTTGCAGTTGATGGAGATTTGTGGGATGCACATCCAGGGCACGAAGCTCCCGTTCCACCACATCCCAAAGATGCTCTATTGGGTTGAGATCTGGTGACTGTGGGGGCCATTTTAGTACAGTGAACTCATTGTCACGTTCAAGAAACCAATTTGAAATTATTCGAGCTTTGTGACATGGTGCATTATCCTGCTGGAAGTAGCCATCAGAGGATGGGTACATGGTGGTCATAAAGGGATGGACATGGTCAGAAACAATGCTCAGGTAGGCCGTGGCATTTAAACGATGCCCAATTGGCACTAAGGGGCCTAAAGTGTGCCAAGAAAACATCCCCCACACCATTACACCACCACCACCAGCCTGCACAGTGGTAACAAGGCATGATGGATCCATGTTCTCATTCTGTTTACGCCAAATTCTGACTCTACCATCTGAATGTCTCAACAGAAATCGAGACTCATCAGACCAGGCAACATTTTTCCAGTCTTCAACTGTCCAATTTTGGTGAGCTTGTGTAAATTGTAGCCTCTTTTTCCTATTTGTAGTGGAGATGAGTGGTACCCGGTGGCGTCTTCTGCTGTTGTAGCCCATCCGCCTCTAGGTTGTGCGTGTTGTGGCTTCACAAATGCTTTGCTGCATACCTCGGTTGTAACGAGTGGTTATTTCAGTCAAAGTTGCTCTTCTATCAGCTTGAATCATTCGGCCCATTCTCCTCTGACCTCTAGCATCAACAAGGCATTTTCGCCCACAGGACTGCCGCATACTGGATGTTTTTCCCTTTTCACACCATTCTTTGTAAACCCTAGAAATGGTTGTGCGTGAAAATCCCAGTAACTGAGCAGATTGTGAAATACTCAGACCGGCCCGTCTGGCACCAACAACCATGCCACGCTCAAAATTACTTAAATCACCTTTCTTTCCCATTCTGACATTCAGTTTGGAGTTCAGGAGATTGTCTTGACCAGGACCACACCCCTAAATGCATTGAAGCAACTGCCATGTGATTGGTTGATTAGATAATTATATTAATGAGAAATTGAACTGGTGTTCCTAATAATCCTTTAGGTGAGTGTATGTGTTGAAGAGACCTTCAGCGGGTTTTAGTGAAGCGCTGCAGAGTTTCTTGCCCAACGGTGGAAACGCAGTGTTTTTTGGGCTTGGTGCTACAGGTCCTATAGGCTATTAGCTCAGCCCAGCCCATTTAAGCCAGGCCTTGGCTCACATTGGCCCGGCAGTGGAAAAGCGGATAATTAAAAGCATAAAAGCTTATTTTGGGCATGGCCCATTTTTTTTCCCAGGTGCATGTATTGAAATGCATTTATAAAGTGGCTATCGTCTGCCGAGGAACACAGCGGATCCTTTTTTTTCAGGCATCAGTCAGTGTGCATGATCAAACAACAAAACTGCAATGGCCAGGTTTTTCTGCATAAGTCTAACCGGGCTCATGACATTCAAAATACACTTCTGCTCTATTCTTGTGAGAGGAGAATGTGTGAATGTTCACATGCAATATAAACAAAATAAATCAATGTCTTTATTAATTTATCCATTCTGAACTCTGACAGACAAGATATGCGCAAGTAAGCGATGAAAAGTGATGAAAAATGAACGAGACATGTATGTTACATAAAGTTTTTATTTTGTAATCTTTTGTGGATTTCAGGGCTGCTCAGTGGCCTCTTCCACAGGAATCACATTTCAGCTCAAAATCACTTTTCCTCTCAACATTCTAGTCGGAGTTACTCATCATTCAAGTGATGATAACAGTAAAGCTCAATTTCTATATGAGTCTAAACCAGTTTAGGAAATAAGAGCATTATTGCTATTGCCATTGGCACCAACAATAAGAGCTTCAATGAGGTCATGTAACAAGCGTAGTTGATTCATTTTTATGATTGACTCAAGCACCCACACACTATGTAATACACAGTGGTGGCTTCAGGCCCATTCACACCAAGGACAATAACTATAAATAACAAAAAAAATATATAGTTTTAAAATTCATTCTAAATTGAAAAGAATAGCAGAGTGAATAGCACCTCAACAATAACAATTAGTACACGATTTCACAGAATCACGTTCAAGGGCTTGAGCATTTAAAATCCCCATGAATTCAAAATTTATTGGGTTTTTTTTAATGAAATATTGCATTATTTATTATAAATGATTTATCCAGGCAATTCATCAAAATAACTTCCTCTCCCTCTTGCAGCAACATCTCTCCTCATCTCTGATGATGTGTTTTTTGGCGTGAAGGCAGAACAAACATTCACTCACTCACATGAGACAGCAGCAATATCAAACAACATTGATCCAATCAATTCCTGATGGACAAAATCAAGTTCCAGCCTACATTTTTTCTTCTTCAAGAAGCCGTTTCACTCGGATATACATCACAATAAGTAAGAAATGACTATTGCAACTTCTGTTTCATGCAGATTTTAAAGCAGCAGACGACCAACTTATCGTATATTGGTGTGGATGATAATATAGATATCATTATAGTTATCGTTCTTGGTGTCAACGGGCCTTTACAGTACGTTTATGAACACAAAACTAACATGTTAAAGATGTGACTGTCACCACTTATTCGAGTAAGATTCATATAAATATGAAAATGTTTTATTCAGTCATGCATTTTAATGTTTTTATTTCTTTCTGACACAGAAAAAGAGGTTTTAGTCAGTGCTGACCTTTCAAAGCAAAACTTTTCCTCTGCGCTACCAGTGAATGATCTCTCTTACGTGACCCCACAGTCTCGTTATCCACAGGTTGACGCCCATTTCGGTGAGATACTGCAGCTCTGGTGTGAGCATCTTCCTGCAGAGCTTTTGGTGCGCTTTGTCGACATTCTTTTTCAGATTGTATCCCATAATCGACTTCTCACCGATGGGTTGCCACGGCTGCATGGAAGTCTCCATGATGCTTCCTGCATCAACGGCATGGCCTCCTTCGATGCAAATGGAAGCCATTTCTGCATTTCTGCGCTGCAGCTCTGCGACATCTCTCGCCATGCGCTCACGACCGTAAGCGCCCACTTTACGCCAGAAGGTGGCGTTGAAATACTGGTAAAGCTTCCAATCGATGGCGTTCCACTCCAGTGCCTTGGCTCTGAGATCTGGAGTCAGTTTTGAAATGGTTGAACCTTTCCGGGCATTGAGTTTGAAGAAAAGCAAGTCCTCCATGTCCCAGCAGAGGCTGTCCTTGAGCAGGATGAGCGACTCTTCAAAATACTCCACAAGCATTACCAAATGGAAGCGCTTGGCGATTGCACGAATGGCCTCATCCACCTGTGGGTCATCTGGATGTACGTTATTATCCTGGCCAAAGTCAAAGAAAAGCAAGTTTTTGAGATAGAAAGAATTGAATCCTTCTGGGTCATAGTAAAGCTTTGGATCAGTCAGGAATTCCCTGAGCTTATCATCCCCAGAAAGCTTCCATGTGAGAGGTACAATGCGTCCAAAATAGTGGAACGAGGACTCAGCAAGATCAGCCGGGTCCCGGAGGATTGTGATGTATGAGGTGTCGGCTGGAAGCACTTTGGCCACCTCAGCAGCATCGAAACGCATGTGATTACAGATGATGTTAAAACACATTCCAGGCCTGTAGTCCTTCACTTGTGAGCGATGGAAAGGGGAGGGGTAAAAGAAGTCATTGCGGCTGTTGGGGAAGGCGAATTTGAGGTGGTGTTTTTCACCAAAACGAAAGAGGATGTTGAGAAATGTGCTACTAGCTGTTTTATGGGTTTTCATAAACATGATGTCCACTTTTGGAGAGCAGATTCTCTGCCCAGACGCACGATGGGTGTCGTTTGAGATTGTTGAGGAGTGGGCAGCAGAAGGGCGATGAGCACACGAGTAAGGCACTGGGACCCTGTAAGCAAAAATCGACAAAAATACTGTCATTTGAATTTATATATATATATGTGTGTGTGTGTGTGTGTGTATGTACGTATACGTGTAGCCTATATACGTTCACACATATCACAAACTTTTATGTTAGATTTGATTAATTGCAATTAATCGATTTGACAGCACTAGTTAAAACAGATAAATAAACACTACCAAAAATATGTTGCTATGAGAAATTTATATCCATATTTTAGGAAATTATATTAAAAAAATGATATAAAAAGAAAACAAATATTAATGTATCTTGCTATGGTTTGGGGTCAGTAAAATTAATACTTTTATTCTGTAAATAAGCATGAAATTGATAAAAAAAATTATTTATGTTACAAAAAATGTATATACATTTTATTTGCATCATGGTTTCCACAAAAATACTAACCACAACAATGAAAGTAATAAGAAATGTTTCTTGAGCATCAAATCAGCATATTAGAATGATTTCTGAAGGAATAATTTGACACTGAAGACTATTTTTGATCAAATAAATGCATCCTTTATATACAGTGAGGAAAATAAGTATTTGAACACCCTGCTATTTTGCAAGTTCTCCCACTTAGAAATCATGGAGGGGTCTGAAAATGTAATCGTAGGTGCATGTCCACTGTGAGAGACATAATCTAAAAATAAAATCCAGAAATCAGACCACATGACTCCTCTGGATCATCCAAATGGTCATTGGCAAACTTAAGACGGGCCTTGACATGTGCTGGTTTAAGCAGGGGAACCTTCCGTGCCATGCATGATTTCAAACCATGACGTCTTAGTGTATTACCAACAGTAACCTTGGAAACGGTGGTCCCAGCTCTTTTCAGGTCATTGACCAGCTCCTCCCGTGTAGTTCTGGGCTGATTTCTCACCTTTCTTAGGATCATTGAGACCCCACGAGGTGAGATCTTGCATGGAGCCCCAGTCCGAGGGAGATTGACAGTCATGTTTAGCTTCTTCCATTTTCTAATGATTGATCCAACAGTGGATCTTTTTTCACCAAGCTGCTTGGCAATTTCCCCGTAGCCCTTTCCAGTCTTGTGGAGGTGTACAATTTTGTCTCTAGTGTCTTTGGACAGCTCTTTGGTCTTGGCCATGTTAGTAGTTGGATTCTTACTGATTGTATGGGGTGGACAGGTGTCTTTATGCAGCTAACGACCTCAAACAGGTGCATCTAATTTAGGATAATAAACACAGTGGAGGTGGACATTTTAAAGGCAGACTAACAAGTCTTTGAGGGTCAGAATTCTAGCTGATAGACAGGTGTTCAAATACTTATTTGCAGCTGTTTCATACAAATAAATAGTTAAAAAATCATATATTGAGATTTCTGGATTTTTTTTTTAGATTATGTCTCTCACAGTGGACATGCACCTACGATGACAATTTCAGACCCCTCCATGATTTCCAAGTGGGAGAACTTGCAAATAGTAGGGTGTTCAAATACTTATTTTCCTCACTGTATGTGTGTGTGTGTGTGTGTGTGTGTGTGTGTATACACTGGTCAGACATAACATTATGACTAGGTCAAGTGAATAACACTGATTATCTCTTCATCACGGCACCTGTTAGTGGGTGGGATATATTAGGCAGCAAGTGAAAATTTTATCCTCAAAGTTGATGTGTTAGAAGCAGGAAAAACCGAAGGCTGGCCTGTGCTGTCCAATCAAACAGACGAGCTACTGTAGCGCGAATTGCTCAAGAATGCTAGTTCTGATAGAAAGGTGTCAGGATTGAAGGGTCAAGGCCGACATCACTTGTCTCTTCATCAGACACATATCCTTCAAGAATGATTTTATGATCAATATTAAAGTAAGAATCAATGATAATCAAATTATAACCATTTTCTACATTTGATAAATCAGTTCACCTATAACCTCTCTATATTTAATGAGTGATTTTGGAGATTTTAGTATTATATTTGCTGTGTGCTTTTGGATCCACATTCTTTAG
This sequence comes from Romanogobio albipinnatus, assembly GCA_023566225.1. Lineage (NCBI taxonomy): Eukaryota > Metazoa > Chordata > Actinopteri > Cypriniformes > Gobionidae > Romanogobio > Romanogobio albipinnatus. The sequence goes on along the minus strand of CM042242.1, from coordinate 11,146,209 downwards.
GTGCAGCTCTGATGTCTGTGTCAAGACGTGCTGACAGGCAACTGTCCTTGGTGTGTGAAACACCCTGGGAGTGAGAAGGCCCCTCAGCATGTGTTCACTATATGTCTTCCTAAAGTGACCTTAGGGTCACATATGTTACAGGTCTATGTGACTTTTTGGGGACTCAGAGAAATGTACCTTTTTATATGCTTTTCTTACTAAATGGAATAAATTCACTTTTGTACTAGATGTAGTATAAGCATGTTTTGGAGAAGTGCCTTGTTGATAGTTAAGATGTTTTCAACCTTGAGTTATTCTCTGGAGCTTTTGTGTGTGCGTTGCATGATCTGTGCAGATCCAGTATTGGAGATGGACGTTTTCTGCACACGACACCAGACCTAAAGACGCCTTTCTGTGACCTCTTGCGTCATTGTGATCTAAATCTAGTCATGGGGTGACAACTAGTCTACCCATTTTAGTGAAATGCTCTGCTATCTTTCCTTGTGTGGAAATTTACCGTGACTCTGCATTCTCTCTGAGCCAATCAGAATCATTCCACATGACAATAATGACATGGTTAGACATTGAAAACAGTATAACTGTTCAGAAATTGTATGTACATTAGGCGGAAGCAGGGAGACTGTTAGAGGGAGCGCGGCCTACGAACTCCTTGTGAGCTGGCTTCTGCTGATGAAACTGCAAACTATTCTTCAGTAAATTTTTCTTTAATTAACCTAACTCCTGACTCTTGGTCTTCATTTTTCACTACTGCTCCTGGGTCCTAAGCTGTTACCCCAACAGGATACACAGTGCATCGCAGTTTGTTGTGTATGGGACTGCATAGCCTCAGATCAGTCAGGGTGCCCATGCTGACCCCTGTCCACCGCGGAAAGCGAGCATCTGTGGGAATGTGCTGAACAAACAAGTCCGATACATGGAGGCCCAGATATCACAGCACACCTTCAGGGGTCTAGTGGAGTCCATGCCTCAATGGGTCAGGGCAGTTTTGGCAGCAAAAGGGGGACCAACAGAATATTAGGTCATAATGTTATGCCTGATCGGTGTATATAAGTGCTGTCAAATCGATTAATCGTGATTAATCGCATCTAACATAAAAGTTTGTGTTTATATATTGATAGGTTTTTATGTACACCTCAGCATTAACTCTTTAGTTAAGCAACCACATTATCCCCATTATTTTAATCCTCTTCATATGAATATAAGTGTGGCCTTTTTCCCTTTGTCTTAGCTCTCTCTCTCTCTCTCTCTCTCTCTCTCTCTCTCTCTCTCTCTCTCTCTCTCTCTCTCTCTCTCTCTCTCTCTCTCTCTCTCTCTCTCTCTCTCTCTCTCTAAGTGGAACATACCCTAGACATATGGTTTTCATATAAGAAGGCTCTATTGGGTCTCATGGTGGAATGGTCCCGAGTTTCTCTATTCTTTGCATTTAGGAGAGTTGCAGGATCTCAGTGCTTTGCTGGTGGAAATAATGATTACCAGATGTGTTGTATACATTACACTGATATCACGTGGCTCACGTTCTTATACCATGAGATATATATGATGTAATTCTTTTCCATTGGTTAAAACCATATTACGTCTCTTTTCTTTTTCATATATATTTGAAATCCTTTGTTCAATAAAGTGAAGATTTTCCTTCCCTCAGATCTGAGAAGTCATTGTCTTTGAATCACCGAGAAATGCTGAGAAGGGCACAAAACGGGACCAAGTAATTGAAACCTTTCATATATATATATATATATATATATATATATATATATATATATATATATATATATATATATATATATATATATATATATATATATATATAAGCGTTGTAAATCATTTAAGTTAAAATTGAAAATTGTAAGTATGAAATACTAGTATTTTTACTGCATTTAAATAAAATTGTAATTCAAAACATTTTTCTTTCAGGATATATTGGAACAAGAATTTAGGGAGAAATTATCTTGAAAAGATAGCTTCCTTTTCTTGATGAGGTTCATGGCAAAATACTGCTATAATCCAATAAAACTTTGACTTGCTCTTGTTCAAAGTAGCCTACATGAAGGGACTCACTCTTGCAGGCCAAATTGGACCTCTGGGGCCGACAGGCAGTACAAAAGAATCATGCAGGTGGTCAGGAGCACACCCAGGATCAGTCCCTTACAGATGGACCTCCAATGCCTGACTGACTTTCCAACCATTATCGCTGCCAGGTTGGATTCTGGAAGTAAATCCTGAAACAAAGAGAAAGAATCTTCAATAATACGGGCCCTTTTATGTAAACATAGTGTAAATGTGCTGCGGTATGTACCATGCTTATGTATGCAGAGTCCTCTAATGCTGCGTGAAGCATTTCTAGTGTGTTAAGAGACATTCGTCACCATTTCCTCAGGTGCCCAATTATTTAGGTACACTGCTGCTCACTCAATTGCTTTTCCCTCATGAGTTCAGCCATTTGATCTACATCTGCTCAGCATGTGCTTATGGGGTGATTTGCAGTGACATTGCAGGTAATTCAACTGTGAGATTACAGAATATTTTCATTTTACGCCAGGGGTTTTCAAACTGGGGGTCCTCCAGAAGGTTCTAAGGGGTCCCCAGAAAATTTCAGAGAATAAAAAACAAAGCAAAAATAGATAAAGTCTACCGAATTTCATTTCTAAATGTTTTTCTCATTTCTTGCTGTATACATTCCAGATTTGTATGTGTTTGCTTTGAATCTCTCTAGTGAGTTTTTCTCACTATAGTCCCCTTTATCTCGCTCATTGGGAATGTAAGGCAGTATCCTTAACGCAGGACGTAAGCGGCTTACATACATTTATTGTGAAAATTGCTTATACAAATATTTTTTTATAAAAAAAAAAAAATCTCCTTCAGGTTTATACATCCAACATTAATAGCCTATTTAAGTTGGGAAACAATATGTTGTATTTATAATATCACACTTACTATTTATCAGTTACTACTTTTTTCATACATAAAAATCAGAGGTGGACAGTAACTAAGTACATTTACTTGAGTACTGTACTTAAGTACACTTTTTGAGTATCTGTACTTTACTGGAGTATTATTTTTTAGGGATACTTTTACTTTAATTTCACTACATTTGAAAGACAAATATCGTACTTTTTACTCCATTACATTTCTAGCGAGGTCCTCAAAGTTGAAAGTCATTTCTGTAGCAGCTTTAAAAGTCAGTGGATGATTTTTTTCTTCTTTAAAAGTTTTGTTGTTGTTGTTTTTTTGCAGACAGCCTATCAGTAATCACTCTTGTATAGGGTCATGTGAAGTTTCCCAACATTTTTTGAACCCTGATCAGTTTATAGCAAAATGTAAGAAGACGGTTCCTTGGCACCGTGTATGCACCCATGGCTATACTTAAAAAGTATGTTTCAGTTTTCTCAAAAGATTAAAGATTAGTTTAGTTGGCATACACTTTGATGCCTGTCTCATAAAATGTTCAAAAATGTAAATGTCTGAGAGAAAGAGAAGAGTAAAGAGTTGGGAGAATATCGTATGCGTATCAGAGTATAGGGTCCATGCATTCAGCCTTAAAGTGACAGCAGCTTTGTAAAGAGCTTTATAACTTTTATACAAGAAATTGAAACTTCCAATACTTCTATAAAAGTTACAACACTCTATACAAATGTAAAGAAATGAGTTTAAGGCAGTCGTATGCTAGCATGTCGGATGGAGCATCACTGACTGGCTTTAACCACCATGATGGCATAGAGTGCATTTATACAACAAAGCAACAATAATAAAATAATGCATTGACATAAAAAAGGAAATGTACTTTTGATACTTAAGTACTTTTAAAAACAAATACTTCTGTACTTTTACTTAAGTAAAAATCTGTTTTTAGAACTTTCACTTGTAACGGAGTAATATTTGACCTGTAGTACTTTTACTTTTACTCAAGTAAAAGAGTTGTGTACTTTGTCCACCTCTGATAAAAATAGATGGATTTAGGAAGGGGGTCCCTCATAAAGGTTCACCATATTTGGGGGTCCTTGGCATCATAAAGTTTGAAAACCCCTGTTTTACGTGATGTGAGGTTTCTTTTAAGATATTCTCTATTTAATCACAGATTAGTTGTTTTGTAGTCTTACAAATTATTTTTTTTAAATATAAACAAACTATAAAATTGTGTTGCAGTCCCCTTTCTTTGTTAAAACTCCTCACTTCACCATATTTACCTTTGTTTTAATACCCTTCTTAAAAGAAGAAAACAGAAGACGTATATTTCCACTATTGTTTGTGTGCATTGTGGTGTCATTAGCTCTATTACATTTATGTCTTTGTCCAGAAAAGTTGGGATATTTTGTAAAATGCAATAAAATCAATAATCTGTGATTTGTTGAATCTCTTTAACTTTTATTTAATTGACAAAAGTACAAAGGAAAGTTAAGATAAGCTATTTTGTAAGTCTGAACACATTTTGAATTTCATGGCTGCTACAAACTCCAAAAAAGTTGGGACAGGGGCATGTTTACCACTCACATCACCTTTCATTTTAATTACATTTTGGGGGTTACATTGAGAATAATAATTGTTGAAGTTTTGCAAGTGGAATTTTTCCCTAATCTCGCCTGATACAAGACAGCTGCTCAACAGTCTGTGGTTGTCATTATCTAATTATCCTTTTCATTATGGGCCATACATTTTCAATAAAAGACAAATCTGGACTGCAGTCAGGCACATCCCGTCTATGGTGTAGAGTGTCTAGAAACCACTCTGTTTTAGCATATGTCAAATAAATGTCTTGCTTCCCAGGAAAGATCTATCATCTATCATCTTAAAGGGATAGTTCACCCAAAAATTAAAATTAGCCCATAATTTACTCACCCTCAAGTCATCCTAGGTGTATATGACATTCTTCTTTCAGACGAATAAAATCGGAGTTATATTACAAAAGTCCAGGCTAATCCAAGCATTAGAATTGGATTCATAGTTGCTCTGTTTATGAAGTCCATAAAAAGTGCATCAGCACATCAAATCTGTGGCTCTGGGGGGTTAATAAAGGCCTTCTGAAGCGAATCGATGCGTTTGTGGAAGAGAAATATCCATATTTAAAACTTTATAAAGTAAACTTTGGGCCGACCGCCTTCCCTATTCAATTTATGGAAAAATTGTTGAAAGGTCCTCTGCCGATCGAAAGACTAACGCGACCAGGTCCGCTCGTCATGACGTCACGAACGCATCTTGAGTTTCACTTTCAACATTCAACACTTTTCCATTGAAGGCGGTAGGTCGAAAGTTTACTTGATACATTTTTAAATATGGATTTTTTTCTTTCACAAACGCGTCGATTCGCTTCAGAAGCCCGGAGCCGTGTGGAGCATGTTATTTGATGGACAGATGCACTTTTTATGGACTTCAAAAACAGAGCAAAGTTAATCAAATTCTAATGCTTGGATTAGCCTGGATTTTTTTTTTATATAACTCCGATTTTATTCGTCTGGAAAGAAGAAAGCATTAAGTGGAGCAGCCACCTATAGGTGTACTTTTAAAAGTGAGTGGTCAACCACATGGCCATTCATCGCCATAGGCACCACCAGCTCCTACTACTGCAGACAGGAGAGCTCATGTGCCCATCAAGGTGTGACAGATATGAACAGGCATGTAAAAAGTAAAGGGCAAAGAACAGGCACTTCAGTCAATGAGTGGCATCTTCTATTTGTGCTGGTTATTTATGAACAATAGGTAAAATTGGGGCAGAGGGGCCGCTGCTGCAAATATTTGAGTGGCTCCTCCCCTAATAGATACAAACTCAGTCCAAACTTTTGTCCTGGAAAGGTATGTTTTTTTTATCTCTCCCCCTGCAATCACTCAACGTTATACATTTGTCTAAGTAGTTTTAATATGTGCACTGGTCGACTAAGATGGTAATCATTGTTTCTTAGTTGGGTTAGCCTTTCTTGTTTCACAAAATGTAAGTTACGCAAACACTAGCCTATCTGTACTGTTAAGTTTGCTATCCAATCGTCTCATAATTAAATATTCTCTCATATTAAGTAATGTATTCCTTATTTTCTCAGCTTTACTTTCTAGAAAAATGACAGAACAGGATGGGTCTTCACAGGTCAGCATCGTATCAAGTAACTTATGCACCCATAGACTACCATGTTTTTCTTTTCTTTTTTGGTGAATGATAACATAATAGAAATACCATAGTATTATAGGGATATTATTTGCCCAGTAGGCCTAATTGGAAGCTGCAGTGAGTCACAGAGCAGGTTAATTAACATTTTATAAAGCCTATATTGTATTTCTATAAATGTTATCATCCACCAAAAACAAACCAAACCAAAAAAGAAAAGAAAAACATGGTACACATGGTAGTCTTACAATGTTACTTGATATGATACTGACCTGTGAAGACCCACCCTGTTCTGTCATTTTTCTAGAAGGTAAAGCTGAAGAGAATATAAGGCATACATCGTTTAATATGAGAGTATCTTTAATTATGAGACGATTGGATGGCAAACTTAAAGCTACAATGTGTAACTTTTTTAGTTTATTTATAGCTAAAAACACTTAAATAATATGTCACAAAAATATATGTCCTCATTAATGTATATTTACTTCTTTCAAGTAATAAAGTATTCTCGTAAGTTTATAATATGCCATTGAGATTGAGAATACATACGGGTAAAGGGTTCGAATGGGGTCGCCATGTTGCCCCTCCATCTTGAAAGTACATTAGCCAAAGAGGGACATACCCATAAATTCAAGCTTCGCCTTTCGCGTTTTAACACTCGATGGCACCGTGTCGAATGTGAAGAGGGGGATTGCTGGATTGAACTGGAAGCCATGTTAATCTTGGACTAAATCGGCCACCGTAGGAATACGAAATCGGAATTGGGAGGAACAGAAACTAATATTTACTGGATGGTCATATACCTTTTCACCGCTAGATGGGGGAAAATATCACACAGTGTAGCTTTAACAGTAGATTACATTTCGTGAAACAAGAAAGGCTAGCTCAATAAACAGTGATCACCAACTTAGCCAACCAGTGCACATATTAAAACTACTTAAACAAATGTATAACGGTGAGTGATTGTAGGGGGAGAGAGAGAAAAAAACATACCGTTACTTCGCCTGCTAGCAGATTGCTCATGTATTTTTCCCGCTTTAAAAGAGCTCTTCTGATTGGCCGAAATTTTCTGCTCTCTGAACCGCTGCCTCACAGATGCACAAATCTCTTTTGCTCCACATTTCGCGTAGTATATGGTGCAAAAGTGAGAGCGCGCGGAACTTGTCATGTGAAGGCGAAAAAACTGCGTTTGAGACTCGTAGCAGCAGATTCAAGCAGTTGTAGTGATTGGACTTGTGATTGTGTAAGAAAAATATCCAAGAAAAGAAATACATTTGTGACCAAATATTCTACAAGTGTGCAACTCTCATTGCATGGATTCACATATTAAGTTGCGGATGTGCAAAATTTGTCTGTGACTTCACATTTTTGATACGGGTGTGTGAATGCGTTTTGCTCCATATTTACTGCAGCAACTGTAGCAAAAATGTGAGCGTATGAGTTTCTTCACGTGGCGATTCGTAGAACAGGATTTGTGCACCTGCAGTGAAGAATGTGTGAAGGTGTAACTGTTGCGTTGTGTTTGTAAGTGAGAAAAAAAGTCTACAAGTTTACAACTTCTAAAATATTTTTCTCTGTAACTTCAAATGTATTGGTACACATGTGTGGATATGATCTACAGCTACAAATTCCACTCTCACGCCTGTTCAGTTGTTTTGCACCAAAAATACCTTCATATTCCCTGCTGAAAAATCCAGCTAAAACCAGCCTAAAATGGTTGGCTGGTTTTAGCTGGATTAAGCTGGAAGTAGCTGGTTTTAGCTGGTCTCCCAGCCTGGTTTAGCTGGTATTAGCTGGTCAAACTGGTCTCCCAGCCTGGTTTAGCTGGTATTAGCTGGTCACCCAGCCTGACTTAACTGGTTTTTGCAGGTTTTACAGCCTGGCTTAGCTGGTGTTCAGCTGGTTTTAGCTGGTCTCCAAGCCTGGCTTAGCTGGTCAAGCTGGTCTCCCAGCCTGGTTTAGCTGGTGTTCAGCTGGTCAAGCTGGTCTCCCAGCCTGTCTTAGCTGGTGTTCAGCTGCCTGGTTTTTGCCGGTCTCCCAGCCTGGTTTAGCTGATCAAGCTGGTTTCCCAATCTGGACTGGAAGTTGGTGGTCTGCTTGTTTTAGCTGGTCTCCCAGCCTAGCAAAGCTGGTGAACATCTTACCTAATTACAAATCAATCAGATTCCATGCTAAGACCACACTGACCAGCTAAAACCAACACTGACCAGCTAAGACCACACCAACCAGCTAAGACCAACACCAACCAGCTAAGACCAACACCGACCAGCTAAGACCAGCTAAAAAGTGTTCAAAACCCCTCTTAAACCAGCCTGAAAAACCAGCTATGACCAGGCTGGGAGACCAGCTAAAACCAGCCTGACCATGTTAGGCTGGTTTTAGCTGGATTTTTCAGCAGGGATTGGACCACCGTTAAGGAGCCACAACCACAGAAATAGTCACGATTGGTCTTCTTTGTCTGAGACAGCCCAAATCTTACATTGTGTACCGGGAAGTTGCACTTCTTGATGCAGTGGCAGACTGTTAAGTGACAACGGTTTTCCAAAGTACTCCCGAGTAACACCCTCTGTATTTAACAGAGTAGCATGACACTTTCTCACGCAATGCCATCTGAGGTCTCCTGCCTGGCCCCACACAGATTGAGATTTCACCAATTTTTTCACAATATGAGGTATGGTAGATGGTGAAAGAGCTGCAATCTTGCAGAAATGTGACTTTTGAATTGTTTGATGATGCTCTCATGAAATTCGGCACAAAGTGGTGAGCCATAACTCATCTGTGCTTACAAATACTGAGTGTTTGGTGGATGCTTCTTTAACACTCAATCACGATCCCCTCACCTATTTCCAGTTCACCTGTTAATTGTGGACTGTTTCAAAACAGTTTTAACTTGGACCTCTGTTTTAACCTCTGTCCCAACTTTTTTTGGAGTGTGTTGCTGCCATCAAAGTAAAAATGTGTTTATATTCACAAAATAGGCTACAATTAATTTGGCCAGTGAAAACATAATTTGTTTTTTTGGTCAGTTAAATATGAGAATTAACAAATCACAGATTCTTGATTTTTTACAAAATGTTCCAACTTTTCTGGATTTAGGGTTGTATTTTTATCATTTGAATTAACTATATACAGCACGTTGGTCACCGCTTTGTTGACCCATTTCTCTGGTTTTTATAGGCCTAAAACAACAGTTATATAAATTATGTTATATATTTATAAATATAAAAATAGTTAACGTAATCTCTCTGTTCATCGCAAAATGAGAGCGAGAGAGAGTCCGCGATATGATATCAAGGGTGTATATTCTTGATCTATAAAAAAACATACAAGTAAGTACACTTATGATATAATGCCAGTTGCAGTTAGCGCTTCCATGGACCATGGCGAATATTAGGAAATATCTGAGTGCTGGATGACGTGAATGATTGTCCAGTCAAAATCAGTTAATGTGGACAACTGTTTAATAATCACCATATATGAAATGTAACTATTATTTTGGACAGCCGTTTAATAATCACGGATCTCTCTCTATATTAAACTATTATTATTGTTATACAGGATATGTATACAGTATACTATATATATATATATACACACACACACACAGTATTAATAGTTTAAATAGTGCTATGCAATGCTATACTATGCCTTGACATGTCACGTAAGCTTCCCACAAAACACGGAACCTGTATACAGTGTATGAATATTAAAAAGCATTTTGCAAGTGAAAAAATGAAATATCTTTAATATTCTGATCCTGAGGTGAATGACGGTTGCTGAGACTGTGCTACTGCGGGGTTCATTATGAGGGCCAGCTGTCCAGCGAATTAATTATGCATTCAGAAGAAAAGTGACACTGTCCGCATCTCTTGATGCCCTATAGACCAGTATCAGATATCTGCGGTGCAGGGCCACAGGTGGAAAACTCAATACTACCAAGATTAGAAGCACTGGCTATGACAGCCATATGCTGCAGGTCACTGTCACCAAAAGATAGATGGAGAGACCGATGGAACAAAGCACCAACAGTGACTAGAAATCTAGAAAAGGCAGAAGAAGTCTGAAGGAACCCATTGTTCTTATTTGCAGCAATCTCTAACGCTGCATTTTTCAAAGTCATCCTTTGTTGACAGCAAAAACTTCAACAACATCATCATTGTTATGCTGATGGTCACGAATAATGAGGATTTTACAAAACCACAAAGGATTGCTACAGCAGCTGCAGCTCCTAATTTAGGATAAAACTCATAAATGCATCCATCACAAATCAGTTTTGTTTTTGTGGGGTTTGTATTTGTGAGCTATTAGTACAGTGTATAGAAGTCTTTGGAGAAAATTGGACCTGAAAAATGGAAGATTATTTAGTTATTTCTGCATAAAATCTGTTTAATTTCTGTCTCAACAAAGACAGACAAGTCACTGTAATGAAGTTTAATGATGGGATAGAAATAGAACAAAGGTCTCTTTGACTTTGCCACAAACAGTCAAATTAAGCGGTCTGATTAGAGAGGAACGTTTAGGAATTAAATGGATCGTGTTTCATCAAAATAAAATAAAAAGGAACGATTAGGAATGTTTCTTTATAGATTGAGCATTGTGAGACCTTATAGTGACAGAACAACTGACATTCTATCAGCAAATGAGTTTATCTTCATCATAATAGAATAACACAATACAAATAAAATAAATGATTTCCAGTATTTCCAATAAAATTGCATGAACTATTAAGACTTTCATAGAAAACATCTGGGTTTAAATGTATTTTCCCAGAATGGTCAATCATTACTTTTGTATAAATAAATAATATAATTATTTCTATTAAGAAATAGGGGGGGGGGGCAGACAACAAAAAATATTGGTTATTGGTAATGTTTGCAGTGAGTTAAAGGCACCGCAGACAATGATATTATATTCTGCCTATATCATTTATATTGAAGATTAAATATAAAGCATTGAATCTTACCAGATCATGTAGATATCCCTGTCACAGCTTGATTGGCAGAAAAAGGCAATGATTTTGTTAACAAAGATGCATGGTCAAGACTGGAAAAACATAGGTTCCTTCGCAGTTAACTGTCCAGACTTTCTATCCGAGGTTTGCAGATCCGTATCCCTCTTATCTTCTGTGAAATATCCAGGCGATCATTCACCCTGCACACACACCGTCTCCCTGCACACCTGATGATTTTGAAGTCCCCGCCTCTCCTCCTCCTCTGTCTGCACGCTGTACAGCTGAGCTGGCTAAACTGCATACAAAAGAGGCTCGGCTTGTGCCCCTGTGACGCAAGACCAGCGTCTGGGGATCTGCACTTGTCACTCTGTGTATGTTTGCATGTGTGAATGAAGGTACAACAGAGTAGAGTGGAAGAAGAAGTGAGGAAGAGAGAAAAAGAACAGGAGAGGAAGAGATTCAAAACAGGGTTGGCGAGAGAAAATGAGTAAGAGGAAGGGAAAGGAACAAAAGAAAGGAGGAGGGCTCTATTCAAGGTGGAAATAGAGAGCTATTGAGAATTGCTGGTTTGAAGTAGGAAAGTTGCTAGAAAGGGTTGAGGGGACAATACAAAATTCCAGGTACACAAAGTACCAAACTGAACCAGCTTGCTTTGCTTTCCATGTCCAAGTAACAATAACACATTCTCAGCATGGATTGGGTCTGATTGTAAAGTTAAACTGCAAAAACATCAGTGACAGAGAAAAGGATTCAAAATTGAGAGAATCACATTAAACTCATTAATGCCCAGATCATTCATTGTTTGCATATGAATATATTGTATGGTTAAGTGTATTTTTTACACGATCAATCAGTTTCACGTGAACGTTAGTGACCTGTGCACATATCTCTATATGAACTTCCATAGGGAAAGGTAGATGAGCTCAGGAAGAACTTTTGAAAACTTGCTCGACGGGAAGAATGCCTTCTTATCTCTTATCCCTTGCGATGTGAGTTTCCATACAGATTTGTGCCAGGCGGATTTATGGGTAAACACCTAGAATGGCAGCTTCAATTAAACACAAGCACTTGACACATACGTCTCTTCCTTAGGTTGTTTACTTGCCGTGTCCTAAATCCTGACATAATGAGATTTTTTGTTTCCCACCATCCAACTTTTGAGAGGAATTTTTAGGAGCTGACACAGAGGGTCCTATATATCGACCCTATAGAGTACATTTAGTGAGCCAGAGGGTTGAAAGACTTAAAGGGTTAGTTCACCCAAAAATGAAAAGTCTGTCATCTCCTTCGTGTCGTTTCAATCCTGTAAGATCTTCATTCATCTTCTGAACACAAATGAAGATATTTTTGATGAAATCTGAGAGCTCTCTGACCCATCCAGGCAGCAACGTTACTGCAACTTTCAAGGTCCAGAAAGGTAGTAAAGACATGGTTAAAATAGTCCATGTTACTCCAACCTTAATGTTATGAAGCGACGGCAAAATGCCGACTCACTATTGGCCGAGCACATTCCCATGATCACATGCATGCTTGTGGTGACGTGAATCTTGTAGGAGACTGGCACAGAAGAGAAGAAAAAGCTCTCAGATTTCCTCAAAAATATCTTTATTTGTGTTCCAAAGATGAATGAAGGTCTTACAGGAACAGCAAGAGGGGATTTCCAGTTTTGGGTGAACTATCCCTTTAAGGTGTGGGTCTTTGAAATATTGATTATCATACAGTAAATGTTTCATGTTTATTGATTCTTTAACAATGCTAAAGTCTTAGTCTAATAAAACATTGTGTATAAAGATTTTAGAGAGACATTTAAGAGGAAGAACATTTATTTGAAATAGAAATCTTATGTATATTATAAATGTATTTACTGTCACTTTTTATCTATTTAATGCATCCTTGTTGAAAAACAAAAACCTTAGTGACCCCACAGTTTTGAACAGGAGTGTACATATTTTCATAAAAAGTTGTTTGAAATCAATGAACCCCCTACTAAATTGGCATTTGTTTTTTAAATATAATATTGCAGTATAGATGCTTTATCCTTGCACATCTTTTTTTTTTTATTCTATTCATGTGCCCTTATAATCGTTTATGGTGAGAGGGCGGAACAACCTGCCACTCACAAGAGATCCACCAATAGCAAACTCCAACCGTCCAATCAATTCTCCATAAACAAAATCAAGCCCCGCCCTTTATTTTTTCTTGTCCGGGAAGCCGTTTCACTCTATATGTCACAAATATAGAAGAAAAGACTATCGCAACTTATAAACATTTCTCTCTCCTCTTTTGAGATATTACTCTTTAAAGGAACATACCACTATTTTTTGAAAATAGGCTCATTTTCTAACTCCTCTGGAGTTAAACAATTGAGTTTTACTTTGCTGCCGTACCATCAGGCGCTATGATATTACGCAGCGCCTGAAAATAGTCCCAGCACACTCCCTGTGCAAGCAGGTTGTCACGTTGGTTATGTTGACGGAAGTTAGCCTATTTTCAGGCGCTGCGTAATAACATTGCGCCGCTGCACCCATGGTACGGCAGAAAAGTTCCTTGATTATTACGCAGGAATGAGAGTATAGTTCCTAGCTAGCCTGACAGACCCACATCAAGATGTTGGGTCTGGGAACACACAATTGGCAGGGCTCAATCCGGGATAAACGGTTGTCTTTCAAATTCCCTCTGCACGCAATAGGATAGCGCTACAACCAACCAGAGAAACGCAGAAGGTGAAGCGGAGCTAGTTGATGGATTAAACTTTCGCTGTATCCGGTCGGCAAAACTCAGAACACATCTTCCTTTCTTAAGAATGACTTCAGTGCCGTTCTTTGTTCTTAAGAAAAGCTTAACTCCAAGTCTTCCAGAGTCACGGCCAAAGCCGATTCGAAAGACCACTGTTCGCCAGCTTCTTTGTTTACAAGTAGCATGCGGAACCGCGGCAACTCTGCCATCATTATGTTAAGCCCGCCCACCGACTCTATACACGATGTGATTGGCCTGACCAGAGTTTGGTTTTTCCAGCTCGCAAGCCAACGGAGAGTTGCTGGACTACCCTGACTGCCACTAGGGTGCGTCTAGATTTCTAGGCTAGTTCCTAGACATATCGGCCTAGAAAATCCCAACTTTTCATTTTCTGTCGGTCTTAGTAAGGGAGCACGGGGCACAACCTAACTCGCATAGTTGTAACACGCATATTTTAACCCTTTCCACACATGCCAGAATGACGAAACTTAGTGTATTTACTAGTTGCCATATCAACATTATTTAGAGAAAAAATAGCGCCAAAATTAAAAAATCTCTGGAAGATATTCCTGAACATTTATTTAACCATAGCAAAAGTAAATTTCTTACTTAAGTTTAGTTTTCATCTCTGTTTTTTGTGTTTATTTAAAATAAGACAAATCCGATATTATATTATCCGTTATTAGTTTTTAATAGGAAAAATATCGAAACTCTTTGGTCATTTTTGAGCGAGATGCTAACGGTCTAATCAGATTCAATGATCTATGCTAAGCTATGCTAAAAGTGCTACCGCCAGACCCAGAGATTGGCTGAATGGATTAGAAAACGGTAAAACTCTACTATTTAACTCTAGGGGAGTTGGAAAATGAGCCTATTTTCAAAAATAGTGGCGTTTTCCTTTTATATCTTTGCATTTCTCTTGAGTGACATCACACAATCTATTGACCCACTTCTCAATGTCTCTTACTGTTTAGCACATCTCCTTTTGACTGGTCTTAAACACTCAAGTTATTGTCTGCATACACACACACGGACACACAGAATGTCATGCCAGTGCCAGGCAGTGTAAGAGCGACATGGCTGGAATGCAGATGGCTAACGTGGGAAACACTGCATGCTTGTGTGCGTGATCGTGAATTAGTAATAAAAGGCCATGAGTCGCCTGGTGTAAAGCCCACAGGGGTTAGACAGCGGCGAGGAGAACACCAACGTCATAACTTCCCACCACAAATACAAGGAAAGCAAAAACATACAAAGCTGCTACCAAGGGAATGGGGCTTCACTGATAACACCACGCAATAAAAACACGTTTGAATGGTTCTCTGTGTGTGCATACAAAGGAATAGATTGTGTCACAGGTTACACATGCTTACAAAAAAAAAAGAGCGGATTACTTTTGAAATCGTCAAACAAATTCAGATTTACAATGCCTGACCTTGATAGTTTTTGGCAGTAAAAACCTAGTATAATTAAATTCGGTCACAAAGGACTGAAATGGACACTGGAGAACTATTCAGAGCTAAATAATTCAGCTTGCCATCCTAAACCAGGTGAATCTGACTCCATTCACTACATGGAAAATTCACGAGGAATTCAATGCAATCTGAAATGAGCATTTTCTCACATCTACCTTCATTCTCAGTGGATTTGAACATCTTTAAAACTCAAATTACAGTTCTCCCTAAAAAAAAAGTAACTAATTATGTTATTTATTAGCCTACATAAAAAAGTTTTTGTCAAATGTAAAAGGTCTTTCACTCCCAAAGAGTAATGAATAAACCTCAGGCTGAAGGAAATGCAAATTCATGCCTGTATTGGACACAGCTCAAAACAAAACTATGATGTTTACAACAAAAATCATGTTTACTCTGCACTTACTCCCGATTTCTCTCAACATGGGGACAGGAGAGGTGTCAGTCAATAAATGGGAAGGAAAAGTAACTTGGGTTACTTGTTTGAAAAAGTAGGCTAACTACGATATTTTGTTGTACATTTAAAAGTAATGCATTAGCCTACTTTAAAGAGTAGTAAAAAAGTAATCAGTAAAAAAGTAATCTGATTACATAACTCACGCTACTAATACGTTAGCCCCGCAACACGTTAAAGCAATTACCTTGATTTTGTTTGTGTAGCTCTGGCAGAAATAAGGTTTACATGTGCTATCCCGGTCTATCAGGTTTTAGGGAAGAGAGAATACACACACATACACAGACACACACAAAAAAAACAATCAACGATCAATCAAAAAAATATTGGTTGATCAATCATAAACTGAACTCAATAAATATTCATGAGCACAGAAACATTCGCGGGTTGTAGGGTATTTTATGGATGCTTGTTTCCGTCACAGAATAAAAAAAATTAAAAGGTAGGTTAATTGCGACTTTTTTTCCTCGCAATTCAGAAAGTCACAATATGAGTTAGAAAGTCAATTGCGTCATATAAAGTCGCAATAGCGTGTTAAAGTTAGAAATGTGAGATATAAACTCAGATATAAATCTCAATTCTCAAAGTCTTTTTTTCCCATCAGAATTGGACTTTATAACGTGCAGTTGTGAGTTTAGCTCATAGACTGTAAAAAAATATGGACGTAGTGTCCGTGACGTCACCCATAGGATTCTGATGAGCCGTTTTGAAGTGCAAAGTAGGGGCGAGCTGGCTGTTGCCATCTTGTCAGCGCGTCACTCCCGGATAATAGAAAATGGGCAAAGAGGCAGGTCTTCCCCAGGAATTTAAAGCTTTATATAATGTAAACGAATGAGTTATAAAAAAATTCACCCCCCTCACAGTTGTCATGAAGGGCAAAATTAGCCGTATAGACCAAAACCACAATTTGTACCAGGATGTAAATGTGTTTTTTATGCTGTAAAGTTGGGCATTTTAACATGGGGCTCAATGAGACTTCTGGAGCCTGTCTCTAGCGGCCAGTCGATAAATTGCAGTTTAAATCACTTCCGTATTGACTTCAAGAGAAACTGCGGGAGGTTGCCGCTTGGTTTAGCTATATCATAATTCTGGGAAAGTCATATCTCGTAGATATAACAGCCAATTCTTAGACTGGGTAAACCCAGCCTGATCTGCCGGCGATTTGATTTCGCCCTACAACTCAGTCTAGAGACATTTCTACAGCTTCTGTAACACTTTTGCGGGAACCAATCAGACTGGCTTATCCACCTGGCACGCTATAGGCAGGTTTAACACGATGACGGATAGAGAAGCGATGGGTCATTGCCATTGCCCGTTGATCACGCCTCTTGCGGTCTGATTGGTTGAAGGACTATCCAATTGCGTACAGAGTCATTTGAATTATGCTCGTTGAGCACGCCTCTTATGCAGTAGAAAATACACAGCAGACTACCCAAGCCAATGTTCAATCTTGAATTGAGCTAGGTCTGGTGATAGCCAGACAAGGCAATTCTCCCAATTGCGCATTAATATTTCGTAATTCTGAGAAGGAAAAAGTCAGAATTTTGATATGTAAACACAATTGTGAGATAAAAAGTTGCAATTATCTTTAAAATGTTTTATTCTGTGGCGGAACCAAGCTTACACCTTATTTTGTATAGCGTTTGAGGGAAAATCAATATGACAAACGGTGACGAGCCGTGTTCGTCCATTAAAAAACCCCAACACCAAATAGCCAAACGTGTAGTGTGAAACCTCGAAATCTGAATACACAGGAGTAATTTGCAACAATGGTAGTGTTTTTATAATGACTTACTTGGGATAATGCTAAGGGATAATTCCCTCATGCTATAGTTACATCAAAGACTTCGGTTACATTCATAGACTGCATTCTCCACACCCCAGTGAGCCACACTTTCTTCCCACAAGGTTACATGGTTTAATGGCTAGCCTACTCTCTTAACCCATGTGACATGAGTCAAAATCTCAAAGGGCCTTGCAAGGTCTTTAAAGCCAAATTGCGCAGGGAACACTCAGAAGAACTTTCAGCAACAGCGAGAATAAAACCCTTATGTTGGAAGCCATTGTGTTGGGTTGTACAGTAGAGTCCTAAGGGAAGGGAGTCGCTGCTTTGTTTTTTTAGTTCAGTTAGGCCTATTTGACAATGCGAGTGCTATACCTGGAACCTTGTAATACTACACTCGCTTGCCCCTGGGTATCAAAACCTATTTATACAAGAAACTAAAAGTCAAACAAAAGGTTTATTCACATAAAGAGCGATAAGAATAATCCTGTGGTTTTTCACGCTTTAATGCACATGTAGTCACAATTTGATCCAAAAGATCACTCATTTTAATGCAAAATACAATGTCCGTAAATGCAAATTTGACATGCTTTGAAAAATATAATCTGATAATACAACAGACCTCACTTCTCAACACGCCATCTGATGTGATCTGCAAACACTATACACTACCATTCAAAAGTTAAGTGCTCAAAAACATTTCTTATTATCAGTGTTTAAAAAAAAAAGTGATGCGGCTTTACATTTTTTTGTGGAAACCCGTGATACTTTTTTCAAGATTGTTTGATATAAAAAGTTCAAAAGAATGGCATTTATTTCAAATGGATCTTTTCAAAAGTATTAATTTTAAAAACAATCTTACCAAAACCAAGGTTTTGTCTAATAATTCATTATAGTATAAAAGCATTATTATTATTATCTTACCAACCCCAAACTTTTGAACTAATATCTTTACATTATATATATATATATATATATATATACACACACACAAACATCTTGAACTAATATTTTATTCTAGTATAACAAAAGTATTAATTTATTTTTGAAAAAAAAAAAAATCTTACTGACCCCAAACGTTTGAATCAACATTTTATTATAGTATAGAATATAAGTATTTTTCAATCTTACCTAACCCAAATTTTTGAACTTTATTATAGTATAAAAGAATATATAAAAAAAAAAAACTCTTACCAACCCCAAATTTTTTAATATTTTATTATATCATAAAGTATACATTTTTTTATCTTACCCTCCCCAAAGCTTTGAACTAATATTTTATGGATTTAATTATTTTAAAAATCTTACCAACCCCCAAGTTTTTATAATTGTATTATAGTAAAAGTATTCTTCTTATTGTATCCCTTTCATTTAAATTGGTTTCTAGATACTCTACCCCTACCTGCCTCCAGATTTGTCTTTTATTGATAATGTATGGCCCATCATGAAAAGGAGAATTAGACAATGACAACCACAGACTGTTGAGCAGCTGTCTTATATCAGGCGAGATCGGGCAAAAAATTCCACATGCAAAACTTCAACAATTACCCAAACATTTAAAAAGTGTAATTCAAAGGAAAGGTGATGTGACAGTGGTAAACATGCCTATGTCCCAACTTTTTTGGAGTTTGTTGCAGCCATGAAATTCAAAATGTGTTAATATTTACAAAATACAATTAAGTTGGTGTCAGTGTGAACTAAGTTGAAAATCTTTCCTTTGTACTTTTGTCAGTTAAATAAAGGTTAAAGAGTATTTTACAAAATATTCGGGGTTGTCCCAGCTTTTTAGTCTGCAGTTGTTGTTTTTTGAAGAAGAAAAACATACATTTTCACATGAAGCATGCACACAAAAAAAATGTAAACTTTAATTAATTAAAGATAATAATTATCTTGTTTATTAGAAATGTGTCAAAGAAAGTTAGGCCTGACACACAAAGACAGATAATACATGCAGAATGAAAGCTCGGTAGACACTGAAAACCAGTTTGGAAAAACTAAAATGACACATCGAGTTCAGTGAATCATGTACAATCCCCATTAAATGATGTAATGAGTTGAAATGAGAGAAGAAACACTCCTCCCAAGTCTCTTAAGAGGGGGAAAAAAAAGCACGAAGCATTTTAATACATATAAGAATCAGTCCTTCAGCACTTTTTCTTTTTCTTCTTCTTGTCTTTGCTGGCGTCATCATGGGCTTTCCTCTTAGCAGCTAGCTTGTTAGCCTGTTGGAAAGCGTGCATTAGATTCAAGAACACTAAAGTCGATCAAGGTCACTGGAGCTTAAATAATGAACCAATTGTAGGTCAAGGACCTTTTAAAAGTGCTTTGACAGCCACTGTGCTAGCTCTGAATTAGTAGTACTGCGTTTACTCATTTACCCATTAACCGAAACACACATTTTCAACATCATATAGACTTAACTTGCTGCATAAAATAATTGTAAAAAAATCATTATACTGGTTAGATGGGCCCATTTTATTTTCTTTACTTTACAAAAGAGAGCATATATGATTGTAAAATGGTACCTGACACATTTATTTCTAAGCAGGCTTACCTCTCTGACGTTTCTCTTCTTGCCAAACATGATCTTGTCATAGAGGTATTTCTCCCTCTTCTTCATCATCATGATGGCCAGCCTCTTCTCCTCTGCTTTCTCCTCCTCAGCTGCCCGCTTACGGTTCTCTGCTTTGGCTTTACCAGGAGTCACCTTTACTGACAAGTTCTGTGGGAGAAACAGCACATGACAAACTTCTAAACCTTTGTTTAGATATCTTTAGTTGCAGCAGGTATTTTAGGCTGCTGTCACTTTAAGACAGGACACACGGATCCATTATACTGTTACACATGCGTTTTCTTTCTCAACGGTTCATGTTCACTTAAAACATAACTGACTGTGTTTACATGAATACTCGGCAAGACCAGCATTTTAAGCGCAATAAGCTGCAACAAAAACTTAATTTAGTACTGAGAGGCAGCTTTATGTGAGCACACTTTGGGTGTGAGCTGCGGGAATGAGTAAAATTATGCGCAATCCCACGCAGAAATTCAAGCCCTGTTACACCAACAATATTCATTTGGTGCAAAAATAACAAGGGGAGGAAGGGTTTGTGTGTCAACTCACTGTCAGAGAGATGAGAGAGCAAGAAAGCACAGCTGGTATGGTGTATTCTTCAGAAAATGAGTATTGGAAGCGTTTCAGATATTTCAGCATTGATATGTATCGAAAATTCTACATTTTTGACATTGCACTTAGATTATTATTTCAGACGCCTTTTTAAAAGACTACAATTGAAAAATGTATATTATATAAAATTCAACCCGCTAAAGTGGCTAGTAGGACTGACTGACTGTGTTGGGGCCTGTTCACACTTGACATCTTTTTTGACAAGACAAAATTGACAAGAGCGCCCTTTTAGAAAAAAAACAAGCTGGCAGCTTTTGGTTCCAAATAGCAGCCGAGGGCGTCTTTTGTTAACAACAGCCGCAACAAGAGTGCTGTGTGGTGCAGAGATACAAAATGTCTAGAGAAACCCAGCGTAATTTAAAAATACTACTGTTAATGCGAGACTAAATGTAGTTTATAATAAAATACTTTTTCAGGCGATAATGTACTTGTGTAAAGCTGAAATCTGCGGTTTATTTATAAAGACAGCGCCTATTTGAACATTTTATTTGGCGTTACCGGGGTTGTGAGATCCAGTCGATCAGCGGGCCGGGTGCGCCGCACTCGTTAACCCCACCAAGAGCAGCATTTCCTCGGCTAGAAGTTGAATGAAGTTTCATTATTTTTAGGCTATTTAACTTTACGTTACCATTGTAACCTACTAGCGCTGACTTTGTATGTTTGACTGAATTGTTTGCTTTATTTCTTGTATAGATTCTTATACTGTACGTTTATAATGGCTATTATTGATCATACATACACTTACATTTAACAAAAAGAGACTGGGTTGTGTTTTATGTCATATTTCGTTTTGTGGTGGACTAAAATATACATACAGAGATAACCAGCACCATGTCCACTTTCAGGTCTTGCGACTCGCTTGTCATGGGTCAGCTGTCATAAAGGCGCTTGACGTAGGGCGTTTTTATCAGAAAAGTTAAACTTTTTTCAACTTGAAAAGATGCGCTGAGCTGCAGAAAAAGACGTCCGTGTTGGCGTTTAAAAAAGTGACTCATGACTTTTTTGAAAACACTGTTTACTCCATAGGATTATAATGTAAAACAGACGCTGGGAGCTTCAAAAAAGACATCAAGTGTGAACACGCCCTTACACGCCACTGCTGAAATCCACCTGCATTGGTGTTAATGTCAAGCCCTGATTATAAGTGTGTAATCTTACCTTTCCCTGAGATCTCTTCTCCTCCATTTCAGCTAGATTTGCCTCATCTTCTTCCTCACTTTGATCATCTTCCTCGTCATCGTCATCATCATCATCTTCTTCCTCATCTCCCTCCTCTTCCTCCTCATCTTCCATTTCTGTGAAGAGTCCATTTTTGAAGTCTATAAATCACTCAACATTCACACAATCATATCAAAATCAGTATGGCAAAACCCCTCACGTGGCTTCTCTCCTCTCTGCAGGGCCATGAGCTTGAGTTTCTCAGGAGGCACATAATCGCCCTCAGTCTCCTCCACGAATGGTGACAGATGGGGCGGCAGTGTAACTCCCAGAAAGTATTCCTCTACGGGTAACAGCAGCTTGCCGTTGACAGAGTCATACACCCACTGCGGCTGGATGTAGTACCTGCAAGGATGAGAAATGCATTAAGTACAAGAATATACATTCATTTACAATATTATGTATACAATTAATGAGAGTCGGTATCGGACCTGTTGATATACTGTTTGTCAATGATGGGTCTGTCCACAATGTGATGTGTGATCGTTTCGTCTGTGGCATCATATGTGCTGCCGATGCACAATGATTTATCCCAGGACACCTGTCCACCGAAACACCTGCACACCAGAAGACATTCTTATACACATCAAAAACACAACTTTTGGTAACATACACAAACTATAGCCTTAGAAAAACAAACATCTATGAACAGTTACTTGTATGCAAATCACTGCAGAGCAAAACCAAAAACACTGTAACCTTATGGCACTTTCCACAAATAGGGCTTTTTGTAAAAACAAAGGAACATAAAATAAAAGAGGTACTTAAAATGTTGTCTGTTCACCCAAGTTGGTAAAATTAAAATATTATGAACCGGTTTATTTTTTGTGTTAAGACAAATTTTTAAAAAAATATATACACACACACACACACACCACACTCTAGTTTTCTACCAAATGTTTTTTGTATTACTAATTGATAAAATACTAAATAAATAACTATTTGATAACTTTGATTAGGGAGTTGAAATGTTGAGCAAATGCAAGTTGAGAAAATTCAATTATTCCTTTGTGTTCCCCCCATGCTGTACAAATAATGTCACTTCCTGCATGTCACAGTATTAGAGAACGTTGCAGTTTTTAATAAAGGAAAGATCTATGCAGTAACGTGTGAAAAACAGCCAAACATTACAATTGTTAGTCAGAGTTTATATTCAGAGACAATTTTTCTACAATGAACTGAATATCAATTAAACAGTCACAATTATATCAGATGGATATGATGACTATTATAGCATGATTTGTATTGCTGATCAAAAACAATCTAACAGTTCTACCTCTAAGGAACATGGGATTTGTGCCTTCACAAAGCATACCAATTTGTACCATATTTAAAGGGATAGTTCACCCAAAAATGAAAATTCCATCATCATTTACTCACCCTCAAGTTGTTCCAAACCTGTATGAGTTTCTTTGTTCTGCTGAGCACAAAAGAAGATATTTAGAAGAATGTTTGTAACCAACCAGATTGAGCAACCATTGACTACCATAGTAGGGAAAAAAATACTATGGTAGTCAGTGGTTGCTCTATCTGATTGGTTACAAACATTCTTCTATACATCTTCTTTTGTGTTCAGCAGAACAAAGAAACTTATACAGGTTTGGAACAACTTGAGGGTGAGTAAATTATAACAGAATTTTCATTTTTGGGTGAGCTATCCCTTTAAGGAAAGTACCATAGACAGAATGCCGTGCGATAGAAATGAGCTGGTATGTCACACTCCTTCACCTGATCACAAAAGCCAGCGATTCCCTGGGAACTTCTCTGTTTAGGAAAAACTTCAGGCCCTCAAAGAGCTTCTTCTGTTTGTTCTGCTCCTGCTCTATCTTTTCTCTCACCTCCATCTTTTCCAGATCCTCCTGTAATTGAAAGTGCATATTATAATTAAAGCTCTATAAAAGCGGCATTAAATAATGAGGACAAAGTTCACCTGCAGTCATGCTGGTTTCATCAGAATGTTTTTTTTAACACCTTCACCGTGTAACCATAGCAACAGTCTCCCTCAGTGAACATGAAACATGAGGATGTGAGGTCCGTCCAAAACAACAATTAATCAAACCACGGGTTAAACGCTTCACTGACTCACTGACGTTTTGTGATGTGTGACTAAATAACAAGCGTCTTGTGACACTTTCTTTTAGTGAACCTGAAGTGTGGAAAGTCATATAGCTACAGTAATTACCACGTGTGCTTTAGCAAGCTTTAACTTTACTACAATACAGCTCTGCCAAATGCTTTTTATATTCAGACCTGTGAACCACTTTGAGCTGCATTTTATGAAAGGTGCTCTACAAATAACTATTATTAGCTAATAAATATACAAAGTTTGAACTTTGCATCACGTTTTCATGTCTTCCCTTTTCCAAAAATGTTTTGATATTGTTTTTACATCCCTACCGAAAATTACTATGATACTGAGATTGTAATGCCATGGTAATTTGATATACAGTACTATGGTGCCAAATTATTACCATATTCACATAAAAGAGAAAACATTATTATCATCAATAATAATAATGATTATTATTAATTGTATTACCAAACAACCATGGTAATAATAATAAAAATAACTGGTTATGGACATGGTAATATAATTTATAATAATGCATACAAAATATTATTAGAATTTATAAAAATAATAACTCTATACCATGTCTAAATAACAACAGCTATTAATAAATTGTCCAAATAACCATGGTTTTAGTAAGTGTACAGGCTTTAAAGGGGTCATTCATCATTGGCGAAAATGGGCATTTAATAAAACTTGGCTGCCTATGCGGTAGAAATGCGAAAAAATAAATCGGTGCTACCTGACTAGAGAAAACAGAAAAAAGGCTGTTGTCTTCCCTTTTGCCATTTAGGTAGGAAAACTTCAACACTCATAATAAATTGGGCATGTTGCCATCCAAGGTCACTCCCACCAGTCTGCTATAAGCTTAACAGAGTCAAGTAGCGCTTTGCTTTAGTAGGAAATACTTCTTAGCAAACTAGTCATAATGGTGTCGACTTTGTTTACCGTTCCCGGGAGCAAGAATTCAAAGAGTAAACATAGCCGCAGGGAGTTACTATCGGTTTCCAGTGAAGGATCCAGCATATTGTAGGCAGTGGCTAAAGGCTGCAAAGAATAGTAAACAAAAGCCCCGTTTCCACCGAAATTACCCAGAACCATTTGTACCAGGAACTTTTTCCCCCCAGACCTGCTACTGTTTGCGTTTCAATAAAGACTGCTGTCACTCGCTCACCCCTTCAGTAGGGAAATGGTCCAGTTCTGTCTCCTCCTCCTCCACTGTTGGGACCATACGGGCCAGACTGGCACTCAACGCTGACAGTTTCTGGAGGGAGATGTGAAGAGGCAAATCTTTAAAAACACTAACATTTGGCACAAGTTAATGTTGATATGAAAAGAGAAAATGAATTATTCCCGTACCTCAGTATAGCTTTCTGATTCCAGGGCATAATCTTCTTCAAACTCTGATTTGAGACCGAACTCTCCTTGTCCATCAAGCTAACATGCACCCAACAAAAAGAACAGATTCAATTCCCAATTAGAACTAATTGGACTTCTGCTACTGCATAATATAAAGGCATTTAAAGGAAGCACATTTGATACCTTGGGCGGGTAGAGAAGGTTGAGAGTCTGGTAAAGACGAAAGTTGACAAAGCCAAGCAGTGTTGTGTAGAGTTCGGTAAATGTGGCCATGACTCTGTAGTCCACATCTGTAGGGTGCTGAGGACAGCAGGGACAGGGGTATGTTATGCTAAACAGTCATCATAAAATAATCTATAGAAAGACCTCAGCATCCAAAATACTGCATTATACTAATCCAGATGATCAATGATTTTAACATAGGTAACAACAGCATTATGATAGAAACACCAATGTTTAATAATTTCTTTAATAATAACAATACAAATCACAATGTCTTCCATTAAATAAAGTCAATTTAAAACCTTTATCTACACATCCCCCAAAACGGCAAACTTTGTGCGTTGCAAACAGTTACAACACACTACTGGGGCTGGTAGTAATATTGCGAAATAATACTTTAATTTAAAATAACTATTTGCTATTTTAATAATTTAAAATGTAATTTAATCATTTGATGGCAAAGCTGAATGTTCAGCATAATTAGCAATAAATCAGCATCACATGATCGGTTATAAATCATTCTAACATGCTTATTTAGTGATCAAGAAACATTTTTATTATTATCAATGTTGAAAACAGCTGTGCTGCATAATATTTTTGTGTAAACTGCCATGCATTTTTTCATGATAACTGTTTGATAGATGTAGTTCAAAAGCATTTATTTGAAACTGAAATCTTTTGTAACATTATAAATGTCTTTACCGTCATTTTTGATCAATTTAAATGTGTCCTTGCTGAATAAAAGGTAAAAGTATTATTATTATTATTATTTTTTAATACAATTCTGTCTAAATATTAATGTAACAGTTTGTCCCTATTTGGAATCAAACCTGCTTCTCAAATGCTTTTCATGTGTGGTACTTCAAGAGTGCAAGATATATTTTATACTCACATCATGGGCAAACTGATACGGTATGATCCATGTGATGGTTTGCCCCAGGACCTCTGCCTGGTAGTAAATGCCCTTAATGGAAAGAAAAACCTGAAAGAAAAAACAATCAAAAAGAGTCAGAAGTGGTTGATAATACACTAACATGAATGAATTATTTACTTTTTTAAATTCACACTTCACTCTTTGCATATGTAATACAACACCTTTCTTAGGGCACGTGAGGAGATAACGTAGTTCATCCACTCGACGCTGAGTCTCCGGCACAGCTGAATTGTCTGAACGTGGCATTTTCCCGTGCGGGCAAACGTAGAGAACAGGAAACACATAGACAGGGAATCATCTACATCTCGAAGAGCATCAATGAACGTGGGATATCTGGAAAAACACAAGGAGATGACAGAACACTCATAAAACGAAATGTGGCAGCTAAACATTGTAGCGAAATTTGAGATGATGAAACTAAATATGGAGGCAGATTTAACACGTTATCATCAAAGAATCCTGAAAAAACATGCATCATGGATGGTTTCCATTCAAAATAAGCAGCACAAGTGTTTTCTACACTGATATTGTAATAATATTTCACAATATTACTGTTTTTACTATGGGTGTAACGATACCCACGTCACAATTCGATACATATCACGATACAATATTTTTGCAATACTCAAAGACATGGTAAAAGTTTATCAAAAAAAAATTACTGTTGATTAAAATGCTACATTTGGTATTACATTGGGGATGGAAATGAATAGGCTTGGACTTGGTGCTGGTAACCCAATGGACAGGACAATGGTGACACCAGAATAGAAATAGCCATGATTCTGACAAATATGCTTGCACTGTGTCACTGGCTAGATATATTTAAAATAATGTAGGCCACTTTTTACATTTGGCATTATCAGGACCCACAAATATTCCCCTATTGCATTATTATACATTATATTTAACATTATATATAGTAGTTATCTAGTACTGACACTGAAACTCAGTATTTTTCATTTTGGGTGAACTACACACAATATTTATTGTCACTATCCATGATACGTACCTGTTGCATTTTTTTAAATTGCAATATATTGTGACATGATATATTGTTACACCCCTAGTTTTTAATGTATTTTTGATCAAAAAAATGCAGCCTTGTTGAACAAAAGATACTTTCAAAAACATTTAAAAATCGTAAAAACCCAAATCCTGCTGTTGCAACAGTTGAAGGCAGATGGACGGAAAAAGAGACAGACAGTCCTCGAGACAATGAGTCGAGCCAAGATAATTAAAGTATCATATTCTTATGTGACTTTTTGGATTTCTCATAACTGATCTGTTTTGTGGACAGGGACTGAGACTCTTTCCCAGACTCACAACAGTGAGTGGACACAAATAGTGCTTATCACATAACACTGTCTGGACACCAAAAAAAAAAACCTCTTGTTGTTGAGCCAAATAGTTGAAGTGCGTCCCCTGCAGGCCACAGACAGCACTGCCTTTACTCTCACCTTTCCTTGATGATGTGGTCCAGTTTGTACACAGGCTTGTTCTCTTTCAGTCTCTCCACTCCGCTCCACTCAGCCTTGCCATATGCTTTGCGCAGTTTCCGCACAAAAATCTATAATCAAGGAATATACAAGTGAGATCACAGACTGTCTGAGGGTGTGCAAACAATACTGCATTAGCACTGATATTTATCAGCCGATCGAATTAAATTCATTGCCATACTGGCCATAAGAACGAAAAGGTCTGATATCTAACAGATTATTTATTGATAATTAGCTGGGTAAATTTTTTGTGTCAGGTTTTTTCTGCTTCTAATGCTGCGTTCACACCAAACGCGAATAGAGCGTCAGGAGCGAGTGATTTCAATGTTAAGTCAACGGAAAGACGCGTTGACGCGCGTCTGGAGGTCCTGCGGCGCGATAGACGCGTGGCGCTATTCCGCCTCAATGACGCGAATTGAGCATCTTGCGCGATAGGCACGTTATGCACGAGTGGTGCTTTTTGTGCATTCACGCACTTGAAACTAATTCAAGCTGAAAAAATTTGAGTTGAAAAATCTGAACTTTGGCGTCAATTTGCGTCACGTTAACCAATCAGGAGCCTGCTCGCTGCTGTCACGTGGTAAAGTGACGTGATGAGAAACCCTGCATAATTTAAAAATACAACTATTGTGTCACAAAATGTAGTTAAGACTTTTTCCGGTGGGAATGTAGTTGTTTAAAGCTCAAATCTGTTTATTTATAAAGAGAGCGCCTACTTAAAAAAAAAAAAAAAAAAGTCTTGTGTTTACAATTCGCTGTGGATGCACGAATGGATTCAAAATGTTCAAGCGTAAAACTAGACGCGGTAGATTTTGACGCTCTATTCGCGTTTGGTGTGAACGCAGCATAAGGCCTTGTTTACACCTGGTATCAAAATGCATTTTGGTCGATCGGATCACAAGTAGACGAGGGAGACACATACACCTGGTCTCTTTTGTCCACTTTCAACCACTTCTGTCCTGATTTCTTCGAGGGCAGGGTCTATGAGAAGGTACATGTATGGGCCTTTTCAAATCTTTCGATCTAGTGGGCAAAATTTGAACACTTATGAACGTGCCCAGAGACGACAGAAAAAATACGGAGAGCAGCAGTTTGTTTCTGCCGACAGGGAGCGCGTGTTAAAAATCAGGAATGGTGAGAGAACATTGTGCTTGGTACGTTTTTCATCTTAAAAACAAACTAGGGTCTCCAGCCAACAAAGTTTAAATCCTGTCTGGCTAGTGCACTTCCTGTAATGTTAACGGTCAGTAGGCGGTCTTTTGTGGCTGTTAAAACACATTCGACCACATGAGCATTTACACTATTAAGGCCATCCGGTTGAATGCATTTTCGACTGCCTCTGGAAGTGGTTGAAAGTGAAAGCTCAACTTTTTAGACCCCGTTTACACCTGTATTTAGTGTTGTCCACTAGGGCTGTCAAATAAATTCTAATTTCGAATATTCGTCGAATTTACAAAAAAAAAAAAAAAAAAAATGCACATACGAAAGCAAAAACCATGCATTCAAATTTTTTGTAGAGGCGCGCGAGAGACAGCGGTGACGGAACTGACGCGGTTTGTTTATCCAGTACAGTTCGGTGTGGCTGTGTTGTACATCTGAAAAAGGCGGAAAAAACAGTGATGACTCGGAGTCAGAGAGAAAATGGGCATGGCAACCTGTCCGAAGGCGTATACAGTCTGACACAGAGCAGTGCAGAAGAAGGCAATCAGGCCTTTGGAGCATGAGATGGATATAAATAAAAGAGAAGATACGCTACCGGCTGACAAAAATCCTCTCAGTTGGTGGCAAAATCATGCGGTATAACGTTATATGTATCCACATATTGCGCAGCTGGTAAATACATAGATACTTGATCATACCTCACCACGCTTAGCTCTCGCTGCAGGTCAAGTTGACTGTTTTTGACGAACAATATGTAGATGTTTAGTGAGTGGAAATGGATTGTTTGTGAATGTCAGTTTGCTATTTTGTGTTCACGTCACGTTCTGTTGAAGCGCGATTTCTCAGGTTACTGATGCACTTGCAGTTTTATGCACTTTTGTTACCTAATTTTCCTTACATGCTCATTAATTAAATTATATTTTATTTAATAACAATTGTTTGAAAAGTTAATGCACTGTAAAAAGTGAATGTCGTTTAATTTCAATAAAAGACGCAATGCTTGATTTGTTTTACATTTGCTTGTTGCGCTCGCGCCCTCTTGTGGGCATAGGAGACAATACAGTACTTTTCCCCTCTAAAATTAAGTATTGCCTTTAGAATTCAAATATAATTAGAATTTTGATCATATTTAAGAAAGAATTTCGAATTTAGCTTTTCAGCCATTTTGCCAGCCCTATTGTCCACTTGAGATCCGATCGACCAAAATTAATCTTAATACCAGGTGTACACAGGGCCTAATATTCAATAAAAAAATACCCAAATAAAAGAAATCTGTTAAATTTAAGGCATGTTGGATGCCTCTTGTAAGCATTAAACAAACAGGCTCTGTTGGCAAAGCTTCAGAGATTGACAAGTTACTCTTGCAACTTGCACATTTTCTTCTTAAACATGAAAATATCAGAATTGTATAAATTTTCATGTGGCAATTATGTGATCTATTGCTAGCATTAAGCCACTGAATCAAGTGTATAAATGTTTTTAATGAGAGATTTCACAAACAGACCGACTTGCCGTTCGCTACAACGTGAGAAAAAACAGCTTAATTCAATATAGAAGCCAAAAGCATATATTTTTTAATACAAACGATGCAAAATACAATTTCATGAAGTAAAAGTAAGAAATTTACAGCCAATAAAACTCAATTCACCCATTATTTTCATAAGTGGCAAAAAGTAATTTTTTTACCCTGTCTGTGACGTCTCACAGACAATAAAACAGACAGTGTGAAAAGAAAGAAAAAAAAAAGGTTTGAAAAGCATTGAACATTTTTAAAAGGCAACTCAGCTTCTCAGTAATTTCTGACCTTCTGTAATGTTATCACATAACATTGTGTCTATCATACATCGAACTAAGGGTGCTTTTACACCTGAGAGTTTGTTTCGGAACCTGGTGCGTTTTCTCCCTTGGTAACGGGAAATGTACTATATAAATACCGGTAGTGTCTGATTCTGTGAGTAGGGTTGCCACCTTCAGTGTGGCAAAAAAAGGACACCCATTCAAGTTTGAATTTGCTGCAGTATTAAAGGTTCCGTTTTTCCTGTTTTTTTTTAAAGCTTTGATTGTGTTTACAGTGTGCAATATAACGTGTTCATGTTTCGCGTGTAAAAAAACACAGTATTTTTCACACAATTTACTTATCTGTATACCGCTGTTCACTGTCCTAAAAACGGCTGATGAGTTCCTTGTTCTATTAAGTCCCTCCTTCAGAAATACGTAACGAGTTCTGATTGTGCCAGCGGTTCCTGTGTTGTGATTCGACAGCAGCTTAGCGCACGTTGCCCGGTAAGGTCACGCCTCTTACCAGAGATGCATGCGCTCAGTGTTCGAGTGACGTTATTAAAGAAGGAAGTAGAGGGATGTAGTCCTAATTGGCCGTTCGCTGTAGGCTTTGAGAGGGGACTTCTGTTAAATAAAATATCTCGCTTGGCATTGAACTTTGAGCTTTATAATTTTACAGGTATTATTTATGCTCTAACAGCAACATTACACACTAACTAAAGTTTGAACAATGGGATCACGAAGAACAGGACCTTTAATACGAATGTGGTATATAATTTAACAGGGGGAATGACGGCTACATTCGAATAGTGTTTGCGTGCGTCTCGACAGTTACAAATAAAGCCACAATACAAGCCTTTTAATAAAGACAAGTTCGCTCACATGAAGTGAACTTGTCAATTATGTTGATGGATGACGCAGAGGAAACTCTGACTAATAAGAGGACAGTTGAACTCGCATGTGACTTCTGTGAACACATTTTGGTACACTTTGAAAGGTTGCCTTGTGAAAGCGAACCGAACCAAGAAGAAAATGCAACATTAAGTCCCTGTTTCCCTAAAATACAAGTAATACAAAAGTGGATGGCTCTGTCCCAAATGGCACACTTCATATGCACTTGTGGGCTTACAATGCCTGCTGCGTGCGTGTGTTGCGTTTCCGTTAGGTCCAAATGTCCATTTCTCATTTTAAGTTTCAGAAGAGTGCTCGCGAGGGCCACCTTTGCGTTGGACATGCGCCCTCATGCACACTTTTGCAGAGCCCGCACAGAGAGCGAGCTCCACAGCAGACTTCTTCCTGACAGTCAAAGCGGTGTTACATCATGAAAGTGCGGACTCATAGGAAGACCAAGAGAGTGTTTAGAGTGCCATTTGGGACAGGGCCAATGTCTCTTTATCAGATGAAGTGAAGCAAAATAATTGTTTGTGAAAAATAATGCGAAGACGACGAACGAACAAACAAACAAACAAACACACACACACAGCAGCATTTAGCTTTACTAGAGCTCTTACCTTGTACTCTCTGAACTTGCCAACGATGGGCTCATGCAGGAGGAAGCGGATGTCCTTCAGCAGGTAGAAGGTTCTAGGGGCTGTCGAGCCCTTGTTGACCTTCTTTTTGTGTTTGGGCTCATGAGGATAGATTCCTTTCAATATACATAATCGCCTATAAAATGAGATGCATGTATTAATTCACAATGAATTTTATTAAATGCATAAATATGAAATACAAAAGCAGGTTACAGTACATACATCTGTGGTCCTTAACTGGTGGTTCACAAACAACGCCAGGGAATAAATACTAAACAAATGATGCAACTAGCTGCATAACTGCACTTGCAAAAAAAGTTTATTCAGGTGTGCTATTAATTAACTTCTTTTAAACTAAAAAAAAAAAAGTTTACTTTTTATATACACTTCTCAGAAATACACAATACACAAATTAAACAAGTATACTTGACTTATACTGACAGAAAAGTCTAAGTATATTGAAGTATTCTCAGTATACAGGTGCTGGTCATATAATTAGAATATCAAAAAGTTGATTTATTTCCCTAATTCCATTCAAAAAGTGAAACTTGTATATTATATTCATTCATTACACACAGACTGATATACTTTAAATGTTTATTTCTTTTAATTTTGATGATTATAACAGACCACTTGAGTATTCCCAAATTCAGTATTTCATCAAATTAGAATATTCCTTAAGACCAATACAAAAAAAGGATTTTTAGAAATCTTGGCCAACTGAAAAGTATGAACATGAAAAGTATGAGCATGTACAGCACTCAATACGTAATTGGGGCTATTTTTGCCTGAATTACTGCAGCAATGCGGCGTGGCATGGGGTCGATCAGTCTGTGGCACTGCTCAGGTGTTATGAGAGCCCAGGTTGCTCTGATAGTGGCCTTCAGCTCTTCTGAATTGTTGAGTCTGGCATATCGCATCTTCCCCTTCACAATACCTCATAGGTTTTCTATGGAGTTAAGGTCAGGTGAGTTTGCTGGCCAATTAAGAACAGTGATACCATGGTCCTTAAACCAGGTACTGGTTGCTTTGGCAATGTGTGCAGGTGCCAAGTCCTGTTGGAAAATGAAATCTGCATCTCCATAAAGTTGGTCAGCAGCAGGAAGCATGAAGTGCTCTAAAACTTCCTGGTATACGGCTGGACCTCAGAAAACACAGTGGACCAACACCAGCAGATGACATGGCACCCCAAACCATCACTGACTGTGGAAACTTTACACTGGACCTCAAGCAACGTGGATTGTGTGCCTCTCCTCTCTTCCTCCAGACTCTGGGACCCTGATTTCCAAAGGAAATGCAAAATTTACTTTCATAAGAGGACATAACTTTGGACCACTTTTTTTCCTTTTTGTCTTTAGCCCAGGTGAGACGCTTCTGACGCTGTCTGTTGTTCAAGAGTGGCTTGACACAAGGAATGCGACAGCTGAAACCCATGTCTTGCATATGTCTGTGCGTAGTGGTTCTTGAAGCACTGACTCCAGCTCCAGTCCACTCTTTGTGAATCTCCCCCACATTTTTGAATGGGTTTTGTTTCACAATCCTCTCCAGGGTGCGGTTATCCCTATTGCTTGTACACTTTTTTCTACCACATCTTTTCCTTCCCTTCGCCTCTCTATTAATGTGCTTGGACACAGAGCTCTGTGAACAGCCAGCCTCTTTTGCAATGACCTTTTGTGTCTTGCCCTCCTTGTGCAAGGTGTCAATGGTCATCTTTTGGACAACTGTCAAGTCAGCAGTCTTCCCCATGAGTGTGTAGCTTACAGAACTAGACTGAGAGACAATTTAAAGGCCTTTGCAGGTGTTTTGAGTTAATTAGCTGATTAGAGTTTGGCACCAGGTGTCTTCAATATTGAACCTTTTCACAATATTCTAATTTTCTGAGATACTGAATTTGGGATTTTCCTTAGTTGTCTGTTATAATCATCAAAATTAAAAGAAATAAACGTTTGAAATATATCAGTCTGTGTGTAATGAATGAATATAATATACAAGTTTCACTTTTTGAATGGAATTAGTGAAATACATCAACTTTTTGATGATATTCTAATTATATGATCAGCACCTGTATGCTTGTGGTTGTTTACTCTTGACTGAGGAGCCTATTTAATACTTTTTTCACAGTTTAACATACTGTCTTATAAACTTATATTGTTTGAAAATATTGATTTATAAAGAAAACATATGTTCCCAATTCTGAGTATCTGATTTGTGTGTATGCTAGTCCACTGGAAGTGTACATAAGAATTTGTTATTTGAAGTATATTTCAAGAATAAAAAGGATTACCTAAAAAGTAACATAGTAGAATACTTAAAGTGTAAAAATAAAATATATAGTAAACTTTAAGTATGAACTAACATGTATACTTACAGAATAAAACAAATAAACTAGTAGTTTATCAAGAGTCTCCTTCAAAGTGTACTTTCATAAACAAAAAAATGGCTGTTATTGCGATATTTGGCTGAATCCGAAATCGCCCCCCATACCCCCAAATAGGACACTATTGCAATCCCATTTAATCCCACAATGCACTGCAATAACGAGTGTACAGCCTATGTACAAACAATGGCTATCCGAATTCACTCACTCGTTTTCATTCACTCCTTCAAGTGAACTGTATTAGTGGACTAACGTAGGGAATAGTGAATGAGGGTTTAGGGGGCGATTTCGGATTCAGCCTTTGACTAGTAAACTATCAGTATTACCTATAAATTTAACTTGTAGTATAGTTGCAGTAAAAATTAAAAACGTAGTTGTTACACTTAAAGTATATTTTTAAATAAAAAGAGGGCTAATTTAGTCCCAAGTAGTATTGAAATGGTATACTTACAAGTATACTACTACTAGTACATTGATATTATTATACTTAAAAATTTACTTAAACTTTAATTAAAGCCTCGTTTCACAGACAGTTCTTAGATTAAGCCATGATTAGGCTTTAGTTCAATTAGGACATTGAAGTAGCTTTTAGAAATGTTCCTTTAAAAACAAAAACAAAAAGACATTAGTGGAAGATATTTACACGTTATAAACGAAAATATATAGCCTCCGGTGGACTGGGAGCGGAAGGCGGTCTGGCAGAAACTAGATATTTTACTTTATGAAGTTTTAAGTATGGATATTTTCCTTAAATAAACCCATCAATTCACTTCAGAAAGCCTTTATTAACCCCCCGGAGCTGTGTGGAGCACTTTTATAATGGATGGATGCACTTTAAATTTTGGGCTGCCATTATAATACTTGGAAGAGCCAGGACATTTTTTTTTAAATATAACTCCAATTGTATTCGTCTGAAAGAAGAATGTCATATACACCTAGGATGGCTTGAGGGCGAGTAAATCATGGGCTAATTTTCATTTTTAGGTGAACTATCCCTTTAAGCCTGGTCTGTGAAACTGGGGGTGAATAGACTAAATAAAATTTACTTATTGTACTTTTTCATACTTGAGATAATAGCAAAATAAATAGGCTTATCATCATCTTTTAAATACCCTTCGTTACTGATGTCAGATCAGTAGATTTGGCTGTCATTTAGAAGCTAGTTAAAGAGCAGTTGAAAACCTCTGACGTACATTGCAATTAATATACACAACATTGCATAATGTATGTGCACTACGCTATTATATAACATACGAGGAATGTAAAATGACCAAAACATCAGAATAGAACATTTAGTTAAAGCTAATGCTTTGTTTTGTTAACTCACCTGAAATCAGCCAGACTCAGACTCAGCTTCTTGCGGGCTTTATTCCTGGTGATGTAGTTCGTGGCTGATCCCCTCTCATACTACACAAGAAGAAACGACAGGTTAGCAAGTGCTCTGACATGACGTGTGTGTGATTATACAGAAACAAGACTCATTTTTCACACTGTTAGATCTTAAGATCCCTTATTTAATTATTCAAAGCAAAACTGCAAACAGCTGTAAATGGACACTGACGTTAGAAAATTCAAGTCACAATTATGATGTAGAGCTTCATACATATATTTATCATACATATGCATATATAAAATGTTAGATGTATTCAGTATAATGTGTT
Organism: Romanogobio albipinnatus; assembly: GCA_023566225.1. Taxonomy (NCBI): domain Eukaryota; kingdom Metazoa; phylum Chordata; class Actinopteri; order Cypriniformes; family Gobionidae; genus Romanogobio; species Romanogobio albipinnatus. Next base: position 11,109,737 of record CM042242.1, on the reverse strand, counting down.
TAAAGCGCACAAGTCTGCGGGGCCCTGCGCTTATCAACCCATCATGTTTTGTTTACCGACAGTTTTGGTCTGAATCGCTGTCTTACCTTTTTCTTCTGTAATCCGCCCATCACAGCGGATGTTATTTCCACTCGACAAGACCTAAAATAAAAACTATTGCTATTAAACTGCAAATAGATACCAGATCAGAGCCAGTGCTAACGTGCTTCTTCCGAACACACGTGTTTTCTGTGACGTCAGTCAGCCGAGACAGTAGGACCCTTGAATTGAGGGCGCCCGTAGGATTGCCTGCATAGAAATTAAAGAATGTGTCGTGTAGCGGTACCTGAGCGCGGTACGGTATGTCTAGGGTTGCCACCTTCAATGTGGCAAAATAAGGGACACCCATTCATGACACCCACCCGCCCCAAAAAAAAAAAAACAATTGCATAACGGACAGACATAAAGAATACGTCATGAAATTATTATTTCAACATTTACAATTTGACAGCTCAATAATAAACCATATAAGAAAACATGAGATCAAGTATGTGAACTTGCAACAGAACACATTTTATATTATTTTACATTTGATTTTATTTATTTCAAAATAACTCTTTAGTAGCCTATTTGGTGCACTTTAAAGGGATAGTTCACCCAAAATGAAAATTCTGTCATCATTTACTCGCCCTCATGATGTTCCAAACCTGTACGAGTTCTGCTGAACACAAAAGAAGATATTTTGAAGAAAGTTCAAAGTTCAGCCTGTACGCAGGCTGCTTTGAGGGCACCATTGACTTCCACAGTAATATTCCAATGTGTTCAACATAACAAAGAAATGTATACATGTTTGGAACAACTAGAGGGTGAGCAAATGATGACAGAATTTTTATTTTTGGGTGAACTGTCCCTTTAAGCAGTCATTCTGAACCAGTAATCACTTTTTTGAATTTCAAAAAAAACATTTTTTTATTTTATTAATTTACTTAAATTATGACTATATTATCATGTAATTATTTGTCCCATTTTTATCTAAATATTTTTTTAAATGTCAAACTTTATATGACAGGATTATTTATCATGTATGATGAATATAGCCTAGATGAATTATAAATTAATGATAACATTTATTAGGCTATAATCTATTAATTAACCTGTCTAAAAAATAATAATTCTGTCTGCCAAGCTCTGATAATGTATGGAATATTATATTAATATATTATCCATTAAAAAAAACTATGGCCTACCTTTAGAAGCACGGATGTGTCAGACAGTCTGAGACACTGAAATGCTTCTCATAAAGTGTGCAGTTGGCCTGAGGTTCATCATGAGTTACTGGACAGACCCATTGATACCTTTTTGATATTCAGCTCTATATCTGGAGATCCTCTTGCGTTCAAACGGTGGACGCGACGCAAGCTCGACATGTTTTTAAAACACCTCGCAAGTTTGCAGGCACACTGGCACAGCGCATGTTCTCGAAACTCCGGCAACTAAAACACAATCACGCACAAATGAGCTCCTGTACTACTTATTGTGAAATTGATTTCTTTATATTTGCTATCAGTATTCTCCACACTGCAAAATCCGTATGTGTTTATTGAACTATGTGTGGACCTGTGTAAAAATACGGGACAAATCGCGTCCCGTATTGGTTTGATACGGGACACGTCATTTTGCTTGTAAATACGGGACGATTCCGTATTTTACGGGACGGGTGGCAACCCTAGGTATGTCTGTGTGTATGTAATAATGCTATACTATATGTAATGAAACAATACATATAAATTATACCATATTGAGTATACGTACACGGCTCAAAAAAATTTAAGGGAACATTTAGTCATCACAGTATAACACCAAGTCAATTCAACTTCAGGGATATCGATCTGTTAGGAAAAATAAGAGATTGTGAATACGTTTCAACCATTCAACTGCTTTGATGCAAATGAAAGTGACAATAGGTGCACTGGAGAGGTAACAGCAAGACAACCCCCTAAAAGGGGATTATTTTGCAGGTGCTGTCTATAGACAATTGTTCTCTCCTTATTCTTCCTGACTGACTTGAAAGGGCGCAGAGCCCTATTGTTTTCCTTAAGATTATTATTATTATTATTATTATTATTAGGGCCCAAGCCCTGAAAGGGCGCAGAGTCCTATTGTTTTCCTTAGGATTATTATTATTTTTCTTATCGACTTCTCGGGCACTTTTGGGGCCCTTACCATGCTCGAAAACTCTTGAAACTTCGCAGATACATCGGAATCTGTGGCCATCAGAGTCGGGCTGAAGCTAGTACCCGGGCGTGGTATGGGGGCTCAACAGCGCCCCCTAGTAAAACTTGGTCCATACACACTGCCTCATCGACACGGCATCTAAATAAACCCATCACCAGTGTGATGACTCCGATTGTTCGAATATTACCATTAAATAATACTTAAATTGATATGTCATCTGCAATAAACCCGTCTCCAGCGTGTTGCCTCCGATCATTCGAATATTGCACTTTAATAATTATTTAATCAACATCATCCTCAATAAACCCGTCTCCAGCGTGTTGCCTCCGGTCCTTTGAATATTCCGATCTATTATGACCTCTGACCTGTAAAGCAGCCAGAATAATAATAATAATAATAATAATAATAATTAAAGCTGCGAGCAGCGATGACGGGCCCAAGCCGGTGGCATCAGTTTAACTGTGCACGGCAGGCAATAGGCATTTAAAATGGGAAAACATAAAAGGACTATGTCAAAGTCATCTGAATTCACCACATTA